>CM060987.1:161156776-162369276 GCA_030765065.1 Deroplatys truncata
TATTCTCCATATGCTTCATGTTAATCGAGATATTGAGATGTCAATCTTATTGCTAATTTTCTTGTAGATGCAAGGGGAATTGCTAGGCTTTAAGCTATAGTCAAATATTTTAAGAGCTGGTTGCTATGTGGAGTATTCCATTCTCTTTGCATTACCAGGACAAAAAAATGAATAACGAATTTGAGAAAAAGTATAAGTATTGCAAAATTTAAGGGAATAATAAGCAATATCTCGAAAATGGTTCACTCAACAACAAAAAATGTATATGAAATAAATTGTGTATTTTAACGCGATCTACATTTTTGGTGTAGTAAAATTTTGTCTATCTCTTACGGTTTACCAGTTATGTAAAAGTCGTTCACAATGAAGAATACTTTTGGAGACATTCCCAGAAAATTCGAGATATACATTTCATTTGTTATGAAAATATCTTAAACATATGATATTTTAATCAAAATCGTTAGAGCCATTTTTGAGAAAATTAACATTTTCGAAAAACGTTCCATGTAAAGGGTAATCTGGGGTGGGGGATTTTCTTGAAAACCTTCGTGTCGCATCTCTGGAAAATACTGAACTAAATACCAAGTTTGGTGTTTATCCGACTGTTCGTTTCTGAGTTATGCTGTTCACAGACACACAGACACACACGTACATGTTTCCAAAAATGCTTTTTTTGGTTTCAGGGGGTCTCAAAATATATATTTCCGGTGAAATCTCGGTATCGAATTTTTGGGTGGAATACAATACTTCCCCTACTTACTATACGTAGTAGAGAAAGTAAAAAAATTATCGTATAAAAGTATATCAGTGAAACTACAAAACATTCATCTACATATTGTAACATTTCTTGTAAGATAAATGAGTAATGAATTTAGCAAATTTAACATTGGCGGGATAAGGATTTAAATCTCCCCATAAGAATTTCAAGACATAGTTTGAAAATCGCAAATGTTGGATGATCTCCTACAAACAACACTGTCAACACCAAAGCATTGTGGAAGGGGGAGAGGCGCAGTGCGCAGCTGATTAGCGCACGAGGCCCAGCGGCATAGTATAAAACTTAGGAATGATAGCTCTGTAGCAATGTGCTTGACTTGCAGCGTGCTGAGACATCGTACGGTGAGTGACTATTTGTTTCCTCTTAGCGGTCGTAATGAATCGATATCACTGTATATGTACTTCAACAACTGATCTGGATTTTAACAAAAAAAATCTGATGTGCTACATTCACTTGACTTTCTCTTCCCATTGTCGTTTACTTTTATATAGCTTCTACAAACTATGTTTACGAAAGCTTATTTTTCTATTTCATATTAATTGAGATATACCTTTGAAAAATATTAAAAGCGGGACGTTGTATGCTGGTCTTAGAATTTCATACTCTTTCCGTGCCATCACGAGAAACAACCAAATATGACAATTGTTTTAAAAATTCAAACCAATAATAACGGATATCTCGAAAAATATCTGATGCCACAAAAACGTTATATGAAATAAATTGTGTGTTTTAAAGAGATCCACATTTATGTGTAGTACATTTTTATCTATTATTTTTTAGCCATTATCCAAATTTATATAAAATTCCTTCTGAATGAAGAGGACTTTACCGGCTGTTCCAATAAAATTCAATATATACATTTTATTTGTCATTAAAATATCTCAAATATGTGGTACGTACTTTAATTAAAATCGTTTGAGCCATTTTTGAGAAAATAAAAGATTTCGAAAAATGATCCATGTAAAGAATAGTTTGGGATGGGGGATTTTCTTGAAAATCTTCATGTCGCATATTTGATAGATACAGAACTTAAATACCGAGTTTGGTACTTATCTGCCATTTCGTGTTTGAGTTATGTACACACACACACACACACACACACATACAAACACAATAGTGGAATGCAATACTACTTCTACTTACTATACGTAAGCGGGAGAAAAAGTAAACCACTAACCTCACAAACTAACAAAGGACAAAAAATGTTCGCCATAAAAGTGTATAAAACAAATCAGTGAGAAAGATTCGCAACCGAGGATATTCTTTTGTTTTCGTCAGATCTAACCTATAAAATCGAGAGAATATTGCGCTATATCGAGAGTGTTTTAAAATATTCCAGCATAAATATTGCTATACATAATTTGCTAAATTTCAGAGTTGCAGTTTAACATTCATTGGAAACATATTGTGATTAGCCGGATAATGTTTCTCCGCGATACGTCTGTAGCCTGGTTCATACACTCGTGAATCATAGCACTAACTTTGTACCGCGGTAGTTTCAAACTTAAACATGGCAGAATTCTCTACCACGTGCATAGTAGGTAGAGAAGGTATTGCATTTCACCCAAAATTCTATACCGAGATTTCACCAGAAATACATGATTTGAGGTCTCCCGAATCTAAAAGAAAGTTAGAAAAAGGTTTATGTCTCTGTGTTCAGCATAACTCAAAAACGAAAAGTCGGATCAACACCAAACTTGGTATATAAATTAAATACCTTCCAAAGATACGACACAAAAATTTTCAACAAAATCCTTCCACCCCAAACTACCCTTTACATGGAACATTTTTCAAGTTCTTTTTTATTTTCTAAAAAATAGCTCTAATGATTTTCATTAAAATATCATATATTAAAGATATTTACATAACAAGTAAAATGTATAACTTGAATTTTCTGGGAATACCCTCTGAATTCCTTTTCATTCGAAAGGAATTTTGTATAATGTTGTATAACTGTTAGGCGTTAAGCGATAGACGAAAATGCACTGCACAAGAAATATAGACCTCTTTAAAACACACAGTTTGTTTCAAATAACTTTTTTGTGGCAACAGCCATTTCCGATATATGCGTTATTAATGATTCGAATTGCTCTTTCTTAGCCATTCTTTTTAAGTTCTGACAACATTCAGTTGTTTCTCGCGGTTGCATGGAAACAGTATGGAATTTTATGTCCTGCATGTAGTGTGCCGTTCCTAAACATTTGACTATCGCTGTTCTCTTTGTATCTATAACGAAATGTGTAATGTAGCTATTTATGCAGAAGTTTATTTTGATTAAAATTAAGTAGATATAAAAAATAAGTTTTAGTAAGACTAGTTTGTATACCCACTAATAAACGATAGAGGTTAGAGAAAGGCATGTGAATGTATCAAAACAGATTTTTTCTAAATTCAAAATGATGTACAGAAATACCGATTTTATGCGATATTCCACAATATTCATACTTACTTTGCCTAGGGCTCACTAATGTTAAGCAGATGAAGAGCTGCATTAAACCTAAAGATTCGATATCAATATTTCACAAACAAAATACACATTTTGAAGTCCTGAAATCATTGTTTTAGAAAATGGTCCTATGAGAGATAAATTATGTGTACATATTATATATACATAATTTATTATATAATATAATGTAATTAATATTGTATAATGGTGCATGACATGATATATAATTAATATTATATAATTATGTGTATATATACATATATATATACGTACGGAATCTGATGTGATACAGGACTTTCTCTACCGATTATTATTTCTCACATATCTCTTATGTATTACACTATTCATATAAAAAGTGATTCCTCTATTCACGTTAATTTAGTCACGATAAAAAGTCTACCTAGAAATGATCTCAATACTTGTTATATTAATTCCTCCAAGGTTTAATATAAGATGTGGAAACGACAGACAGCTATTTATATCAAGGTTTTAACTTTCGCTAGCATCTACTTACAAGATAGAGAAGGATTTGCACAACGCCCAAAAATTTCGATATCGTAATTTTACATGAGATAAGCGCATCTCCGTCCATGTGCGTGTGTGTGTGTGTGTGCGCGTGCGTATACTTAAGTTCAACATCTTCCAAAACTATGATAAGATTTTCAAGAAAATCCCCAAGCCAAACTAACCTTTAAACGGAAAATATCTGTAATTTATTATTTTTTCAAAAATAGCTCTAACAGTTTAGATTAAAATACCATATGTTTGCATGATATTTGAATCTTCAATTTTCTGTGAAAATCCTGTGAATCTCTCTTTATTCGGAATACATTCTGTATAAAGTTGTAAAACTTGTAAACCGTTAGAGATAGACAAAAACATAACAATTGTGTGAAAAAAAATTGTGATATTTACCTTTTCGGAGATATTCGTAATTATTGATTTAAATTTTCAAATACTATATTTTTACTTTCTCTACTACATGTTTTGAGACCCCCTGAATCCAAAAAAAAAAAAACATTTTTAGAAACATGTCCGTGTGTGTGTCTGTGTGTCTGTCTGTGAACAGCATAACTCAGAAACGAACAGTCGGATAAACACCAAACTTGGTATTTAGGTTCAGTATCTTCCAGAGATGCGACACGAAGGTTTTCAAGAAAATCCCCCCACCCCAGATTACCCTTTACATGGAACATTTTTCGAAAATTTTAATTTTCTCAAGAATGGCTCTAACGATTTTGATTAAAATATCATATGTTTAAGATATTTTCATTGCAAATGAAATGTATATCTCGAATTTTCTGGGAATGTCTCCAAAAGTATTCTTCATTGTGAACGACTTTTGCATAACTGGTAAACCATAAGACATAGACAAAATTTTACTGCACAAAAACTGTAGATCGCGTTAAAATACACAATTTATGTCATATACATTTTTTTGATAACTGAACCATTTTCGAGATATTGCTTGTTATTCCCTTAAATTTTCCAATACTTTTTCTGAAATTCGTTATGGAATGCGCCACATAGCAACCAGCGCTTAAAATATTTGACTATCGCTTAAAACCTACCATATTCCTCTTGCATCTACAAGAAAATTATCAATAAGATTGACATCTCGATATCTCGATTAACATAAAGCATATGGAGAATAGGCGTTTGTAAAAATAGTTTGTACAATAGTAGAGAAAGTCATGTGAGTGTAACACATAAGGTTTTTTTCAAATACTGTTCGCTAGTTTTACTTTCTCTGCCACCTATTTATAATAAGTAAGAGGAAATGATTTACTCCACCCAAATATTTGATGTAATTTCACTGAAAATACATGTTTTGAGGCTCATTCAATACAAAAAAAGCATTTTAAAAATATTCATATGTTTGTGTGTTTGTGCGTGAAAAGCATAACTCTAAAACAAATGTTCGATAACTATCAAACTTGGTATTTAAACTCAGTGGCTTCCAAAAATCTTCCTACCCCACATTGCCCTTTACACAGAAACATTTTCGACATTTGTTTTTAAAAAAATCTGATGTGTTACACTCACATGACTTTCTCTACTCTTGTACAATCTATTTTTACAAACGCCTATTCTCCATATGCTTCATATTAATCGAGATATCGAGATGTTAATCTTATTTGTAATTTTCTTGTAGATGCAAGGGGAATATGGTAGCTTTTAAGCGATAGTCAAATATTTTATCGCTGGTTGCTATGTGGCGCATTCCATTCTCTTTGCATGTCCAGGACATAAAAAATGAATAACGAATTTGAGAAAAAGTATAAGTATTGGAAAATTTAAGGAAATAAGAAGCAATATCTCGAAAACGGTTCACTCAACAAAAGAAATGTATATGACATGAGTTGTGTATTTTAACGCGATCTACATTTTTTGTGTAGTAAAATTCTGTCTATCTCTTACGGTTTACCAGTTATGCAAAAGTCGTTCACAATGAAGAATACTTTTGGAGACATTCCCAGAAAATTCGAGATATACATTTCATTTCTCATGACATTATCTTAAACATATGGTATTTTCATCAAAATCGTTAGAGCCATTTTTGAGAAAATTAAAATTTTCGAAAAATGTTCTATGTAAAGGGTAGTCTGGGGTGGGGGGATTTTCTTGAAAACCTTCGTGTCGCATCTCTGGAAGATACTGAACCTAAATACCAAGTTTGGTGTTTATCCGACTGTTCGTTTTTGAGTTATGCTGTTCACAGACACACACACACACAGACACACACAGACACACACACACACACAGACACACACACGGACATGTTTCCAAAAATGCTTTTTTTGGATTCAGTGGGTCTCAAAATATATATTTCCGGTGAAATCTCGGTATCGAATTTTTGGGTGGAATGCAATACTTCCCCTACTTACTATACGTAGTAGAGAAAGTAAAAATGGCTCTAACGACTTTGATTTAAATACCATATATTTATGGTGTTTATATGATAGATAAAATGTGTATCTTCAATTTTCTGGCAATAGCCTATGAAGTCCTCTTCATTCGGAAGGAATTTTGTATAATGCGTAAATCATATGAGATAACTTACTTGATAAGAGTGTATCTCTATTTAAAACACACAATTTATTTCAAATAACTTTTTGTGGAATCAGCTATTTCTGAGATAGCCGCTAATATTGGTTTATATTTTTAAAGTGCTGCCGATAATAAGTTGTTTCGCACGATGTGATATAAAGATTATATATTTATAAGGGCGAGTGTAGCGGTCCGCTTTTAAACATCTGACTAACGATTCGATTTCTCCTAACTCCCTGTACCTAACAGGAAATTTGTAATCACAATATTTAGAAAAAAAATCTGATGTGTTACACTCACATGACTTTCTCTACTCTTGTACAATCTATTTTTACAAACGCTTATTCTCCATATGCTTCATGTTAATCGAGATATCGAGATGTCAATCTTATTGGTAATTTTCTTGTAGATGCAAGGGGAATATGGTAGCTTTTAAGCGATAGTCAAATATTTTATCGCTGGTTGCTATGTGGCGCATTCCATTCTCTTTGCATGTCCAAGACATAAAAAAATGAATAACGAATTTGAGAAAAAGTATAAGTATTGGAAAATTTAAGGAAATAACAAGCAATATCTCGAAAACGGTTCACTCAACAAAAGAAATGTATATGATATAAGTTGTGTATTTTAACGCGATCTACATTTTTTGTGTAGTAAAATTTTGTCTATCTCTTATGGTTTACCAGTTATGCAAAAGTCGTTCACAATGAAGAATACTTTTGGAGACATTCCCAGAAATTTCGAGATATACATTTCATTTCTCATGACATTATCTTAAACATATGATATTTTCATCAAAATCGTTAGAGCCATTTTTGAGAAAATTAAAATTTTCAAAAAATGTTCCATGTAAAGGGTAGTCTGGGGTGGGGGGATTTTCTTGAAAATCTTCGTGTCGCATCTCTGGAAGATACTGAACGTAAATACCAAGTTTGGTGTTTATCCGACTGTTCGTTTTTGAGTTATGCTGTTCACAGACACACAGACACACACACAGACACACACACACACAGACACACAGGCACACACACGGACATGTTTCCAAAAATGCTTTTTTTGGATTCAGGAGGTCTCAAAACATGTATTTCCGGTGAAATCTCGGTATCGAATTTTTGGGTGGAATGCAATACTTCCCCTACTTACTATACGTAGTAGAGAAAGTAAAAATGAATAACGAATTTGAGAAAAAGTATAAGTATTGGAAAATTTAAGGAAATAACAAGCAATATCTCGAAAACGGTTCACTCAACAAAAAAAATGTATATGATATAAGTTGTGTATTTTAACGCGATCTACATTTTTTGTGTAGTAAAATTTTGTCTATCTCTTATGGTTTACCAGTTATGCAAAAGTCGTTCATAATGAAGAATACTTTTGGAGACATTCCCAGAAATTTCGAGATATACATTTCATTTCTCATGACATTATCTTAAACATATGATATTTTCATCAAAATCGTTAGAGCCATTTTTGAGAAAATTGAAATTTTCGAAAAATGTTCCATGTAAAGGGTAGTCTGGGGTGGGGGGATTTTCTTGAAAATCTTCGTGTCGCATCTCTGGAAGATACTGAACGTAAATACCAAGTTTGGTGTTTATCCGACTGTTAGTTTTTGAGTTATGCTGTTCACAGACACACACACACACAGACACACACACAGACACACAGACACACACACAGACACACACACGGACATGTTTCCAAAAATGCTTTTTTTGGATTCAGGAGGTCTCAAAACATGTATTTCCGGTGAAATCTCGGTATCGAATTTTTGGGTGGAATGCAATACTTCCCCTACTTACTATACGTAGTAGAGAAAGTAAAAATATGTGATACATATGCATAACCTTCTCTACCCTCTATCTTTATTAGTGCGTATATTCTTACTAAAGCTTATTTTTCTATCTACTGCGTTTAATCCAAGTAAACCTTTGCAAAAATAGCTACATTCTACATTTCGTTATACATAGAAAACAGAGATACACAAATGTTTAAGAACTGGACGCTATACGCTGGCCTTAAAGTTCCATACTGTTTCCATGACATTGCGAGAAACAACTGAAAATCGATGGGACTTTTAATAGAATGGCAAGTATTTAACAATTCGAACCTTTAATAACGAATATTTCAGAAACGGCTCTGCCAAAAAAACATATTTTAAGTAAACTGGGTGTTTTAAAGAGATTTACATTTTTTGTGTGGTTACGTTTTGGTCTATTGCTTAACGTTTACAAGTTACACAAGATTATACAAAATTCCTTCCAAATAAAGAGGACTTCTTAGGCTATTCCCAGAAAATTCAAGATATATATTTTATTTTCATGTAAATACCTTTCATATGTGGTATTTTAATCAAAACCGTTAGAGCTGGTTTTTTTTTTTAGAAAATAAAAATTTTCGAAAAATGTTCCATTTAAGGAGTAGTTGGGGTGGGGGAATTTTCTTTAAAATCTTGCTTGGAAGATACTAAACTCAAATGATAAGTTTGGTATTTATCCGAATTTTCGTTTTTGAGTTATGCTGTTCACAGACACACACACACGGACATGTTTCCAAAATGCTTTATTTGGATTCAGCGCACCTCAAAACATGTGTTTCCGGTGAAATCTCGGTATCGAATTTTTGGGTGGAATGCAATATTTCCCCTATTTACTATACATAGTAGAGAAAGTAATAAGCCTTAGTAAGAATAATTTGTAGAAGTTATATAAAATAAAGGACATTAATTACAGAACATCATATGAATGAAATACACGTGATTGTTTCTGTTTTTTGGTTATCATGGAAAGAGTATAGAATTTCAAGGCCAGCATATACCGATCTACTTTTAAATATTTGACTATCGCTTCGTTCAACTACTCGTATATGTATAATGAAACCATTTCTGGAAACGTTTATCTCAATTTTCATGAAGTAGATAGAAAAATAACTTTTTGTGCAATAACAAAAATAAAGAGCAGTGGCTAGAGAAAGTCTTTACTTACCAATAGAACCGAAAAGAAAGGAAGAAGATTTCGCGGTAGGTTTCTATAGGTCGTGTTATGCAAGTCCGATATCAGGAATAACTTTGGACTATCGCAAGATAAGCGAGTGCAAGAAGTGCACATGTTCCAATGGCCTGGATCTGTTCGACACATGTCGGATTTTGTAACCTAGCTTCAATATTAGCTGCTCAATTCAGAAGATATTTTTATTAATTCCACTTAACATCTTGTAATGTTTGGAAACCAATATTAAGGAGAAAAAAAAACCCTGACGTCTACTTCTATGAAGGTGCGAACGTTTTCGATATGAAAAATCCTTATAAATAAAATCTGACCTGCTACGTTCACATAACGTTTTCTAGCTACTAGCATGTCTAGTTTTACATCTCATTCACACTAAACGTTGGCTATAATGGTTTAACAATTTGTTGTACGTACAAGAAGGATACGGGAGGTTGAAGCGATAGTCTAGTACCTATTTAAAAAGCTGGTCGCTATATGTTGGCTTTGAAATTTCACATTTCCATGACATTGCGAGAAACAATGAAAGGTGACAGCGGTTCAAAATAACAAAAGTATTGAAAAATTAAAAATACCACCGAATATTTCGGAAATCGCTGATATCACAAAAAAACCTATTTGAAATAAATTGTGTGATTTAAAGAGACATACATGTTTTGTGAAGTAAGTTTTCGTTTATCTCTTATAGTTTACCAGTTATGCAAGATTATACAGAAATCATTCCAAATGAAAAGGACTTTGAAGGCTTTAGGACACCTCAAGAAGTTTAATTCCAATGAAATCACGATATCAAATGAAGGGACACTTCCTGGGCTTTAGGACACCCGTGGTGTAGTGGTTACCATACTAGCCTCTAATTTCGGAGGACGCGGATTCAAACCCGGGGGAGAGCGATGGATTTTTTCGGGCGTAAAAATTCTTAGCATTACTTCCTTCGGAAGGGAAATAAAGAGCCGATGGTCCCGTGTCGTAGATTTACGCCACGTAAAAGAACCTCAAGCCAGATAAAGAGGCCTCTGTGCAAAATTACCGGTCTTTCACGCCCAATATAGAATGAGACCTTAAGGACCACAGCAGTTAAAGAGCATCCATAAATAAAACTCAATTTAATTTTTAATTTAAGAAGTATAATTCCAATGAAATCGCGATATCGAATGAAGAGGATTTCGTAGACTTTAGGACACTTGAAGAAGTATAATTCCAATGAGAATACGATATGGAATGAAGAGAACTTCGCAGGCTTTAGGACACTTGAAGAAATATAATTCCAATGAGAGTACGATATAGAATGAAGAGGACTTCGTAAGCTTTAGGACACTTGAAGTATAATTCCAATGAGAATACGATATGGAATAAAGAGGACTTCGTAGGCTTCAGGACACTTGAAGAAGTATAATTCCAATGAGAAAACGATATGGAATAAAGAGGACTTCGTAGGCTTCAGGACACTTGAAGAAGTATAATTCCAATGAGAATACGATATGGAATGAAGAGAACTTCGCAGGCTTTAGGACACTTGAAAAAGTATAATTCCAATGAGAATACGATATAGAATGAAGAGGACTTCGTAAGTATAATTCCAATGAGCATACGATATGGAATGAAGAGGACTTCGTAGGCTTTAGGCCACTTGAAGAAGTATAATTCCAATGAGAATACGATATGGAATGAAGAGGACTTCGTAAGCTTTAGGACACTTGAAGAAGTATAATTCCAATGAGAATACGATATAGAATGAAGAGGACTTCGCAAGCTTTAGGACACTTGAAGTATAATTCCAATGAGAATACGATATGGAATGAAGAGGACTTCGTAGGCTTTAGGCCACTTGAAGAAGTATAATTCCAATGAGAATACGATATGGAATGAAGAGGACTTCGTAGGCTTTAGGTGACTTGAAGAAGTATAATTCCAATGAGAATACGATATGGAATGAAGAGGACTTCGTAGGCTTTAGGTCACTTGAAGCAGTATAATTGCAATCAGAATACGATATGGAATGAAGAGGACTTCGTAGGCTTTAGGACACTTGAAGTATAATTCCAATGAGCATACGATATGGAATGAAGAGAACTTCGTAGGCTTTAGGTCACTTGAAGAAGTATAATTCCAATGAGAATACGATATGGAATGAAGAGGACTTCGTAGGCTTTAGGTCACTTGAAGCAGTATAATTGCAATCAGAATACGATATGGAATGAAGAGAACTTCGTAGGCTTTAGGTCACTTGAAGAAGTATAGTTCCAATGAGAATACGATATGGAATGAAGAGAACTGCGTAGGCTTTAGGACACTTGAAGTATAATTGCAATCAGAATACGATATGGAATGAAGAGAATTGCGTAGGCTTTAGGACACTTGAAGTATAATTGCAATCAGAATACGATATGGAATGAAGAGAACTGCGTAGGCTTTAGGACACTTGAAGTATAATTGCAATCAGAATACGATATGGAATGAAGAGAACTGCGTAGGCTTTAGGACACTTGAAGTATAATTGCAATCAGAATACGATATGGAATGAAGAGAACTGCGTAGGCTTTAGGACACTTGAAGTATAATTGCAATCAGAATACGATATGGAATGAAGAGAACTGCGTAGGCTTTAGGACACTTGAAGTATAGTTGCAATGAGAATACGATATGGAATGAAGAGAACTTCGCAGGCTTTAGGTCACTTGAAGAAGTATAATTCCAATGAGAATACGATATGGAATGAAGAGAACTGCGTAGGCTTTAGGACACTTGAAGTATAATTGCAATCAGAATACGATATGGAATGAAGAGAACTGCGTAGGCTTTAGGACACTTGAAGTATAGTTGCAATGAGAATACGATATGGAATGAAGAGAACTTCGCAGGCTTTAGGTCACTTGAAGAAGTATAATTCCAATGAGAATACGATATGGAATGAAGAGAACTGCGTAGGCTTTAGGACACTTGAAAAAGTATAATTCCAATGAGAATACGATATAGAATGAGGAGGACTTCGTAAGCTTTAGGACACTTGACATATAATTCCAATGAGAATGCGATATGGATTGGAAAGGACTTCGTAGGTTTTAGGACACTTGAAGTATATTTCCAATGAGAATACCATATGGAATGAAGAGGACTTCGTAGACTTTAGGACACTTGAAGAAGTATAATTCCAATGAGAATACGATATGGAATGAAGAAACTTCGCAGGCTTTAGGTCACTTGACGAAGTATAATTCCAATGAGAATGCGGTATGAAATGAAGAGAACTTCGTAGCCTTTAGGACACCTGAAGAAGTATAATTGCAATGAGAATACGATATGGAATGAAGAGAACCTCGCAGGCTTTAGGACACTTGAAGTACAATTCCAATGAGAATACGGTATGAAATGAAGAGAACTTCGTAGCCTTTAGGATACCTGAAGAAGTATAATTGCAATGAAAATACGATATGAAATGAAGAGAACTTCGAGGCTTTAGGACACCTCAAGAGGTGTATTTGCAATGAAATCACGTTATCATGAAAAGGACTCCATGGGCTTTAGGAGACGTCAAGGTCTGTAATTCCAATGAAATCGTATATCGAATGAAGAGGACTTCGTAAGCTTTAGGAAACCTCAAGACTGTAATTTTAATGAAATTACAATATTGAAGTTTTAGGTGGAATGCAATACGAATACTTACTTTGCATGCTATAAGTGGGCCATAGCGAAGGTAAAGATGCCATGAATCATAAAAGTGATAAAGTAGTTTCGGTATGCAAAAGCAATGGTAACTTTATTAGAATAAATGCTATTCAGATATTTTTCTGCTAACTCTAATCTAACTAATACCGCTGTGGAATTGAAATAAGAGCCATTTAAAGAAATAAAGATCACATACACATCGCATCTGTACTCGTACATATCGGATGACGCATTTCAATCCACATCTATTTAATCCTGTCTTTTTTTACAACGTGGCAATCTACATTAATTGGGATAGCATTTATTGTTCGTTCATTTACTAGCAGAACCCGCAGCTCTTCTCCCGTAATTCAGTTAAATTCGAAGATTCTTCTTTGTGTCTCTTTTAAGCTTCCTTACTATTTCTTCCTCTTCTTCTCTTTTTCACTATCCTTTCCTCTATCGCTTTTTCTGTATTACCATCTATCACCTCACCTCTATCTCTCTCTTTCCTTCCTCTCTGTATACTTTATATGGCATGTGGCGTTTTGAAAAGAGCAACAAATACTTTTGTAGTTTTTAAGGGAATGCACCACTGAATAGGATATTTGGTCAGTTTGGCTAAACTTTACTCTTAAGTTTTTCATACATATAGATTCAAACCTTTTAAGTTTCGATATCTGTTTTAGTTTCCAAGTTATTGAGTATAAAAAAATTCATAGTTTTATATACCAAAGGTATAAACAGCTTTTATTGATTGACAAAGTCGTTAATAATTTAATAATTCGTTAACGTATGACATTAATTATGGTATTAAATTACCATAGCAACACTGCATACATAGAATGTCTTAAAAACAAAACACACGGAAGCCGTACCCTTTGCTCCAAATTTTTATGCTGCTATCTCGAAGTTGCAAGAACTTAGATAACGTTTAATGTCCCTGCTTTTTTGATGAGTTCTACGGTGTCGTAATCTCTTAGCTCGCTCTGTGTTGTCTAATCTGCCAGCTACTACAGTGGTATAGCTATGAGTTCTTTGTCTCAAGGTATGCACGAATGTAGTGTGAAAAGATAATACCAGTTTATTTAGCTGATAAATTTTATCGTTTACTCAGATATTCTGCTTGAAAAAAGTCGCGGATTGTTGAATTAAAGAATTACATTTCTTATAGAATAACAATTACACGAAGCGTCAGTTGCCGTAAGTCGCAGAAATGTTACTCGGAAAGATCGCTCGTAATAGCCGCTAAATTTTTCTAACTGAAGCGCCGCACTGGGCGCTATACTGTGTTCACAAAGATCGTCACACTAGTAAGTCACGTGATTTAGTAAGTAAATAAGATTAAGTAAATGAGTAAGATTTAGATTATATGCTCTTTTGTTAACTTAAACCCCGCCTACCTATCGCTACCCCTACCAACGTTCCTCTTCACGAAATCCAATCTTAAAACTCTATGTATGCGTATCTGGTACTGTTACTATGGGGTACCTCGCTTGAATCTCAGAATTCATTCCCTTTCTAATTTTGGGAATTCCTGTCTACTTGACGTTTCAAACGTGCTGATCTCAACTCTTAATGCATTCCATTTTTATTCGCTATTCGGAAGTTACTAATGCATTTCCTTAACATGACTCGCTAATGACCTGAATTGTACGTTGATTTAATATGCAGAAATTCTTTATTGCAATTATTTATTTTACTATTATTTCTTTATTTAATTATTTATATTTTACTGCAAATAATTACGGTGTCAGTACATACTAACTTTAGAGTAATTATTCTTATACAATATTAGATGTGTTTCTATTTAAATTTTATAATTTTGTTTAAAAAATTATGAAATTTATTTACAATGCTATGAAACCCACTGCGTTCGTTTCACAAATATTACACTATAAATTTATTTACATAATATACTATTTCTTTCTTTTGCCAAATGTTGCACATGATGAAAATATGAAGTTTTTTTTTAAATCCATATCATTTGTCTAATTACGGCGCACATTTTTGTGGTAGTTTTAGTTCGAAGAAAATAGTTTTATAAAAGTTATATCGATAACTTAAAAGCCTTTGGAAAATTAATGTGACGACTTCATTTTCCTTTCTGGAATGAAAAAATAAATTGGATGAAAATCCTATCGTGTGGAACATTTTGAATTACAAAAATGCTGAGAAAAATAATTTCCAAAAACTCAAAATTTAAAATATAAGAAATCTGATTCCAATTTGTTTTATATTACAGCGTATAAAGGCAAGCATTCACAATATAAAAAGTGAAAACGAATTTTGATATTATAGAATGTGAATATTGTTTTGAACATATTTGCAGTACAGTTTAATTCACATTTACAGTAACTTCTATTTATTTTATTCCGCACACCCAAGTTCGCGTTGTGAAATAAAATATTCGTAATTCTGAAAGTTAATACCCCTGTTCCTCCAATACGTTAGTATAGCAAGATATTGTTAGTTCTAATACTATGAAGCAGTGCAATACTACACTCTTATTATGACCATACGTATATAAACTTTAGGGGAAAATAAAAGCATAATTCAAAGTTATTCCCTTCTTTTCTTTATTAATAATACTTTTCATGTGGTGTTTTTGGTTAATTAATCTCGGTCGTATTTAAAACTCCACGCATTCAAATACATTGTATGTTATTTTAAATTTAATTTCCTAAAAAAAAAAAAAAAAACAATTTACAGCATTAAACATTCGAGGTTCAAGATTTTTTTCTAAAACCTCGCATTAATACTTTTTAAAAGCATTTGTTTATTATTAAATGCTTCTGTAATTTTACACCCTTAAGACAGGGAGATTTTTCCTAATCTGGTGGAATTTTAAGACACCTGCTTCTCTTTTATTATTATGGTTATTTAATTGTTACATCTATATTTTCAGATTTAAGATAATATTTTATGTTTAATATAACCATGTTTTTATATTAAATTTCAAAACTATTTGTTAACTTTCAAATCCTTCGACATTCCGCTGCCACCCCTCTCCGTTGCTTGATACCTTAAGATACGGCATCATTAGCTAATGGTTCTCTATTCCACTATATTCTACTAAAAAATTCTACCATAGGTAGATGGCTGGGATCTCATCTTCCATGTGTTTTACACTACAGCTATTCATAACACATTAAGTCCTAAAATGTGTGACTTATTTATCAGGCCAAACAGAAACGTATATAGGCTATTTTGTTGCAGCCAATTTTCGTTTGCTAATTTCAAAGTATGTGGTCATCTCTGTCATCCTATATACAGAACTCTAAAAAAAAAAAAAATATTTCATCCCATATTTCATTCAACATTGCCTTAAACTTTCTATATTATATTCTCGGTATTACTTGCTCTACTTTTTCCTTGTAGAAGAGCTATTAGTTAGGTAGAAACCTGGAACACCTGTAATACCTAGTTAATTTTAGTTCTAAAAGAACATTCTGAAGAAGAATGAACATTTGTTCAGAGGTTGGAGTGATGCAAAAATGAATTATTTATGGTGCACGAGATAAGGCGCTAATCTTGCTGGCATAGTTTCGTGTTTACAATCGTTTTCGACACGTGGAATCAATAAACAGCGCAATAACGCCAAAGTTACAACCGCTGACCCATCTCTAACACAGCACGTGCAGTTTCCCTGCCCTTGCGAACCAATGCAAACGTTTGGTGCATTATGATAGCCTCAATCTCTCTTGCAGTCTCATTACATCCATCAGATAACGCATAGGAAGTAGAAACATCGCAAAATGGTGTTAGCCATAGGCTAATGAGAAACAAAGGAGGTATTCTAGGGGATCAAGCAGTGAAAATTGTCGAGAGTTCTGACAAATACATATTTTGTGCATTGGTAGATGATGGTTGTAAGACCCAGTAATGGCATAGGCATTGAAGTCATTCGAGTGCCAGGGAGCACAGGAGGGAAAAATTAGTTTTATTTACGGACGCTCTTTAGCTGCTGTGGTCCTTAGCGTCCCATTCTACATTGGGCGTGAAGGACCAGTAATTTTGCTCAGAGGCCTCTTTATCAGGCTTGAGGTTCTTTTACGTGCCGTAAATCTATGACTCGGGACCACCGGCTTTACTTCCCTTCCGAAGGAAGTCATGCTAAGGATGTTTACGCCCGAAAAAAATCCATCGCCCTACGCCGGCTTTGAATCTGCGACCTCGGGAACTAGAGGCTAGCATGGTAACCACTACACCACGGAGGACGACTGTTTGCTGACTCTATTTCCTGACAAAATAAATTGGTCAATACCCCATTCTGTTTTTAGTTTCGACTCTAAGCTTAACGATACTTTCTCGTTACATTGTGACACGTCTGTTGCCGATCTACACCTTCCAGTCGCTTCTGTACTTTTCTCCACACATTCGCTCTATTTTCAGGTCCTTCAAACCAAATATTACCCATCCCTATTCTCTCCAGCCCTCTCTTGAATTTCGCTGCCCAGTCTTGTCCCCTCCAATTCTAAGCTGTTCCCTATAGCATATTGTCCACATAAGTGATAGATCCCCTCTCATAATTCTAATACAATATTTGATCGCCTGTACCTTATATTCAATTGTTTCACTGTATTCACCATATTCTCTAAAAATGCCGCAGTTTGACATACCCCTTCCCACACCCAAGATACCTTTTAGAAAAGCTGTTCTTACTTGGTCTAGCCTTTCCGTGGGCCCCCCCCCCCAGATCTCCGCCCCATACGACATTGTAGATCTAACAATTGCCCCATATTTTGTCTCTAGGAATGTTACAGGTATATCTGGGATTCTGCTCCGAGTGCGCAGTTTCCGCAGCTCTCATTCCTGCTTGAGTTTCGAAACCTCGATGTGTTTAGTCCATCTGCCGTTCATTGTAACATTCAAACTTAAGTACACAAATCTCTTTACATTGTCCAGTTTTTCCCCTGCGTATGTCAGGTCTGTTCGGCTATATACCGAGCTGTTTTTAAACGTAATTGTTTTCGTTCTATTTACATTAACTGTCAATAGCCACTCGTCACAATAAGTCTGTAATCTGTGTAGTCTATTTTGCAGCCTTCCACAGTAGTAAAGAACAGTGTCATAACGTCTGCATATAAAAGTACTGGGATCCGAATGTCACCGCTTCCACGTTTTCGCTTAACAATTTATCACTACGTCATCTACAAAGAGATTAAAGAAATGGGGCGATAAAATACAGCCTTGCCTAACACCTTTATGGCACTTGCAGCTCTTTAAACCGTACTTTACGGAATTCCACTCTATGAAACATAGCTTGCAATGCTTTAATCATCTTCTTCGATAATCCTTAGTCTTAATTTATACCACAATGCGTTGCGATTCATAGAGTCAAAAGTCTCCCTAAAGTTAACAAAGGCACGATGAAATCTTCCCTGTCTTTTATACATCTTTCCCTTAGAGTATCCAAAATAAGCATTACCTAAAGTACTATACCGCAAGCCCTGTTTTAGTTTGTAAGAAGGTTATATTCAGAAACCAAATTTTAAATTTGTTTCAAAATGTTGCAAATCGCGCCAAAATGAAATGTTTCCTGTTAGTAATTAAAAGTGTAGCAAATATTTTTTTCGAGAGACACTTAATGAATTGATCTGAAAGTTTAGTTTATTACAGGACACATGCAAAATATCCAGTTAAAAACTGAACGCGTAACTAATTGCTTAAGAAATAAGGGGTTTCTAAATTCCATAGCCCTTAATTCCCCTTAATATTTCAAAATACAACGACGTAGCCAGGATTTGGTTCTGGGAGGGGTGTACATGTTTACGTGAATTTTCTATTATAGAAAGCTGTCCAGTTTCTCTTTGCCTGTCCGTTGGTAGGCATGTAAAGCTCTTGAACCGCTGCATGTACGGAGTCTAAATTTTATATGTATATACCAATTTGAATAATGTACCAGGTGGCCCAACCACGCCGTATTTGACGTGTATAGGTAACCCTTTGTGCGTTGAAAGATCTGCAGAACTCAACGGGGCAATTCCAAGTAAACACAGGTCAGTGCAGAACTGGTGCATTAGCTTCCTAAAAAACCACCACCACCACTACAGCAGTAGTTCTCAGAAACGTCCATATGGATACACGGAGACGGTTGGAACATCGTGTCAATCAACAGAAGAAAACTTTCCAACACCTATGCAATGAATAAAGTCAGCATAACAGTACAAGAACTTAGACAAGAACAGCTTAAACACAATTAAAAAATAACTATAGGCGGATAGGTCAAATAAGGAGATTTTAATTATTTATCAGTCTAAAAAGTGAGTTTATTCCCTCGAAAATAAAACTGGTGTAATTGAAGTGGAAAACATTCTTTTTTCGGTCTGTTTTTGTCTATCATCGTGGACAGCACACTCTAGTGCAAGGGTCTGTTTTGTCTAACATCACGGACTGTACACTATTGCAAGCCTGAGAAATGCCTCTCAATGAAGTGATCCGCTCATCGTCCTTACTGATAAGCTAGATGAGTCGGACGAATCTCGCCTGGCCCCGTAACTCAGTCGGTAGAACACCCACTCACTGTGCGAGGGGTCCTGGGCTCGATCCCCGCCTGGGGGTGGGAATTTTTCTCTAGCCAAGATTATTCCCCATCCTCCCCAAAGTTTGGAAGTATGAATGAGTGTGTGTGTGTGTGATCTAATGGTTAAATTCCAAAGCCTACTAGAAACCCAAAGCAAGCAAATACAGTTAACTACCATTGCCTATAGGTAATAATATGTTCCAAAGGAAAGACCGCCGATAAGACCATTGTGGTGAAAGGCGGAGTATAAATTAACTTAAAAAAATTCCAATATGTTACATTCACATGACTTTCTCTACTCTTGTACAAACTATTTTTACAAACGCTTATTATCCATCTACTTCATGTTAATCAAGATAAACGTTGCAGAAACTATCTTATTGCTAATTTTCTTGTAGGTACAAGGGGAATATGATAGGCTTTAAGCGATCGTCAAATCTTTTAAGAGCTGGTTGCTATGTGGAGCATTCCATTCTCTTTGCATGTCCAGGAAATAAAAAACCGAATAACGAATTCTCGTTTGAGAAAAAAAGTATAAGTATTGGAAAATTCAAACAAATAACAAGGAATGTCTCGGAAATGGTTCACTCCACAACAAAAATGTATATGACATAAATTGTGTATTTTACCGCGATCTACATTTTTGTGCAGTAAAAGTTTGTCTATCTCTTATGGTTTACCAGTTATGCAAAAGTCGTTCACAATGAAGAATACTTTTGAAGACATTCCAAGAAAATTCAAGATATACATTTTATTTGTCATGAAAATATCTTAAACATATGATATTTTAATCAAAATCGTTAGAGCCATTTTTGAGAAAATGAAAATTTTCGAAAAATGTTCCATGTAAAGGGTAGTCTAGGGTGGGGGGATTTTCTTGAAAACCTTCGTGTCGCATCTCTGGAAGATACTGAACCTAAATACCAAGTTTGGTGTTTATTCGACTGTTCGTTTCTGAGTTATGCTGTTCATAGACACACACACGCGCACACACACACACACACACAGACACACACACACGGACATGTTTCCAAAAATGCTTTTTTTGGATTCAGGGGGTCTCAAAACATGTATTTCCGGTGAAATCTCGGTATCGAATTTTTGGGTGGAATACAATACTTCCCCTGCTTACTATACGTAGTAGAGAAAGTAAAAAAAACAACGAATCTCCCTCACATTAATTCGCATAGTTTACGATACGAAAGAGACTAGCAATCCATTCAAAGCCAAACGTCGCGAGTTCGAGTCCCAGCGACTGCAGTCAAATGTGCCTGTGGTGAAGGAAGGGGAGGGCCCACGTAAAATAACCGGTGTAATGGCACGCTTGGATGCTGGCGGGGTCACATTTGACTGCAGTTGCATGGATTTTGCTGATTATTATTAAAAACGCAGTACCGTTTTATTCCATAAATATTAGTGTTTTTACAATATAAAACAGCTTTATATATCTTAATTTTATCGTTGAAGGTTAGTATAATATGAAATTAGAAAAAAAGGCCCATTAAAAAAGCTAAAACGTAAAACACAAACCTTTGTAACAAATATGATACACCAGGGTACAAAGGCTTAACGTTAGCATAATTTACGAGCGCGATAAAACTTAATTTAACTTATTTATGTATACACCCACTAATTAATAACAGGGACAAGATCAGACTACATCAATAACCATTCTCTGGGACATATCACTTTGAGCCTAATTAGAAAATAATTGAAATCAGTCGCTGCCAAACTTTAATGCAATGAACATCTTTCTTCGTTGCTATGTGAAGTAGGGTTTAGGTGAGCCATTCAGTGTGTGTGGCGAGGGGACTACCCTTACTGCGCCGCTGCAATATAGCCTCGTTAGAACGCTCTTCAAAATGCTGTAGTTTAAGTGTGCTCGTAATAATCGAAACATTGAAATGATTCACGAGATGCGGAGAACAATTTTGACGCCATTCATCAGCAAGTTGTCCAAAACTTCCAGTATGTACCTTCCATAGGTTTTATAAAAGTACTTTAGCTGACGTAACACCACATAACTTCCCGTAGCGCAAGAAAAGTAGTTCTTCCGCGAGAGGTTAGCTGATCAGCACCTAAAGCTTGTACCATCAGAAGGTCGCTGGCTTCAGGTGGGGAGCGGATTACTCCGATTTTGGCTAGTATTTTCGGCATCAGAATTGGAAATTCAAAATTCTAACCATCGTCTTCTCTAGTTAAACATCCACGTAACATCTAAACCCGTAGGCTAAATTCACATAGCTCATTCATTTTTATTTAAACTTGTGGATGTAAAAGTTGTAATTTTATTATTTGAAGTTACTTCGTGTTATGTGAAAGTAATGAGCGCTAATAGTTAACTGGCCGGGCAATGGCTTTTTGTTAAAATTGGTATACTAACGCTGTGAGAATTTTTTTTAATTGCAGTAAATATTGGTAATTCCTATGGATGTAGTTAAGAATAACAGTGAATTTAAAAAGATGCTGCGCTCAGAATTGTACATATTTTGTGAGGATTTATGTATGAATAACTGCTTGTATATTTCTTACAGTGATTCAGAACAGAGACATTACTTACTCTTCGTATGCATTTACTGAAACAACCTAACTCTCCACGTTCCTTGAGGGCCTTATATTTTAGCACATTTCACAAATCTAACACGCCACCACCTCCATTCGCATAAGTTTGGGACCTGGTGCGAAGAGGTGTGGTAAGTGAAATTCAAATTCCAGCTCACTTACGAATAATTTGAAAAAGTTTTCGTTTACAGAAAGACATTTTCGCTTTGATATTTTAATACCACCAGTCAATAAACACAACACAAGATTTAACATAAACAACACATAAAAACTATTGTGTTACATTCACTCGATTTTCTCTATCCACTATTGTTTATTTTGATATCTCTTCTGCAACTAATCTTACAAAAACTTGTTTTTCTATCTATTCTTGTTAATTGACAGAAATGATTTCATTACACATTTTGTTGTAAGTAAAGGAGTTTGAAGCTATAGTCATATCTTTATATGCTGGCGCTGAAAATCCATACTATTTCATGACATTTCGCAAGAAACAACTGAATGGTGTCCACTTAAAAAATAACACAGTATTGAAAAATTCAAACCAATAACAAGAATATCTCGCAAATGGCTGATGCCACAAACCAATTGTTTCATATAAATGGTGCACTATAATAGTATATTATGCAACGAGACTATAATGGTAGTAATTAAAACGCGAGTATTATTATTAACCTCGCTTCGCTCGCTCGTTTAATGATTATCATACGAGCGTTTTAATCACCATTATAGTCAAGTTTCATACGACTGTTTATGCTCGACCATGTATCTAAATTAAAGGTTTCATAAGTATTCGTTTCTGGTTTGAGTGATGTGTTACAATCGTTATTCCTTTATCTGTGGTTACAATACAATGACCTTGTAGCACTGACTTTTCTGAGAACGAATTTATACCTTTTCATATTCTCCAATCCATGAATTGTGAATAGAATTTCTCGTACATCTTTCTTGACTTTTGTGACAAGTTATCGGTAAGATTGAGTGCTTTTGTCGCAATTTCTGGGGGTGTAAGTTGAATGTCACTGTTACTAGTGTCAGATATTTTGAGTTTTTTCTAAAGTCGCGCTAGTACCGTTGTCGATCGAAACGAGAATAATCGATACTTGCGCTTTCACAATGTTACGTAGCCACTTCTGATTGGTCGGATACTTTAAGATATATAAATGACAAATGTACGTCTTGCATTTTCTGGGAAGCCTGTCAAGATCTCTTCATTCGGATAAATTTTGTATAAGTTTGTATAACTGATAAACATAAGAGATAGACAAAAACTTGTTACATAAAAATGTAAATTTCTTTATGCTCGACCATGCCAAAATGTAGTATTTATACGACTGGTAGCAGTACTTTAATGGGCCTCATTAAAGTACACCTGTTCATTTAACCCTTTGCGATGCATAGCGTAGTAAAGCGTAGTGAAATGATAAACGCCCTGCTGCGCATAATGTGGTAGAACGTAGTAAATGTGTCTATCGTTTCATATAGGTTCTGCTTATGCCTACCTCAGCTTTTAGGAGCTCTGTTGATGTAAACGTACTCCTGCTAAATTGTTCCAGCGATTTCGCAAGCCAGAATGTAATAGCAAACCATAAAAAACATATGGCATTTTAATCACAATCATTAAGCCACTTTTTGGAGTAAAATAATGAAAAATTAGGGTAGTTTGGGGGTGAGGATTTTCTTGAAAATCTTCGTATTGCATTCTTGAAATAAGTTGAATTTCAATAGCAAGTTTGGTTGGTATTCTTCCAAATTTTCGCTTTTGAATTATGGGTTCATTCACACAGATACTCTTTCCTAAAACGCTTATCTTTTTGGGATTCAGGGGAACCCAAAACATGCATGTTTGTTTAAATCTCGAAATCGAATTTTTGGATGGAATACAATACACACTTAAGTGGGTGTTAGAAAAGCAAGTAGGATTCTGGTTTAAGGTGACTTATCTGGATAAGTTACTTTTGTTTTCGTTTTATCTCTTATGTACAGAAGATGAATTTCGGACAAATCTAACCTTTATGGACCCAGGGCTTATATGACGAATTTCATTCATTTATCTTCGATATGACATACGATTTCAGTGCGACAAACCTCGCGCAAAAAAGGCCTTTCAGAAAACAAGAGTCATTAAAGCAGTACGTGCATATTTAGGTTTGGGCTTCATATAAAATCATTTTGGAAACACTACACATGAAAAAGTTGAAACTCGGTGCAATTTAAAAAGAATATATTGCTAATAAAATAAAAAACCTGGAAAAATACCAAAATACGTGAATTGTAATATTGTTTTTCTTTCTGAATATTACAAATGACAATGTTCTCTCTGTTAATTTGGATGCTAGAGCTTGAAAGTGGAGACGAATTGGGCCACTATGGGTTCTAGGGCACGCTGGGAGAAGGTTAATGCAGAGAGATTCTCATGTCTGTTAGAGACAGAACCGGGCAAGACTGCTTACTCGATGTCCGAATATTATTATTATTACTATTATTATTATTATTATTATTATTATTATTATTTAAACCGAAGAAGCGGAACCAGCCATTGTGGTCGGTCGTTTCCTTCAACGGTATAGTTACAGACAGCGTTTTGTAACACCACAGTATAAGTAATAAAAGTACCGAAAATTATTGTTGTGATGGAAAACAAATCTATGGATATTGCTTGATTTGGAGTAAGGCAAGTTGGAGCTGATTCTGACTGTTCATGGAGAGTACTCAAGTGGTCTAATGTGCAGGATATCACAGAAGTCTATTGGTTCTTACATTGTATCTTACATTACATCCCAAATCATACGCATAAATTTTGGCTGGTACATATTGTTTGTTCCACATGAACGTAGTTCAGGACCTACTTAACTAGTTGGTGGATAATTCTTTTACCATTACTCAATTTTTCTTTTAAAGGATTTTAACATGAAAGAATGATTTACATACGATTTGATAACTGAAATTCCGAAGTGTGGTAAGATGTAACGTCTATTCCGGCTAAATTTCGTGTTGTCCAGTTATTCAACGGGCTAGTTTCAACGGCCTCCGCGGAGCACTGCTTTCCCTTTACGGGGCCCAACTGAAGACCACATTGACTCACTTCAACAGCAGCAAATAACTGGTTTACAGTTTAACAACAATCCCTTCTGTTTTATCAGCTTCACTCTTAATCCGCCATTAATCAATTTTCCTAATTGCAGCTTTTTATTATTGTGCTTCTCCTTTTTGTTTTGTATTGCTTGCATACGTCGCGTCGTTATATGAAGAATCGAAACACACATATCAGCTGCCCCTTTATATAGATGCAAAAGATCTTCCAAGTTTCTCTTTCGAACTTTCTGTATAGAAGGTTCCAATGTTGCCGACTTCTCTCTCTTTCTAGTGAGTCTGGCTGCGCTTAAATGGACTTTCACCCTTTCTCCACCGGATAGGAAGGGGAGCGGCATCGACAGAGGGGTTTGTACCGACTATCTTTTAACACTCTTTTTGGCTTATAAAAATATGACTAAGGATCGTTTACGAAATTTCAGAACAGAAGAGTACAACGGGGCTATCAAATTAAAGCAAATCTGAGGACAAACATTCATTCATGTAACATAAGGAGTGAAAATTAATAAGGTATTTGTTATTATAATCATCATTATTATTAGTAGTAGTATCATCATTCTACTATAACTACTACCACCACCACTACTGCTACACTGCCACTACTACTACTTTACTACTACTACTGCTACCACCGTCACCACTATTACTACTACTATTCTACTACTATTGCTACTACTACTACCACTACTGCTGCTCTGCTACCACCACCACTATAACTACTACTACTATTACTACTACTACTACTACTACTACTACTACTACCACTACTGCTGCTCTGCTACTGCCACCACCACTACTACTACCACCACCACTACTACCACCACCACCACCACTACTACCACCACCACCACTACTACTACTACCACCACCATGTCTACTACCACTACTACTACCACCACCACCACTACTGCCACCACCACTACTACTACCACCACCACTACTACCACCACCACCACCACTACTACCACCACCACTACTACTACTACTACTACTACTACTACTATTCCTACTACTACTACCACCACTACTACTGTCACCACCACCACTACTACTACTGTCACTGATACTACTACTCTACTACTACTACTACTACTACCACTACTACTACTGCTACTACTACCACCACCACTACTACTACTACCACCATGACTACTACTGTCACCAACACCACCACTACTACTACTACTACCACCATGTCTACTACCACTACTACTACTATTGCTACTACTACTACCACCACTACTACTGTCACCACCACCACTACTACTACTACTGTCACTGATACTATTACTCTTACTACTACCACAACTACTACTACTGCTACTACTACCACCACCACTACTATTACTACCATGACTACTACCACTACTACTGCTACTACCACCACTACTACTGCTACTACCACTACTACTACTACCACCACCACTACTACTACCACCATGACTACTACCACTACTACTACTACTACCACTACTACTACTACCACAACCACTACTACTACCACCATGACTACTACCAATACTACTACTGCTGCTACTACTACCACTACTACTGCTACTACTACTACCACCATGACTACTACCACTACTACTGCTACTGCCACCACCACCACCACTACTACTACTACTGCTACTGTCACTGATACTACTACTCTACTACTACCACCACTACTACTACTGCAACTACCACCACCACCACCACTACTAGTACTACTACCCCCATGATTACTACCACTACTACTACTGCTACTACTACCACCACTACTACTACTACCACCATGACTACTACTACTGGTACTACCACTACTACTGCTACCACCACTGCTTCTACTACTACTACTACTACTACTACTACTACTACTAGTGTACAGCGGAAGATTGCAATTCGAATTGCTAGTGCGTATAGGACCGTATCTATACGGGTAATTCAAGTAATAGCCAGGACTATACCCATACATCTAGTGGCTCGGGAGCGTGTACACGCAACTGAAAAACATGGAAACGCACAAAAAGATAAGATAAGAGAAAAAATGATACAGTCATGGCAAGAAGAATGGACACAGGAAACCAAGACGGCTCAATGGACCAAGAAATTGATACCAGATATAGAACCCTGGATAAACCGGAAACATGGACAAGTTGAGTACTATTTTACCCAATTTTTATCAGGGCACGGACGCTTTAGAACCTATTTGTTTAAAATGGCTATTACTAATAGTGAAAACTGTCTGTATTGTCAGGAAAAGGATACACCTGAACATACTGTACTAAAATGTAAAAAATGGAATACAATAAGACAAGCAGGTATATAACAAATTGGACAAGAAATAACTGTTGAAAATATTATAACATTAAAGCTGGAAACCGAGAATAAATGGAAAACTATTCAAGACATGATAATTAAAATTATAAAGGCTAAAGAAATGGATGAAAACGAGAGATAAACATGATTGCTTCATTGTGAAGTAATGCTGAGAGGCAGTTTCCGCAATGTGAGCAAGTGAAAAAAGAGGGTTTTTTTTAGTCGGTATGAGTCCGGCACATCAGGGCAATCTCCCCTGATGCCCATGAGGGTTTTTCCCCCTCTTTATAAAAAAAACTACTACTACTATTCTATACATTGTGTAGAGCTTATTGTGGCATGTAGACACTAATGATCACATAAAGTATATAGTTGTAACTTTCCCTGGTCTTTGGAGGAGCTCCGTTAAGGTTAGAGAAGGGCTACGGAGAGTCCATAGTAACGAGGAGAAATCCTTAAGCATGTTTATATTTACAGACATATTCTCACTGTTGATCGAGAGGGGCCTCAAGTAGGAGACATAACTGTCGAAATTGGTAAATATTTCCTATGAAACAGAGAGGCTACTACAGGGTAATTCGTAGCCCCGGTTTCCTAAACTGCCGTACTGCAAACGGAATTCAATTTCGCCAGATATTTAAACATCTCTTTCTGTATCTACTACTATAGCACTTTGAACACATGTTTATTCTTGCATGTTAATTAAATCACTATTAGAGAATATATCTGTATTAAATACTATTTTCGGTTAACAGACTGATGACACGTGGCGGAATACAGAAGTCCAAACCGCAATTGTTGGTCAATCCATATCAATATTATAAACAAATAGCATTTGTGGCTGTGTTTTATATATTTTTTCAACATTGAGAAGAAATGCTCTTTCTGACGGATATGGATTATAACACAACTGCTAATTTCAACTCCTAAAAGTCTAAAATAGATTATATAGCTTGTATACTAGAATACGAATATTTTGGAGCCATATTAGAGAATATCTATGAAGGTGGCTGTAACTTTTCGTTGAGAATGCCATGGAGGAGAAAACTGTTGCAATTGCTCCACAGAAAAGTCTGAAAATATAAGAGAAAGGAGGCAGATATTTCATTCCTAGTAATGCATATAGATGGTCACGATTTAGTAACTCAAAAAACAGAACACACAGTTAAACAAAATACAATCGGATCCGCATATAACGGCACGACATGCATGCAATACTTATGCCACATCTTTCAATAATCCTTGTGTGCGAAAGTCTTTGTGTACTTCGTTTGTATATCGATATTCATTACCAGCATATGCTAAATAATTACATGATCATCAATTATAATGATTTTGATAATTTCTGATCTGTTGCGACTCCATATTTTAGCTGGTCGTCCTCGACTGCGATGTCCTTGTGAATTATAATTTAGAATTATGTATATAAGGCAGCCTTTCTACGTTCATTCTACTGACATGATCAAACCATTCCCTACTATATCCTTCTATTTTAGTTATTACAGTGACTATTTGTAATTCCTTGCAGATAATAGGGGGAGGAAATTTTGCTTTCCACCCAAAAATTCGAAATCGAGATTTCATCGGAAATATACGTTTTGAGGCCACCTGAAATAAAAAAGAACATTTTGGGGGAACGGTTCTTATGTGTGCGTTAGTCTGTCATTGTGTGTGTTTGTGTATTTTTGTTTCAATAGCATAACTGAAAAACAGAAAGTCGGATGAATATCAATCTTTTAAACTTGGTATTTAAGTTCAGGACGAGACAGTAGGATTTTCAAGAAAATCCTCCAACCCCAGACTGACATTTGTGTCGAAAATATTTGTTTTTGATTTTGTAAAAATTGACTAATAATTTTTACTTTCTCTACCACGTATAGTAAGTAGGCGAAGTATTGTATTCCACCCAAAAATTCGATACCGAGATTTCACCGGACATACATGTTTTGAGACCCCCTGAATCCAAAAAAGCATTTTTGGAAACATGTCCGTGTGTGTCTGTGTGTGTGTGTGTGTGTGTGAACAGCATAACTCAGAAACGAACAGTCGGATAAACACCAAACTTGATATTTAGGTTCAGTATCTTCCAGAGACGCGACACGAAGGTTTCAGGAAAATCTCCCAACCCCAGATTACCCTTTACATGGAACATGTTTCGAAAATTTCAATTTTCTCAAAAATGGCTCTAACGATTTTGATTAAAATATCATATGTTTAAGATATTTTCATAACAAATGAAATGTATATCTCGAATTTTCTGGGAATGTCTCTAAAAGTGTTCTTCATTGTGAACGACTTTTGCATAACTGGTAAACCATAAGAGATAGACAAAATTTTACTACACAAAAAATGTAGATCGCGTTAAAATTCACAATTTATGTCGTATACATTTTTACTTTCTCTACTACGTATAGTAAGTAGGGGAAGTATTGCATTCCACCCAAAAATTCGATACCAAGATTTCACCGGAAATACATGTTTTGAGACCTCCTGAATCCAAAAAAAGCATTTTTGGAAACATGTCCATGTGTGTGTCTGTGTGTGTGTGTGTGTGTGTCTGTGTCTGTGTGTGTGTGTCTGTGAACAGCATAACTCAAAAACGAACAGTCGAATAAACACCAAACTTGGTATTTAGGTTCAGTATCTTCCAGAGATGCGACACGAAGGTTTTCAAGAAAATCCCCCCACCCCAGACTACCCTTTACATGGAACATTTTTCGAAAATTTTAATTTTCTCAAAAATGGGTCTAACGATTTTGATTAAAATAACATATGTTTAAGATAATGTCATGAGAAATGAAATGTATATCTCGCATTTTCTGGGAATGTCTCCAAAAGTATTCTTCATTGTGAACGACTTTTGCATAACTGGTAAACCATAAGAGATAGACAAAATTTTACTACACAAAAAATGTAGATCGCGTTAAAATACACAACTTATGTCATATACATTTCTTTTGTTGAGTGAACCGTTTTCGAGATATTGCTTGTTATTTCCTTAAATTTTCCAATACTTATACTTTTTCTCAAATTCGTTATTCATTTTTTTATGTCCTGGACATGCAAGGAGAATGGAATGCGCCACATAGCAACCAGCGTTAAAATATTTGACTATCGCTTAAAAGCTACCATATTCCCCTTGCATCTACAAGAAAATTACCAATAAGATTGACATCTCGATATCTCGATTAACATGAAGCATATGGAGAATAGGCGTTTGTAAAAATAGATTGTACAAGAGTAGAGAAAGTCATGTGAGTGTAACACATCAGATTTTTTTGTAGAGTGAACCATTTTCGAGATATTGCTTGTTATTCCCTTAAATTTTCCAATTATACTTTTTCTCAAATTCGTTATTCATTTTTTTATGTCCTGGATATGCAAAGAGATTGGAATGCGCCACATAGCAACCAGCTCTTAAAAGATTTGAGTATCGCTTATAACCTACATCTTGCATCTACAAGAAAATTACCAATAAGATTGACATCTCGATATCTCGATTAACATGAAGCATATGGAGAATAAACGTTTGTAAAAATAGTTTGTACAAGAGTAGAGAAAGTCATGTGAGTGTAGCACATCAGATTTTTATTAATATACCATATGTTTAAGATGTTTCTATCACGAATAAAACGTACACCTAGAATTTTATGTGAACGGCCTGTGAGGTCCTCTTTATTCAGAATGATTTTTGGTAATTTTGCATATCTGGCAAACTATAAGTATAGATAATAATTTACTGCAATAAAATTTAGATCTCGTTAAAACACACAGTTTATATCAGATATTAGTTTTTGAAAGGCAGTAACCAGTTCCGATACATTAGTTGCTATTGGTTTAAATTGACGAACACTTTGCTTTTCTAAAACACTAAATTCGCCAATAGCTTGTTTCTCATGCAAAGAGTGTGGAATTTGGCCTCAACTTCAGCCTTCATATACCTCTGGTGCGTACTACGAGTGTGATGAAGCTATTTCTGCAAATGCTTATCTCTATTAACATGAAGGAGATAGAAGAATAAGCTTTGGCAACATGAGTTTATAGAAGAACGGGTAGAGAAATTCATGTGAATAAAGGGTTTTTATTCAGTGTAGTAAAATCTCGATGTAGAATATTTGTGTCTAATGTAGTACTTCAGGGTACGCGGTAGAGAAAGTACGGGTAGGTCATCAATTTATGATCACTGAAAGTCTAAATTATACGGACTCTATTTTAACTTCAGTTCTGGGGAAACAATTCCCCTTTAGAAACATTATCAATAATCATACATCGGGAGGTTAGTTTCCTCCCAGTTGAGGTTACGTGCTTATCAAAAAAGTATTTGAAATAAATATTATAAATAAATGTACATCTTTGTGTAGCATGTTTTTGGCTATCTCTTACGGTTTAACAGTTATACGGGATGATTTATGAAGAACTGACATTCATTTCTTTGATTCTTTCAAAAGAGTTATGCTAGCAACAACTTATTATACCTGAAATGCAGAGGAATTTTGGGAGATTATTTACCTCTTTAGCAAATGTTGAAAATGTCCTCCGTCCTGCATAAGGCACAACTCAACACGTCGTTCCATGTTACAGGCCGCTCGTTGGAGGACTCTGTTGTCAATAGCTTGAATATCCTGTGTAATGTTGTGCTTCAGATCGTCCAGTGTCTGGGGACGTGTGGCATAAACCCTGTCTTTTAAGTAACCCCATAGAAAGAAGTCCGGCGAAGTCAAATCCGGAGATGTCGGTGGCTACAGGTTCTTGGAAATTATCCGGTCGTCAAAGAAACTTGCAATTAGTGCCATGGATTCATTTGATGTATGGCATGTAGCGCCGTCCTGCTGAAAATATCCTTGACTCAGCTCTACATCGTCTAGTTGCTCAGCAAACTCCATGGAAATCCGTCGGTACTCTGCAGTGTTTATATTGTTTAAAAGAAATTGGTCCCACTATTCTCTGTGCGGATATTGCGCACCAAGCTACGATTTTAACCGGGCGCATAGGTGCTTCATGAATAACATGTGGATTTTCGCTGGCCCTATAGCGTGAGTTATTTGAGTTGACATAACCAGACAAATGGAACCATCTTCATCTGTGAACCATGTGGACAATATGGCAGGGTTTTGCACAACGAACGCCTTAAACCAACGGCAATAGTTCAGTCATCTATCCTTACCTGGTTCCTGTAACTGATGGACAACCGTAATCCTATACGGCTTTAGGCCTGCATTTTTCACAGCTCTCTGACACATTGAGTACTGTACCCTGTCTCCTGCTACAAAGGTCTTAATGATTTTTTGGATGACTGATCAAGCCGTGCTCTTACGTCAACAACAACCGTGGGAAGCCTGGATGAACGAGTTTTACCTTTTTCAATCACCAGAGATCCAGTTGTTTCCAATTTGTTTACCAGTCCCAGTACTGTGTTTCTTTGGGAAGGATTCCGAACACCAAATTCTCTCTGGTATGTCCTTTGAGTAGCTGTGATTGAATTTAATGCGGTATTGCTTTACAAGGAAGAGTCGTTCATTTAATGTGTACTCCATTTTCACATTGACAAGAACAAAATCTCAAAAACAGTTGTCCACAATAAAACTAACAATTACGAATAAAACATGAACATCTGCGCATCTAGTGACAGGCAATCGAAACTCCAGAACATTCTGCTTAATTTGGTGCTAAAATTAGGGCATTGAGTGAATTTCGAACAGAATAATTAAAGAAAGAAATGTATCAGTTATTCATAAATCACCCTGTACAACATTGTGCAAAACTCATTCCGAATAAAGAGTACTTCACAGACTATTCACAGAAATTTCAGGCTATAGTTTTTATTAGTTATATGATTGTCACAAGTAATCCCACGGGAGGTTACGAATTTATCTAATGAAACTGGCAGCCTCGAATGGGATTTATTACAATTATTCCATCAATGAAATGTAACAGAGTATACGAATATCACATTCTTACTCGTGTTGTTTAAAAACAGATCACCATTGTATCGTCTTTTAGATTACAGCATACTAAATTAAGAAAGAAACTCCGCGGTAACCTGTGAAGGAGATCCCGGATTCGATATCCGTAGACCGCCCAATCTGACCTTGGGTTTTTTGTAGTTTTTCCTGGTTGGTAGGCGAATACTGGGGTGTTTTCTATCTACCATGATTTCGTTTCCCTCATTTCTCTTTCATTTCGTTTCCTTCTCATCTTTTAGCTGTGCTTCTAGGTTTCGTGGTCTAGCCAGTGCTAGACAGATGCTTGCTCCAAGGAAAGAGAATTTCCCTAGACACTAGAAGGCTGCTTGGTTGAACAGGTCGTTCATCGCCTTCTCTGGACTGCTCCAATAGTGCGACGGGTTTTCGAGCCAGAAACTGTTAGGGACTTTCGCGTGTCTCTGTAGCCTCATGTGATTCCTTCATTTCACCACTTCCTCCTGAGGGTAGTAGCTGCAATAGATCTCACGTAGGTCGCAGTGCCTGAGGTGTCCCCTCCGTTGTATATCCTACACCCTAAATGAAAAATCGAATGTGTTAGGAGTACTAACCAATAATGGGAATCAGAAAATAGTTTAACTCAAAATAAGCTAAATTCAGAACACAATAAAGACCCAGTTTTTCAAAAACACAATTAATTTTTTCGGCTGTCCCCGTAGCTCAGTCGGTAGAGCACCTGCCTGTTGTGCGAGGGGTCCCTGGTTTGATTCCCGGCTGGGGATGTGAATTTTTCTTTAGGAAAGATTATTCCTTATCCTCACCAGAGTCTGGAAGTATGAATGAGAGTGTGGATGTGTGTATGATCTAATGATTAAAAATCAAAAATGCAAGAAACCCAACGATAAAAGTACACGAGTCAACATCATTGTTAATAGGGAATAAGTTCCAAAGGAAAGGCCACCGATAAGACCGATGTAGTTAAAGGCGGGGTATAAATGGAACTTAATCGATAATAAAAATTTATTTGGAGATTTACTCTATTTGAATACGCGTTGATAAAAAACAAAATTGGATGACGTAACCTATTAATCACTGCACACCGACTCTAATGCGGTACAGTAACGAGCTGATCTTTTATCCGATAAAATCGCATCCTTGCATGTATAAGATAAACCACTGTGACTGGTCGAAATCCCAAGCATTGATAAACGCTATTGGTCAATATAAAATACGTAGCGTATGAATGAAAGTGTCTGTTATCAATGGTTTCTTATATCTTGGCACTGAGTAATTTGTGCATGCTTGTAAACGTGTTTACAACACACAGCTCTCCCAAAAGTTATTAATTGCAGACTTTACTCGTGTCAAGGATTTCGCTTTTAACCTCTATAGTGAGTGTGAGAGTTATCATTCATTGCTCAAGAAGTGAGAAGAGCAATTTGTTAAGCGTAGTAAAGCACCACTTAAGTGCAACTTGAGTTAGAAAGTCTTCGTATGCAGAAACAGGTCGTTTTTTGTCGCTCTGGTGAAATCCTCATCCCTGTTATTTCCTCAAGCGGATGGATTAGAATTAACTATTCTGCTACAAGCATTCTTGAAGTTGAAGGCCTTTTAAGTACACAGTGCCCTTGCAAGGTTAGCTACAAACGTCGCCCCTCCTTTGAATGTCTCCTTGGTTTTCACTCGGGTTGGAACTTCTCGGTGCTGTCCAAATATGTATGTTTAATACTCTGAAATAGCATTTTATACTTTTGTTATTCATAATATTTGGCTATCTCTGCTACCTATCTATAGCATTGCATTTCATCAAAAAATTCGATACCGATATATCATCAGTAATACATGTTTTGAGCTTCCATAAATAAGTCTTATGTGTTACATCCATATGATTTTCAGTATTCACTCTACTGCAAACTATTCTTACAAAAGCGATTCTTCCATCTGCATTATCTTGATCCAGATAAACATTTAGCCTCTAGTTCCCAAGGTGGCGGGTTCAAACCCGGTGGGTGATGGATTTTTTCGTACGTAAAAATCCTTGGCATGACTTCCTTCGGAAGGGAAGTAAAGCCGGCGGTCCCGTTCTGTAGATTTACGGCACGTAAAAGAACCTTAAGCCTGATAAAGCAGCCTGTGAGCAAACTTTTCGGTCTTTCGCGCGCCTAATATAGGATGGGACGCTAAGAACCATAGCAGTTAAAGAGCGTCATAAATAAAACTCAATTTAATTTAATTTAATTTAAGATAAAGATTTGCAGAAATGGTTCCATCACATTTTGTTGCAGATACAAGAAGAATATAGTAGGCTTAAGTGATAGTCAGATTCATCGCTGTGTGATGACTTTGAAATTCCGTTCTCTTTGCATGACCGCAAGAAAAAAAAACTGATGTGTTGCACTCGCATTACTTTCTCTACATTTGTACAAAGTTTTCTACAAACGTTTATTCTCCATCTACTTCATGTTAATCGAGATATATGAGATGTTAATCTTATTGCTAATTTTCTTGTAGATGCAAGGTGAATATGGTAGGCTTTAAGCGATAGTCAAATATTTTAAGAGCTGGTTGCTATGCGGAGCATTCCATTCTCTTTGCATGTCCAGGACATTAAAACAAACAAACAAAAACGAATAACAAATTCCCATTTGAGAAAAATTGTAAGTATTGGAAAATTCAAACAAATAATAAGGTATATCTCGGAAATGGTTCACTCTACAAAAAAGAAAATGTATATGACATGAGTTGTGTGTTTTAGCGAGATCTACATTTTTAGGTGGAGTAAAATGTTGTCTATTTCTTATGGTTTACCCGTTATGCAAAAGCTATTCAGAATGAAGAGGACTTTTGGGAACATTCCAAGAAAATTCAAGATATGTATTTCATTTGTCATAAAAATATCTTAAATATGTGGTATTTTAATCAAAATATTAGAGCTATTTTTGAGAAAATTAAAATTTAGAAAACGTTCCATTTAAAAGGTAGTATGCGGTGGGGGATTTCTTGAAAATCTTCGTTTCGCGTTTTTAAAAGATAGTGAGTCTAAATACAAAGTTTGATGTTTATCCGCCTTTCGTTTTTGAGTTATGTTGTTCACAAACACACAGACACGCACACGAACCTTTTCTAAAATGCTTTCTTATTCAGGGTCCTCAAAACATGTATTTCCGGTGAAATCTCGGTATCGAAATTTTTAGTGAAATGCAATACTTCCCCTACTTACTATACGTAATAGAGAAAGTAAAAACGAAAAGCCTGATAAATACCTTAGCTGGTGTTTAAGCTCAGCATCTTCTAAGGATACGACACAAAGACTTTGAAGTAAATCCTCCCACTCTAAACTACCTTTTACATGGAAATGTTTTTCTTCTTTTTTATTTTCTGAAATGATTCTAACGATTTTGATTAAAATATTTTTGTTTAATACTACTCCATTCATACACCGCGTATTTGATTTTGTCCAATACCGTTCAGAAATGTCTTGGCCAACTGATTAACCAATCAGTTCTTTTATTTTATGATGTGCTTCCAGGGATGAAATTCTATGAGCTAAAACGTTAGCTCATTACTGGACCGAATAGTATTAGTGAGCAGTGATTAACAGGCTACATCATCTAACTCGGCATTCATCAATTCTGGAGAAATTGCGAAATCCCGCTATCTCAATATTCATTCAGTTTCCATTACCAAAAACCAGCAGTCCTTCAACTTTCAATTTTGAACAATTGTGTTTTTAATCATTGCACATTAAAATAATGTCAATTTCAAATAAATTATAGTTTTATTTTGCTTTGAAAAAGCTGTGTGTTTATTGTGTTCTGACTTTAGCTGGTCTTAATTTTGAAGTTAACTATTTTCTTACTTCCACTATTACTAATATTAGTATTCCGTAACATATGCAATTGTTGATTCACTTAGTATGCCGTAATCTGACAGCTGACACAATGATGATTTGATTTTAAACAACTTAAGTAAGAAATTAATGGTGATTTACATAATCTGTTACATATTATTTATGGCACAGTCTTAATAAATGCCACTCAAGGTTACGAGTTTATCTACAAATCGGCTCTTGTTTTACATTCGCGAATCTACAGATAAACTCGTAACCTCTCGTAGGATTACCTATGATAACCGTATGACGAATAGATTCTACATCCTGAAATTTTTGTAAATAGCCTTTGAAGTCCTCGTAATTCGGAATGAGTATTGTATCATTCATATAAATGGTAAACCGTAAAAGATAGACAATAACCTACTGCACAACAATGTAGACATTTTTAAAACCACATAATTTATTTTAAATGCCTTTTTGTACCGATAAACATTTCCGAGATATTCATTATTGGTTCGAATTTTTCAACAATTTACATTTTTGGAAGTTCTGAGGCAAAGTTCGTTTGTTTCTCGCAATCCTGCAAAGAGTGTGGAATTTCAAAGACAGTATATAGCGACCCTTTTTACTTTCTCTACTACGTATAGTAAGTAGGGGAAGTATTGTATTCCACCCAAAAATTCGATACCGAGATTTCACCGGAAATATATGTTTTGAGACCCCCTGAATAAAAAAAAAACATTTTTGGAAACATGTCCGTGTGTGTGTGTCTGTGTGTCTGTGTGTGTGTGTGTGTGTGTGTGTGTGTGTGTGTGTGTGTGTCTGTGAACAGCATAACTCAAAAACAAACAGTCGGATAAACACCAAACTTGGTATTTAGGTTCAGTATCTTCCAGAGATGCGACACGAAGGTTTTCAAGAAAATCCCCCCACCGCATATTACCCTTTACATGGAAAATTTTTCGAAAACTTTAATTTTCTAAAAAATGGCCCTAACGATTTTGATTAAAATATCATATGTTTAAGATATTTTCATGACAAATAAAATGTATATCTCGAATTTTCTGGGAATGTGTCCAAAAGTATTCTTCATTGTGAACGACTTTTGCATAACTGGTAAACCATAAAATATAGACAAAGTTTACTACATAAAAATGTAGATCGCGTTAAAATACACAATTTATGTCATATACTTTTTTGATGAGTGAACCATTTTCGAGATATTGCTTGTTATTCCCTTAAATTTTTCAATACTTATTTTCTCAAATGGGAATTTGTTATTCATTTTTTTTATCTTGTATATGCAAAGAGTATTAATCTGTGGCAAAGGGAATGGTGCTGCACCTAGCAACCAGCTATTAAGAGATATGTATATGCTTAAAGGCTACTGTATTTCTATATTGTCCTTGTAAATATATATTCCCCTTACATCTACAAGAAACTTAGCAATAAGATAGAGTCTGCAAATGTTTAACATGAAGTAGATGGAGAATAAGCGTTTGTAAAAATAGTTTGTAAAAGAGTAGAGAAAGTCATGTGAGTGTAACACATCAGATTTTTTTTAAACATTTGACTAGCCCTTTGGCCTCCTGTATCCCTGATGTAAGTACCTACCACGAAACGTATAATGAAACGATTTCTGCAAACGCTAATCTCGGTTAGAGCTTTACGTTTTCCGGCATGCTTATACGAGGGCGGATTGATAAGTCAGTGACCTTTTAAGGAAAATAACAATGTTTTCCAAAAAGATCAACTTTATTTCTCAACACAGTCTCCTTTCAATTCAATATACGTTGTCCAACGTTTCTCCGATATTTTTAACCCTTCCAAAAAGTATTATTTCTCGAAGTCTGCAAAATATGAGGCCGTTTCTGCTGATGTGCTCACTGGACATGATTTCCCAGCGAGCCAATTTTTCAGGTTTGCGAAGAGGAAGAAGTCGTTCGGAGCCAAATATGGAGAATATGGTGGGTGAGGTAGCAGTTCATAGCCCAATTCCACAAATTTTGCGATGGCAATGGCTGATTTGTGTGCGGGTGCATTATCCTGGTGAAAGAGAACCTTTTTCTTCACCATATGTGGTCGTTTCTTTAACAATTCCTTGTGAAACTAACCTAGCAGTTTAATATAATATGAACCTGTGATCGTTTTACCCTTTTCCAGGTAGTGGATGTCTATCACCCCTTGTGAATCCCAAAAGACAGCTGACATGGTTTTTTTCTACCGACGGAATGGTTTTCGCTTTCTTTGGAGCAGGTTCGCCGAAGGAAATCCACTGCTTTGATTGTTGTTTGGTTTCAGGTTGATAGTAATGGAACCAAATTTCATCAACCGTAATATAACGCCGCAAAAACTCATTTAGGTTGCGGTGGGACTGTTCAAACATCCCTGTGAAATGGTCACACGATTCCGCTTGTTCTCAACCGTGAGCAGTCGCGGCACCCATCTTGCTGTCAGCCTTCTCATACCGAAAAATTCGTGCAGAATATTATACACCCGTTCACTCGAGATGTTTACGCCTTGGCTATCTCACGGATTTTCACTCGGCGGTCTTCCAACACAATATAATGAACTTTGTTCACCATTTCTTCTGTTGTGACCTCAACTGGCCGTCCTGTGCACGGCATCTCTTGTGCTCGAATGACCACATCGGAATTCTATGAACCATACCATATGACGGCGCAGAGTCCCCATAATGCTTGTTCAGTTTTCTTCCGTTTCCTTCACCGTCTTACTAAGCAAAAAGTAGTGCTTTATCAGAACACGAAATTCACTTTTCTCCATTTTCTAGGAAGCAACACACATCGGCTTATTTTAGACGCTCTCAACAATGTTCTAAGAAACAAATGACGGCGAATTTCTGCGATTATACCCAGAATAGATGTAAGACTTGGGCGGAAACAAGAAACCTGTGATTAGAACGCTATCTCTCGTCAAAGTCATGGACTTATCAAACCGCCCTCATAAGTAAAATTCTTGAAATGCTTTTAAGTTTTAAAATGCATAAATAGGAGATTAATAGAACAAATAAGAAAGCATTCGCCACATCTTCTGCTAGACCACAGTATTATAAAATACAGACATTTTCAGGAAAGTTTCTAGAGCTAGATTCTGCAATTCGATGTCATTTTACCGCCGAAGTGCTTCGTGTCTATTACGGTAAAACAATCCTCTCTATCAAGCTTGAGGAAATTTTGCTCAGAGACTTCTCTACCTCAAGCCTGATAGAGAGGCCTCTGAGCAAAGTTTCTGGTCTCTCACGTCCAACATAGAATGGCACCCTAAGAACCATAGCAGTTAAAGAGCGTCCAGAAATAATTTTTTTTTCAATCGGTGTTGCTTTACTTTTAGGAATTTTACAAAAACAATCGCTTTATGTGCTTGTGCAGTACTGCATTTCCTAAGCAGGTCAAATACTATGAGGACTGTCCAGAAAGTAACCTCCGATCATGCATAGCACGAGAAGTAGTGGGGGTAGCGCCACCATTTTGACATCAGCGTGCGCAGTGGCTCGTGCGCTTCTAGCTGTGCAAGGTGGAGCATCGCACTGTCGCGTGTTTGCTAGTTATAACCTAACAACATGAGCGCGAAATAACAAATCCCGTCAAGTGTTAAGTGCGTGTGAAGTGTGAAAAAGTTAAGAAGAGCAATCCAAAACAAGCGTCGTGGTCTTCTGGCATCTGGTGTTGTGTGTTTTTCATGGCAGCACTCGCCCTCACACAGCAAACAACACAAATGAACTTTTGGCCAAATTCAAATGGGACGTTTTTGACCATTCCCCGTACAGTCCGGACTTGGCCCCTAGCGACTTCCATCCGTCCCCGTACATGAAAAAGTGGCTTGCAGCTCAGCGCTTTGCCAATAACGAAGACCTTCAAGACGCCATGGCAAGTTGGCTTAGCTTACAGGCGGCAGAATTTTATGCGGAGGGTGTTTCAAGGACTGTGCAAAGGTATGACAAGTGCTTGAATCTGTTTGGAGACTATGTAGAAAATAGAGAAAAGCTGTAGTTTTCAGATGTATATAATAAAAATTGTGTATGTATACCGGTTTCATGTTTATTTCAAAACGGAGGTTACTTTCTGGACAAATCTCGTATTAGACATGAGGATTTGCTTAAATTCGAAAACTTTACTTCTGCATATGACGTTATGTGTCGATAAAGGGTTCTGTTTAAAGTAGACATATGTTTCATCAGTAGCGTTGTAATATTTATTGTATTTCTGGAAAGTTAAATTAACAGGGTATCTCTTTTACGTTATTGTATAGTGTTATATTCCCCGATGTATATACGTCTAATCAATGTTATTATTTGCGTCAATGTAAGAGAAACGTACGAAAGGAAGGCTCTTTTTTGCTCATTTTATTTCGAATTAAACAGTTGACGTTTTTACAACTTGTCACACGAAAAAGTGTATTAAAACATACAATATTAGAGCAATACTATATTAATATACTGGCTGCGGAAAAACGAGTACATGCACATACTTGCACATCTTCCATGTATATAAAAGCAGCTATTTCTGGAGGGGGGGGGAATTGGAGAAAGTATTTCATTTTAAAGACAAAGAACCTAATTGAATTGATCAACCTCGTTTTCTGTTGTTCTCATAGTTGCTTTGAGAGTAGCCAATCTAAACAACGGCGTGGAAGATGTGCACTCAGAATTAGGCCGAGGATTAGGAACTGAGGGGGACTTCGCACCTCGACCTAAGGAGATCTTTTGGCCTAGGCCCCTAACGGGACGCTCCGGGTGGTAGGTGAGAGGAAAGAGAGGGCGGTTGGATCAAGGCAGTACAGTGCATATGGCAGGGTCCCTACATTTTCCAGATTTAAACTCCCCGGATGGCAGCTGGTGCAAGCGACTCTCCCCTGCAGGCTTGCTCATCCAACTGGGGGGCTCGGACTTTGAGTCCAGCCCATTTCGGGGGACTAAGTGTTACAGAGAGCATTCTTTTCCCCTGCCATGCAACACCGATACAACCGCCGACACTTGCAACCCTGAAACAACCAAACAGATGAAAGGTGAAGTGAAATGAGAATGTAGGGGAAATGGAGTACAGGAAAATCGGGGCATGTAATAATTAACCTTCCAAGCATTCACCTAGCGACTCGGGGAAACTCCCGAAAAAAACTCACGAGTCAAGAAGATCAGCCGCGGGAATCGAACCCACGACCACCCGAATGCGAGTCACACGCGCTACCTTGCTCAGTGCACTCAGAATTAGTATGCAAATAGTCCTGAGGTCCTGACTGGAAAATTTCATATTAATATTGCGCTCTCTTTTAAGGGTATTAATACTGAATTACGGCTAAATTTTAAAGAAATAATTTTTTACTTTCTCTACTACGTATAGTAAGTAGGGGAAGTATTGTATTCCACCCAAAAATTCGATACCGAGATTTCACCGGAAACATGTCCGTGTGTGTGTCTATGTGTCTGTGTATCTGTGAACAGCATAACTCAGAAACAAACAGTCGGATAAACACCAAACTTGGTATTTAGGTTCAGTATCTTCCAGAGATGCGACACGAAGGTTTTCAAGAAAATCCCCCACCCCAGATTACCCTTTACATGGAACATTTTTCGAAACTTTTAATTTTCTCAGAAATGGCTCTAACGATTTTGATTAAAATATCATATATTTAAGATACTTTCATGACAAATAAAATGTATATCTTAAATTTTATGGGAATGTCTCCAAAAGTATTCTTCATTGTAAACAACTTTTGCATAACTGGTAAACCATAAGAGAAAGACAAAATTTTACTACACAAAAAATGTAGATCGCGTTAAAATACACAATTTATGTCATATACATTTTTGTTGTTGAGTGAACCATTTTCGAGATATTGCTTGTTATTCCCTTAAATTTTTCAATACTTATACTTTTTCTCAAATGGGATTACGTTATTCATTTTTCTTTTTTATCCTGGTAATGCAAAGAGAATGGAATACTCCGCATAGCAACCAGCTCTTAAAATATTTGGCTATCCTTAAAGCCTACCATATTCCCCTTGCATCTACAAGAAAATTAGCAATAAGATTAACATCTCGATATCTCGATTAACATGAAGCATATGGAGAATAAGCGTTTGTAAAAATAGTTTGTACAAGAGTAGAAAAAGTCATGTGAGTGTAACACATCAGATAAATGTTCACGGGAAAACATTCAGTCCTTTTAGAATCAGGGTGATGTTGTGATTTCGTCTTTCTGACCACTTAAATACCCATACGCAACGTTTAAATAGACATACGAAAGTGTATGCAACCGCATAGCAGGTGAACATTTAAAACTTGATTTACTTTTAGGGGCTTTTTTTTTACTTGAAGTTTAACGTCCTTTATCCTGGTAGGTCATATCGGACGATGCATGGATGAAACGGCTGAAATGATGCTGAAACTAGCTCCTTAAATCTTAGAGTTATTCGACATTCGTCTTCTCAGAATAAGGGAAAACTCTGGTAAAAAACTTATCTGGGCAACTCCCTTAACCGAGATTCGAACTCGAGACTTCTTGAATGTGGGGCAGATATGGTACCCCCACACCACAGATGTGGACCTAAATGTCTTATTTTCTTACATTTTTTCGAATTAAGAAACATCTCATTATGCAATTTCTGTTCACTTCGAGATTTTCAGTACATTCTTTGAAGGCGAATGAAGAGATCTAAAGAGTCTTTTCATGTTGTCAGGCATAGTTTTGGAAGATTTAGGATTTTAAAAAATTAGAACTATAAAGGAGTTACATGCTTCGTTTTTTTTCAGAAAAGCTTTTGATATCACACAAAATTTAATCTTTGACTGTAAAGAACTACACCTACTCTAACAATAATAAGTAAAATAGAAAAAAATTCAAATTGAAATCAAGTGGAACAGTTTATGTGAAACTAGACTGTCATTTTTCTAAAGATGGAAAGCTAGGCACATAAAACTATGAAAATTAGCTGTAAAAATTAGCTATTTCAGCACCGAGTACCCATAAATAATATAATATATGTTTAACAAAGCGATAGCCTATATTAGACACAAGGGTTAAAGTCATACATTATTGAAGAAATGCTTCAAATTGAATTAGTGGTTACCAAGAAACATTAGAACAAAAATGTTATTACATTTCCTCTTTATGTACCTACAGTACTAGCAGAAATACCCAGCGTTGCCCGGCGCTTTAACGGTTATGGTTAAACATCAATTTTACAAATACTTTGGTCACATTTAAATGAATAAAAGCAACTACAGTATTGTTGGTATTAAATTCTTTTAATTTTACTTTCGCACCTTCATTGTGCCAAATTTCCCATTCGTACTGAAAATCTTCCAATTTGTCTGTCATCCGTATGTTTCAAACCCATCTCGCATTACGAGCCCCAAGAGAATGAAGAGAGCAATATTTAACATTTTGTTATTCCGAGAACAGGCCCATTGTGCTGAATGTTCACAAAATTACCCCACGCCGAATAATGTCCACCCCTCTACGTTATAGGCAGTTTTTGTGATAGCACCCCACAGTGGTTTTTGTCATGTCCTAAATTAAAATTAAATTGAGTTTTATTTATGGACGCTCTTTAACTGCTGTGGTCCTTAGCGTCCCATTCTATATTGGGCGTGAAAGACCGGTATTTTTGCTCAGATGCATCTTTATCAGGCTTGAGGTTCTTTTACGTGCCGTAAATCTACGACACGGGACCACCGGCTTTACTTCCCTTCCGAAGGAAGCCATGCTAATGATTTTTGCGCCCGAAAAAATCCATCGCCCTCCGCCGGGTTTGAACCCGCGTCCTTGGAAACTAGAGGCTAGCACGGACGACTAAAATATGTGTGTTACGTATTGAAAATCCTCCAAAGTACCTCCCATAAAACAAATTTGTTTGAGAAAACAGGTCTATTTATGTTGAGAATTCTAAAAATTGCCTCTCGCCGATCATTTTCAACACCTCTGTCGTCGGGAGTGGTTTATTTTTACTCTTGTCTTAAAGGATATGCATGCTAGATGTGTTGGAAATCGATGCAAGGGTGTAGGAGCTTATAAGGAACAAACACACACACACACATACACAACGTACACACATACATACTACATGCATACATGCATACATACACATAATACATATACACATACACACATACATATACATACATACTACATGCATACATACACATAATACATATACACATACACATACATATACATACTACATACATGCATACATACATATATACACATGCATATACATACTACATACACACATACATATAGACATACAAACACATACGTATAAACATACATATACATACATACTACATACACACATGCATACATACATACACACATACATATACATACTACATACATATAGACATACAAACACATACGTACACACATACATATACATACATACTACATACACACATACATATACATACTACATACATACATATAGACATACAAAACACATACGTACACACATACATATACATACTACATACACACATGCATACATACATACATACACACATACATATACATACTACATACATACATACATACATACATACATACATATAGACATACAAACACATACGTACACACATACATATACATACATACTACATACACACATACATACATACATATACACACATACACATACGTACACACATGCATATACATACATACATATACACACACATACACATACGTACACACATACATTCACATATTCACATACACATGCACACACGCACGCACATGCACACATATACGCATACATGTCACGCAAACACACATATACATACGCACACACGCACACATATACACACTTGCACACAAACATACATACATACATATATACATACACACATATACATATTCACATACATACACACATTCACATACACATACACACGCATACATGCGACGCAAACACACATGCATATACGCACACACGCAAGAATACACATATACTCACAAGCCCACACATACATACATACATACATACATACATACATACATACATACATACATACACATCTGCGCGCTCACATACTTTGACTTTAGATAGACGGATGGATGGATGGATGGAGGGATGGACAGATAGGCGGAACGGTGAATGAATGGATTTTATAGGGATAATAAAATTAAGATCTTGAGTGTACAACCCAGAACACTAGAGCATCTAGTTTAAAATGTATCTGAATAGTTAGGTCAGAAGTGCGCCGCAGTATTTCCAAACGCAGCTATGTAACGAAGAACGTGATCAGTTGAAGAGGTGGTATTTGTTTTCTACTACTGGCGATGACATTGTGAAAACCTTCTTATGCAACCAGTCGCGACGCAAACTACAAAACACTATGCAATCATGTGCAATAATGCGGTGCATTCACCTCACAGCGTTACATAAACATAATTGTTTGTCTCTCTGCATGTTAGGACTTGCGTCTGCTGTAATGATACGTGCTTACAGGAAGCAGTCCAGACGGAACTTGAAGGCTTATTATTGCATTTTTATGCTTTTCGCTCAAGGCAGTGCAACACCCCGATAATGACTTGCAGACATGCAGGGTCAGGGTTCAGACCTTGAGATACTCTCCTCGATGTATTGCCAAAGCCATAAAAATCTGCAGCAAGTGCAGTGGCGGCGCGGGATTGCTGGTAATGGCACGAATGATGATCATAAACAGGGACGTGGCGAGAGAGGGGGACAAATCCACTCTCTCACCGAAATCAAATTAAAGGATTATTTTCATATTTTATCTTAGTCTTTGTCCACACAATAAAATGAATTAAGAATTTAACTTTGGCACTAACACCGGCATGTAAAGCTCTAGGGTTAGTGAATTGTACACTTATCAATGGATGCGTTAGGCACGGCCTGGCGCGTGCCAAGATGTATTGAGTGCAACCGATAGTCAAATCTTTAAAAAGTGGATCACTACAAGCTGAATTTGAAATTCCGAACTCTTTGCACGATATAGAGCGGTGATGCCCAACTTTAAGCGAAACAGGGGAGGGCGAATTTTTCCCCACGCATTGTTCGCGGAGCTATGACGCATTCATCTGGTTGTCCAAACTCCAATGCTTGGTTACCTTGTAGCTTGCCATTGTAACCTGCCGTCAGTGATTGTGTAAAGGGGAAATGCTTCATAAAACAAAACAAAGGAGGTAGGGTAAGTCGACAATAATGCGTCATTAGCTCGTAAGAGACAAGTTTAGCCTTCACTGATATAGAGTGAAAAAACTAATGATAACAGCACTTCAAAAAGGTGTATAAAGCACTTGAAAATTAAAACCAATAACAATGAATATATGGGAAATTGTTAATATCCCAAAAATACATGACAAATTGTGTCTTTAATGAGATCTATATTTTTTGTGCAGTAAGACTTTGTCTATCTCCTGTGGTTTAACAGTTATACAAACTAATGTGGGTTTTCAGCAGCCCATATTCGATTTTTGGGCATTTACATATCTGTCGAGATGGAACAATAATTCATACATCCAATATTAATCATGCAATTTCCTCCCAGTTTGGGTTACGGTTTCCTTGAACTAGAGACAGTAAGCTTGTCGAGATTCCAGGTCTCTGGGCTGCAGTTGCTGGACGGCGGCACGGATTTTATAAGGGTACAATTTTATACCCTTGCTCAATGCACTGTGGGCATTGACAATGGAGATCCAGGGCTGTCTTAAAAGGCGTCGCGCTGACTTCTTGGGTCTCACAATATATGCATCATTATTTTCTCTGTTAACTCTATTGGCCATGTCACGTTGCATCCGCTACATTCCCTGTGTTCTGGAACTTGTCGTATAGTTGCTTGATGGAGGGTTTGCTTTGAGTACTTATTCCGTACATGGTCTATTCCGATCATAACTTCTGGAGCGGAAGTACTCCATGACAATAAACATATTATAGGAAGGCGTGCACCAACCTAGAGTCAGGGTCGCCCTCCGTGGTATAGTGGTTACCATGGTAGCCTGTAATTCCCGAGGTCGCGGGTTCAAACCCGGCGGAGGGTGGTGGGTTTTTTCGGGCGTAAAATTCCTTAGCGTGGCTTCCTTCGGAAGGAATGTAAAGCGTGTGGTCCCATGTCGTAGATTTACGGCACGAAATAAAACCTCAAGACTGATAAAGGGGTCTGAGCAAAATTTCCGATCTTTCACGCCCAATATACAATGGGACGCTAAGGACCGTAGTAGTTAAAGAGCGTCCATAAATAAATAAAAAAAACTCAAACTCAACCTATAGTAAGCTCTACTTTCGTAGTAAATACTATTCAACTCAAAACTCGGCGACTTCCATACGAGAGTAAATTACTTCCGAAGTGTTTTACTTTTTTCAGATACTCCCAGAAGTAAATGTTGGGGATAACCGTCATATAGCATGTTACCACGGGTTAGAGTTTACTATCGGGACTTGGATTAAGTAGCTAACCTGTCGATTGAACTAGAATACCGTATCGTATTTGGAGGAAGATATTTGTATATGTTCATGGATTACTTAAGACTGCATTGATGATCTCACGAAGAAGTCAACGGAATACGACAGTGGTATGCGAGATCCATAGGATACTTATACAGAGAGAGAGTTCATGGATCGTTTCGGTATTAGGAAATCATTCCTTTTGTAAACCTGCTTGGAGAGCATTTAGAATTACACTTGTAATGGGGCACGCAGTAATAAATCTGTTACACAAAAGTGCATTCTAATTAGACCTTTAGCTTACCAGCATTTAACTTCATGTCACGTTAAGCAATCCCGGCATTACAGGTGATCTTATAAACGTTCATCGTGTTGCCTGCTGGTTGTATCTTTCATTGCGTTGTTAGAGCATTTTTACGGTTAATAGCAAGGTAAATAAATAAATATACATGAATGTTTAAAACATAAAAGGTAATTCTTCTTCACATTGTGGATGCGATGGAGTGCACGTATGTTCCAATTTTGTGCCCACCCGGTGAATATGGTGAACTTTTCCGAAATCGTAAAGGGTATTTCTCCATCAACACGTATGTATGTGCGATGCAAATATGAAGATTAGAAACTTTTTTTCCCCCAGAATTTTAAGCTGCTCTTCAATACGTTCCCTGTCGCTCGAAACATTAAGTTCGTTCGTCACGACTTTCATTTTCTTTATCTCTGCCAACAAACATTTATCTCTTTCCTATGTTTTCCCTCTTTTCCTATAGCTCATAATCCATGATCGCCTCAAGTAAATCACGTAAACAAAACAATTTTCCGGAAGTAATGAGTTCTTACTTCCGTAGTCAAACTAAAATATTAAATTGTAATTGAGCTCTCTAATGTTACTTCCGGAGTAAATTGCTTCCATAGTAATATACTTCCGTAGTACGGGATTTTTTAGTAAACGTTACTTCTGAAGTAATTTACTCCAATATGGTGCACACTTCCCTATTGTTCTAACGTGTAGGTACATCATTACTCAACACCTGGAAAAGAAAAACTTAAATTCCCTATGTGTTGTGTGAATTTTTGAACACCCTGTACATAATTATACAAAATGCATTTATTCAGAGTGAAGAGGACTACACAGGTTAATCGCAGAAAATTCAAGACTTTATCTCTCATAAGAATATCTAAAACATATGCAATTTTAATCAAAATCGTTAGGACCATTTTCAGAAGCTCCAAAATAACGAAACGTTTTCCATTTAAATAAATTAAATTGAGTTTTATTTATGGACGCTCTTTAACTGCTATGTCTCTTAAACTCCCATTCTACATTGGGTGTGATCGGAAATTTTGCTCAGAGGCCTCTTTATCAGGCTCGAGGTTCTTTTACGTGCCGTAAATCCATGAAACAGCACCACCGGTTTACTTCCCTTACGAAGGAAGCCATGCTAAGGATTTTTACGCCCGAAAAAGTCCTTGCCCTCTGCCGGATTTGAACCCGCGACCTCGAGAACTAGAGGCTGGCATGGTACCCCTAGACCACGCAGGACGACACATTTTCCATTTAAAGAGTAGTTAGAGGTGATGGGATTTTCTTGAAAATCTTGGAGTCACATCCTCGGAAGATACTGAACTTAAATAAGAAGTGTGTTTATCCGACTTTTCTTTAAGACTTAACGCTGTTCATAGACAGAACACAATGTGAGTGGGCACGGGTCTTTTCCTATATATTCTTTTTTTATCTGAATTTCTTTATTTTTCTTTCTTTTTTGGAATCAGGGGACCTCAAAATCTGTATATCCAGTAAAACCTCGATATCGACTTTTTGGATGGAATACACTGCTTTCCTTACCTATTGCTTACCTACTATAAATAGATGTTAGAGAAAGTAAAAATATACAAATTACAGAATTATAGAAATTATAAGTAACACTGACGTTGAAAAATAAAGATGTCTTGACTACCTCTGTGGTCGAATGGTCGGCGTTCTGGTTTCTTATCCCAGAGTTCCCAGGTTCGATTTCCAGCTGGTTCGGGTAATCTTATTTTTTTTACACCAGAATCATTCTCTATCCTTCGTAGAGTCTGGAAGTGTGAGTGTGGGAGTGAATGGGAGTAGAGTTGCCATAATCCAAGAACCAAAATCTAGGACATAGTCCAAGCATCAACGCCGTCGGCAAAGGAATTGTCATTAATGAAGAAAATTAATGCTAGTTTGCATTAAATATCTTTTTAATTAAAACATTAAGCACAAATTAATAAAATATACACAATTATGTTGCTAAAGTTGGGATCTATTTTACACTAAGCTTTGTATCAGTCATATTTTTCCGAGAGATTCTGAATGATTCTGTGAAAAGCAGTGCAACCTATATTTTTCATGTTATACTGAATTTGGAGCATTGCATTGACTGAAGTTAGTGCCAGCCTGTTCCTTTCTTATGTCCATTGTGCATTCACTAAAGAAAATACTCTCTCCACATTAGCATTATGCCTTGGAATGGAGAAATAGTATTGCACAAGTTCTGGATATTGCTCTTCAGAAACACAATCTTGTGAACGCTAACCTCATACAAACCACAGAACCTACAAACACGAGTCAGGCCTAGAAATAAAGGAACCGGAAACAGCAAAATCACAGAGAATCGATTACAGTATTGCTTCCGCTGTCACTGTTAGCGCGAGATCGGCGATATATCGATGGTCTTCGTCAGCCAGGTGTTGCCATCTGGAAACTTCTATCGTAAGGAATGGTGAAATACTTGAGCGGTGTTTGGCAGTAAAACTCAAGTTAATAATAAAAACATTTTTTTAGCACTCACTGCTTTCGCGGACTTTTATCTCTTCGTCCAGAACATCCGTCTTCTAGCATAAAATCGCGGATTGTCCGCGAAATCAGCGACGTATGGCAGCCCAAAATGGGAGTGTATTTCATGATAGAAAGTATAAAACCCAACGTTAAGAAGTCTGCAGTTCAACGAGTGAAAAACACCATCAGTTGTTTCCCTACTCTTCCGATTTGACCATACAGGCTAAAGGGGCTATAGATACAGTGTATAGGGTTTACAAAGGAAGGGGACACCTAAAGCACTGCGACGTACGTGAGATATATTGCGGCTACCATCCACAGGAGGCTACAGATCGCAGGTGGACAGGCCCTAGAAACGCACGGAAATTATCCCTAACGCTTACAGGCTCAAAGACTCGTCCCACTACTTTAGCTACCCAGAGAAGGCGATGAACGACCTGATCAATTAAGCAGCCCTCTAGTGTCCACGGGGAGTACTGTTTCCTTGGAGAAAGCATCCGCGCCATCTGTCCGGCACCGCTATACACCATGAAACCTACAGGCACACCTGAAAAATGAGACGGAAGGGTATGAAAGGGAAATTATGCAAAGGAAATCGTGGTAGATAAGAAACCAGGCAAGCATTCCCTTACCGACCAGGGAAAACCTGTATGTAGCTACATACCGGGCGGAAGGTAAATCATTATATTAATTTAAACCAGTTACAGACCTCATTCTTTGGAACATATTTTGTATTTCCATTTTCTTCTGTGATCGTTTTCTGCCGAGATATTTTAGGTTTTTCGAAAACATAAAACGTACACGTTGTGCAGCGCGGAGTAGCCGAACGGTAGCTGCAGACGGGGGTGGCACTCTCCCTTTCAAGACCAGAAGTAGGTCAGCGCATAAACAGGCTTCACTTTCGCTGGTGCGTGGTTCATGAGCGGTTCATGAGCGTAGATAAACGTTTCTTGTATTCCTGCCCATACGTTCACAGCAAATCGCTGTTGAAAATGATGCTTCCTGGTGGGTGCAGTGAGGGTTTCTTTCCGCTGTATGGGTGTTATGAAAATTGGAAATGCCATTTTTTGTAAAGGTAGCTTCGTCTGTTTCCATAATTAATTGTGGCATATCTGTACCTTGTTCTAGGAAACAATTGACGAAAGCCAGGCTAGGCGCGTAATCAGTTACTGTGAGACACTGTACCCGTTGGTTATGATTCGGTCGCAATAACTGTTCTTTCAGTATCCTGAGAAAACCAATGAGACACGCCGACCATGCGAGCTATTCCTCTACTACTACTGCTGCTGCTGGGTTGCTCATCTACAAGATTTAAAATTGCTTCCTCTGCGGTGACGGTATCCCATGCTCGCCCTCCTTCGTGTGTTAGCTGCACGCTCCCTGAAGTTTACGAGATGTCAGATGAAAAGGTTGCAAATCTTGTGCTGTGGATATGATTATCTAGTAAACATACCTCGGGTTCTTTATCACTAAATCGTGAGTATCAATGCGTAGTACGATGTTACTCTAATAACGACTGAACTTCTAGTGGAGCTGACATAACATGGTGTGCTTTTCAGTCAGCGACCGCGCAACGCTTATGCGACGGTGAAGGCATTACTTCCATGCTGTTAGTGTAGGCCAATAGCTACCACGTTGTACTTGTCATTTTTCAAAAACATTACACCACCCTTTCGTTGTGTTTGGATTAAGGGTCGTGTGGAAAGCAAAACCATCCCACCTCCCAGTTCAGATATGCTTTTTTGGTTACGTTCGAGAGCCGGTTCTCACACTGACGTACCTTGACCTAGCAACGTTGCCTGTGTCTCCAATCACATTACGTCTGCAAAACGGTGTTGTGCACACATTAATTACTCTCTCACTGGTATCGGCATCGGTACTAACGTGTGTGATTTTAAGCGCCTAGTGATTCACTTATGTGATTAAGATTTCGCGGCTCCTGCGAAGGGTCCTGCCATCAACATTTCAGCCAGTCACGGCGAGTTACGTATCTAGTTTCTTTTATTGCAGAAACAGTTATTTCAAACCGTAAGATTATCCTGCAGAAGTTGGCAGATATAACAATTCAAGTGTTACAGTGCCGAGTGCTACAATTCAGAATCAGTCCATTTCTTTATTTCAATGGTCAGCAACTCACTCCAAGAACTCCAATATTAGTTCACAATAAATTTCTGTCAAGTTATATTGGTGATGTCCTTCACAATACATCCACGCATGCCTGAGGGAAAATACTCATAGCTCAACCATTGGAGCAGCCGGAAGCAGAATCCACAGCAGATACGGGAGACAACGAGAAAAGGTGGCAACTACTAGGGCGGATCGAAAAGTAACGCACAATAGTTTTTTTTACAAAAAAAGTTTAATAGTTAAAACAACAAAAAAATCACAAATGAACTTACACCTTTTACATATTTTTCGACATAGTCACCAAGTTTCTCAACACATTTCTGCCATCGTGATACCAGTTCGTAGAAGTCTGTTTCCTTGGAGTATAGCCATCTGCGGATTGCTGATTTCACTTCCGCATCTGTCGCAAAGCGTTGGCCGCCAGGAATTTCTTCATGGGACCAAACAGATGAAAGTCGGACGGTGCAAGGTCCGGACTGTATGGTGGATGCTGAGCACCTCCCAACCAAATTTGGTGATTTTCTGACGAACAGAAGCAGCAACATGGGGGCGAGCACTGTCATGAAGGATTATGACATCGTCAGCACTCATGCTGTAGCGTTTGCCACAACTTCACCAAAGTTTTTATGTAGGCTACAGCATTCACAGTGGTCCCGTGTTCAGCAAAGCCCACCAATACAACACCATGTATATCCCAAAACACTCACAAGCCCTTTCCTAGCAGATCGAGTCACTTTGAATTTTTTCTTCACTGGGAAACCAGCATGTTTTCACTCCATACTTGATGCTTGGTTACGGGCGTGTAGTGGTATGTCCACGACTCATCACCAGTGACGATTTCTTTCAGAAAGTCATGCCCTTCTGCGGTGTATTGCATTAGGTGATCCAAGCTCGTCGTCATTCGCTGGCCCTTGTGGTTGTCTGTCAGGTTCTTAGGCACCCAGCGAGCAGTAACTTTACGAAATTTCAAGATGTCATGAACAATATTGTACACTGACCCATAGGAAATGTTGAACGCTTGCAATAAGGTTCGCAGTTGCACACGCCGGTCGTTCAAAATTACCGCGTAATGCCTCTGACATTCTGCAGGTCGCAGCTGTTACCGGCCTCCCGGAGCGTGGCGAATCACTGATGTTCACACGGCCCCACCTGGAGACATTGCTACGGTCCATACAATCATCCCCATACACGCCACGCATGTTCCTGTGAATATCACTCGGATTATGCCCTTTGGCCCACAAATATCGAACCACACCTCTCTGTTCTTCACACGTGAACAACAGTAACATGCGCGCCATCTTTGTTGCATAGTTCACGCTTCTCTCGCTAGAGCTGCACATGAAACAAAAAAATACCCTGTGTATGAAAACTTCAAACTATATCTGTGTGAAATAGCAACATTCCAGCTGCAATACCAAGGCAGAAAAAAATTATTGTGCGTTACTTTTCGATCCGCCCTCGTACATTCCTGCTTCCAATTGTCGCACCATCGCAGCATCTCCTATACGGCTAGGTAGCTTCTACAGACTATGCTTACGAAAGCTTATTTCCTACCTACGTCAGGTTAATGAGATAAACCTTTGCAGAATTAGTTTGATTTCACATTTCGTTGTAGGTACAAGAGGGATGCAGGAAACCGAATCAAAACCGGATCACTATATCTAGCCTAGAAATGCCTTACTCTTTCCATAAAAGCGCGAGAAACAACTGAATAGCGACAGCACTTTAAAATATTAGGTATTGCATTCACATGCCTTTCTCACCCACTCTTCTACAAACCATTCATACAAAAGCTTATGCTAGCTGCTTCATGCTAATTGAGATAAATATTTGCAAGTTTATTACACATTTTGTAGCAGGTACAAGGGGAAAGTAGATTTAAGCGATAGATCTTTTAAAAGCTGGTCACTATGTGACGGCTTTGAAATTCGTTCTCTTTGCATCTACACGAAAAAAAAACGAATAGCAACGTAGTTAAAAAAGTATAACTATTTCAAAATTCAAACATATAACATAATACATCGGAGATGCTTAACGCAGCATAAAATTTTAATTGACATAAAATGAGTCCATTAAAGAGATCTACGTTTTAGTGTAGTAAGATTTCGTCTAGGCATTTAGAATGAAGAGGATTTTAGAGGCTATTCCTAAGAAATTCAAGACATACATTTAATTTGTTATACAAATATCTTAAACATGTGGTATTTTAATCAAAATCGTTAGAGGCATTTTGAGAAAATAAAAAATAACCAAATTTTGTTCATGTAAACGTTGTTTGCGGTTGAAGAATTTTCTTGAAAATCTTCGTGTTGCATCCTCGGAAGACGCTGAACTTAAATATCAAGTTAGGTATTGTTCACAGACCGACACCCGCGGACCTTGCTCTAAAAATGCTCTTTTTTGGAATTAGGAAGTCTCAAAATATGTATTTTCGGTGAAATCTAGGTATGGATTTTTTTGGGATGGAATGCAGTATTTCCTTTACTTACTATAGCTATGTAGTATAGAAAGTGAAAATAATGTATTTTATATGGAAGAATATTCGAAGCTCCGTGGTCACACATTTTGTACATTCAACCTGGCGGGTTTTAGAAATAAGAAACTAAAATGTTTTCGCCTTCTTGCACTATTCCATTGGATTGTGAAGCGGGGGGGATTAGGCACCGATCCAGAATGAGGATGTTGTACCGACGCTACACGAGGGGGCGCTTCCGGGAGGAAGGGAGGCACCGGGCGGCCAGAACCAGGAGTGACGGCACAGCAACGACACGGTCCCTACAGTTTCCAGATATAGACGCCCCTACAGGCGGACAGACAGACAGACCGGAAATCCCGTCCCACATAGGGTCCATCGCCCCCTAGGGGATCTTTTTACCCCGGCAGGCAGCCTGAGGGACGAAGAAAGTTCACAGAGAGCATCCTTTTCCCCTGTTACGCTGTACCGAAAAACCCACGCCGACGCTTCCAACCCTGAAATAGACCAAACGTGATAAAAGAAATCACTCCATCATTCGTCTGACGACCCGAAAAAAAACAGAAAAAAACCCATAGTTCAGGTGGGCATTCGCCGGGGATCGTAGCTGTGACCTCCCGAATGCGAACCACAGATATTGCAGCCTGAACCATTCCGCTCGGTTGCACTATCCCATTCTTATTTCAGGATTATTGGCAGTGATGCGGTTGTAAAAGTTTCCATGCAAAAAACCGAAGGTTGCCACAATTTCAGTATTTCATTCATACTTTTAAAAGAATTCTTACATTTTTAGCGAGATTTGATAGAATTGATCCCTATACCAGGAGTGAATTTGAATAAATAGGTTACAGTCTATTTCGCCTTGCACTTCCGCGTCTGAGGAATCGCAAACGTCAGCTATCATTATGTTGCAGATCTGTTGCTTAACGCAGTGAAGACACAGCAATAAATGAATGAGTATAAACAAATTTTAGCCAGACGCTTAGCTAGCAAGAATTAATGAAGATTAAGAGAAGATTTGCTGACTCTTCCAAGCATTGCACATCTCTTGTATGACGTAAATGCAGTATCTAAAATAAGTGATGGCCGGTTTCATGACCTTCTTTAACTATATGTTAGAAATGTGTTAATCTGCATTTTTATTTTGTTTATCACCTTCCTGTATAGAAAGGAAATATTGTATTCCAAACAAAATTCGATGCCGAAATTTCACCGCAAATACGAGGGCGATACTGAATTTTTTTAGAAAGCCCTGTTTCTAAAAACAAATGAAATTTCTTTATATTCGACAGCTACTTTCTAATGTTTTTGAGTTGATTGCCGTTTAGTTTGTTAAATATCATCATTTAAAGACTTTATGTTCACTCAAAAACGAATTTGACTAGAGAACATTTCTGGGCTATTATTTTTTACGATTTTAAATCGCCATTAACGCTCAAAGAATCTGAAGATCGACTTATAAATATATTTGATGAAGAATCCACATCTAAGGCAGCAATTTATAATTATTACAACGAATTCAAAAGAGATCTGGATTTTTCTTAGTGATGAATTTCGTGAAGGACGCCCAAGAACTGCTATTACTGGTAAAAATATTGCTTCTGTTCGAGCAATGCTTGAAGAAGTTCGACGGACTTGTTATGAATTTATTTGGGCGATATTGAGAATTTGTATGTGTCAAATTCAAAATATTTTACATCAACAGTGAGACGTGAGAAACCCGTTGACAATGGATTCCACATAAACTGACTCCGATCAAAAACAACTCATTGATTCGTGCAGAAAAGCTGTGGAAAAATTCCAAGGCGGCACTTTGGAGTATCGTTACTGGTGATGAATCTTGAATCTATTGTTATGAACCTGAAAAGAAAAGTCAATCGGCCTAATGGGTCTTTCAAACAAAACCTAAGCCCACAAAATTCCAATAAATTCGCAGTGTTGGTAAGAAGATGATTGCTAGGTTTTTTTCCAAAACGAGCCATGTTGCTACTATAGTATTAGAAGATAGACGTCATATATATCTGTTTATTGAAATGTTTTAAAAAGTTCGTGAAAAACCCCAAAAGTAAAAATAATGTTACATCATGATAACGCATCGTCGTATACAGCAAAACTAACAACTGAGTATCTTGATGCCCAAAGGTCAGCACCACAAAACCCTGACTTAGCATCTTGTGATTTCTTTTTGTTTCCAAAAGTTAAAGATAAAATGTGTGGAATCTCTTTTTGTCATCAGATGAAGCAGTGATACATTATAAAAACCTGCATTCTGAAGTGCCTTGCTTTAAGGACTGGTTTCATCGAATGCAAAAAGGTGTTGATGTTAAAGGGGAATATTTTGAAAAACAATAATTTAATTTAAATTTGTTAGAACTAATCCATATTTGATTTTCTAAAAAGTTTCAGTGTCGCCCTCGTACGTGTTTTGAAGTCCAATGAAACCGAAAAAAGACTTTTATGGGGGGAAAAAAGTTGCGTGTGTGTGTCTAGCTCAAAAACGAAAAGTCGCATAAACATTAAACTTCGTATTTCCGTTCAGCACATTCTAGGATGCAACATAAAGATTTTCAAGAAAGTCCTCCCACCCTAAGCTACTATTTACACGGAACATTTTTGCTTAATTTTTATAATCCCAAAAATAGCTCTAACGATTTTGCTTAAAATATCATAATATATTTAATATATTTACGCGATTAACCAAATGTATGTCTTAAATTTTCTGCAAATATGTTTCCCAATCCTGTTCTTGAGAATGAATTTTGTGCAACTGGTAAAACATAAGAGATAGGCAAAGTTTTTCTTCACAAAAGAATGTAAATCTTATTAAAACAGACAATTTATGTCAAATACGTACATTTTGGTTGCATTAACCACAAAAATGGATTGGTTGCTATTGGCTTAAACTTTCCAGTATTTTATCATACATTTTCTGAAGTGTTTGGTCACCATTTTTCTCGCAATGTTATGCATTACGTATGGAATTTCAAAGCCAGCATATAGCGACCCGCTTTTTAAAGATTTGACTGTCCTATATCCCTTTTGTACCTAAAATGAAATGTTTAGTGAAACCATTTATGTAATTGTTTATTTCGATTAGCATGAACCGGATAGAAGAATAATCTTTTGTAAGTTATAGAAAGTCGCGTGAAAATAACCATCAGATTTATTTTTGTAGCGTTAGCCGTTTTCGAAATATTTCATGCTGTATGCCACAGGAGTAAGGATGTTCATCTAACGGAAGATGCTTGAAAGTTTCGGATTTTTGTTCTTCCCTCCACCTTGAAGTTTAACGTCCTTTAACTGGATAGGTCATATCGGATGGTGAATGAACGGAACGGTTGAAATGATGCTAAAATGGGCCGGGGTTCATGCAGAGTTACCCGACATTTATTTTTTTAGAATAGGGGGAAAATCGAAAAAGGCCGTATCAAGGTAAATCATCCTAACCGATATTCGAACTCTTGACCCCTTGAATGTGAGGATACGTTACGTCCACACCACGGAGGTGGACTTCTTAATGTGTTCCTTAGCTCTTCCGATAAACGTTTGAACACTGGTTCCGCATATTGTACATGGGTTGCTTAATTTGTAAACGTTTCATTGATTACGTAACGCGGATAGAAGAATCACTTTTTAATGCATGCTACAACGTGTCTGCGAGTTTGTAATGGATAGGATTTAAGAGTAGTCAGACGGAGGGGCCTCCAGCAACTGGATCGCAGTAGTAGGCCATAGTGGGTCCTTTATGCTTCTGGTGTGACCCTCGGGAGGAAGAGATGAAGGAGAGACCCGAAGCGCGACCAGAACCGGACAACGATGTGCGCTAGCAAGACACGCTCCTAATGATTGCAACATGACATCAATCCTAACGCCGACTAGCCGTGCCTTACTAGCAACCTGGGGACCCCGGGAATAGACGAGACACTATCAGGAAGTAAGGGAAGTCCAGTAGTTCCACCAAGCGCCAGGCAGAAATATTTTCTCAGTGCAAACCACCGCCCTGCCGCATCACACCAACCGCCGTGGCCTAGCCCTCAACCCTGAAACAAATGAAAGGAAATGCTGGACAGGATGATACTCGTGGTAAAAGGGAAATCACACCAGCATTCGCCTACCGACCCGAGAATACCACGTAAAACTCAAGGTCAGAGTAGCCGTCCCAACGGGAATCGAACCCGGGATCTCCTGAATGCGAACCTCACACGTTACCGCGGCTCGGTTTGTAATGGGTAGAGATAGTTACATGCCTGCATCACAAATATGATTAAACCTTCCAACTTTTGTGTACACGCGGCCAGTTGCGAGAGTAATTAAGAGATATAATATTTGTTTATTTATTTCAGAGACCATGGGCAGCTTGCTGTTACTTCCAGTGCTAGTATGCTTGGCGGTAAACGCTAGAACTACGTTTGCAAATATACCGCAGCCTACAGCTAAGGTAGCGCAAGGTGAACTACGGGGTCTCTACATGACGTCACGGAGTGGACGCAACTTCAGCGCCTTCTTGGGTATACCATACGCCGCACCGCCTATCGGGGATCGTCGCTTCAAGGTATGCTATACGTACACGTACTAGAAGCAGTTCCAAAAAATAACCGTAGGTCCAGTTATACTTACTTCTTTTCTTACTTATTTGCTTACTTACTTAGTCGGCTTACCACCCTTGTATGTAGGGCTTACACCCCCTAGGACTTACACCGCGCCTAGGGTCAGAGGCATATCGAGGAACAGACGGACACCGAAACAGAGAATGAAGGTTCCGGAACGGGAGATCGGCTCGTAGCCAGGTATGAGAGTGAGGAAGAAGATGATATGAAATGTAGGCGAAATGGATAAAAGGAAAGGTGATGATGGAGCAATAGGTAGAATGAATGGCGGCGGGAAAGCGCCGAACCCGGAGAAAACCCACCCAGACGCCGCTTCGTCTATCACAAATCCCACATGTGCGCCTCTGGGATCGAACCCAGGCTGTTTTGTTGGGAGGCGAGCGGTCTAATCACTCAGTCACGGTGCCGCCCTATGTGACATTATACGTTCCAAAATAACGCATATGATGCAAGTCCTTGGGAGCCGTAACTACTTCCAAGTTCCAATTGAAGGAAACGTCCACTAGAAATCCTCCGGCCAATCAGATTTAATGAACTTTTGCTTATGAACTTCTGCGAAAGGCCATTACCCAAGATGCCGTTTTGGAACATATAATCATTAGTATCATGGAAACTGATACAAGATGTTTGCTACAGTGATGATGGACGTGAATTCCTTTAACATGAGTTAAGTGAGCAGTAATTATAATAACTTCATAGTAACCGAGTGAGATGACTCAGGCGGTAGCATCTGTGATTCCCATTAGGGAGGTCGCAAATTAAATCGCGCGTACCGTCCATTCTGACTTGAGTTTTTACGTGATTTTCTTCAGTTCCTAGGAAAATACCGGATTGTATATTCAATACCGCGACCCACAATTCCACCTACAAAACAACAGAAATGGGAATAGCTATACATAGATGGTGCGGGCCATCTATCAATAAGATATCCAAGCAGGTGGTACAGAAAGGCGACTATGCAAAGAAGGCCATCTGTCCAGCGCTACAATGACTACTTGTACACAAAAAGAGCAGCAGCTTTCATGGTCCTCAAGTTCACATTCCGCAGAAACTCAACAACAATAAAATAAGTTTACAGAAAGGCAACTACGCAACTAATGTGATCTTCCGGTATACACTGCCTTAAGTAAACCAATGAAACCACTGCAGTACGATCAAGAAGTTAAAGTGACATTAAACAAAGAACTAGATGTGTTGCTGTAAACGGTGTATTACGAATTCCATACACAGTGGAAGAAAGAGACGGGAGGGGAGCATCGTCTTCTAATACCGGAGCGAATAATCACGACTTGATGCGAAAGGACCCGAGTAATATTGGACCAACACTATTTATTTATTTATTTATCCATTTATATGCCGCCTTTAACATCTACAGTCATATCGGTGGCATTTTATCTTTGGAACAATTGCCCATTCGCAATGATGTTCACTTGTTAACTATTGTGTTAATATTTGGAGTTTTTGCTTTCGGTTTTCTTTATGATTCATTAAATTCACATACACATTTACACTCTCACACATACTTCCAGTCCCTAAGGAGGATGGGGAATAACCCTGGCTAAAGAAACACCCTCCAGCCGGGAATCGAACCCGAGACCTCTGGATTTGGAAGCTAACCACCAGAACACAAATGAAGCGCAAGAGTTCTTCCTGTTACAGCTATGCGTAAACATTCGTGAAAGTACATGGCTGTTATTTGAAACGGTTATTTGAAACCTTTCGCTAGAAAAGACCGTCTGGTGATCAGCTTAATAGCTTGTAATCCCATAGGCCTTGGGTTCGATTCTCGGCTGAAGAAGGGATTTTTACTTCTTTGCTAATTACCTGTAGTAAGTAGAGAAAGTATTGCATGATCCACAAAAATTCGATATGGATATTTTATTTGATATACATGTTTCTTGTCGCCTGAACTAAGAAAACATTTTGAGATAAAGGTCCACGCGCGCGCGCATGTCCGTGTGACTGTGAACAGCATAATTCAAAAACGAAATACCAAAGTTCAGCATCTTCCAAGGAGATGCGACACGAAGATTTTCAAGAAAATCGTCCGCACGCGAAACTACTCTTTACATGGGTATATTTACTTTCTCTACTACGTATAGTAAGTAGGGGAAGTATTGTATTCCACCCAAAAATTCGATACCGAGATTTCACCGGAAATATATGTTTTGAGACCCCCTGAATTCAAAGAAGCATTTTTGGAAACATGTCCGTTTGTGTGTGCGTGTGTGTGTGTTTGTGTGTGTGTGTGTGTGTGTGTGTGTGTCTGTGAACAGCATAACTCAGAAACGAACAGTCGGATAAACACCAAACTTGGTATTTAGGTTCAGTATCTTCCAGAGATGCGACACGAAGGTTTTCAAGAAAATCCTCCCACCCCAGGATACCCTTTACATGGAAGATTTTTCGAAAATTTTAATTTTTTCAAAAACGGCTCTAACGATTTTGATTAAAATATCATATATTTAAGATATTTTCCTGACAAATAAAACGTATATCTTGAATTTTCTGGGAATGTCTCCAAAAGTGTTCATTGTGAACGACTTTAGCATAAGCGGTAAACCATAAGAGATAGAGAAAATTTTACTACACAAAAAATGTGCATCGCGTTAAAATACACAATTTATGTCATATACATTTTTTTCGTTGAGTGAACCATTTTCGAGATATTGCTTGTTATTCTCTTAAATTTTTCAATACTTATTTTCTTTAATGGGAATTCGTTATTTATTTTTTTGTCTTTGATATGCAAAGAGTTATAATCTGTGGCAAAGGGAATGGTGCTGCACCTAGCAACCAGCTATTAAGAGATATGTATGTGCTTAAAGGCTACTGTATTTCTATATTGCCCTTGTAAATATATATTCCCCTTACATCTACAAGAAAATTAGCAATAAGATAGAGTCTGCAAATGTTTATCTCGATTAACATGAAGTAGATGGAGGATAAGCGTTTCTAAAAATAGTTTGTACAAGAGTAGAGAAAGTCATGTGAGTGTAACACATCAGATGTTTTTTTTTATTTTCTAAAAATGACTCTTAACGATTTTTATTAAAATACTACATATTTAAGATATTTTCATGTACAACTAAATGCATATCTTGATTTTCTGAGAATAGCCTGTGATGTCCTCTTCATTCTGAATGACTTGTATAACTGGAAAACTTTAAGGCGTTGACAAAATGTACTACATAAAAACTGTAGTTAAAGCACACGATTTATGCCAAATAAAATGTTTTGTGTCAACCATTTCAGAGATATTCTTTGTTCTTGGTTTGAATGTTCAAATATTTATGCTTTTTCTCATGCGGCAGGCCGCTATTCAGTTTTCCTGGTGCTTACATGGCTTACATGGAGCTTCAAAGTTATCACATAACGACCTAGTTTTTAAAAATCTGACTATCTCTTTAGCAGCTGTATCCTTCCTACACCTAAAACGAATGTATAAATGTGTATGAAAATTTAACTTGATTAATAAGAATTTTAATTATTTTTGTTTTCTCAAAAGCCTTTCTAATGATTTTGATTAAAATGTCATATGTTTAATGTATTGACACAAAAATAAAATGTATATCTTGAATTTTCTCTAAATACCCTATGCACTTCCCTTTATTTGATTGAATTTCATATAAGTTTGTATAACAAGAAAACCTTAAAGGATACGCAAAAACTTACTGCAGGAAAACCACGGAGCTTATTAAAATATAAAAATGTTCCAAGTAAATTTTTTTCGTTAGCATTAGCCGTTTTCGAAATAGTCCATGTTGCAAGTTTAGACGTTTCCTAAGCGTCACCTAACGGAAATGCTTGGACGTTTACAATTCTTGCTTTCTCCTTTGGCTTCTTTTCATCGCAAGAGCTTGTTACCACGCATAAATATTTGAATGTTGTGTCTTCATGTTGTAACCTTCTTGCTTAATTTAAATAATTCCTATGTAAAAATATACTGTAACTTACTGAGGACAGAAGAATTACTTTTTATAAAAATTATATAACATAAGGTGATAAAGAGGCATATGAACTGTGGGGGTAGGCATTTAAATACTAAAGGTAAGTACTGCGTTTTCAATATTAGCTCTTCATTCACAGGCTCCAGAACCTCCGGGACCGTTTTCGGGCGGAGTTCTCAATGCAACAACTGACGGCCCAATGTGCATTCAGAAGAACTACTTGGATGCCAATCCTGTTGTACAGGGTCAAGAGGACTGCCTCTACCTCAACGTGTATACACCCAAGGTAAGCGGTTGGCGGGATTGCCATGCAGTCAGATTACTAGCATTCTGGATTGTGGATGGGATCGGTAATATCATCATACAGCGCCACTGTCTGTGTCTCTGTTGCCAATCTGCCATGGCTTTTTTGTTCAACAGCAAAATTGCATGGTACAAGAAAGAGGCTTTATTACTACAGTGCACTGGCTGTGTTTACATTACCAAGCGGAGTTCCCTCCTTCGCCACTGTCTACAGTCCTGGTGACAATCTACGAGGGTGTGTTCATCAACACCAAACATTTCATGGTACAAAAGACAGGCTTTATTACTACAGTGCACTAGCCATGTTTACATTACCCAGCGGAGTTCCCTCCTTCGCCGTGAGGCAGTATCTTTAACACTTAAATGTTTTCAGTCTAATTATATAATATAAAATATAATAGCCCGCCTTAAAGCAATATGTGTATACTACAATATATATAAGATGTATGTAACAGCCATTTTATTATGTTTATATTATTGTGTACATGTTTAATAATGTTATGTGGATGTATTACGTAATTTAATAATGTAGGAGCTGTGAGAATAGAGGCCGAAAGTTGCTAACAATGAGGTAACAATGAGGTCACCTTGAGGCTATAATGGATTGAAAAGTTTAATAATGCTACTAGTAATTCTTGGAGCAATAATAATGTAATATTTAAAACAGTTTATAAATAGCCAATCAAAAACTAGAAAAACCTTAAGTTAAATAAAAGCATTCTATTGGAGTAGGATTAGACAATCAGAGACTAGAAATAGAAAAATTTACAAATTTAAGCGGTAAACGGCAGTCGCTAGAAGGCAACGTACCTGAGCAGTTCATTCGCTTGGTATGTATCCGGTGTGAGACAAAAATTCATTACGGCAAGAATATTATAAAGTTTATGTGTTAAAAAGTGCAAGTAATTAATAAATAATCTCACAGCTCTCTATATCAGTGAAGTTTTATTTAATCGCGTGAAGGGTTAATAAAAGGAGTGAAGTAAAAATTACAATTTGTGTAAGCCTACACTTTTTAGACGCATCACCCCCTGCAGAGATACATGTTTCTACAAATTACTACTGACGCAGAAACATAAAGCTACAAAGCTAATTTTTTAAAAATGAGGCGAAGGCCACCGGAAAGTAAACTTGGGGCGAAGGCTACCGGAAACTTTGTACCATACATTGGGCAGTTACTTCATCAAGTTTGGCTCCCTAACAGTGGTACTACAATACAACTCCTCCTAAAAACAAACCTTCTTCAGTCACTGTCTACAGTCCTGGTGGCAATCTACGAGGGTGTGTTCAACACCAAACATTTCATGGTACAAGAGAGAGGCTTTATTACGCAGTACACTAACTGTGTTTACATTATCCAGCGGAGTTCCCTCCTTCGCCACTGTCTACAGTCCTGGTGGCAATCTACGAGGGTGTGTTCAACACCAAACATTTCATGGTACAAGAGAGAGGTTTTATTACTGCAGTGTACTGGCTGTGTTCAAACTACATAGAGGAGTTCTCGCCCTCTCTAAACTATTCATTCTGTGTATAAAAATGTTATAGCTCTGGTGGAAATATGCTTATCAACACTGAAAGTTTCATACTATCAAAAGAGAGGGTTTAGCACTACATTACTGAGTAACGCATTCCTTTAAATAATCAGTAAACTGTAAAACTTGCAAATGTTTTCGTTAGTAAAACCTATTTTTTATGTTTGCAATAGTGGCTAATGTAATTAATTCACTTATTTTCCTTTACCAACAACCTATATTTTGTTTCTGTAGGTTTAAAAATCATTTAAAGAAAGTATAGTTTAATGTTATAAGTTAATGAATCCTTATTTTTTATTTCACTAATAAGCACTCCCCATATAAATTAAGCAGCAATAAGTGAAATCACAGAGTTTGCTCTGGCTTGTATACCTACAGAACTACAGTATTTTTTGTGGTAGCCAAAAATTGCAACAGGAATCTACAGCTGCATGTATGCGTGTAGAAACAGAACAAACTTCATTCTTAAAATCTGATAAAATGGTTAAACCAACTTACAAAACTATTAAGTGAATTATTTACTAACAACAAGATATTCTAATGTCATTGTCATTCATAATGTGTTGGTTTCTGCTATGAATGATAGATGGTAGCAGAAACTGAAGAATATGTGCATTTGTGGGTTTTGTGTATATTATCAAACACATAATCATAACTCCTTAAAAATCCAACTTACAGAAATGCTGTAACTACTTTAAAAATTGCTTTAGAACTGTAGGTATATAATCTTATATTATACAGTATGTTCTCAAGAATCAACAAGAAGTTAAGCATTGTGTACGATCCTGTGACGTATTACAACTCCTTCCCTATGTAGAGAGGAATGACGCTACATATAGACTGTAACCTAAACGAGTATAATAATTTCATCTCACATGTAATAGGTGTATTTGCTTTTTCGCTGAGTATTAAGCAAGGACTAAGGAACCAATAGATTTTCTTTGTTTCTAAGTTTAAGGATTTCACAATAATTAAAGTATATTAACCCTATGTAATTTGTTCTGTTTCATTTGATATTTTGTTTTTAAATATGAACAAAATCTATAAAGACTATATTTTGAAACCAATGACGTGAACCTACTTCAAACCCTTAAAGAAAGTGTAGAATTTTTTTTTCTTTAGAATATTCATAATATTTGGGGGTTTTATTTTCATATTTTAGAAAAAACAATTTCTTCAGCATCTGCCTGTCTGTAGCCATAAGGTACGTGGTTATTGTGATTTTAATTAGACCCAGGAACTTAATTTGCGTGAGAGTGGTCGTTCTGAATGCCGATTACCTCGTTGTCAGTGAAAGTCCCATTATTTGTACAGTGCAATATGCGTATTTTTCTTTTGCCCTTTCACAATCGCTGTAATCAAGTTTGTGTGTTGTCATGTAGGTAAAGGATGCATCCCTGGACGTAATGGTCTACATCCATGGGGGCGGCTTCTTCTCTGGAACAGGAGCCAGCTTCTTATGGGGTCCACAGTTCCTCCTGGACCGAGACATTGTACTGGTCGCTTTCAACTACCGTTTGGGAGCACTAGGTAATATTTTATATGCATTCTTTCAAACTCTGAAGAAAACAAAAAGAAGCTAGGATTATACCGCTTGGATGAGGTATAAATGTCATCCTGTTAGAAGGTATTCTATGTACAGAGATAATCGACACGAATAACCGAGGTCATAAAGCACGAACTCGTGAACGGGAGGTCTGCTGTTCAAATCCCGTCAGCACCGTCCTTCCTAATTGAGGATTTTTTCAGGTTTTCCTCAATCCTCATAACTAGCAAATGCCGGGGAGGTACCTTAAACTTAGGCCCGGGACGTTTCCTTATCCAGTTATTTAATTTCATATATCAGCAATGTCACCGCATGCAGTAAGAGCGGGAGTTAAACGCTAGGTATTTACAACAATAAGTAAACAATGTATAGAATAAATGAAACATAGTACTATTTTATTCTGTGAACGCTTGTTTCAGCAAAAACGTAAGCTTGCGCGCTGTTCATGGCGTTTATAACTCACATACAAAGTGATAACGGCAGACCTTATTAAAGTATATGACAGTAAAGCAACTAACCTACATGTGCTGGGTAATAATCGTATTGCGCCGATGGTCAGGTTGTCCCCCAGGAAAGTCATTACACCTTTGAGATACACGATGAGTTGCTAATTACCTTCTTATTAGGTACTGGCATTGCGCCGATGAATAGTTTGTTCTCAGATTCCTCCTCCGTGGTCTACGAGTACCATGCTAGCCTCCAGTTCCTGAAGTCGCGGGCTCAAACCCGGCGGAGGGCGATGGATGTTTTCGGGCGTAAAACTCTTTAGCACAGCTTCCTTCGGAAGGGAAATAAGGCCGGTGGTCCGTGTCCAACATTTACATCACGTAAAAGAATCTCAAATCTGATAAATAGGCCTCTGAGCAAAATTTCCGATCCTTCACGCCCAATATAGAATGTAACGTCAAGAAACATGGTAGTTGAAGAGCGTCCATAAACAAAAACTCAACTGAATTTATTCAAAGACCACCCGATATCTATTACTGTGTTTATTGGTCAATGTGTATTCCATGTACAGCAAATGGAACCGCGATCTGCGAGTTATTGACAATTTCTGGATATAAAGCACTGACGAAAACATTTCACCTGTAAATCAATCTTTAAACCGCCAGCAAAGGAGTATAACAGAGCTGCCGGTCCCAAGCCTGCGTAAAAGTGCTTGAGAAAGTACTTTTAAGCTAATGTGTCTATGAAAATTGGTAAAAATCACTATAAAAATTAAAAACTTTAGCACATTTAGTTATATTCCAACGTAAAATGAACCATGTTACTTACTTTTTGACCACTTGAATGGAGACTTTCAGCAAAACTTTGGAATTATTACAAATTAATATTCCCATTTTTACTTTCTGTACATGTAAGATAAGAAAATGTTGCATTCCAGCCAAGAATTGCATTGTTTCGTATCAAAAGCGATGTTTCAAATCCTGTCTTAATAACGCTCAAAATGTTTGCCTAGAAATTATTTCAAGAGAAGCTACTTGACTTTGCTATGTTTATTCCTTCATGCTTATACTTATGCAAGACAGTCAACTGTTTCAGCTGGTTATTACTTTCTTTACAGCCTTCCTATATTAGGAAGAGGAAGTAAGTACTGCATTTCCTCTAAAAGATCGAAAGCGAGTTTCCACTGAAAATACACGTTTTGTGGCCCCGGAGCATTTTCGAAAAATGTCTCTTTGTGTATGTGTGTGAATAGCATAACTAAAAACCAACAAACTGTATATTTAGGTTTGGCATCTTCTAAGGATATGGGACGAAGATTTCTTCGAAATTCCATGCATCCCAAAGTAACCTTTACATGGAAGAATTTTGGTTATTTTATATTTTCTTAAAAACGGTTCTAATGATTTTTTTTATTAAACTACCAAATGTTTGTGACATCAGCATGATAAACTCTATATCTTGAATTTTCTCGAAATACGCTGTGAACTCCTCGTTACCTATAGTGAGTGTTAATAACTGTATTGGACTGGGAAACCATACGAGATAGGCAAAAACATACTTCAGAAAAAAAAAAGTCAGAGCTCATTAAAATACACGCCTTTCCCAAAATAACATTTTTCCTAGCGCCAATCGTTTTCGAAATTTTTCATACCATTATATACTTATATGTTTCAAGTTAAGTACATTTGACAGGAATAATTTGATGATTCGTGACTGTTAATTTTTTTACCTCCATGATCTTAAGACAAACAAAAAAAATCTGATGTGTTATATTCACATGACTTTCTCTACTCTTGTACAAACCATTTTTACAAACGCTTATTCTCCATATGCTTCATGTTAATCGAGATGTTAATCTTATTGGTAATTTTCTTGTAGGTGAAAGGGGAATATGGTAGACTTTAAGCGATCGTCAAATCTTTTAAGAGCTGTTTGCTATGTGGCGCATTCCATTCTCTTTGTATGTCCAGGACATTAAAAAAAATGAATAACGAATTCCCATTTGGGAAAATAAGTATTGAAAAATTTAAGGGAATAACAAGCAATGTCTCGAAAATGGTTCACTCAACAACAAAAATGTATATGACATAAATTTTGTATTTTAACGCGATCTACATTTTTTGTGTAGTAAAATTTTGTCTATCTCTTATGGTTTACCAGTTATGCAAAAGTGGTTCACAATGAAGAATACTTTTGGAGACATTCCCAGAAAATTTGAGATATACATTTCATTTGTGATGAAAATATCTTAAATATATGATATTTTAATCAAAATCGTTAGAGCCATTTTTAAGAAAATTAAAATTTTCGAAAAATGTTCCATGTAAAGGGTAGTCTGGGGTGGGGGGATTTTCTTGCAAACCTTTGTGTCGCATCTCTGGAAGATGCTGAACCTAAATACCAAGTTTGGTGTTTATCGGACTGTTCGTTTCTGAGTTATGCTGTTCACAGACACACAGACAGACACACAGACACACACGGACATGTTTCCAAAAATGCTTTTTTTTGATTCAGGGGATCTCAAAACATGTATTTCCGGTGAAATCTCGGTATCGAATTTTTGGGTGGAATACAATACTTCCCCTACTACTTACTATACGTAGTAGAGAAAGTAATGAGTTGTAACAGCTCACTGGGCTGCGTATAAGCATGTAGAAATTATTAATTCCACTAAAGTTGAAATCATTTCCAGCAAACATTTTATCATTGTTACGAACACAAAGAAACAGAGGAATCACGTTTCATGTGAATAGTAAGTACCTGTGAAATTGTAATGAAGTCATGCTAATGCATCATATTATATCCTTTTGTTTTTATTGAGATTATGCGGGAAAAAATCTGATGTGTTACACTCACATGACTTTCTCTACTCTTGTACAAACTATTTTTACAAAAACTTATTCTCCATCTACTTCATGTTATTCCAGAGCTTATTGCTAATTTTCTTGTAGATGTAAGGGGAATATATATTTACAAGGGCAATATAGAAATACAGTAGCCTTTAAGCACATACATATCTCTTAATAGCTGGTTGCTAGGTGCAGCACCATTCCCTTTGCCACAGATTAATACTCTTTGCATATCCAAGACAAAAAACAATGAATAACGAATTTCCATTTGAGAAAATAAGTATTGAAAAATTTAAGAGAATAACAAGCAATATCTCGAAAACGGTTCACTCAACAAAGAAAATGTACATGACATAAATTGTGTATGAAGAATACTTTTGGAGACATTCCCAGAAAATTCAAGATATACATTTTATTTGTCATGAAAATATCTTAAACATATGATATTTTAATCAAAATCGTTACAGCCATTTTTGAGAAAATTAAAATTTTTGAAAAATGTTCCATGTAAAGGGTAATCTGGCGTGGGGGATTTTCTTGAAAACCTTCGTGTCGCATCTCTGGAAGATACTGAACGTAAATACCAAGTTTGGTGCTTATCCGACTGTTCGTTTCTGAGTTATGCTGTTCACAGACCGACAGACACACAAGCAAACAGACAGACACACATACACACATACACATACACGGACATGTTTCCAAAAATGCTTTTTTTGGATTCAGGGGGTCTCAAAACACATATTTCCTGTGAAATCTCGGTATCGAATTTTTGGGTGGAATACAATACTTCCCCTACTTACTATACGTAGTAAAGTAAAAAATCTGATGTGTTACACTCACATGACTTTCTCTACTCTTGTACAATCTAATTTTACAAACGCCTATTCTCCATATGCTTCATGTTAATCGAGATATCGAGATGTCAATCTTATTGGTAATTTTCTTGTAGATGCAAGGGAAATATGGTAGCTTTTAAGCGATAGTCAAATATTTTAACGCTGGTTGCTATGTGGCGCATTCCATTCTCTTTGCATGTCCAGGCCATAAAAAAAATGAATAACGCATTTGAGAAAAAGTATAAGTATTGGAAAATTTAAGGAAATAACAAGCAATATCTCGAAAACGGTTCACTCAACAAAAGAAATGTATATGACATAAGTTGTGTATTTTAACGCGATCTAAATTTTTTGTGTAGTAAAATTTTGTCTATCTCTTATGGTTTACCAGTTATGCAAAAGTCGTTCACAATGAAGAATACTTTTGGAGACATTCCCAGAAAATTCGAGATATACATTTCATTTCTCATGACATTATCTTAAACATATGATATTTTCATCAAAATCGTTGGAGCCATTTTTGAGAAAATTAAAATTTTCGAAAAATCTTCCATAATAAGGGTAGTCTGGGGTGGGGGGATTTTCTTGAAAACCTTCGTGTCGCATCTCTGGAAGATACTGAACCTAAATACCAAGTTTGGTGCTTATCCGACTGTTCGTTTTTGAGTTATGCTGTTCACAGACACACAGACACACAGACACACACACACAGACACACACACGGACAAGTTTCCAAAAATGCTTTTTTTGGATTCAGGAGGTCTCAAAACATGTATTTCCGGCGAAATCTCGGTATCGAATTTTTGGGTGGAATGTAATACTTCCCCTACTTACTATACGTAGTAGAGAAAGTAAAAATAACTGGAGCATATCCTGTGAGAAATACAATAATTGTTCTCAGCTGAAGTCTGTTACATTTAAATAAGCTTTCAGCTTTTTCCTTGCATGGTTTTCTAATAAATAGTTTACCATATTTGTTTCCTGGAGTTTTAAGCCAGGTTTTATTATGTTTTACTTTGGACCAGTTCTTAATAGCCGTTCTTACTGAACATCGAGTTGTTCTTAGAATCGGCTCTGGCCCAATAAATTGTGAAGCTGCTCCTTATCTTGCAAGTTTATCAACTGTTTTATTTCCCTCTATGCCACTATTTAATTCTGTTCTGCCAAGTTTGTGAGAATGTTAGGCAGTTTAAAACCAGTCCTGACGTTACTTTATGACTGCTTATAGCCTTAAGTGTAGCCTGGCTATCTGAGAAGATAAAGATCTGTTTACCAGTCTCCTTATATCTTCATGTAGGCATTGAATAATTGCAACAACTTCTGTTTAAAAAACAGTAGCACATTCACTCAAGAAAAAAAAATTGTTCCTTGGTCTTATACCATACACTCCGCATCCTGTTCCTGAGCCATGCTTTGAGCCACAAAACAACATCAAAGTTTTCTCAGGAGCTTCCAGAGTTTTATTCCTCCAAGATTCAGGATCGGTAAGTACCCTGAAGTACTTTATAAAATGTTTAATTGGAATTATATAGTCTCATGGCATTTCTCAAGATGCATCTCCAATATATTTGCTAATTCTTAGCAAACCTGAGTCTATTTCAGGAATTCTCAGTTGCTGAGCGTGTTACAGTATATAGAGTACCATTCTTGCCTCCTTCATTACAACCAAATGCAATGGAGTCAGTTTTAAGAGTTCTCATTGCAGTAGGAGTTGTTTTCATAAATTCTGTAACCATACATGCTGTTCTTTGAACTTTATTGAGTTGATTTTTAGAGCCTGTTTGAAGGGCATTATGCCACCAAATCAGTGCTCCATAGGTTATTTATTATATGGTTATCCTGATATATATCCAATGGATCGTAGCAGGTCTTAGTCTCCATTGTTTTATCATGCGTGTGTCTAAATACTTTAAAAGTTGTTTTCGCAAGTTTTATTGTTTTCTTGAAATGCTGATTCCAGTCCATCTTGGAGTTAAAAGTAATTCCCAAGTATTTGATTTCCTCAGACATTTTAAGTTCTTTACCTTGAAGACATAGAGGTCCTAATTCCTTTATGCCTCTTCTTCTGGTAAATGATACTATGGCTGTTTTATGAGGACTAATATATAGTTACGCCCTCATTCACAGCCAATTTTGTCACAGTATTCAGGGTCGACAGCGTGAGGTCCCTTATTGTCCCTGAGTATTTACTTCGAACTATGATGACGATATCAACAGAGCCCGTGATATCAAAGCCGAGGTTACTTTCTCGAACAAGTAGCCATCAACCACCAAGTTCCATAGTAGGGGTGATAATAACCCACCCTGTGGACAACCATTCATGACCTTTGCAGCTAGGCTACTACCCATGACACTTGTATGAATTAATCTGCCTCTCAGCATGGAATGAATCCACTGATAACAGGTTTCATCAGTTCCACGCTTCCTAAAGCCCCTTGTACACGATCAAACTTTGTTTTCAATTCAAGAGTTTACAAGACAAATTGTGAAATGTTTTTCAATGTGTGACAAGATTGGAAAAGACTTGGCAAGACCTGGCAAGACTTGACAATGTCAAAAATGTGTATTTACAAGTTGTCTCTTCGCCAAACTGAAACCTTCAGAACACATTGATAATTTATCACGCGCAAAGCAATTTAGTATTTGTGTTACAGTATAACAATTCGCAATGAAATATTGTTCTTTACTAATATTATGTAGCACTTTCACATGAAATTACATTACGAGTGTGGAATACAATGAAAATAACTCCAACCGATAGGTTAACCACACTATATAACATTGCATTAGTGTATACTTAGTTCGGAAAACTGTTTGGCAATTATTTCTTCATAATCATCTGCTCCATCTTGTGATAATCCACGGAGCTCTCGATGTACAGACATGGCCAGCTTATGTATAACCTAATCAGTTCGCATACGACATACCTTGGCCAGGTAGCTATTTTTATTTACTTTTCGCTTTCAGCCGTGTTGCTGATTTCGTGATGCACTGTGAATACTCGCATTTCATTGGCTAAAGCCATCAAATCATTGTGAAATCTTTGACCGTCTAGAGCATGTCCTTATTTACATTCAAGGCTTTCAAAGGCTTTAAAAGTATCGGAAGCAATTTGACAAGAAAAGTTGTGAAGTTGTGACAACTCTTGCAAAGTCTTGTAAAGTATTGAATTTGACAAATATTTGATCGTGTACAAGCGGCTTTACAGCAGTAGTTATTGCAGTAAAGGAGATGTTATCGGAGGCACTCTCAATATCAATGAAGGCACCAAGTGCCACCACTTTTCCTGATTTGTTTTTTCCAGTTTATAGACAATTCGTTATGGCTTATGTTACTTTGAAATAATTCTGTTGGTTTTCAAGCAACAGAAAATACATAATACAAACTTTTTCATTGTACAGCACACAAATACATCACAAAACGCAACAAGTGGTAATCTAAAATACTTTATATAGTAGGTACATAAATTAACGGTCATTTTGAAAAATAATTAACATTGGTAGTATAAAATGACGTCAGGACCGTTAGAGATGTCCACTGCAGGGGAATTAACACTTAGCACATTACCGAACAAAAACATTGGTACAATGGCACATACGTAGGGCTTTTAGAACGTTAGAGCGGGAAAATTTTATTATTTTTCTGTAACGGTCTCGACCGTACCCTTTCCAAAAGTAATAAGTTTAACAACAGTTTCCAAATAAACGTTCCAAAATAGTACTCAAGTACATCAATTGTTTTCACACAAGAGAAAGATACTGTTGGACTACTGTCACTCGACTGACTCTTTCGCATCGAGTCGTGATTCTTCTTTCCGTTACGAATATTGCCAAACGTGAAGATACTCCCTTCCTTTCCTCTCTCCTTGCCACCCTACATTTGCCATACACGCGTGTACTATTAATAACCACATACGTATGTTCCAAAACGCCATATCAGGCAATTGCCTTATGTATGTGTATTGCAAGAACTCAATGGAAAATTAAATCTGATTGGCCGTAAGATTCCCAGTGAGCGTTGTCCTCTATTGGAACGTGGAAACAGGAACGGTTCCGATTCATATAAGTACTTGTGACTGCTGCATATAACGCAACGTTCTTTGTAAATCAGAGCGTATTTTTAGAACTGGTTATAAAAATACTACAACGACCGTGTTAGAACCAAGTTTGAAGACTGTGATTTTGTAACTGCGTAACTGGAACTGTGGTTATTTATGTATGTATTTACTGGAACGGCTATTCTTCTTAGGTAATGTTATTTGTTCGCTACCTCTATAAGGAATACATTCGCTACGCACCAAGCATTTAAAGCTGCACTATTTCTAGGTGTTTGGTCTTTTCTCGAGGACAACAGGCTGCTGTGAAGCATTAGTTACTTACCTAACTGCATAGGAAAGTGAGTTTCTTTTAGGATGAGTAAGATGTTTACGGCCGAAGTGAAGTTGAGGCCGGAATATGAAACGAGTTTTGAAACAAGCACTTTCTAGCAGTTACATACAATATTTTGTTTCATACTACATCCAAGCGCTTTATATATTAGTTAAATATTGTACTGCATATTATGTTGAACAAGGATGCAGTCATATTACTTTCTCTACTACGTATAATAAGTAGGGGAAGTATTGTATTCCACCCAAAAATTCGATACCGAGATTTCACCGGAAATATATGTTTTGAGACCCCCTGAATTCAAAAAAAAGCATTTTTGGAAACATGTCCGTGTGTGTGTGTCTGTCTGTGAACAGCATAACTCAGAAACGAACAGTCGGATGAACACCGAACTTGGCATTTAGGTTCAGTATCTTCCAGAGATGCGACACGAAGGTTTTCAAGAAACCCCCCACCCCAGATTACCCTTTACATGGAACATTTTTCGAAAATTTTAATTTTCCCAAAAATGGCTCTAACGATTTTGATTAAAATATCATATGTTTAAGATATTTTCATGACAAATGAAATGTATATCTCGAATTTTCTGGGAATGTCTCCAAAAGTATTCTTCATTGTGAACGACTTTTGATAACTAGTAAACCATAAGAGATAGACAAAATTGTACTGCACAAGAAATGTAGATCGCGTTAAAATACACAATTTATGTCATATACATTTTTTTGTTGAGTGAACCATTTTCGAGATATTGCTTGTTATTCCCTTAAATTTTCCAATACTTTTTCTCAAATGGGAATTCGTTATTCATTTTTTTATGTCCTGGACATACAAAGAGAATGGTATGCGCCACATAGCAACCAGCTCTTAAAACATTTGACTATCGCTTAAATACTACCATATTCCCCTTACATCTACAAGAAAATTAGCAATAATATTAACATCCGGATTAACATGAAGCATATGGAGAATAAGCGTTTGTAAAAATAGTTTTTACAAGAGTAGAAAAGGTGATGTGAGTGTAACGCATCAGATTTTTTTTTCAGTTAAATTGTTGATTATACAGTTAAAGGGAATGCTAAAATTTTGGTGTTGAAGTACGGAAAGGTTCAATTTTACGTATTGGTTTGGAGGCGAAACACATAAAATTCCCGAAGTATGAAACAAAATATTTTACAAATTTGCTATGGATTCATCATCAATCTATACTGCAAATAGCGTTTTCATTCTCTCGACAACTCCGCAGCCTTCTTTCATGAGCATAAAATGCCGCCTCTGTCAAGATGCCTGTAAGGATTTTGAGGTTTTCTAGTGGTTCACGGATCCAGTATTAATATAGTTTTCGTTTCAGGTTTCCTGAGTACGAACGATGATGCCTGTCCTGGAAACTTCGGTTTGAAAGACCAAGTGGCCGCTTTGAAATGGGTGCAGGAGAACATCGCTGCCCTGGGAGGAAATCCTAAAAGTGTGACCATTTTCGGACAGAGTGCTGGGGCAACATCGGTACACTTCCACATGATGTCACCACTTAGCAAGGGTCTCTTTCACAAGGCAATCTCCCAGAGTGGGACTGGGCTGGCTCCTTACTCCTGGCCCTCAGATTCTCTATCCATTGCGAAACGCCAGGCGGAGACGGTGGGTTGTGATCCGGAGTGTGACACATTAAACATGATATCGTGCCTCAGGAAAGTCGACCCCAAGTTGCTCACCAACTCAGTAGAAAAGTTCAAGGTAAGTATTGTGTCGCCTTTTTAAAATTCATTTTAATAGTGTTTAATATCCATCTTGCAGCACACGGCACTACAAGCGGTGTACACCGATAATGGAATAAATTAAATTGTAGAAGCAGATGTTCCAGGCTTAAGTTTATCGAACCTCCCAAGCATTTTCCAATTATGAGGAACGAAGAAAACCTGGGGAAAAAGCCTGTCACGCAGACGGCCCTGGAAGGATTCCTACCGCGCACTTCCTGTTCACAAGTCCAGGTCTAACGACCCGACACCATTGTCAAGAGGAGGTAAATAGTTTATCAGTTTTATCGTCGAAGATACATTTTATGTTTCATCTTGCAGCGAAGATCGCATCAAATTTTTTTCCACATAAAATGTTTCGCACTTAACATCGAGAGCTTCTCCGAGTTGCTGCATTTGCTGGTCTAACCCAGTTTGTATAGCTGCAAGCGTACCTGTGGTATTTGGCTACTGAGCAGCGTGATTAGATACAGAATAGCCTTAGTAATTGTTTGGGTATAGGATCGAACATAGGCGGTGCTGTTAGTTTCCTTAATGGCAGTTTTTTCAGGAATGGAGTCTATAATCACTGCACCCTAGTGTAAATGTTGACTAACAATGTTGTTACATTTGTAATGAAGGAACCAAATTTGAAGATTACTATGAGGGGCGTGTTTTTAAAGTACGTACCCATAACTTTTCAAAAAAATAACAGAACATTACTTTCCAAATATCTTGTTAACATTCATTACCTTACACTTACACTACTTATCCGCATAGTAACCGCTGTTATTCAGGCACTTGTAACGGGAAATCAGCTTTTGTATGCCTTCGTCAAAGAATGATGCCGCCTCTATGATGAAAGCCAAGTCTGAACTTCTTGCTGTACAACATCATCGTCGTTGAAATGTTTTCCACCAAGGAATTTCTTCAGATGAAGAAACAAATGAAAATCGCTTGGTGCCAAATCCGAACTGTAGGGAGAGTGGTTGGATAATTGTTTCCAATCAAATGATGCGATCAGATGTTGAGTTTGTTTGGCTGTGTGTGTCCGGGCATTGTCACTCCCAATAAACCTCACACACTTGGCGGTGAATGTTTGCTGGCGTAACATTCCTCACATTCAAAAAAGGAATCATTGATCTGGCTTCACAGTCGGCGGGTCGTTCGATTGTTTTGAACACTTCGAAACGCTCTAACAACAGGAAAACACAAAGTGAATATCGGTTAAATCTGCGACTGGCTTCCTAATGAATGAAGGAAGTGATCGCGCATGCTCAAAATCGTAACTGCAGCGGCAAAATATTAAAACGGTGCTTACTTAAAAAACCCCGCCTCGTATTTGTCAGCTGAAAGCTGCTGACAAGGTTAATGCTATTGCTATCGTGGATCCTTGTATGCCATTCTGGGAATATAGGCATGGTGACATCTGAGGGTTCAAGAAGTGCATTCTCATAGTAGATCAAATAACAATAGATGCTTTGAAACCTACAAGTAATTACATCTCCATTTGGTGAGTGTAGACTTCATACAGAAGTCACACTGGGAATTGCCAGTGCGCAATTTTCTGAACTCATTGCAGCAAGACAGGCCAAGCATCCCCCATTATACCAATATCTCGCAGGAGTCATCGTGTGCCAGCCAACCGAGCTACAGTAGGCTCTAAGTGAGCGCGTGTGTTAGTTACAAGTTTGCTGCATACTGTCGTACCAAGGGTGGGTTATTTTGTTTCTGGGAGAGATGTAGAAAAGAAATAGCGCTAGTACTGTCTTTTCAGCCACTGCTCTGCTGACGTAAATTTTGGACTCCAAAAATGTCAATATGTCGAGCCCATAGCAAAGTTCGGAGATCAACTTATACAAACTCAGCTTAAAATTGCCTGACCTGATCATCGTCTGGTAGACCCGTGGTGAGCCGAGGAATAGTAGGTATCCTTGTTAGGGCTTCACCATCCGTTGGTTGGGATGGGCGTAAGGTAGTCGTAGGTATTTGGTATCCGTTGGTAAAAAGATACCAGTAGTTTTTAAACTCCTCAACAATTGTCTTTCAGGACAGTACTCACGGTCGCAGCTTCGTTGGTGTAACTTTGTGTCCAAAAATGTATGTATTAAATCTTGAATTCTGACCAACTCCCATGTATGCAGGGGTTACTTATGTTCAGCTTATGTAGCTGTTGGTTCAATACTAGAGTACCAAGGGTGCCCTCATGGTATCCGAAGGACCCGGTGACGCCTGAAGTGTTAGTTCCTTGGCAAGTAGCCCACCAGAGAACTGACAAGGGCATGTTCATGAATTGGCAATCTGTTATAAAAATTTGAACCCAACTCCTAATCACGTCCTACCAGTATGGAAGTGGTGGTGCTTCATTTAGTAGCCTCCGTGGGAGGCGACGGCAGATAGTATAAATGGGTCGGGTCCTCAATCCGCTGTAACCAAAGAAGCCAGAAATATAATAGTTACAGAGCATCAAAGGTACTATCAGAGCTTGAAAAGGGGTAATTTTAAGTAGGCAGGCATGGTGGAACCAATCATGATATAAGGACACTATCGCCCCCTTAAACCTGCTTCATTATCTCCTGCATATGTTCACGAAAAGTTTGACTCGCTACTTTCTATAGGTAGCCAAAAGAGTTCCAGTCATTCAATTAAATGGTCCTGAGAGGAGAATGAAGGTGTGTCAACGGGGATTCGCCAAATAGGACAGCATAGCAATTATTTAGCAGCTGCATGGTATCCGATTTATATCAAAGTGGTTCTTAAAAGTGCCGTCTCCGTTAGTTCTTATCAGTTGATGGTTCACTAATCTCGGTGAGCAGCATTCTCCATGTACAATTGTTAGCATCTTCTACTCCATCTCTATTAACGAAATGTTTTGTTGAAGAATCTTTAAGCTTTCGTTAGAAATTTGTAATTTCACAAACGCAATATTTTGAGTGTATGTAGCAAGTGCTTATTTTCGAACTCTGTGTGTATTTAAAATACATATTGTATGTTTATTTTGGCGAGTTAATGTAGACCAGGCATGCAACTTTGTGGCATTCGGTGCCATTCTGCTCTCCCTCCAAATTCGTGTGTTAGCGTTGGTGGGACTTTACGGCGACGCAGTGCTAATAGAACAGAAGAAGCACCATGGACGGTAGCAAACAGAACAACAAAACAGGGCGATAAGTTAAATCCCATGTCCTTTCTACTTAGTAGCAACCCTAGTGTAGACCTTCCTGTCTGACCCACATACGATTCGCCGCATCTACAGGATATCTTGTATACTCTCGGAATGAGGAGAGGGGATATGTCTTTAGCTAGACGTAATATGAAATATCTTAGTTTTCGCTATGAATTACACTGGCTAAACATCAGGCAATAAGACGTCATTTAAGTGTGGCAAAGTAACCAGTTTAGTATAAATACGGACCTCAAGCTAGCACACACAATGTTAACTAACCATACCGACTATTCCGTAGAGATCCAGGGCCGTCTACCGATGTACTGGTAAATGGTGCATACAATTTTACCATATTTTATAACGTTACAGCAAGCTCTGATAGCAATTTATCTCCAACAAGCATTTTGTGGCTGACCTTGAACTTCTGACTTTGAAATTGCTTCCAGCTGTCAGGGATTCCCTTTTCATGCTATGTGTTCTTAGAGTTGGCACTTTAAAATCAAGGATTTAGTTATGCAATGGAACGAAACCTACCATTCGCTCTGTGCTTCATATTAAATCCACTTTGTGGCGGTACGTGGATCATAGAGACAGTAAATGTGTTTCTTTTTAATTTCCTCACCAGTTGATCATAGTAGACACACGCCGCATTGTATTCCATCCAAAACTTGAACATGTAGATTTCAACAGAAATACGGTTTTGAGGTACATTGAATCCCCCAAAAGAGCATTTTGCGCGCGTGCAAAATTTCGTTTTTGAATTATGCTGTTCACACGTACACAAACGCTTGGACCTGTGTCTAAAAATTCTTTTTTTATTGACTTAAGGAATCTCAAAACGTACATTTCAGGTGAAATCTCAACATGCACTTTTTACTGGAATATAATACTTCCCCTACTTGCTATAGGAAGACCCAATTAACTATGAATCGGGCTGCACGATTTTTTTCTGGTTCGCAATGGTGGCGTGCGTTGCCGTGTGCGGCTATCACAGGTTGGCGCTGATGCAACCATGCAACAATTTCCTTAACCATGTTTAAGGTTTTACCTACCAACGTTAAGAAAGGAGGTGCTGAACTGGCCACCGTCGTTATTCGTGTATTTTTGGCACCTCTTTAGGAAACTATCCATCACTCGCCTATGCCACGTTGCAAAATGCTGGCAATTTCCTGGCGGATATTTTGTTTTAATTCTTTCAGATGTGTGGGTTTGTCTTATATACTTTATGTTTTAATTTACCTCAAAGATAAAAGTCTCAGGGGGTTAGGTCGGAGGACCGGCGGGTCCACAAATCTCTACTAATAATTCTGTCCTCCTCAAACACACTTTCAATTGTTCTCATCGAAATATTGGTCGAATGGACTGGCAGTGTCTTTTTGAAAAAAGGCAAAGGCACGCTTCCTGTCTGCTAATTCTCTGTAATAACGGGGCAAAATTGTATTCACGTACAACTGTTGACTACTCGGAAAAATGTGCCCTATTAAGGAACCTAAACATGGAACACAGGAAACAAAAGGACAAACCATACAGCAATTTTTCCGTCACAGAGGGATACTTCATAAACGATATCAGGTTTGTCAGTGCTCCAATAACGATTATTTTGTCTACACACATATCCATGAAGGCGGAACCAAGCCTCGTCCGAGAAAAACTATTGAGACTCTACGTACACGATCACCTGGTTGAAGAGCGTGTGACACAGTTGTTTTATATGGTTTTAACTTCAACAATTAGTAGCTCTTTGCACAGGGCTATACGAAATGCCTGCTTGTTGTGAAAGATACCTAAGCGGTTTAGTCTCCAAATGATGGCCGTTGTCTACCAATGTTTCTTTGGTAAGAACCCTGCACTGCCTGTTCGGTTTCTGAGACTGAATACCACCGTGGCCACAAATTTATTATACAGGTCAGGGATTGTTGTACGGCCTTTAACCTATAAAGCCGGGAATTGTTCTGCATATCGTACAAGCTGACTGCGTTAACACGTGCGAATCATACATAAATACACGCTGCGCAATAGTCAACATAATAACAGGATATAACATAACAGAACACAATAATAAATAACTCGTAACAACTTCACTGTACCGACAAACTACACTGCATCACGGTCAATGCTACACTGCAAAGCAGAACCAAGCCAGCGTCAATAGCGCGACCTTGATTGCAGCGGCGGCGATGAACACATGTCTGCAGGCTCAGTGGAAAAATACCGCGCAGCTGGTTCATAGTTCATTGGGTCTCCAGGTATAAGGTAAACAGGAGTGATTTGTCGCAGCTGGAGATACTATGTACCGTCTGGAATTATAGGTAGCCTTAGGCTAGGCTTAGTAGATTTGGAGGCAAACAGTCTAGAAAAAGACGTGAGTAAGTTTCTGCTGCATAATGGCTATTTGTTTCTGCATTACACAGCAAATCGTTAAGAGGAAAGCAGTAGTAAGAACTGAAAGTGTTACCGTTTAAATTTTTATGACACATAAAGGACCACGGTTACATTAATTTCGCTCTAGTGCATGAAATGTGGTTAGATAAGCTGGATCCCATGCCAACCATGTTGCTTGTTACCTGTCAGCAGCGTCACTTCAACTTCGCCCACGGCTTTGGGAGTTATGACACAACACCAAGGCGGGAGACTGGGTGCGTATTTAGAGAGTTCAAACTGGTGGATATCATATTACAGGCTAATTACAAGTAATGCTTGAAGACTAATGCGTTGCATGTTAAGAAATTTATTACGAGACTTGCAAGTCTCAATATAATTCAATGTAATGGCTGCAATAGATGCATGAAAGTTGCACAATATATGAATATAAATCTTCTTTGTGTGGAATACTTGAATACAAGGTAAGAAAAAGGTCAAATGTTCAAAATAACATGTTTGTTGACTTGAAAAACTATTCGCACTCTTTGTGCTGCAAGTTTCACATAAGCCATATCACACACCATAAGCCGCAGATATTGCCAAACACGTGAAATGTTGTGTTTATTTCTTTGTGAATGTGGGGTAATCTTAAAAAAAACACTCAACCTACTTTGATAACTCTTTCACAATTGAAAAGCCCAATTCGTTATGATGGACATGCGGCTATAAAACACCTTCTAACTTCATTTAATAATATACTAAAATATTAAAAAGGATTTACAAAGCAATTGTACTTGAATATGAACACATTGGAGTTAAAAAAGAACATACTTGCAAGGGATCTTGACTTTCATCTGAGAATGCCGTGGAGCAGAAAAATAGTTGCTGTTACTCCACAGAACAAATAAAAATACTTGTTGCACTCCGCAGAGTACAAAAACAAAAGCCGCTTACATTATATTGCAAGGTATATACATAGAAGGCCATGATGTAACATTTCAGCGAACAGAAGGCAGTTTAAAATGCGACAATCAATCCTGTGTTATATTTGTTTCTTGCACAAGTGAGAGCAAAGGCGTCCGTCAGCTTCACGGGAGGAGAGATGAAAAACTCAATCTAACAGCAAATGTGCATGTCTATGATGAAAAACTCTTACGTTGGTTCGAAAGTTGCAAAAAATTAAGCCTTGTTCACGTCCATCACTTCTGGTATAAATTCAAATGTTTGTATATCTCTGGTGACAGCAGAAAAAAGGATATACTAATACATCATTTTAAATTGCTCTTAGTCGACGAAACGATGTGCATTGAGGCCAATACCTCTTTCTGAGATTTTGTTGCAAATGCAATGGACTTTCAACAAAATTCCTGTTCAACGGGGAAAATTAAAAATTCAACTTTAGATTTTGTAAAAAAATATGCAAATTCTACTTAAATAATTTTTCTTCAGCGCTGAAAAATTATTTAAAGCCATTAGTTATAAATTAAATTGTAGTTCAAAATATATTTGGGGATAGGAAGTGCAAGAGAGCTGTATATTCCCATAACTTACTCAGTTTCTGCTTGATACTTACTGAATGAAAATTTTAAGTATGAAGTATTGGTCGTAACGTGCAATTGTTGATGGGAAAAGTCTGTATCACAGATGGGTATATATATTGTGTTCTTCAAAATAGGGCAGCTCTATTTTAAATGTATAGGTTGCATACAAAATATTGTAGCAGTTTCAATTTTTTTTCCCTGTGCGGTATACAGTATAATTTTCAATCATAAAGTAAATTGAACACAACTCTGGAAGCTTCAATTCTACATGAGCATATTTTGTTTTGTAAACGAAATAAACAAAACATGGCAACTCACGTGCAAAAAGCTTTTTGTCTTGGAATTCGCGAAACAATTGAGTGGGTGTATAGGCGAAGATTTGATCTTAACGCCTCTTCTGGCAACAACATTCGTAGGTGGGACAATCAGATCCAAACGACGCGGTGTCTCCGTAAAGGAAACAGCACTGCTTGAGATGAGAATGCGGAGAAAGTCAGTCAACTCTAGGTCCCCCGCTCTGACTCCCTGTCACTTTTTTTGTGGGGTAACAAAAATATCGTGTATACAAGCCACCGCTATCTGAATTGAGAATTTTTGGAGCAGTAGGATCAATTACACTGCACACGCTAACGTTATTGTGGCAAGAAATGAACTCCCGGCTGCCGTGTTACAAATAGAACCTGTAATTTGTATTATGGTTGATTCCAAAGTTTTTCTTCAATTTAAATTAAAATTCAAAATTATGTTGTATACCGCATTAAAATATGTGAGTTTACAGTACGTAAGGTTTAAGTTGAAATTTGACCATTTTGACGCTTCCTGGTTGGTCTAGGAGGAGGGGTTGCGCTAATGACGGTCCCAGTGCTAATAAACCCTGTCACAGTCACCCTTCACTGCCTAGTCTCTAGTATCAGTTGTAGTGTTGTTGGCATTGCATTTTTGGCAGTGAAATATGGAAAATATACAGACATCTTCGGCCGTCCTTGCTTCGCTGGCTTTCGTATTGTTACAAGCGGATGTTGGTTGTTCTCTTCTAAATTTCATGTTTCAACCTAACCCAGATTTTGAATTGTAAGTTTCAATAGTAAAGGTTTTGAGCTTAGGCAGTTAAGGAATGTCGTGTGGAATATAGTGCTATCTCTTTCCGCTTTCCATGTTTGAACTTAAAGCAAATGCACTATAAATCCTCATTAGCCATTGTGTACACTCTGTATGATGGTGCATAATCCACCCGCTATTTTGATAATGAGGTGGGTCGTGACTGCTGTTGGTTTCTAACTATAGAGAATGTATACTTAAGAAAACAGTACCGGCCTTACGGGCTTTTAATTTTTGCGTTCAAACTCCCTATTCTGACACAAGAGTATACCTAAATTCGCTCTAGATGTTATATACGTGGGGTGATTTATGAAGAACTGACACATTTATTTCTTTAATTGTTTCAAGACAAGTTATGCCAGCGACAACTTATTATACCTGAAATGCAGAGAAATTTGGGGAGATTATTTACCTCTATAGCAAATGTTGAAAATGTCCTCCATTCCGCATATGGCACAGCTCAACACGTCGTTCCATGTTACTGGCCACTCGTTGGAGGACTTTATTGTCAATAGCTTGAATCTCATATGTAATGTTGTGCTTCAGATCGTCCAATGTCTGGGGACGTGTGGCATAAATCGTGTCTTTTAAGTAACCCCATAGAAAGAAGTCCGGCGATATCAATTCCGGAGATCTCGGAAGCCACAGGTTCTTGGAAATTATCCGGTCGTCAAAGAAACTTGCAATTAGCTTCATGAATAATACGTGTATTTTCGCTGGCCCAATAGCGTGAGTTATCTGAGTTCACATAACCGGATAAAAGGAACCATGCTTCATCTGTGAACTATGTGATGGACAATATGGCAGGATTTTGCACAATGAACGCCTGACAACAACAATAGTTCCGTCGTTTATCCTTATCCGGTTCCTGTAACTAATGGACAACCGGAATCCTATACGGCTTTAGGCCTGCACTTTTCACAGCTCTCTGACACATTGGGTAGCTGTACCCTGTCTCCTGCGACAAACGTCTTAATGATTTTTGGGTGACTGATCCAGTCGTGCTCTTACTCAACAACAACCGTGGGAAACCTAGATGAACGAGTTTTGCCTTTTTCACTCACCAGAGATCCAGTTGTTTCCAATTTGTTTACTAGTCCCAGTATTGTGTTTCTTTGGGGAAGATTCCGAACACTAAATTCTCTCTGGTATGCCCTTTGCGTAGCTGTAATTGAATTCGTAATCCAGTATTGCTTTACAAGGAAGAGTCGTTCATTTAATGTGTACTCCATTTTCACGTTGACTAGAACAAAATCTCAAAAACATTTGCTGACAATAAAACTAACAATTACAAATAAAACCTGAACATCTGTACATCTAGTGACAGGCAATCGAAACTCCAGGACATTCTGCTTAATTTGGTGCTAAAGTTGGTGCATTGAGTGAATTTCGAACAGAATAATTAAAAAAAGAAATGTGTCACTTCTTCATAAATCATCCTGTATATATATATATATATATATATATATATGTGTGTGTGTTGTTCTGGTAAGATTTATCAGTGGCGGCTGGCTGTGAAAAGTATGGGTGAGGTGCTACTTCTACAGAAATGTGTTACAAACATGCACAGTTTTTTCAGTTATACAAACGGTACACTGTGCTACATCTTTAGGTACTAGATCTGAAATCAGGTAGAAGTTAAATATTTATATTATTTCAAAACGCACCATATTTTTTTCCGAGTAAGTCGATCTTCCTATTCTTTAGATCCGAAAATCTGTCGACTATGACTTCATAAAACGCCCATGTTTCAATGGAGGGGGAGAGTATATCCTTACAGTCAGGGGCGGTACTTTAGCTGAAGCTAGTGAAACGCCACGTCGCTATTTTCTAACTTGATGAATTCTAATATAATTTTATCCCTGTTGTAAACATTTTATATTTAAATACACTAATACTCCCATAGGGGAATTTTATTTTTTCGAATCGCTACTTTAACAGTGAAAATCGCCCATTCCGAAGTGTTACCGCGGCAATAGCAGGGAATAATTAAAATAAGTTGTAAGCGAGCAAAATGGTAAAGTCGCAATATCCACAAGCACATATAGAGTGTTGGTGCAGCTACTCTTGGTTCTGGAATTGCTTGTGTCTGGCTGCCATGACAACCAACTCAAGCTTGGACTGTATAAGTGCTGCGTACTCCCGTAAACTACTTGCTTCGAGGCTACGGTGAAGCTAAAATCCTGGATTCTTTGGAGTAGAAAGACCCCTTGTATAGGCTATTCGGTCGTCATTGACACTTGTAAACTCCCAAACATCCTTTCCCTTGGGACGAAATGTTTTTCCTCTCAAATCACTTTTCAAACTTCAAGTTCTCGAGCTCGGACCTTCAGTGTCATTTCACTTCATGTGTGAAAACAATCTACACATAACGATTATTGTCGGTGTGCGTATGAACTTGGAAATTTGTAGTGTGAATTAACATATCAACAATAAATTTACTTCTTAAAAACATTTAAACCACTGGCGACTTGAAATGGATCCGCAAAATACATAGTGTGTTGCGTGTTACAAAAAAAATTCCCGGTGGATTGAGGACAATAAAAGAGGCGTGTTTGTTTACGAGTAGACCTAAGCCCATTTAGTATATCCGCACATAAAGTGGGAAGGAAACGTGTGATGTGTTACATCAAACATTTTAAAAGTTCGTGGTATAGTGAGTACGACAACCGAAAGAATAGGAGAGACAACTTAACCTATAGGGTTAGGCATCTAAAACCGACCCGTGTTATCACATTGATTTGAAACAAACTTCAAATGGAATAAAATGAGTAAATATATGTGTCTTGCATTTACCTTCATAATCAACATTGGAAGTGCCCTCCACCTGCATCTAGACACTTCTGTGTATGTCTCAACAGGTTCATAAAAACACTTGACAATTCCTCATGGGTGATAATGGGGATGCAATTCTTGGTGTTATCTATCAGTTCATTAATGGAATAGGAATTTTGCCTCTACATCTTTCCCTTCAAGTGTCTCCATAAATAGCAGTCACATGTTGACAAATCTAGTGACCGCGGTGACCATAAGCCTTTGCTCACAATTTCTCTTCAGTGAACATCCGATGAATACGGGTAAGTGACCTCTCAGATGTGTGACATATTGCTCCATCTTGTTGAAAGAAGCAGTAATTACGCTCTTCTTCTGTTAGTAGGGGATAAATTTCATCCAAAAAGGTCAAAAATTAATTCAAAATAAAGAAATTAAACATAATTTTATTTATGGATGCTCTTTAACTGATGTGGCCCTTAGCGTCCCATTCTATATTGAATGTGAAATACCGGTAATTTTGCTCAGAGGCCTCTTTATCAGGCTTGAGGTTCTTTTACGTGCCGTAAATCTACACGGACCACCGGCTTTACTTCCCTTCCGAAGGATTTTTATGCCCGAAAAAAATCCATAGCACTCCGCCGGGTTTGAATCCGCGACCTCGGGAACTAGGGGCTAGCATGGCAACCACTACACCACGGAGAACGACCCAAAAGGGTCAAGTAGACATATGTGTTGACTGTGGTACCGAAGAATATTGGACTCATAATGCATTTAATCAGTCACCGATACTTTGGTCGTGTAGAGGTTGCTCGAACAATAGCTTAGGCTTTTGTGTCGCCTAATACCTACTGCTCTGGGAGTTTACATATCCCGATAGATGAAACCAAACGTCATCACTCATAATAAATATCAGCGGGTCCATATGACCATCTGTAACCATGTTCAACAACCAGTGGCAGAAATTTACACGTTTATCCCTATCGGGTTCCTTCAGTTGTTGAACAGCTGTCACTTGGTACGGTTTTAATTTAAAAGATTTTAACACGTCCGCAAGTTCTTCTACATGCATGAACCTGTTGAGCCAATCTCATGGTAGACTTTCGAGGACTACTAGCCATCATTTCATTAATTTGCGCCGTAAACTGAGGTATCCGGACAGAACAACGCCGGCGTTCTGTTCCGTGTTGCATTTGTAATGGATCCAGTCGTACGCCATTTTTGCACCAAATCTTGAATGCTACTTTTCGCTGGTACTGGGCGAAGCGGTTATTTGTCTTTGAATAATCGTCGTGATACCTTGATTGAACTGGTCTATACGTACACATCTACAATGAATATTCGCTCTGTATTGAACAAGTCAAGCATATTTACTGTACAAAACAACTCTTTACAACAGCAAACACAACAGTTTATAAATCATTGTCAATTATCTGCAAGAAGAAAAAACAGCAATGAAACTAAAGCAGCAGAAGAAAGAACAGCCAAAATAACTACAACAATAATGAAACTAAACAGGCTGAAGAAAGAATAGCCAACGTAATTTCTTTCCAAATCGTATAATATGAGATGGGCCGGTTTTAACTACCCAACCCTGTACAAGAAATAAATAGGTAGGTGAGTTGCATGTCTTGTTTTGTGTGAAAAAAGCTCCATATATCGTTTAGGTCACGAGCTGCCACTGACTATAGTAGCTAAAGATGATGGCCTCTCTTGTGATTTGCATTCCTGGTGCAAATTTTTAGTCTTTTTAAGCATGGAAAGCTTGTTTCTACCTAAGAACTCGTAGAGGGTACAGTGAAAATCAATCCGAATAATTTTATATGTCTCTTCAAAAGTGTCTTTATGTTTTTCTCAGTAGGAAGGTTTCGATAAGACTCATTAATATAAAAAGATTAAGTTCCTGCTTTAAGCGATTGATATTGCCAAATATTTGCGGGTAGCATTCTTGTAAACTTCCAAGTGCATGGCATGGGAAGTCCTTAACATATTCTTCAAATGTCGAAGAATCAGCAAGGCCGAGAAATTGAAGCTTGTTGCAATCCTGAAATCTCAGTTGCATTTCCATCAAAATTGTATCCCGTATTTCATAATAATGGATACGAAAGTCGTGGGAGCCTCCTCTTCTGTTGTTGCACATCCTCGACGCAAATTTACATTAGTGACACTTTTACTCTTTTTTTTCAAATAAAGTTTTAAAATGCTGTTCGTCCCTCTTATTGCTTATTAGGTCATACGTGACTTGTATCTTTGCAGTGTAATAAATAATGTCCAAAGATTTCTTCTGAAGCATTCAAAAAAAAAATACCGGTAAGACAAAAAATATCACTGAATGCAACCGCTAGCAATGTAAGTTCAAAACTGTTCATTTCAATTAGAAAACCATTGCAAAGTCACACAGATTTAGGATCGCAGTCGTAACTGTTCACGATCAGCTCAAAAACCTCTTTAAGCTTCTTCCAGTCGTCGACCTTAAGAAGTCTAAAGCTAGACGACCAACGCGTATCAGGAATAGCTGGTATTCGCCTAGCCCAAACAAAGTCAATTGCATTTGTCCGTGTTGCTGAAAGGAGAAAAGAAGAGGGAATGCCACCAAGATTCGCGGAAAATAGTCTACATTTGGAGATCCTGTTGTAGCTTTGCTGTAAACCAAGTTAAGGCGATGGGTCATATAATACACAAAAACTGCTTTAGGAGCTTTGACTTTAAAGTTTTTTGAAGTGCATTTAAATCTCCAGACAAACAGTTGCTCCATCACAGCACTAAGCCATCAATTTGTTTTCGTAATAAAAGTCACTTAAAGTATTGTCTAATAAATCAAACAAACTGGAGACAACTTTATCAGCACTCACATTATAAAATCCTAGGAATCGTTCAACCACCTTTTCTTCGAAACTGACAAGCCTCACAGTGCGTGAGCACAGTGACTTTTGATATATAACTGTCCAAGGATGCGACACAGGATTTTTCCCCCCAAACCAACTTACCCTTTATATGAAAAATATTTTAAAATTTTCATTTTCTCAAAAATGGCTCTAACGGTTTTGATTAAAATACCATATTTGTAAGATATTACATGAAAAATGAAATGTATATTTTGAATTCTCTGGGAATAGGCTCTGAAGTTCTTTTCATTCTGAATGACTGGTATAACTAGCAAGCCGTTAGAGATACACAAAATCTTACTATACAAAAAATGTAGGTCTCGTTAGCACAGAATTTATGTTAGTAACCTTTTTTGCGGAGTTAACGTATTCGAGATATTCCTGTTATTGATTGGAATTGTCAGTCTCAAATGGAAAGTCGTTATTCATTTTTTGTCGTGATCATGCAAAGAGCATGGGATTTCAGAGCCGTCGCATAGCGACACGCTCTTTAAAAATGACTAACGCTTTACTTACTGTATCCGTATACCTAATACGAAATGTCTTTAACGAAAGTTTATCTCACTTAACGAAAAGTAGATAGTGGAACAAACTTTTGTAAGAATAGCTTGTTGAAGAGTAGATAGAGAAAGTCATGTGAATGTAACATATCGTAATTTTTATAATGTTAGCATCTTAAGTTATATTCACTTGTATGATGACACGAACTGTGAATGTTAAGATGAAATTATTGTTTAAAGCAGCAGACCGAGCGAAGTAGCGCCGCGGTAACGTGTGTGACTCGCATTTGGGAGGTCCCGGGTTCAAACCCCAGCGCCGACCAACCTGATCGAAGGTTTTTTCGCTTGGCGAAATGCTGATTTGGATAATTTGATTCGCGAAATTTCCTTTCTTTCCTCTCATCACTACGTTACAGTTTTTTCTTCTTCTTCACCGTCATACCAGGCATTGGGCTGATCACCCATCCTGGATATGCTATGATCCAGAGTTTGTTTGCTCCTCGACAGGCTACTGGTTCAAGGCATTGGCTTGTATGTCTTTGGGGGTGTAAGCCCTTCGAAGAAAAGGGTAATCTGCTAAAGAAGAAGAAACAGAGCAGATTAATGTACAATAATCAGTAAGGCTATAGTGAGTGGATTGTTGTTTGCAGCCATGGTCCATTGATCCTCTGGTGGTGTTTACACCTTCCATTGAGTACGCTCCTGACGGTTTCCTGAGGGCGGACCCCTACTACCTAGTGAAGACTGGACGGTTCCATCGAGTACCGTGGATCCAGGGAGTGGTTTCTGGTGAAGGAATCATTCGAGCCTTACGTAAGTATCACGTTTATTCTTTTTAAACTTTACTATTTATTTTCATTGCCTGCTGCGGCTACTAACATTCCATCCGTCTTCCTCGGCACTTCCTAAGCCTGTAATTCTTCTGCTCATTGTGCTATGCCAATCAATAAATTGTCGATTTTCTTTTGTATGCCGTTTGTACATCAAAGACAGTGTGGCACCTATGATACATGAAATTAAATGACAGTAGTTAACGGTGGTGAAACATGAAAAAATAATCACGTCACCTTGAGTTTCATCCTATCCACGGTAACTTCTAGCCACCGTGATCATATCCATATCTTCAAGAGCGCCAGCGAAGCACCATCTAATGTATTTAGTAACAAATATTGCGTTAATAGAGTATTCAATAAACATCACCAGTGATATAAATTAATAGGAACCCAATACATTTAATTCAAATAGATTTAATTTACTTATATTTCAAATTTCATAAGCAGAAATGGTCTTCCATTACGCATAAACAATCAGGAACAGTTTACTAATGCGATGCTGTGAGTGTAGACAACTGCAAATCGCGAGCTGACTTCTCAACCGAAGTTCTCGAGTTCGATTCCCGGCCGGGGGTGGGAAATTTTTGTCTATCTAGGATTATTCCCTATCCTCCATAGAGTCTGGAAGTATGGATGTGAGAGTGAATGTGCGTGTGAAAATAAGTTTAAAAAACCGAAGAAAACCTACAGTAACGTAACTTAAAAGGTTCAAAGAGTAAAAGCACCACCAAATGCTTCAGTTAAAGCTCGTGAAATGACCATAGCAGTTAAAGGGGCCTATAGAAGTAGTGAGGGAGTTTCGACTCGCGTGCTACGAGACGATTTCGACATTTCAGTGATTGGCGACTGCCATTTGTTGATAATAATTATTATCTATTGATGAATTTTTAAATGTTATTGATAAGATGAAGACGCATATTTATAATTATAAAAGCTAGGTGCAGAGGCAGATCTAGGATTTCCAAATGGGGAAGGGGCCTTAACTTAAAAAAAACATACCACAAAGCAAAAACGAGTAGGTAATAGGGATATTTTACCTCCGTAGTGATGAAATTCCCTAAGCTTATCTTAAAGAAATTGTTACACAGTAAACGCTAGTTAAGGTGTAATGTAATATTATATTACTTCACCATTTGTAATCATAGTCCCTGTTTGATTAGGCCTACCTCTTTTCTTGCGACATTCTCAACATCATTTGAGATGGTGGAAATGTTAGCTATTTCCACTGAAGTACCACTATTATAGGAGCACTTATTTCATCATCTGCGGATCCTTTTCGTTTTTCAGTAGTACGTCATCATGTCAGCGATACTAGAAGAGTCTTAATTGCAGAATTTTGGCATATTTTATCCTCTGCTTCATTTTTGGCTTTAAAAAATGATAAAAATAAAACACTAGAAAAATAAAGGTTAACGCATCGTACGGAAAGTAGCAAACATTCAGCTATTATTTCAAGTATTACAAAACTTGTGAATTAAAACTACTTTTGAAAATTGAAACACATTCATTGTGGGTGTTAATGCACCGCAATGCGCAAGCTCGTACGGTCGCTGCCGACTTGTTGACATGGAGCCTACTGTTACCAATCCTGCCCCACTGCTAGAACGATTCAAATGTTACATTATGCTCATCCCCAGCGACTGTGATATAAGTATTTAAGGCAGAAATAAAACTGTTTAGTTTTAATTCTATTAATCAAAAACAACTTTGTGAACTTAAATGTAACAAGGGGATAAAGTTCCCTTAGGCCCTCGCTGGATTTGCCTCTGGCTAAGTACAGCAATTGTTAACAACAAAAAAACTGTATTTTTACCTTCTCTACCTAGTACATATTAGGTAGAGAAGGTATTGCATTTCAACAAAAAATTCTATACCGAGATTTCACCGAAAATACTTGTTTTGAGGCCTCCTGAATAAAAAAGAGCATTTTTAGAAAAAAAAAAACTCCGTGTATGTGTATGTCTATCTGTCTGTGAACGGCATAACTCAAAAACAAAAAGTCGGTTAAAAACCAAACTTGGTATTTAGGTTCAGTACCTTCCAAAGATGCGACACGAAGGTTTTCAAGAACCCCTCCCAATTTGCTCTTTATATGGAATTTCGAAACTTTTTATTTTCTAAAAAAAAACAGTTCTAGCTATTTTGATTAAAATACCGTACACTAAAGATATTTACATGAAAAATAAAGTTTATATTTTGAATTTTCTGGGAATAGCCTGTGAAGTCTTGTTTATTCAGAAGGAATTTGGTATAATCTTGTATAACTGGTAAAGGTTAAGCGACAGACGAAAACGTACTACACAAAAAACAAATGTAAATCTCTTTAAAACGCACAATTTATTTCAAATACGTTTTATGTGTCATAAGCCATTTCTGAGATATCTGTTATTAATGGTTTGAATTGTTCCTTTCTTGGTCATTCTCTTAAAGCCCTGTCAACATTCAGCTATTTCTCGGGTTTGCAGTTGTTGAGGGCTTCTTTTATATCTGTCATCTTACGTGTGAGGTTTCGTGCTTCCGCGTAAAAGTTCTGCAGGGAGTCTTGGAAGGCTTTCACTGCGTCGGCTTGGAGTTGTGTTGAGGTGTGAGGTGTAAGCATTGTGGTGATGTAGTTCTGTGATGTCCTGCATGGGCACAGAGGGTAGACGGCCTGGCCGGTGTAGCGTCCTGTGCCTGCATAGGAAGCGCAGAAGCAGCGGCGGTGATTCAGATCGTGTTCTCTGCAGTCGGCTGTGAATGTGGTGGTCCCGCTGTAATGGCAGTGGGAGTCGGCATTGCGCAGGTCTGGATTCAAAACTAGCCTCACGCGGCAGGATTTGCCATAGCAAGGGCAGTCCGCGTCCAGGGCCGCCGAGTTCTCCTTCGTGCCCAGGAACTCGACTCTGACCAGCGGCTGGGTCCCCCAATGGTCCTGGAACAATGAGGCTCGAGGGTCAGAACTATTAGCGGCGCGAATAAGCAGTGTGGTGGGAAGTTGACAATGAACTCCCCTGACCACAGTGAAGTGGGTAGGCAGGTGTAGCTGTGTTGGTTGGCTGGCGGCACTGTTGCGAATGTTAGAGCTGCTTTGCTTTAATGATCTGCTGTGGAGTGGGCGAGGCGTTGCAGCGCTGGTGACGTCCTTCCCCCCGAGAGAGGAGGCTTGGTTGCTTCTTTCCCATGCTGTCTTGTTGAAGTCTCGAAACAAGTACCCTGATACAAGAGCATGGCATCAACTGATATTCAAATGTTAACCTGCTCCCCTCCCAGTGTCAACCTTTGCCTCCCTTGGACCTACTTCCAGCATCCTGGTTAGCTTCCTTCACCCTGTCGTTTGTCACAGATGGTTCCCTTTGAGCTATGTTATTAGTTGAGCAGGTTTATAATACTCAAACTAAACTATACTTGTTGAAAAATATTTAACACTTCCATACTTTATACATTTTAGTTTCTGCATTGGAATGCACTTTGCATGATAGTCATTAATAGAGTTCATTCTGGAGGCATGCCAACAACAAGCAAAAATATGCGAGATAGAAATTGGCACAAAAAACTTTAAGTTAGCATGCTACAGATGCACATCACAGAACAATAACATTATTCCGTAGGCAACAAAAGAATGCAAGTGAATTGACCACCTACCTATAGTAGGCAAAGGAGGCATTGTATTCCACCCAAAAATTCCATTTGAAATTTCAACAAAAATACATGTGATGAGGCCCACTGAATCCAAAAAAAAGCGTTTATAGAAAAGGTCATGTGTGTATGAACAGCACAACTGAAACACGAAAAGACTGATAAATGCCTACCAACCTTGGTATTTAAGTTCAGCATCTTGCAAAGATGGGACACTAACATTTTCAACAAAATCCCCCCATACTACCCTTTACATGCATTATTTTTCATTATTTTTGATTTTCTCAAAAATGACTAACGATTGTTAAAGTACCTTATGTTTAAGATAGTTGTATTGCTAATAAAATGTATAACATGCCTCTTCATTCAAAACAAATTTTTTATAAATATATAGTAAACAATAAGGGATGTGCAAAACTTACTATACAAAAAAATCTGATGTGTTACACTCACATGACTTTCTCTACTCTTGTACAAACTGTTTATACAAACGCTTATTCTCCATCTACTTCATGTTAATCGAAATAAACATTTGCAGAGTCTATCTTATTGCTAATTTTCTTGTAGATGTAAGGGGAATATATATTTACAAGGACAATTTGGAAATACAGTAGCCTTTAAGCACATACATATCTCTTATAGCTGGTATGTTAAGTGCAGCACCATTCCCTTTCCCACAGATTAATACTCTTTGCATATCCAAGACAAAAAAATGAATAACGAATTCCCATTCGAGAAAATAAGTATTGAAAAGTTTAAGGGAATAACAAGCAATATCTCGAAAATGGTTCACTCAACAACAAAAATGTATATGACATAAATTGTGTATTTTAACCCGATGTACATTTTTTGTGTAGTAAAATTTTGTCTATCTTTTATGGTTTACCAGTTATGCAAAAGTCGTTCACAATGAAGAATACTTTTGGGGACATTCTCAGGAAATTCAAGATACACATTTTATTTGTCATAAAAATATCTTAAACATATGATATTTTATTCAAAATCGTTAGAGCCATTTTTGAGAAAATTAAAATTTTCGACAAATCTTCCATGTAAAGGGTAGTCTGGGGTGGAGGAATTTTCTTGAAAACCTTCGTGTCGCATCCTTGGAAGATACTGAACCTAAATACCAAGTTTGGTGTTTATCCAACTGTTCGTTTCTGAGTTATGCTGTTCACAGACAGACACACACACACACACACAGACACACACATGGACATGTCTCCAAAAATGCTTTTTTTGGATTCAGGGGGTCTCAAAACATGTATTTCCGGTGAAATCCTAGTATCGAATTTTTGAGTGGAATACAATACTTCCCCTACTTATTATACGTAGTAGAGAAAGTAAAAATATACATCTCTTTAAAGTACACAATTTATTTCAAATAACTTTTTGAGAGATAAGCCATTTCTGAGATATCCATTGTTAGTGATTTGAATTTTTAAGTACTTTCTCACCATTAGTTGTTTCTCATGATGTCATGCAAATATTAAAGAATTTCAAAGCCAGCATACAGCAACCCACTTTTTAAACATCTAATTGTTGCTTCAGCATCCTGCATCTCCTTTGTACCTAAACTAAATGTGTACTGAAACCATTTTTGGAAACATTAATCTCAATTCACATAAAGTAGATAGAAACAAAAAAATATCTATTGTGCTACATTAATATGTCTTTTTCTAGCAACTTTTCTGGAAACCATTCTTATTTGATATTGAGATTTCACCAGAAAGAAAAGTTTTGAGGTCCCCTGAATACATACAAAAAAGGATTTTTAGAGAAAGGTCCTTTGTGTGCATGTGCGTGTGTGTGCGTGCGTATGAGTAGCTTTTGAAGTCCTCTTCATTCAGAATGCATTTTGTATAATTTGTAAACTGTAAAAGATAGACAAAAATGTTCTACATAAAGAATGTAGATATCATTAAAGCACATAATTTAGGTTTAAATTTTGTTATGGCATTAATGGCTATCAAGTTATTCTTGTTTTATGTTTAAATACTCAAATACTTTTACCTTTTTGAAATGTTAAGTCACTATCGGTTTCTAATTTTCTTGTGGTCTTGCAAAGAGTAGAATTTTAAAGCCACACATAGCAACCCATTTTTATAGTTCTAATCACATCAGTCAACTGTATTCCTCTTATATCTACAACAAAATGTGTAATGAAACAATTTCTGCAGACGTTCAACTCAATTCATAAGGAGGAGATATAGAATAAGCTTTTGTAACAAATAGTTTGTAGAAGAATGGGTAGAGAAAGTAATTTGGATCTAACATATCAGAATTTTTTTCCCCTGTGCCTCATAATTCTATATATACCTATGATGTTCCAATAGTCTTCACGGAATTATGTGCTGCCCCCCCCTCTCTCTCTCTCTCTCTCTCTCTCTCTCTCTCTCTCTCTCTCTCTCTCTCTCTCTCTCTCTCTCTCTCTCTCTCTCTCTCTCTCTCTCTCTCTCTCTCTCTATAATAAGCATAAAGGATGCTATGGATTATGTTAAAAAAATGTTAAGCTCGCTATTCTCTAATATATTTTTGTACTGCTCAAGATGGATTCTGAATAACACTTTTTTTTAAACCTAGTGTTGGACTACAAGTAAAATAAATCCTTCATATTATAATTATTATACATACGTAACCTATTGTTTAATATTGATTTTACTGCATTTTTGTGCACATAATTTATTGATATGATGTAAAAATCTAGTTATAACCATCATGTTAACATTGCTCACAAAATCTCATTTTAATATTCCTAAAATTAATGATGTGAAAAGCTTTTTATCTTAATTACCCCACCTCAGCCTAAACTGTATTTTTATGTAGTATAATAATAATAATAATAATAATAATAATAATAATAATAATAATAATAATAATAATAATAATAATAATAATAAACCAGTACTGAAATGCATTTTAGTGATATTTTGCCACCATACCTTTATATCACTAAAGCATAAAAAATTGGTCAGCTCACACTCATCTTATTTACATCCAGTCTCAGCAAACTTACATTCTTACTTACTCCTATAGTAACTGTTCATTGGTTAATTTATTTCCAAACCTTTACTCCAGCCAGACACAAAAATAAAAGGCATCAGTGTCACAGGGGTTCAAATGCTAGCCAGTTGTAGTAAAATTAAGGAGGAACAAATTGCTGTTGTGTTTTGCAGAACAGACAGACCTTTTTTCTTAGCACAGAGCTGTAGTAATACACCAGTAACATTCTAGCCTCTTACACTAAAGGTTAGTGTATGAGTCCCTTTTAGATAAAGTTCACTAGCCTAGTTGAGACTTTTATTTGGAGTTTTTCTTGCTGTATTTTGGATATGCTTTAAGTCCCAAATTTCACTCATTGATTTATTTACCGGATATGAACTGCCAAATTAAAAAGCTTAAATTTACAACAAGGATTGTTTGTTTTAATGAGACGTGGACAATTTGTGCAGAAAATTAACAGAGTACATTGTGTTGCAGCAATAATGAAGAATATGTCTCTACTTCAAGACCTGAACCAACATCTGAATGTGCTTGGTCCGTGGCTTACAGAGCTGTTCAAGAGCACAGCCACTAAGCAACAGGAAACTTATGTGTGGTCCAGGATTGTATCCCATTTCCTAGGCAAGGATAACCCTGTCACTATTGGCAAGCACAATGAACAGGGATTCCTCAACGTAAGTATAATAACCTCAGTTGATAACCATCCTGATAATTCCTGCACCCAGCATGATACCTTACTTCTTTTGTTCTTCTAGTGTGCTGAACTCATTACTTACTGAGTGAACTCGTTATAGTATCACTTCACTTCAACTGCATGCCTCACTCTCATTTTTTAATACCCTTACTTACTACATATAACACCACAGCAGTGACACTGGTAGTACATGAAATGAAATGGTAATTGGGAAAGGAAATTTGGGAAGGAAGCATTACAAACCTAGACATTACTCTCAGAACTTGTTTGTATGCATCTCACCATTTCTCTCCCAAATATTCTTTTGTGTGTTGTGGCAGACAACAAAGAGCTAAGTTTTATGCTGTCTGAAAAATAATGTGCATCTAGCCCACTTGGCGAGGCATAGTAAGTGACAGAAAGGAGTGCTTATGCTTTGGAAGATGCTGAACTTAAATAACAAGTTTGATACTTATCCAACAGTTTGTTTTTCATTTATAATCATGCACATATGCATGCATCCACCCACTCATATGCACAGGCGCACGCGTGCAGTACTTTCTCTATTACCTTCTTCATTAGGAACTGTGTTCTTGCTAGCATGTATCATTGTCTGGATCTGGTCCCTCTTTGTGTCTCCTCTTCATCCCTTTCTCCCAGTGATTATATAAGTCACAAAGGGCCTACAATCGCCTATGTACATTTCTGAGCTCCAATGGATGGGAGTCCCTTGAGTTTGACTACTTCTAATCCTAACACCTTTCTATAGTAGTTAGGGAGAAGAATTCAATATGCAGATTTCACTGGAAATACATGTTTGGGGATCCTCTAAACACAAAAATGCATCTGTGTGCGTGTGTGTGTGTGATGCACGGTGCATGTGCATGAGCGTGCGCATGCGTGCATATGGTTTTTTTATTAGAGTGCTACATGTTTAAGATATACAACAAATAAAATGTATATCTTGAATTTTCTGTGAATAGCCTATGAAATCCTCTTCATTCTGAATAACTTTTGTATAATTGGCAAAGCATAAGAGACAGACAAATACTTACTATGCAAAAAATTTAGATGTTGTTAAAGCACACCAATTATGTCAAATCCAATTTTTTGTGGCATTAGCCATTCCTAAGATATTTTTCTTATTGGTTTTAATTTTGAAATAATTATACATCTTTCAAGTGGGAAATCAATACTCAGTGTTTCTTGTGGTGATGTAAGGAGCATGGAATTTCAAACCCATCACATAGCTGTGTTTTTTTTTTAAATCTGGCTATTGCTTTAGCGTATTGTATAGTTTTTATGCTACAAAGAATGTGTAAATGTGTAATGAAAGTTTATCTCGATTAACAAGAAGTAGACATAAAAACAAGGTTTTGTAGGAAGCTTGTAGAAGAGTGAGTAGAGAAAGTTCATGTGAATGCAATACATCAGATTTTTAAAAAAAAAGTCTGTGTGTGCGCGCACATGCAGAAGACTTTAAAAGCTATTCCCAGAAAATTCAAGATATACATTTTATTTGTAATGTAAATATCTTTAATATATGCTATTTTATTCAAAATCTTTAAGAGCCATTTTTTAGAAAATCAAAATTTTCGATAAATGTTCCATGTAAAGAATAATTGGGGTGGGGGGGCCTTTCTTGAAAATCTTCATGTCAGCATCCTTGGAACATACTGAACCTAAGTACCGAGTTTGGTACTTATCTGACTTTTCGTTTTTGAGTTATGATGTTCACAGACACGCATACAAACCTTTTTCTAAAAATTGTTTTTTTGGGATTCAGGGGGCCTAAAAGCATACATTTCCAGTGAAATCTCAACATTGACTTTTTGGGTGGAATACAATACTATATGTAGTAGAGAAAGTAAACGTTTCAGATACACCAAACTTTTTATTTAAGTTCACTATATTCAAGATATACAACACAAAAATTTTAAAAAACATCCCCCCATCATAAAGTACCCTTTACATGTAAAATTTCTTTTGTTTTGTCAAAAATGGCTCTAAGGATTTTGATTTAAACACCTATGTTTAAGATATTTGCATGATAAAGAATCTGTTTCATGCACGTACTCAGAAAAAAATTTCGGGGAGGGTTTTCCACAAGTAGATCTAAACTTAACAGTACCCCACACAGTTACCATGTACCTACTCCATAGTATATAGATGTTACATGGATAAGAAAATTGCTTGGAGACATTATATAGACAAGAAAAACTCACCAGAATGAGGATATTCTACCTTACAGCACAAAACATGGAGACTGCTTCGAAAACCGGAATGTATGCTCACCATACCTATGTAAGGCGATGATACTAAGTTTCCCTTTTCTTGTAAATATGCTACTAGCAACAGACCTACTGTTATCTAACGACATTTTCCCATATTGGTTTGCTATGAATTTAAATAAATAAAACTGTCAGAAATTTCGGGGGGGAGGAGGTTTGAACCCTAAAAAACCCCCTCTAAATACGGCTCTGATGTGTTTGTCTTAAATTTTCTGCAAAGAGCCTGTGAAATCCTTTCGTTCTGAATAAATGTATAACTTGTAAACCATAAGAGATAGGCAAACTTACTGCATTAAAAATGTAGATTCTGTAAAAACACAAAATTGATGTCTAATATACATGTATGTGTGTGTGTGTATATATATTATTGGTTTGAATTGTAATGTATGTAGTTACACTTTTTTCAACCGTTAAGTCACTTTTTTTTTTTTTTTTTTTTTTGTTTCTGAGGTTTAGCGAAGAGATCAGAATCTCAAAGCCATCACACAGTGATCTGCTTTTAAAACATCTGACTATTGCTTAAGCCTACTGTGTTCCCCTTGTACCTACATTGAAATGTGTAATGAAATTGTTTATGCAAATGTTTCTCTTGATTAGCATGAAGCAGGTAAAAGAATAGGCTTTTCTAAGAATAGTTTGTAGAACAGTGAGAGAGAAAGTGTAGAGAGAGAAAGAGTAGGGAAATCCATGTGAATGTAACACACCTGACTTTTTATATTCATATGCAGCAGCATGTGTGGAAGGAAACCATCTAAGTTATGCAAAGTATGATGTGAATGTAAGACAACATATTTTTAGAAAATAATTTTAGTGAAAGATGTCGTGCATCTTATTACATGTAATGAGCTCAATTTTGCACATATGAGTGTTAACAAGAAATTAATAATAAACAGAAAATCCAAAAAATTTAAATTTGATCATAAATTGCCATTTTACACAAATAAGTTGCTTTAATAGTGTCCTTCTCATTGCAAATCTCTCCTTGACTTCTTGGCAACACTTTAGTAACTTATGTTAATAATTTGAACAGCTAGCATAATACTTATGCTCTTCAGCTGTGGAAATGACCTGAGAAAAATTGTTGCAGATGTATTCAGACAGAGCTTTCATTCATGGCTTCCACAAGGCAGCAATACTGCATCAGAGAGTGCAGCATGAGAACATATATCTCTACCACATTGACTACAGAGGCAAGAACAGTTTCACCCAATACTTTGCTAACACAACTGAGGATTATGGTAAGTGTGCAATATTTGGGATCCTAACAAGTGGTCATAAGGAGCTGAACGATAATCAGAGAATGTGTTTCATATTACAGGTGTGAGCCATTGTGATGATCTCATCTACCTATTCCAGATTCCATTGTTTTCCCCTACAGGCTGGTCCGAAGATGATCTTAAAGTGAGCCATACACTCATAGACCTCTGGACAAACTTTGCCAAGTTTGGGTATGTAAAGCTGTTGCAATAATAGTCCAAGAAGTTAGTCTGTCACTCAGACTGATTTTAATAAATTTGGAACCCAATAAGGTGAAGCAAACATAGTTCACTGGAAATTACTAAGGAGTCAACATTTTTTTACACCTAAGTATAGAAATATCATGGTGGATTATGAATGTTGATTTATATAGGATTATATAACCGTAGAAAAATAATGTATAGTCAGCTAAATGAAATAAGAAATCTCAGCCCAGAGGTCCCAGGTTTGATTCCTAATTGTGATCGAAATTTTCTAAAATCATTCCTTACTCTCTGCAGCATTCTGGAGCATTCATATGCGAGTGTGAATGCAAGTGGTTTTATGGTAAAAACTAAATAACAGTAATGTCAAAAACCTACAGCCAAAGAGTTACAACATTGGGTTGTTTCTCAGGCTAAAGTCTCCAATATGATCATAGAATTTAAAGGGTGCATGTGTGCATATGCATATGCATGCACACACAAGTTTAGATGTTACAGGAGTCTTTGATTCAGCATAATAAAAAATCTGAAGGACCTTAGATGCCCCCAAAACCTATATAATCTATCAAGAGACCACTTCAGCAATACACTAGCGATACTCCAGACAAATGGTTACAGAGAAGAGAAGCAAGTAATGAAAGGTTCTCCACAGGGGTCCTGGAGAGGACCAGGCTTTTGGAACATTCTCTACAAATCTGCTTAATCTTGGAATTCACTCAAAGAACACAAGTCATAGCCTTTGCTAATGATCTACTGGTATTAGCAAGACAGAAAAGTTGTCGAAGCTGAAGCTTATGGTAATGAAGACATAAGAATAACAGAAAGCTGGGCAGGACGTAATGAACTACAGTTCAATAAAAACAAATCAAAAGTAATTGTGGTCACAAAGAAAAGAGCAGGAAATGATAAGAAAATAAAAGTTTATATAAATAACAAGAAGCTAGTGCATGTAGAAGAAATTAAATATTTGGGGATATATAAAGACAAAACCTTTACCTTTGACAGACACATAAGCCACATAACAGAGAAGGCAAAGGCAACAATGTGTGTATTAACACATTAGGGAAAACAGAAAAATTACAGTGAGGACGATTATAAAGTACTAAAAGCAATAAATAATGGAGCAATAACGCCAATTCTAACACATAGAGCAACTGTATGGGAAGAAACAGCACAGTAAGTTAAGAAAACAACAAAACTACAAAGAGTCCAAAGACTGATCAACATCAAGATAATAAAAGCATGACGGATGATCTCGATGCTTCTTGTATCATAGCAGGTGCACAGCCTATAACATAACCATTAAGGAAAAAAAGCAATCCTATAAAAGAAACTAAAAGAAAAAGAAGGCTATGACTCACCATTGAACTTGAGCAAATGGAATCATCCAGCCAAAAAAATTAATATTATAGAAGCTGCAAATAAAGCAACCTGCTTTGAAATCTATACTGCAGTAAAACACAAGACAAAGTTGAAGCAGGAGCAGCATATGGAATTTTGACTAAAACTTTAAAATACAAATTACGCCAGAATTGCTCCAAAAATTATCAGGCCGAGCAGATAGCCATCCTACAGTCTCTGAAAGAATTCCAAAATCTTAACTTTCTGGATGAACAGAAATCTGTATCACTCTACAGTGACAGTCAAGTATCCCTGGCATTCCTCAATAACAACAAGAAATGCCATACAATAATTACAGAAATGTATGAAATTATAACATCACTCAATCAGTAAAATTGGAAAATTTGTTTCAAATGGATCAAAACACATACTGGAATTCCTGGCAATGAATTAGCAGATAAACTGGCAAAACACGCAGCAGAGGAAGCTAGAGTTGAAACAGTTTGTCAAACATGCCAAAATCAGCAATTCAAGCTGAAATTAAAGAAAGAGAACTATAGGAATGGCAGAACAGATGGAACAAAACAACACAAGGGGAACAAAGTGTTTTTCCCTTCCATCAGAGAAAGGCTTAAGATTAACACCAATAACACTGAGTTTTAGCATTAGTTACAATACACAGGTAAACTAGATCATATCTAAATAATAAGAATAATAGTAATAATAATCTTTATTGCCCATAGATTTGTTTTATACAAATATCAAGCATAGTCATTTCTATTATACAATTTTACAATTCATTCATGGAATATATACATTTCTTAATTAAGTATTTTTTAAGTTCCTTCTTAAATCTAGGTTCATTTTGAAGTTTATATTCGTTGGCATTTTGTTGAAAAAAATAGTTCCCATAATGCACACATCTTTTTCAGTACTTGACTAAATCCAGTTCAGCAATAATCTGCCTTATTTCTAATGTTATAGTTATGTACATTATTGTTTGTTGTTAGATTTCTTTCCCTTACAAATAGTATTGCCTTATATGCATATAGCGAATAGAGCATAAGTACATTATTGTATTGTATTGCATTTATTGCGCTAAGAGTTTTACAATTTGATTGTCTACTGCACTTTGACCCTGGTCACTCATTCAGTAGACAATCACTACAGTTTATTTACATTTTACAATTTCTTGTCAATAAATACATAAATAATCTTGCTTTTTTTTTTTTTTTTTAGTTTTTTTTTTTTTTTTCCCATGTTCCATTTCCACTTGTTTTTCACTTTTCATTTATTGATTACTTAACCATCACACATTCACTATAATTTTCCATTCAAAGTAAGATGCGCTACCTCTTACTTTTCTCTTTCCACTGACCAAAGCCATTTATTTTTTACTTTACACAAAAACTGTCCAATGCTACTAGTGTCCTTGTATATGATTTCAATTATAAGTGTACTTCTATCCCCCTTCAACCACTTCTTATTAAAAAATTCTTTTCTCCAATTTTCTGTTCCTTGGCACTTAAATACTATGTGTTCAATGTCTTCATTACCACCACATATCAGACATTGGTTCTGAGGAATACCCTGTCTTAGTCCTTTTAGTCTCCATGCTCCAGTTCTTACCCATGCAATAGATTCTCTCTCTTCTTTATTTACTATGTCTATATATTTTTCCCTACCCCATGTATTTTTCATTGGCCTATAACAAACTAATGAGCTCTTTTCGGCAATCTCACTGAACATGATTTGTATTTCTATATCTTCCAGTCCTTTCCTCGCCTTTTTCCAAAAAAATTTCACATTATTTTCTCTCCTTCTCCACATGTCTCCTAAACCATTTTTCTCCAAAATGTTCCATAAATTACTTATCCATCCATGATTCATTAAACTATTCTCTTGATATTCAATACATTGTCTTAATACATTACTTTTTCCTAGATTTAAAGTTCTGAACCAAAATTTCAAAGCTCTTTCCATTATCTTCCCCTTAGTTGTCACCCTGCCCATCTCTAATTGTGCTACCTGTCTTACAATTGACTTCAGTAGCCCTAGTATTGTTTATAAATGCATTTCTACATGATTCTGTGGGTGACATTTCTGTGATTGATTATTTATCGGGAAATTGAAATCAAGCACCTTGTAGCATGGGATCATCACCATAGATTCCATATTGCGGATGACCCTATATGTAACATGGGACAACAAACTGTGCATCATCTAATGTATGTCCAGAAGTGCAACAACAGAAAAACCAAAAGAGAAGAAATCAGGAAGAAAGGCAGTAACTGACCAGCCACCATGCATCAGCTAGTATTCAGACATCTGAGACTTTTTTCAGACCTTTTGTAATTCATTAGGGCTGTGATAATGATCATACTTAGACACACTTGAACATATGCAGAAAACTATATTATATAAGTGACTCAGGCAAACATCAGTAGGTTAAGAACAGTATAATTTAGACATAGTATGAACAATTTCAAGGACAAGAGCATTGCAGATTAAGCAAAATGTACATATTACTTTCTATTGTTGTTGTTATCAGCACTATCATCAGTAATATTATTATTATCATCATTACCATAATATGGCCATTAACATACAATCAACAAAGAAACAATGGGGGACATACACATTACACACAGAGAGATAAGTGATATACAACATACATTTTTTCACTATAATTCATTAAAATTAGCAGAACCTGCAGTTCCGCTTGTGTTTATTTTGAATTAAATGTGGAGATTGACTTCTCTCTCTCTCTCTCTCTCTCTCTCTATCTCTCCCTCCCCCTCTTCCACTTTCACATTGTTTCTCCAGTCCCTCTCTCTTTCCTTACATCTCTATCTATCTCCCTCCATTACCCTTAATAATTTTATTTAGTACCCCTCCTTCTGAGTAAAGTAATTAAGATGCCATATTGCCTATTTTCTAAAGGGACTTAAGATATGTTACATACAAACCTGTCATAATAATTGGTTTAGTCATTAGTCCCTTATATATTAATATTAATTACTCACCAAAATCACTCAAAACTATATATACTATTAAAACTACCATAAAATAGAGGTCTGCACAGGCTCAGGCCTGGCCCAAAGCCAGGTTCAGGCTTAATTTGAAAAATCTTTGTCAGGCTGGGGCTTGAAAATAAAGAGAAAAAAAATTAATTGATCACATTCAACATATGCATTTTATTTATCATGTAAATATCTTAAACATATGGTCTTTTAATCAAAATCATTAACACCATTTTTGAGAAAATAAAAAATAGCAATTCTTACCATGTATAGAAAAAATAAAGATGAAAATAATAAATGTTGACATTCTTTTTGTAATGCTTAGATGTCTAGAATAGCACAATTATCACAGCATGCACACACACCCATTGCAGCAGCAATAGTAACAATAAATAAATGTTTGCTTTGGCCAATTGTGGATAATAATTACAACAAAATGACAACTGAAAACTCCACCTCCCTCTATCTACTCATACTCAGGGCATTCTGTAGAGTGCAGTAATAGAGGTGACATATGGTGAATAAGGAGTATACCACCAACGTGCCACTTACTACATGAGAATTCCAGGGCCTCCTCACCATTATTTCTGTTAAATGAGTCCTGAATTGGTCCCAAGGACCTGAGTATCCGTTACCAGACCTCTCAGCAAGGGAAAAAATCCCCATGCCCATATTGGAAATCAAACCCAGATTCGTTCCCACTGCAAGCAGCAGGCTTCATGGACAAATAATAATAATAGTCAATATCTTCAAAATAATTTTATTTAAAACAAAATTAGACAATTTGGCCTGGCCAGGCTGGGTGGTACAGTATAACCTATTCTTGGGCTTGATTCAGATCGGATCACACTGAACCTAAGAATTTTGGACCAAGCAGACCTCAGATGCAGAAATATCACGTGCCAACCTCCTAACCTTAGAAGCAAATAAGCCTAATACATCTATTGTTTTACAGGCAACCGATTTCAACTCCTCCAAATGACAATAGCCTGCCCTTGGAAGTGCTTACTAAAGTGCCAGAGTGGCATGCAGCAGGTGATGACCTCAGGTATCTCAACATTGGCCCTGGACCTGAATTCCAGATGAAGCAGCATCTCTATAAGGATCGCATGGACTTCTGGGACTCATTACCCCTAACAGAGAATGATCCTTATGTCTCAATGCCTTTGTATCTAATGGACCTGCTGTATAAGTTCATTGTGTACGTTACGCACTGATATTACAGCGTGTGATTGTGTAGTCAGTATTGTGTAGCCAACAGTTTGGCTCAAACATTACCATGAACCTACAAGCGAATTTGCTCATAAAAATATACACTATACAATATTTATTTTAAATAAGGTAACTATGTTTTGTTGCATTACAACACACTAATTTTAATCAACTAAACAAATTAGAAACTTTTAACATATTATGAGGACCTTCTGTAACTTTAAACTTTGTAGCCACATATAACATAGCATGGAAGTTAGAAAACAGTTTTGTAATAATCAATGGCGTGCAGTGTAAATGGAAAACATATCACTTGTGTTAACATAATATCAGTTTATATGATAAATATGTAGGACTTTTTATAGATTGCAGGTATACTTTGTGAAAACATTGTGACATGAAAATCATTCATAATCAATCAATTCTTCAATTTTAAAAACATAATACTATAAACTGAATACTCCATAACTTCAACAAACAATCTCCTTGTGATTGCACCTACTGCCTGACCAACAATACATCAGAGTATAAACAAAACATAGTGTAGGAAAAACAGCTTGCAGTATACTCCAGTACACTGTTTATTCTTTCTGTTGAACAACTTGTGCATAAAAATTGAGTCAATAATGCTCAAAGACCATAACAATATAATGCAAATAAGCCATAGACAATAATAGTTCCATCAAAGAATGACTTGTAGTTGCTGTGTGAGTCCATGAATGGCCACATATCTAAAAATAGGAAAGGTAAGTACTAGAAGAGCTCTAGAGTATTTCAGTATCAACCAAACAACTAATGTAACTGTGCAAATGTCTAGGTTAATCAGATGTAACAAAGGCTAATTGCTTTCCTTTTTTAAACGTTTTATCACAGGACATGTTCCTTGAAGATTGTTTCTGGTTGACTTGTTTTCTTCTTGTTAAAGATGTGTTAAATACACAAACTGATAATTTTGCTGTAGCAAATCATACTTGCTCAATTTGAAACATACCAAACAGCAAATCATTAAAACATTTATATATATATATATATATGAGGTGATCAGTTTATTTAGAATTGGCAAAAAATGTCATTGATTATGAGCAAGAATATGTTTATTTCTGAGGAACTGCTGAACACAACAGTGAAGGGAATCAAAGATTAGTGTCATTTCATACTTTGGGGCAACTTAGTTTTAATGGTGTTGGATGATAGGTCTACATTTCTATGGACATACTGCTGTTGCAATAGAATTGCCTCTGAAACTACAAAACCAACAGTTCTCAAACTGAGGAGCATCCCCCTTGGGAAGCACCATACCTTGATAAGGTGTGAACAACTCTAAATCAGCAGCAATAACCAGTGTTGCCAAATTGAGTTTACATTCTTGAATATTGGGCATCATCCTTCTATTTTATATTATACAGGACAGCCACAGAATTAATCTATAGGTAAAAAAGGTGAAGCAAAATACTAAAGTTTGAGACTGCTGTACTACACTATTTCCTTCAGTTTTCTTTAAGACTTTTATGCAAAAGCTGTGCAATTAGACAGAAGTAGGGAATTTAATATATACATATATAGGTTGGCTATGATAATTTGGAAATTTTCAAAATCAAATTAACATTAGAAAATACAAATTAGTAGTTATTTTATGTAACTAAAGCATAGAATGAGCATATCCTTAAAATATATCACTTAATTTTACACACTACATTTGTCAAATGTCCTTCATTTACCATATAAACTTACTTGCAGTATCCACAGCATGCTTTCTTAATGGGTATTGAGGTCTTTGACTCCCCCTGTGATATCTCACTATCTCTATGCTTTTTGATATTCTGAGGATAAATAACTGGTTTATTTTTCCTTGCAGAAGCAGAGGTTCTATGATGTGGATTTCATCATGTGCCCAATAGGAACTGCATATTGATTTGAAATATTAAAATATTGTCGTATAATAAAAAAAGGAGTCATTAAAAGATTGTTTTTTCTATGAAAGCATGCTTAGCAATCCATTACTCCATTGTTACTCAAATGGGTTACTTTAAAGAAACCTTTCGCATGTGCGCGTGCACGTGTGCATGCATGCGTGTGTGTGTGTGTGTGTACGTGTGTGTGTACGTGTACGTGTCCGTGTCCGTGTGCGTGTGCGTGTGTGTGTGTGTGTGTAAAACTTAGAGAGATAAATTATGGTTAAAGAAACAGATTTTTCTAGGTGAAAAGTAAAAAGACATGCAAAGTCACACCCTATAAATGTTTAATACTTGGGGTTTACACCTCTGTCAGAGGATTCAAAGGATTAAAAATGCACTTAACTGTCCACTGCACTAGTTCATAAAGGTTGCATAAGCAAAATTAATGATTGGCTTACAACATAGACTAGGATGCATGGTATATAGCATAGGGGAACCAATCACAGAAGCCAGACGACAAGCAGTCCAGGGTAGGCAATATGGATGTAAGAGAAATTTTAATGTAAAGCCTGTGATACAAAAAGTGAATTGATATAAATGAATTTAAAGCACATAATATACACAAATAGGTATGCACAATCAAAGTGTTAAGCTGAGGGCAGGAGTAGTGCTTAGTGTAATGCTATGACTGTCAGCTCCATGTCCTTGAAGATGTGCATAGAATTTTATTTTGGAGGGAAGGGCTGAAAGGGGCATATAATTAAAATTTTGAAATATCTGCAAATGGGACACAGCCAAAATATACTGACATATATACAGAATTGTCAAGAGTTAAAACAAGTACACTCTGTGTTTTCTGAGGCAGAAATGTCCACTTTCTGTGTGGCATGTTTACATATTGTTTGTTCAGTGATGTTTTAGGTAAGGGAGTGGAGTGGCTTATCTCTCAGGTAAAGCTTTAACTAGTGGGAGGGGTACACAGAATGGTGAACTTGTGCCATGTGACGCATTCAGTGGAAAATAGCTAATAGTCTTTCCTCTGTCACATGTCTTTACCCCTCATTTGCATCAGACCAAGTAAACACTACCTGCTTGGAAGGGCACTCTTATCCCCTAGCTAAAACGTTGCTGAACAGAAAGTAAATATACCGATTCCTACAAAGTGGATTTTAAAAAATTTTTCTCTAGTGTTAACATATTTTCAATTTATAATTTTACAAACAATTTGAAAGTACAAACATGTTCATAATACAAAATCAAGTCCTCTTGTAACATTAGCAAACTTACCTACATCTTCATCATCGGACAGAAGAATATTACAGTGAATTGACAGCAAGCCAAGTCCAATATTTAATCATGATTCAGGTGTCATGCTTCTCAAGTATGCCTGTCTTTCTGTAGAAGCAGTGGAAACTGGCAAAATGATTAATGTCTGTTAAAAGAACATAGATAACAAAGAAGTCATATCTTTGGAGTTTCCCATGTTGTCAGATTGTCTTAAGGAAATTTCCCTTTGAAAACTAAAGATTTTCTTTCTGAAGAAATGCTTCCTTATGGGACTGATTTTAGCTGTAATGTTTGCTATTGCCTTGCCTTATCAAATTATTTTCACTGCTGTTGTGTTGTAAACAAGAAATTTGCGGAGACCAGGGATCCCTTAGTCCCCCCTTAGATATGTCCATGCCGCTATTAATTTGTTTTGCTGTTATTGCACATGACTAGCCAACTAGAGGATTGAAATGTGTAGTGGGGTAGACTGAGCACTGTGGCCAGTGTTGCAAGTTCAATCCTGGCCCAGAACATTGGCATGCATGTAAAACTGTTGCAATTGCCTGATATGGACCTAGTTGTTCCTAGCATTGTTAAATAAATTATTATTCACCTGGTAGCTGTAGCTATGTTAGGCAGTGATCCTGGCCAACATTCTGGCTGGGGGATGCATGGTGCCGGCCACATCACCTCTCAGTATCGGTTGGATGATTGCCCACCTCTGCTGTGCATACATGGGCTGGTTGGCAGGTCAAAGCCCTTCATGGACTGTAGTGTAACGGGATTATTACTATATAAGCTTTAACTATAATAATGCAAAGTACACAAGAGAAGAGGATTTGAATATGTTTTAATGAAGCATTTCTCTCATTTAATATTTGAAATGATAAATTAAGCTTTTGTTACCATCTGATTAATTTATATAGGTACTTATAGTTTTGTGTTCAATGCACTGGTCGCTGGATCGTAACCTGCAGTACATACATTGCTTGCCCATTTGCATTAGTTTTCGTATGAGAAATTCCCATGTCAGAGCATGACTCTAAACATCACAAATAGCTAATTAAGGAATTATACTATTTATGGTATATGGCGGAAAACAAACCAGAAAGTAGATCATAGATAGAACTAAACTGTAATCACAGGTTAACATATGTGTGTTATATATTAGATTGCTGTAATGTGAAGACTACTGAGTAACAAATATTACATTTACTATTATTTTGGAAGGTCTTTTGCTGATTACATTGCCTACTAACGCCTGCTGGGTTTGTAGCAGAGTTCTTGGTGCAAACACATTTACAGCATCTTTGTAGTATTTAGTAGTGCTTAGAATATGCAAATTCATTTTGAATGGGCAGGTTATTTATTATAGAATACGATCTAGCTGGCAGTGTATAATACAAATTGACTGCAACCATGCAGTCAAGAAAAAGTTTGTACTTAAACCAATACTATTTGATGGCCTTAAAAGTGAGATAAGAAGTGATGATTATTTCTTAAACAGTGTTTGTCCTTGAATTGTTAATGTTGAAACTTTTTATAATTATAATATGGGATCCAGTGGATTGTAGCATTTTATTAAAATATTTTATACAAAATTCAATTGTGTAATACACATTTATTTGGTGGAGAACACCCTTACATTAGCAGAATAATTGAATAGGTGTCTCTAAAACCATTACAGGCAATATCAAGAAAAATTGTCAGTAAAGAGAAAAAATGTTTTATTTCCAATCTATTTATTTCTTACCCCCTCTTTCCTAATCATTATCCTTTGGCAAGATTTCCCTCAACACATTTGTGCATTTTTTTTAATGAAAAAATAAATTCACTCACATTATTAGGTTTACTTTTCTAGCTGCTTCAGCATAAATCTATTCCATATGTGTATATGTAACATTCTTTTATTTCAATATTAAAACAGGCATTTATAACCTTTTTGCGCATATTTAAATAAAATGCATTTATCCAAAAGTTTTAGGTGTGTCTAAAACACCCTTCTTTGCATCATCACTTCAATGGAGGGCAATTTTTAAAAAAAAATCTTATATTTAGAAAATACAAACTGAAATTCATTAATATTTAGATTGAAGAAAAACCAGTTATAGCAATCAAAATAAAATCAACTTCTAACTTTTGTTTAAAAGCATGCATAAGAGAAAAAATTGAATCAAAATCATTAATCTATAGAGATACTTAATAAATGTATTTTACAAATAAAAATGCAGAGATTTAGATTGGATTACATTCTGTGAGTTCACTGGTGGCCATAGAGACCCATGAACATAGAAAATGTCAAGGAAAGTGCAGTTTGGTTACATGAATAGATAAATATTAAATATAAATATGGAAGGTATTTAAATAAATAAATTAAAGTAAGAAAAACTGAAAGAAAGCATATGCAATATGTACAGTTAAAGAAACCATAAAATGTACAAATATTTCCCTGCAGTTACAGAGTTTTTACATATGTAGATATAAATACACTTTTGCTATATTTAAAGATAATAGCTTTATTTTAGATTTTCACTGGATTTTTATAGCCTGTATGTATCATCATTATTTTATAATAGAGACATTATTCCGTATGTGGGTAGGAGGTATGAAATTTTAAGAAACTTATGGAATCAGGGTTTTTTAATACGCATTCTGCTGCCAAAATTGTAACATCGAGGGCCCTAAACCACAAGGCATAGCCGAGGGACTGAGGACCCTTAGCCTCAAAGCGTAGCTGAGGGATATGTTTTAGAAGAAGACTGCAGCTGCAGAGCAACGACAGGATTTAGCCGTAGGATGAGCACGTCTAAACTCAAATGAGAACCCAGGATACTACACAATCAACTCTGCATATTAAAAACCCCCGATTCCATAAGTTTCTTAAAATTTCATACCTCCTACCTGCATACGGAATAATGTCCTATAATAGATTTGCAAATGGATAGCATTGTTTGTGAATTTACTAATCTTCAATATCTGCAATATATAAAATTATATTATATATAAAAATTCATCATATTCAAACAATTTATCACTAACAACAGAAAAATACATTTTTTGATAATAGTTTTTACTTTCTCTACTACGTATAGTAAGTAGAGGCAGTATTGCATTCCGCCCAAAAATTCTAAATAGACATTTCACTGCAAATACATGTTTTGAGGCCTCTGAATCAAAAAAAAAATTCTGGTATTTCCGATGAATTTTTGGGTGGAATACAATACTTCCCCTACTTACTATACGTAGTAAAGAAAGTAAAAATGGGATAGAACACTTTGCACTTAGAAGCCAATTTCAAGGTACATGAATGTTTACTGCTGGTATTTTAAAGATAATGATTACGTAAAGTGAAATTCACCCAGTATGGTAAAAACTACAAACACTGAATACTCCATCATAATATCAGAACTGTTCTATAAATGTTATACAGAATCTCTTTATTTAGTCAATTTATACACAATACATTAGTACACTCTCAACAAAGGGACAAGAATAAAAAATATATGAAAAATCTGATGGGTTACTTTCACATTCATTCTCTAATATTCTTCCACAAACTATTCTTACAAAAGCTTATTTTTCTATCTACTTCATGTTAATCAAGATAAATGCTTACAGAAATGGTTTTATTACAGATTTTGTTGTAAATACAAGGGAGATATAAGATGCTGTAGCAACAGTTAAAGCTTTAAAAAGCTGGCTTTGAAATTCCACTCCTTGCATTACCATGAGAAACAAATGATTGGTGACTTAGCAATTCATAAAAGTATGAAGTATTTGAAAATTCACACCAATCACAACAAATATCTTGCAAAAGGTTTGTTACACTCATTTTTTCTTTGACATCTGTATGTTTTAACATGATGTACAGTTTTTGTTTACAAGCTTTTGCCTATCTCTTATGATTTATCAGTTATACAGAAGTATACAGAACTCATTCAGAATGACAAAGACTTCAAAGGCTACTCACAGAAAATTCAAGATATATGCTTTCTCTACTACTTTTAGTAAGTAGGGGAAGTACTGCATTGCACCCAAAAATTTAATATTGAGATTTCCTAGAAATACAGGTTTTAAGGTATGCTGAATCCAAAACAGCCTTTTTAGTAAAAGGTCTGTGTGCGTGTGTGCGTGCGTGCGTGCGTGCGTGTGTGTGTTTTTGTGTGCACGTGTGTATGAACAGCATAACTCAAAAACGAAAAGTCAGATAAACATCAAACTTGGTATTTAAGTTGTTCAGTACCTTCCAAGGATGCAATCTACTACGCTTTACATGGCAGATTTTTTGAAATTTTTGATTTTATAAAAAAGTCTTTAACGATTTTTATTAAAATACCATATATTAAAGATATTTACACGACAAATAAAATGTATATCTTGAATTTTCTGGGAATAGCCTGTGAAGTCCACTTCAGTTGGAAGAAATTTTCTATAATCTTGTACAGCTGCTAAACATTAAGTGATAGATGAAAATGTACTGCACAAAAAATGTAGAGCTCTTTAAAACATACAATTTACTTAAAATAAGTTTTCTGATAAGCCATTTTTGACATATCTGTTATTAAACGTTCAAATTGTTCATTTCTTGATACTCTCTTAAAGTCCTGTCAACATTCAGTTGTTTCCCATGATTGCATGGAATTTTAAGGTCAGCGTATAGTTATAGTTCTTAAACATTTGACTATCACTGTTCACTTTGAATCTATAACGAAATGTGTAATGTAGCTATTTCTGCAACGGCTTATTTGGATTAAAATGTAGTAGACAGAAAAATAAGCTTTAGTAAGAATAGTTTGTATATCCACTAATAAATGATAGAGGATAGAGAACGTCATGTGAATGTATCACATCAGAATTTGTTTTTCATTAAACAAAAAAATTGAGTTTTATTTATGGACGCTCTTTAACTACTATGGTCCTTAGTGTCCCATTCTACATTGGATGAGAAAGACTGGAGATTTTGCTCAGAGGTCCATTTATCATGCTTGGGGTTCTTTTACGTGTCGTAAATCTACAACACAGGACCACCAGCTTTTACTTCCCTTCCGAAACAATCCATCGCCCTCCACCGGGTTTGAACCCGCAACCTTAGGAACTAGAGGCTAGCATCTTTTTTTTTTTTTGTGCAAATATCTAAAAATATGATATTTTAATCAAAATAGTTAAAGGACTATATTGTGTAAATGAAAAATAACAAAACATTATCCATGTAAATGGTAGTTTGAGGTTGGGAGCACGCACGCATGTGCACACGCACACACACACACACACACACACACACACACACACACACTTTTTATATTATTTTTGGATACAGGGGCCTCAAAATGTGTATTTCTGGTGAAATCTTGATACTGAATTCTTGAGAGGAATACAATACTTCCTCTACCTACCCTATGTGTGTTGTAAAGTAGAAAGTAGTCACTATTTCACATTAAAACAAAACATTAAAAAGTAAAATGGATTATCATGATCTTAAATTATGGCACTGAATGTATACAAGATTAGTGTGATTTAAGTGAGATATATAGATCCCGCCACACCTCTCACTTCGATCACCTGCATGACGATAACACTTGCGCCATCCCATTTAGTTTTTAAGCCGAAGCTCCTTAACGCATCCCTAGTATTACCACCCTAACCTAACCAGTACTAAACACCGAGCGCCAGCCAGGGCTCGCCATGGCTTGCGCCGGTAAACCCCATCTGACACGCTTGCATGTTCTGCATGCTCGCATCAGTAGCTTAACTTTACTAACCGGGGTGCTTCCGCGGAACCCGAACATCTAACTCACTTCATCCAACATGCACCAGCACGTCACTACTAACAAAGCACCCCCCCCTTTAGCTACATGTTAGATACTAACAGCATGGGGAGACGATGTAGCCTCTGAGGATGATCGTCACCGGGGGCGGCGGGTGTGGGGCCGCCCCCAGAAAAAAAAAAAAAAAAGATATGTAGAACAAAGCGCCAATAACACATTCATACTTTCTTGAAGCTCCTGCTTTCAGACACATAGTGAATTAAAGCTTTTGCCGAACTGAAAAGCTGGATTTGCAATTCTATCTGGTAACAGAAATAGCTCATTTGCAAGCACAATATTTCCACCCTCATGTAATTTTCATTATTTGGGTCTACACCTCACATATTTCATAGTTGATGCCTAAAAAGTCCATCCTTTGATTAAAACCTGCCATATCTGTCCCAGATATGAATACATACAGCTGTCTAACTGCCTGGTAGGTTCATTAAGAGTAATTATAATGTAGCTATAAGGCAAGGAGTTTATCTTTAATTCTCCGAGTTACATACACTCAACATGCCACTGTTTATCCCCATAGGACTGAATCACAATATCATTACGAGTATGCAACATTTTATAAATGTGATAGGGAGATATGAGCAATTTGTTAAGATCCAGATGATTCAATAAACTGTGAACCAGAATGTAGTATCTTGCCTAGGCACAATAGCTGCACTTGTCATACAATTATCATTAAGTGAGCTGATGCTCACAACAATTTCCTTAATTATTACAAAAGCCTTACTTACAAGCTTTATGAAAGGCGGTGTTAAAACAGGCACCTGACACCTCTGTAAGAAACAATCCATTACTAGTCATAGTTCATATTGAGTAATGCTGGCTATTTCCTGATGGATATTTTGTTTCAAATCTTGAGCGTTGTGAGTTTGTCCTGTGTACATTATTTTTTTAATTTACCCCAGAGATATATCTTATTGGGGACCAAGAGGGTCACACTATCTACTAATAATTCTGTCCCTGTGAATACTCTTTGAATTGCTCTCATCAAACTATTGACTTTATCAGCTGTGGCAGGGTCTTGTTGGTAAAAGGCTAAATCATGCTCCCTGTCAGCAATTCTAAAATAAGGATGCGAACATATGTAGGGGCACCAAAAAAAATTGGGCCCATGTTTCTTTCTCCACTCACAGTGCACCATGCACCAATTTCTTCATAAAGGAAGGGTACTTCATGACAAAAATCAGTCTTCTCAGTCACACCAATACTGATTATTTCTTGCACGCACATAAGCAAGAAGATGGAATAAGGCCTCATCCAAGATAAATATTAAATATAGGTCCAGTTCACTGTTGTGTACACTATTCAGGCTCCACTCATAAAATGTGTAGCTATGCACAGGATCACCCCATTACAGACCATAAGGCACAGTTATTTTATATGATTTATAACCTCAACAACTGAGTAGCTCTTTGCATAGAGTCATAAGACCTGCCCTTTGTTGTGAAAGATGCCTAAGTGATTTTTTTAGAGGAATTCTCCAACCAATGACATCTAATATTTCTTCAATAAGAAACCTACGCTGTCTATTAGATTTCTTGGACTGAGCATTACTCATAACCTCAACTTTATTATAAAGAGTATGGATTATTGTACAGCTCAGAACTTTTGTACCCAGGAAAATTTCCACAAATCATATTTGAATTTGATGAGCTGACTTTTAACGCATATAAATCAGAAACCCATACTGTGCATTAAAAAACAAAATCATTTGTGTTACATTCATATGACTTTCTCTACCCTCTATCGCTTATTAATGGATATACAAATTATTCTTACGAAAGTTTATTTTGCTATCTACTTCATTTTAATCAAGATAAACCTTTCTGGATAAAGCTGCATTACACATTTTATTAATAAAAAGAGCACACACACAGTGGCTCTTAGCTGATGATGAAGACAAGGTGTCTTCAAAACGCGTACAAGGTAAGAGTGAAAGAGTGAAGTTAGAGTGTGTTGCCACTAGATTTTTATTAATATTATATACTTCACTGTGTTTCCCATTAAGTGTTATGTTAACATTACACATTTTGTTGAAAATACAAAGAGAATAGCAAGAATTGGACGCCATACACTGGCCATAAAATTCCATACTCTTTCCACGACATTGCAAAAATCAACTGGACTTTAAAAGAATGGCTACGAGGACTGTCCCAGAAGTACCCGACCTAGCAAAGAAAACACAAAAATTTTGGGAAAAAACATCTTTATTTCTCTACATAGTCTTCTTTCAGCTCGATACACTTTTCCCAGCGATGTTCAATTGCTTCAATACTCTGTTTATAGTGAGAACTGTGAGTTCTGCAAAATATCCCATCAACTGCAGACTCCACCTCTTCATTCTCAGCAAATCTGTTACCACCAAGTCATTTTTTCAACTTTGGAAACAGAAAATAATTAGAGGGGACTAGGGTGCATGAGGAAGCAATATGAACTTTAACTTATTGATTTTGGCCATGGTGATAATGGATGTGTGAACTGGTGCACTGTCTTGATGAAACAGAACTTTCTTTTTCACTAAATGCGGCCATTTTTGCTTGATTTCATCATTCAAATGCTGCATTAGTTGGATAACAGTTACTCCCCATTGATTGCTTTTCCTTTTTGAAAATAATCAATGAAAATTATTCCACACACATCCCAAAAAACTAACGCCATGACCTCACGTGCAGATGGAACTGTCTTCGTCTTCTTTGGAGCCGAATCTCCCCTTTCAATCCACTGATCCTTCGTCTCAGGTGTGAAGTGATGGACTCATGTTTTTCATCAGTGGTTATGAATCGATGCAAAAACTCAGCTTTATTGCAACGAAACATTGCCAAACACTTGACTGAAATATCCTCACAATGCTGTTTTTGTTCCATTGTGAGTAAACGTGGCACCCATCTTGCTCACAGTTTTTTCATGTCTAAATTTTCAGTCAGTATGCAATATACAACACTTTTTGAAATGCCTACGATGTCTGATAGCTCACACACTTTCAGTCGACGATCATCCAATACCATCTTATGGATTTTCCTCACAATTTCTGGCGTGGTCATCTCATTTGGTCGACCACTGTGATGCTCATCTTGGCAGCTCGTACGACCTAGCTTAAACTCTCTGCCACCCAATATTTTACTGTTGTAAACGAAGGAGCAGACCCCCCCCCCCAGAGTAGAATCTAGCTCAGCTTTAATATTAGTTGGACTAAGACCTTATCCATGTTTACAAATTTGCTGAGAGTGTTCACTATTGATGGCTATCAAACATTTACTAAACAACCTAACATCGTCAAACTTCAAGCTTGAGCTTTATATGAGGGGCACTATTTATATTTTGAGCCTAATATTAAAACAAAGTAATTTCTGATTGAAAACTGCTTTATTGTTTTTCAAAATTTCTTCTTTATGATCAATATACTTTTGCATCCGTTTGAACCATTTGTCAAAGCATTTATTGCAGTCTTCTTGAGACACCTCCAAAACATGGTTTTTGAAGGCATCGACACGTTCTTCTGCCAATGAAAATCGTTGTCCACACAATTTATTTTTAATGTTCGGGAACAAAAAGAAGTCATTGGGTGCCAAATCAGGACTGTATGGCGGATGACCCATCAATTCAATTTTTTGAGCCTTCAAATACTCTGTTGTTAGACGAGATGTGTGTGCGCTCGCATTGTCTTGATGAAGAACGATCCTACGGTTCTTGTTGGTTTTCCTTACTTCACCAAAGACTTCCGGCAAACAAATGGTTGTGTACCATTCAGCACTGACTGTTTTATGTTCCTCTAAAGGCACATGGCCAGTTTTGCTGAAAAAGCAGGCGACCATTTGCTTCAAAGTGCTTCGAGTGCGAACAACTTTTGTTGGATTTGCTTCATCTTGAAACACCCATACAGTCGACTATTGTTTACGTTCTGGCTCATACACACAGATCCATGATTCGTCACCTGTTACAATCTTATATACATCTTTTGAGGCACCGCCATTGTATTTCTTGAGCATTTTTGTACACCAATCGACACGAGCATCTTTTTGAGATTGCGTCAAATTATGTGAGATCCAACGAGAGCAAACCTTTTACACGGCTAAATAATCATGCAATATTTTATATATGCTGGTGGAACTAATGCCTAGGGTTGCCTCAATCTCACAATATGTCGCATGATGATCTTTCGTTATTAGTTTTTGCACAACAACTGATTTTGGACGACCTTCACAAACTTCATCATTGAGCAAAAGGCGGTCACGATTAAATTCGTTATACCAACATTTAACAGTGGCAACAATGGAGCTTCGTCACCAAATGTGGAAGTTTGTTGATCGATGCACTCTTGTCTTGATAATCCACGTCGAAAGTTGTAATAAATCATTGCACGAACATTTTCACAAGTTAATTCCATGTTTTTGTTCACACACAATTTGCAAGTTAGTGTAAACAAAACAAATGATGCTCTAATGACAAAATGCTTGAAGTAGATTATAGTCAAAAATATCAAACTTTCCATTGGAAATGTCAGATGGCACCTACAACATTCAGGGTTGCCAAGGCTCAAAATATAAATAGTGCCCCCATAACGTTGGTGCTTTCCACCATAGTCATTTGTTTGAAATAACAACCACACCATATGTCAGGTCAAGTACTTCTGGGACTGCCCTCGTAAGTATTGAAGAATTCGACCCATCGATAATGGGTATCTAGGAAATAGCTGTTGCCACAAAAATATTAAATTTAAATAAATTGTGTGTTTTAATGAGATCTACATTTTTTTGTGTAATCATTTTAGTTCAATCGCTTAATGCTTACCGTTATACGAGATTCTACAAAATTCCTATCAAATGAAGAGGACTTCACAAGCTGTTGCCAGAAAATTCAGGATATACATTTTATTTGTCATGTAAATATCTTTAATATATGGTATTTTAATCAAAATTATTAGAGCCATTTTTTTAGAAAATCAAGAGTTTTGGACTATCTTGAAAATCTTCACGTTACATCTTTGGAAGGTACTGAACCTAAATACCAAGTTTGGTATTTATCTGGCTTATCTTTTTTGAGTTATGCTGTTCTCTCTCTCTCTCTCTTGGTCATACATACATGCATGCACACACAAACCTTTTTCTAAAAATTCTTTTTTTGGATTCAGGGGGCCTCAAAACATGTATTTGTGGTGAAATCTTGGGACTGAATTTTTGGATGGAATACAATACCTTCTCTACCAACTAGGTACATGGTAGAGAAAGTAATACTGAGCCATAATTCACTTTAAGATTAAATACAGGACATAATAAATCACTCATAATAACTGAACCACACTCAACCACTGTTTGGTCTGTACTGGAGAGCTATACCCCCGCCGTTGTATTTTTGCACTTGACAGTTAGTGTGTCTTTGTGTAACATTGGCTATACTGTGGGTGCAATGTTGCCAAAGTGATTAGTAAACAACAACAGCTGATTGTTCTCCTTTCGTGTCTAAGCGCATAGAAAAAGTGTATGCAAGTAGCGAATGTCAATGAATAATAACTATTTTGTATTACTATTGTTAATTGAAAATAACAGCATAAACATTGTACGTAGAATAAAATACGCACTTTTGACAATATACAAACAGAATAATGCAAACTTGCCTGCTACAATGAGGAGAAGTAAAACAAATTATAAGCTGCGATTACAAAGTTATTTTCACTCACGCTGTGTTTTAGATGGTTCAGGGACTTTGTCCTCTTTCTCTTGGAGTTTCACTCCTTTGTAAATAAGAGTTCTCATAATTAGCCCAAGAGCTGCTCTAGTTCATTGTACGGCTTCATCAGCAGGAATAGAGGGATGCCCATGATCCTTCGCATACTCCTCCTGTTCAAAGAATTCCCGGGCCCTTCTTAACAGCTCCAATGCCTGACTGTTAAGTGGCACATCTCGATGCAAAAAATTTTCACATCATGAAACATCACTCGATGTTTTTGAAACATTGTCGCACTTCAAATCATGTATAAATAATATGAATGAAGTATATATAAAAAAGATAAATATATACAAGGTACGTCCAGAAAGTAAGTTCCGTTTCAATTTCTCTCCGCTGCAGCGCTGCGATCGCAGTTCTGCACATGCGCGGTAGAGGCTCTGTATCAAGGAGAAGAAACGTGCACCATTTTGAGATCGCTGTCAGCCACGTATGCTTTGTTGTGCTTGTTTACAATGTCGGTGTTGATTGAAAATCCCGCCGTTTGTGAAATCAGATCTGTGATTCGTTTTCTGAATGCTAGGAAAGTGAAACCAATTGAAATTTATCGGCAAATTTGCAAAGTTTACGGACAAAATGCGATGAGTGATTCAATGGTGAGAAGATGGGTCTGACAATTCAATGAAGGACGTAGTGAAGTGCACGATGAAGAACGAAGTGGGCGTCCATCTTTGGTTACAGAAGAACTCGTTCACGCGATTGATGACAAGATCCAGGAAAACCGCAAGTTTACAATTAGTGCTCTCGCTATGGAATTTCCCCAAATCTCACGATCACTAATTCATGAAATTGTTACCGAAAAACTGAAATTTCATAAACTTTATTCTCGTTGGGTACCAAAGATTCTTACTGAGCAACACAAAACAAACCGGATGGATAGTGCACTTCAGTTTTTGACCCGTTATGATGAAAGCGGCGAAGAATTTCTGACACAGATAGTCACAGGAGATGAAACTTGGGTTTCTTACGACACCCCTGAAAGTAAGTGGCAATCAATGGAATGGAGGCACACTTCATCCCCAGCAAAGATTAAGCAGAAACAAATCTTGACACCTCGAAAAATGATGTGCACAGTGTTCTGGGACTGGAAAGGCATCTTACTCATTGATTTCTTACCGTGTGGTCAATCAATCAAAGCAGATGTTTATTGCAAGACACTTAGGAAATTGCGCCGCACAATACAGAATAAGCGCCAAGGCTTGCTGTCAAAAGGTGTTGTTTTTCTTCACGACAACGCACGACCACACACTGCAGATGTGACGCAAAACCTCCTACAGGGATTTGGCTGGGACGTGTTTGACCATCCTCCGTACAGCCCTGACCTCGCTCCTAGCGACTTTCATCTGTTCTTACATCTCAAGTCTTTCCTTGGCGGTCAACACTTCAACAATGACGAGGAGCTGAAAGAAAATGTTTCCAACTGGTTGAAGACACAGGCGGCAAACTTCTATGAAGAAGGTATACAAAAACTTGTGCCATGCTATGACAAATGCCTGCAAAATTTCGGCAGTTATGTGGAAAAGTAGTTTAAGAGTTGTAGAATTTTGTGCAATAAATAATTTTTCTGTATCTGTACACAATTTAATTTTATTACCAAACGGAACTTACTTTCTGGACGTACCTCGTATGTATAAACAAACACCAACAACAACTACAAATATAAATAACAATGAGCAATATTAGCTTGCAAAGAACAACTCGATGCACGTGCTAGAGATTCACAGCTGAAACACGTGGTTGGAAACGGCTAGATTCGGCAACAGAGCCATTTCCAGTTCTGCTTTGTCATATACCACCTGAAATGCTGCATTGTCATTGGTTTAGGAAGTCTTAACGGTTAAAGCTTTTCATCTGTTTTTTTGTGAGTGCACCAACTTAATCGCTAGCTGTCAAGTGCAACATTTCAACGGTGGACACTATAGACACTAGCATGACCTACAATGCAAGAGCAGCAGGAACACATGTTTATATGTCCGGTAGAAAGACATGGGTGGGTTCAAAGTTCACTGGGTCACTCTGTATCATTTGTTTTACCTATATCTCTTCATACTATCACTGCAGATGCAGAATTATCTTGAGGGGCAAAAATATTTTCTCTGTGGATGAAGCTTTCAAAACTACAGCAGTGTGCTATAAAGTCCCCCAGCAGGATGATTTCACAATACCACTTGTTTCTGTGAGAGAGCAGTATATACATCAACGTTTCAGCATCACACACTCTCCTTTTGGTAAGAGCTGGAACTTTCACCAACAGCCTATGTTAACTCAGCGTGCCTGATAGTCCAGTCCTCAACTTCCCGGAGCATGAGTTCCACTCATTGCTTCAGGACATGACCTGCAAGAAAATGCACTCATAATAAAGCCTTATTTTTTTAAGGCAACTGCAGAATTCCCTTGATATGTGAGAAGTTGGATGGAACAGAAATTTAATTGGGATTAAGCATTTTTTTAGCTTATGTACTTTATTAGACCTATAGCTACATGAATAAATTATTTGGAAAAGAGCATATGACATCCATGAAGACAATAGACTGCTTGTAAAATTAATATTTAAACATTTTTTAATGCTAGACATTGTTTAACTTGATGCAGAAATTATATTTAGCTCTAAAGAATGTCTAAACCACTGCCATTTTTAGACACTACCCAACAGGGACACTGTTTAACCTTAAATTTCACCATTATCTTAAACGAGGTGGGGAGTGAGAGCAGAGAAATAAGATGTAGTTCATTTCTTTTTTTGATATTGTTGCAGGGAATTCAAAGCAAAATTAAGGTAATAAATCCAGATGCATATTTCATTAGTCAAGTCTTATCGCTAGTACCTCTCATATGCTGTTTCATTCTTCTTTTATTCAATAAGTGTTCAGTTACTTTGGAAAAATATGTTTTAACATGTCTTAAAATAGTAGCATCTAACCCGTTCCGCTACAAAGCTAGCTTTCAATGTAACATTGTCTAGTACCCCTCCTTCCATGTTAATACATATATTTGTTTCTTATTTGAATAGGAATAGGTGCATAATTTGAATAGGAGAAAATGTGCTCAAGCATTTTCTATGTAATAAGCTAGAGGTTACCTAACCTCTCAATTTGAATGACATTCTTACAGTGAAACCAAATCTAATGTTAAGAGGCAGGCTCACAATAATCCAAAAACAGTAACCAAAATGGAAATGAGAAGCAAAGCAGCATACAAGATTTTGGTTACAATATTCCAGTAACCAGAACAGAAAACTATCAATGATCACATCAATCACAAAGCAGAAAGTTGATTTTGTGCATTGGGATTTAATTTCTTTTTAACTGATCAATGCTATTTTTTCACATGCTTCCAATTAAGCCAACGTAATGTGGGTTAGCCAATGTCAAAATTTGATAGAGTAAACATTATCTAAATGTAGATCCATTTGATTTCTGATTCTTCCAGTCGTACCTAGCATTAATTCCTTTACTAATGGCACACATTAAAGTTGTTTTTTGTTCTTTGTTAATTTCTACCACATTTTGCTTCTCTTTGTAGTTTTTGCTATTGTTTTTGAAGCAATAGCCAACCCTGAAGAACCAAGCTTAATTGATCTGTGGGTGTCAGGATCTGAGGTTAGGATACACACATGCTAGAATTTCTTCCAGTTTCATGTTTCCAGCTTGTGACAAGAGAGCTCTAACAGCTGTTTCATGTCATGCTGCCTAAAATAACTTCTATAATGAAGAGATGCACAATATAGATCTAATATGTTGTGCCTGAGAATGAGAACGAGAAAGTTAAACCTTAGCAAATCTTTTTTCCCATTCCTGGGTAAGCTCCTGTTAATTGTGAACACTCACATTACAATACATGTATTTTAACTTTATTGTTCTGGTTACCATTTTTGGTTATTGTGAACCAGCCTTAGTATAAAATGCAATTCACTGATTTACTCTGCCATTTGAACTAGCAACGCTGTTAAGAACATTCAATTGATGTATGCAGTCATGATATTGCATTGCTCCACATACACAAAGCAAGCATCTATTACTGGACACTCAGTTTTCATCCATTCCTGGTTAGGACTAAAGTGAAACCAAGATACGTATCTTGTATAATGAGCTTCAAGAATATTTCTTATGCACAGCAATAAATGTATAAGACTTTACGAATCAAACATTATTATCGAAAAATATTGGGAAAATGCTGACCTAATCGTTTTCATTGGTGTGAACATCAGTAGAAAGATCCATTGTAGTAGTTTATCAAACATGTGCTTACTAACAAGCCATGGTTTTTGTACATTTGTATTTTGGCACTACATAACCACGTTCATAGCACAAGCAATAAAGCTATTCATGCCACTGATAGAAAAAACACTGCTGGAATTTCCGAAACATTCTTTTTGGTACTTCTGGGAGCAACTATGCTTATTGTGTCCAAATATGAAAGGTTCAAAATGTGGTGTTACACATCTACTTTTGAGCCACATGGTGCTTTAAATGTTGTTTAGCTAAACACTGTCTAGAGAAGGATTTAGCAATTTATAGATAACGTTTAGAAAACCTTTAACTGAACACTTTTTTAAGTCCTTAAATGGCACATCATTTTTGCAAGCAGTCCAATGTGGAGTACCTTTAGGAAAACGGGAAGGCAGAACCAAGAAGTTGCTTTTAACATTAATTACTGAAAGATTATTTAAAGACCCAAGGCAACCTAACCTATAATGTGTAATTATCAAGATTAAGTGCAAATAACTGTAATTAATTTGTACTAATATATAAAAAGAGAAAATTTGTATAAGTAATCTTAGAAACCACACAAACAATTTTGACACTAAAGACATAAATAAATAGGATATGATAAAAAGTTGAAGATTTAGGGGAATATAAAATGCTCACCAAAGCACATCATAATTAAAAAAAGATTTAAAAATATAGTTAACTTGAAAAGAAATAAGTGTATTGTGATAACCTTCTAAGGAAGTCTTCAACAATATTAATATTACCTTTCTTCATTTCAATATGAAACTTGAAACATAAGCTAAATTCAACACCCTTTTACAGAGACCATTAAAGCTTCCAGCTGCTCTAAGACTGCATGGGGTTATACAAATATTTTGTGTATGACATCCAAGAGATGCAAAGCTCACTGATAAATGTGGCACTGTCCTCATATGTGCCTTATGATGAAATAGTTACTTACCTGCTGTTTTGTAGTTTGTCTGTTCAAAAACAAACATTATGTATCATACATGTAGTTAAACTGATCCCCATACTTGTCTCGGAATCTTTTGTGGTCACTGTGGTCAAGTGACCTTGCGACTCGTTTCATTGCTGTCCTGCAATGTAGGAAATATTTATGTAATACAATAGTGTATTCAAACTAGGGTGAAAAAATGGTTATTTTTCAGTAACAGTTTCAATTGTTCCAGTTCCAAAAACACCAAAAGGTTTCAAATAACCATTCCAAAATAACAGTTAAGTACGTCAACAAGTATTCACACATAGTCATAATAGTAAGATACTTTGATTCATTGAATGATTTGGATTCTTTCGCATGAAGTCCTGCTTGTTCATCTGTTATGCACACTGTCAAGTGGCAACTCCTCTTTCCTCTGTCACTCCCATCATATGTTCAGCCATGTAAAGGCAAATTTGCTAGTTGTCGTCAGCTCTGTTGCTAATGATTATATGATCCAAAATGGACTGTGGCCTTTCGCTTATGTATGACATAAATAGTGGCATATAGTTTCAGAGTGTGAAGAAACGAAGTTGCTTAGAAAGAGGATAGAGAAGAGAGAATGGTTAAATTTACTAATAGAAATTCAAGCTAAATAGTTAGTAAATGTAAAGTCTAGGAAAAATATAATAGAAGTAGGAAACTTTTTGTGCAGAGTAAGAGCAAAATGGATGAGGAAAATTTGCAAGGAAGAGGTAACTGAGTATTAAATTACAGTAGTTTTTATTTGATATGCTGCAAGTAGGACTCAAGAACTCAACAACCTCAAGGTTTCAGTTTGTTGGGGTCCAAGGTAAAGCAACTCAAGGTAGAGTTAGGGTTAGTATTGGAGATTAAATAAATTGATAATTGTACTTTTAGATTAGGAGGAATGCTGGCCACCAGTATTCCATACTGCTGGATACCAGTAATTAAGAGGTTAGTTTTTTTATATTTCATTTTACTGTTATTTTTAGAAACTGGGTTAAGAATATATTTGTAAAATTATTGTTGTAAATTTGTACAATTAATTAGGTAACAATAAAATTACTTACTTACTTACAATGTATGACAAGAGCTCAATAGAATAACTAAATATGATTCCCAGAAAATTTTTAGTGGGCATTTTCCTTTATTGGAACTTGGAAGCATAGACAGTTCCAGGGTTTGCATAAACTTTTACCTGATTATAGAAATACTTCAACAGTCTTGTTAGTGCAAAGTTGGAGGACTGCTATTTTGAAACTCTAACTAAATGCACCAATGGTTATTTATTTGCTGTCTCTAATTCAATCACATGAAACTGAGAGAAGTGCATTTGTGTTCTACTTTTAGCAGGCATAACACAATACATACTCCAACACCAGATATTAAATAACAGCAATGTTTAAAGAGGCAAACATGCTGAAAATATGTTGGGAGTAATTATATCTAAGAGGAGTAATATAGGTTTTTAATCAATTTATTACATCAAACATACATACTTGTTGAATATCTTCTTTGACAATCGTGTAATGGATGTATTCTCTCTGGCATTGATGTCTGTGAGTCCTGGATATTTTTCTTTTCCAACCTTCTTTTTCTTTTTACCCTTCTTCTCTGGTACCTTTAAGTCCAGTCCTGTAGCTTGCTGTAAGAAAGATTAAGGAAAGATTAAACAGAACTACCAACAAAAGAAATATATGCCATACAAAATATAAATAGCTTCATTATAAAAATGATTGACTTCCTCAGCATTAAATGAAATAGAAATCTTGGGGTAACAAAGAGGTGGTTACAGATTGATATAGTACATAGAATATTTTGTAAAGAAGTCCTGGATTTACCCAAGAGCTTGCCGAGGGAAGGACTGGCAGAACTATACTCGGCGCCAATCAAGAAGGTGATTGACAGTTACTAACCACGTGGCGGAAAGCTTTAAATGAATGGGAGGGGATGAATATGTCACAGCGGTCATCATAGCAACCATTAGAAGGACCAATTAGAACTAAGACGTTTCTATAGCAACGATAGACGCAAATGCGTTGTTGCAATATCGTAACACGTGATTGACATGATGTGCCGGCGAGCGACCGTTGCAGTAACATGAACTGAAGTCTTATCTTCTGCTGTGGCTGCAGTTATAAACAATTCCTCCTTTTAGCCCCAGCATGCTTGTGTGTTTGTATCAGTTTAGAGATTGCCTGCGTACTGAAAAGTTCTTTTGCGTCATCGTATTTGTATGGTATTTGCCTTGTGTTACGTGTATTTGTGCGTGTGTGTGTTGTGTGAGTATTTATAATTGTGTTTAATGGATATTTAACAATGTCCAAAAATAGTGACAAAGATAGCATAGCCAAACGAAAAACTGGGCGCACTCGGGAACCGAATAAGTCTATCAAGCAAGCAGCAGCAACAACAACAGCAATGCAAGTGATTCGGAAATCAGTGGCATTTTTCCATTAGAATAAGCATCAATATTTCACAGGTATGTTTCTTCGGTTAACGCAGATCTTTACACTGATATATTCTTGCATGATCTATCCTCTGCAGGTAGATTCATTATTTTACAATTGTCTTCGTATACGAATATAAATGGTATCCGCTCTACAATGCAGGCGCAACCCAGTCTCCTTCGACACACTCTCCACGTGGTCGCGATGAGCGGCAACGTTGCCTCTCTCGCTACGCGAAATGTCAATCACCTTCTTGATTGGCGCCAGGTATAGGAAGGGTAGGGAGTAAAGGTATAATACTGGAGAAAACTCTGAAATATCAGTACAGATGTTTAAAAGTAGATGACAGCAATGTACTAAAAGAATTACTAAAGTTTCAAAGAGAGAATTGGTTTGGGGAGGTGGGAAAATTGTTGGATGAAAATTATATGGGGGATATTCATGGTTTCTGGAAAGAAGTGAGGCAGAGGGTGGAAAATATACAACAAGTTTTGGGACACAAGTTCTTTAGATTGTATAAATTAGTCACTATAACCTGGGTTTAGGGAGATATGTAGATATTTGTTATAAATTTGTAAGAGTAGATCTTGCATGGATGCAATTGGCAGCATTATTCCTAAAAGAATTATAAAATCACAGAAAGAAGCATTTTATTTATTTTTTTGTGGCTTAATGTCTTTTAAGTAGATCACATCAGACGATGAATGAAGTGGGTGAAATGATGCTCAAATAAGCCTGGGGTCCATAAAGCTTAAAGTTACCCAACATTCATCTTCTCAGGATAAGGGAAAATCCCGGAAAAAAAAAACCTTATCCAGATAATTCATCCTAACTGAGATTCAAACATGAGCATTTTGTGTGAAGAATTGGATGACATTTTTACTTTCTCTAGCACCTAACTATAGTAGGTAGAGGAAGTATTGCATTCCACCCAAAAATTTGATATTGAGTTTTCAATGAAAATACATGTTTTGAGATCCACTTAATAAATCACAAAAAAAAAAAAGAAAATAGAACAAGGTGTATGAAAGAGAGAGTGGGACAGGAAGTGATGGAGAAAGGGAGAGAGAGAACAACATAACTAAAAAATGAGAAATCTGATAAAATACCAAACTTGGTTGGAAAGATAGAATCAGATTGAAACTCCAATGTCATAACCAGGATTTGAACCACACATCTTCAGCTTACCAATGGAATTGTAGTGTTAATTTTGAGAGTTGGGGTCTGATATCAATGCTATGTTGAAAAAGCAAGTTTTGGGACAGTGCTGCATTTTGAGGCTTTTTATGCTGTACATGTGAGTTTCTTGATTTTTATACCATTCCTAACAAATTCACAATTTATAGTTTGATACAAAAATTTAAACAAACTGGGGCCATGTTACATAAAAGAAACCACAGAGTTAACAGTTCTAACTGAAAAAGAATTAGATGAGATAGGCGCTGTTGTAGAAAGAAGTCCAAAAATCACTGCCTTGCATTATGTGTTTTTGATGAGAGAATAAATGGCTCACTCTCCACATCTAAATCCAGTGATTATTTACCTGTGGGGAATGCTTAAAGATAAATTTTATGCAAGGAATCCCAAATACAAGACAGTATCTGTTGTGTACTTTCCTACATGCCAAGCTTGTATGGATGCATATGGGCATCATTTTGAACACCTATTATAGTGAGAGGTAAGCATAACATATTTACACTGTTTCACATTGTCAGCATTGTCTAGGGGAGAAACAGTGGGCTGGTCCGCTGCTACTGAACACATAGATTTGTATAGCAGTGCCTTGGGAGCTGCGGACTGTCATCGTGTCATTCAAGAGAAATGTAATAATAAGGTATTCCTTTTGGAAACCTATATGACAAGTATTAAATTCAGATTTTAATGCCCTGTACCATATGCTGCTCAGGCCAGCTGTGTATCTAGATTTACCTTAATATCTTCAAGCAGTTCAGGATCCTGCCAGTCAGGACACTTCTGTTGTTCTTCTTCTTTAAGCTTCGCTAATCTTGCAGCATCCTCAGGATTTGTACATTGTCCCATCTTGTCTCTTGCAACAATAGGACCATGAAAAGGACACTGAAATAAAATTCTGCTAATGTCATATACAGCTTAACAAGCATTCCTTTCTGTCAATGAATGGCATTTAGGGAACTAACAATTTAGATTATATATATTAATATCATGGAGAGAAAATTTGTAAGCGTTTGTCTGTGTGTTTTTTTCTTTTTAGAGTACACTCACCCAATTTTGATTATTATTTCACCATTAAAAAGCGCTGTTGTTCTGGACAGACATAGGCTACAACTTATTTCCAAAAACTTTAAAACTAGGAATTACAGGGGGGTTTTCACATTCATATTCCACTATTTCAATTTAGTTTTATTGAATATGAATATCAAAAGATATTTTTGGCACTTTATTGTGAACACAGCAGATTTTTAATCACTTCCGGCTTGAAGGGTAAATGGAGAGCTTAAAATCTTTTAAAAGTGTGTCATTCGATAGGAGAATTGCATATTATGTTCATATTACAAAATTTCCCTTTAATTTCGCTGACCTTTGTTATCAAGGAATATTTTTGGTATGAGTTTGACATTTATGTGCTTACTGTTAAGTATGAACCTTCTACTTCACAATCTCTATTTGTTATTTAATGCTGATATATGGGAATAACGTCATGTTCCTTTGTAAGGCTTCACTCACAATGAAGACGCAACCTTAGCATAATGCAACATATAAGGGCAGGTGTAAGGTAAGACCAATCACAATGCAGCCATAGGCATGAGACAAGAAGATGTCATGGATTTCTAGATCCTAAATTACATGCTGAAATCTTCCATGATTACTACAAGTTTCAAATTGAATAACATAAGCAATAATATCCAATATATTCATCCAGTTTTTATAAATCAGCATTTAAAATGGAAGAGCACCATGATTGTACAGTAGATGTCATAAAATCTCACATTGCAATGTGTTGTTCAGAAGCTGGTGACAATGCACGAAAAACATATGCAGAATATTTCCTCAATACATGGATAAAGTTTGGGGTTTTTGTAAACTCTTGTGATACACAGAGCATAGCATGACTATGAGAATGCTTTCATTAAATCATCTGGATGCAAATCTTGCATTTATGCTGCATCTAAACTTACTTTTCCTTGTGAATGGGACTAAAGATCCATGCATTCTAGGCCAAATGACCATCTAAATTTTCAAATATTTCCCACTTTCTGTTTGATCTGAGATTCAAAATGTACCAAACAGGCATGTTATTTCACATTAAAAAAAAAAAAAAAAAAACAAGTGCCAAAATAAAGGAAAGCAGTCCACAGAAAGACAATGTGGCGAGTGATTGTTCTGTAACATTGGTAACACCCTCCCTGGTATACTCATCCTGTCCCTTTCTGCATGGCTCATAAACGACAGACTGAGCTAACAAGAGTGAAAGCTTGGGTTAGTGTTGGAACTTCTGCCTGCCTCCTGAGATAGCAGTGAAGGAAGTGGGCTCAAAGAGTGGGGGAGGGTTTTGTGTGCACGTGCCTGTGTGTGTGTGTGTGTGTGTGTGTGTGTGAGAGAGAGAAGTATTTACTTAACATGAGTGATCCTTTAATACAATTACTGACCTTGTATCTATCCCTACGAGGACAAAGTTTCCCATTTGTTAACGGAGCCCTGCATGCCCATCTCACAGGCTCGAATTTGCCAGTAAACTCAATAACTCTTGTTCGTAAACTGGCTGTTCCTTCAGGAACTGGTACTGTCTCAAGATCATCTGTTGGGGCAGCAGACCAAAATGCTGATCCTTCAGCCCTCACACTGTAACATCACACAAATATCAGTTATACTGGCCATTCACTACAAAGAAGTTAATATTAATAGAGAATTTATAGGAAGTAGAGGTAGTATTGCATTCCACTCAAAAATTTGATATCAAGAATTTACCAGAAATGCATGCTGAATCCAAAAAACAAGTATTTTTAGAAAATGTTGTTTAAGTTAGTGTGTGTGAACAGCACAACTAAAAAAGTCAGATAAACATTAAACTTCCTATTTAAATTCAGAATTTTTCAAGAGTGCATCCCAAGCATTAAACAACATTAAAGTGTATCTTCATTATGTAAATTAAATACTTCTTCGTAAGTGACGCACATACATGGGAATTCTCACATCTCATACCCAGCATCCAGCTAAATAACTTTTTCAAAGTTGGCAACAAATACGAGGCTCAATAACATTCTCAAAGCGGCATTCCTCAACGTGGAGCTTAATAATTACATAACAACACACTTTTTCAAATATAAGTAAGTAATAATATTTACGTAACCAAAAATCCCCTGCAAATTTTCATTATATAGTGCCTTGAATTATGAACTACCCTTATCCTTATTTTCAACCCCTTTTATACAAAACCATACCATTTGTCTGATCAGCTTGCATATTTGTGCAATTGGGCTAATGGTCTCAGCAAAAATTATACACTATCTTGCAACTTTAAAAAAACCACCCCTACTCATACTTCCAACCTATCAACATACAAATCTGCACCATTTGAGCAATCTAGACAAAAGTTTGCAAATTTATACCTTATGTCCCAGGGAGAATTGCAGGTTACTCACGAATTTCAAAAAACTACTCCTATCCTTAAAATTTTGGTGAGGTGTACTATTACTCAACTACTACACGTCCTTGCTTTTAATAGAATCAACTGAAAAATTCAACATCACAGTTGACTCTATTAAAAACTTGCCAAGACCAGCTAAAGCATGTAAAAAGTATACTTAATTTCAATTAATTATAAATAATAATAACAATAAAGTAAAACCTTAAGAAACCCATAAACACCCAGCACTGAAGTACTTGCGATTACAGGTCACCACTGAGATTGTCAACTCGAGTGAAATTTGGTGGTCTGTCTGGGAACCAAACTTAAGTCAATTGGGGAATTCAATGTCCCACCGGCATGTTGTCAAGTAGCTCAATGGTTAGAGCAACCACACGGAGAGCGGGAGTACCATATTCAAACCCCGGCTGTGACGTTGAATTTTTTTTGTTGACTGTATTAAAAACTTGCCAAGACCAGCTAAGGTATGTAAAAAGTATAATTAATTTTAATAATAATAATAATAATAATAATAATAATAATAATAATAATAATAATAATAATAATAATAATAATAATAATAATAATAAAGTAGGTACTACACTTCTGTTTCTATCTTATTAGGACATGATTCGCAATTCACATCTTCAGCTCCACTGTGATGACGTCAGATCCTAGGGTTTTTATTGGTTGGACATCCTATTTCCAACCAAAGTCCAGCAGATATATATAGGTGCTACATATAAACTTTTCTTCGCCAGCCTAAGCGCTAACTTACCCTTTTATAATACTATTTGCTTATTGTGCCAACCACCTTGACTCGTAAACTCAATTCCTAAGTACACAAAACCCTTAACTATGTGGACATTGATTTTACTATGTTTCTTAGTTCATTTCCCTTCTTAAACACAATTATTCGTAAAGTTCATCAAAGACAACTTACGCCAGCAGTGTAGGCTCCGTTACATTTTCATCCTCCCAATGGTACAGGTCTATATCAAATGGCAACTTCGGTGCTATTGCTAGAAGTTTTGATTTACGGTCCTCAGCGCTAGGATCTCCACTTGTCTCAGCCTTAGAAGCACCCTGCTGTGGTGCTTTTGTTTTTCCTGTATCTGGTTCCTCAGATGTATGTTTCTTTCCTAGTGCAGATAATGTGGACTGTGCTGAAGTAGGATCCTGTAATTATAATTCAACACATCAAAGACAGAAAATCCGTAAGCATGTATAGAATAATCTTGGGAACCCTTAATTGATTTTAATAATTCTTTTGTCATTGAAAAGCACTGTTCTTTCTATGGACATAGGCTATAAGACAGCTTTTAATTTCAACTTCTAACTCACTAAAAGACTAAAAAGGTTTATAAAGCTTCCATATTGGAACATGAAAACACTGGAGCCATAAAACAATGGACTTGTGAAGGTGCCTTTCAGTTTTCATTAAGAATGCCATGGAGTAGAAAATAGTTGTTACTCCACAGAAAACTATGCAAAAATAAAAGCCATGCATATTTCATTCCAAGCAATATATATAAATGGTCATTATTCAACAACTTAAAAAACAGAAGACAGCAAAACAAAACACAAATAATGTATTTATAATGGTATGATAAGTATGCAATGCTTATGCCAAAACCTTTTAATAACTTTCTGCAGAAAGCTTTGATGCACTTCCTCTGTAGGTATAATTAAGTTCATTACTAGACTATGCTTAATATTTATATAAAATGAAAAAGCTATGTCCAGCATAACATCAGAAATTAGTGTCAACCAACATTTTACAATTAACAGCTGAGTTATTTTTCTTGATGGTTACAGCTGTATATCATTTCCAAAATGTTTTAAGTTTGTGATCTGGGAGTTAAAGTCTTCATACTCATCAGTTTTTCTCTATTTCATTGTATAATTATGTTAGAAGTTTCTATATTATGTGAAAACTGTGTAGCCTTTATGTTATTAAATAACTATGGCACCAAAGAGAAAGTGCAAAGTTTTAAAATGTTATCAACTGTGATTATCTAAAACTTACTCGATCATTTTGATTTACTGCTTATTACCAGTGCCAAAAGATACTTTACAACGTGTATAACATTTTAACAACTTGTAGGACTATCTAGAGAAATTAAGGAAATAATTAGAAATACAACAACTGCCAATATTTTATATCCATTTCTATGAGTATCAGGGGATATCTAATCCATTATTAGTAGGACTATCTAGAGAAATTAAGGAAATAATTAGAAATACTACAACTGCCAATATTTTATACCCATTTCTATGAATATCAGGGGGTATCTAATCCATTATTAGGAATATCACTAGGCTTTAAGAGACCAAAATTATAAGTAATAAAGGAGAGGCCTCAAGGTACAAAACATCTAGGCCATTATAAAGGGAGAGGAAGGTAAATGAAATTAATTAAATTGTCATTTCAGATTTAAAAGGCACCTGAGCAATGTCAGGTAGGCCGGCTGGTTATACACAAATAATGAAATCAATTTAATTAGAATACATGTGATTGTTTGTTCCTGTTGACACAAATATGCAGCATTTTGTTGTCTTCTAGTACATGCCACCAGAGCTGAGTGATTAGTTCAGTGCCTACTAGATGACCCTAGGATAGAAGCAGGGTGTGTTGGGCATGCACTGGTCAGCAAATCTTTCTCAGGGTATCAGTTCTTTTATATGTGAACAAACATCATGTATGGCTTTCTTTCCTTCTGAAGGAAGCTACACCAAGGATTTCTGAGACAGAAAAAGATCTGTTGTCCTCTGTTGGGTTTGAATGCACGACCTCAGGTGTTAAGAAGCTAGAATGAAGGATGAGAAATAGAATACAAATATGTTATATAACTATTAAGTTTATATTGAATACATATCCATACACTATTTTGCTTCCTAAATCTCATTTCTATGTGGATATGTTGCAAAAACATTTGATTTAAAAGTTTATCTTCAAAGTTTAGAAACTTCAAACCTCTTCAGCATTAATAGAATCTGTATATCTGCACTTCAGGAAGTTTTTTGTTTTTTTGATGGGTTGCAAGTAAATTGTTCTATCTTTAGATTATGGCTTCTAATCCATTAGAGATTTTAACAATAGCAAAAAATAATTATAGGAAAAAGAAAAATAGTAATCTGTATCTAGCAAATGCATTTCACATTTACACCTGTTTTCATGTCTTAAGAGTTAACAAGCTATTAAACTACTTTAACATTAAAATTAATGAAACTTCTGTTCCATTAACCCATATTAACAAAGAAAATGTGCTTAGCCCCATGTTAAACCAACATCACATTCCTCAGCTTTAAACATTTTAACAAACGAAAGGTCGAGGGGAAAAGCAATCAAAGTAACAATTTCCTTGAAAAAAGTAGGGATGGGACCTCAATACTCTCGATACTCTGTGGTATCGAGGTATGTCTAATACTTTGAGATAAGCCTTCGATACTTTTAAATTTTTAAGTTTTGCATTATTGGGAGTTGTTGCGTTTAACTTTATGCATGTAAGGAATGAAAGGAGTGAGATTTCTTCATATTACTGCCTTGCAACTGTTCCCAAAGAGTTGCTGGACCATAGTTCTTGATAGACCTCGACTGTGTTACATGCAACATTCCATAGACTCATATCTGAATGAAAACATGCAAAATAATGGGGGAAGGATTATAGGTACTCAAATAACATGTAACGTTAAGTCATATCTTAGTGCATCACTAATTTAGCTGACACACTAAATCACATTTCTGCAATAGCCTGGCTTGGTGACTCACTCTCAGCTATTATATTTACCTATTCTGGTGACCAAAATCTGTGAATCCAACAGAAACAAATTAGAACTTATGATGTGATATAATACAGCACATGAAAACATTTGTTCTTTCCTTCCATCTGTGAGTTTGAGATTATGCAAGTCAAACTCGTGTCATGAGCATAGCTTACAGGCATACCTTGCAATTAATTTCCGTAATATGGATAAAATATCCTTTAAAAGAAGTTTTCAATACAAAATTAGTTACACAAAAAGGGGAGCAAAGAAATCATCATCATCATCCTTGACTAACAATAGGGGATATATTATAAGCTGTGGCATTATCAAGATAAAAAATTGCTGAAAATTGGAGAATGTTGAACAGGAGCAATTCTGGAATTAGCATGCAATTCAAAATTTGTTACATGCGTTTATACACAGAAAACTACCAATAAGAATATAATTCAATGAACAAGCTTTGCCTTTACAGTTTTTACTTTCTCTACTACGTATAGTAAGTAGGGGAAGTATTGTATTCCACCCAAAAATGCGATACCGAGATTTCACCGGAAATATATGTTTTGAGACCTCCTGAATCCAAAAAAAGCATTTTTGGAAATATGTCCGTGTGTGTGTCTGTGAACAGCATAACTCAGAAACGAACAGTCGGATAAACACCAAACTTGGTATTTAGGTTTAGTATCTTCCAGAGATGCGACACAAAGGTTTTCAAGAAAATCTCCCCACCCCAGACTATCCTTTACATGGAACATTTTTCGAAAATTTTAATTTTCTCAAAAATGGCTCTAACGATTTTGATTAAAATATCATATGTTTAAGATATTTTCATGACAAATAAAATGTTGCGAGAGAATGTTTCTCACGTAATATGTTTTTGTATTTGTTAGCCCCACGTTGTGGAAGCCAATTTGCAAGAGAAACAAATTGTATATGTTTTGAGCCCCACGTATGGGAGCCAATTTGAAGTAAAATGTTTCTTACGTAAGTTGTGTAGCGTAAGTTATTAGAACTTGAAGATCTTATATTGTTTTTACTTCATGTGAGTGGAAGCCATCTTATGACGTCATTCATTTGTTTGGTTTGTAGCTCCATCTGGCGTTAGCAATTTGCATCAATTAGTGTTCGAAAGAATTTGAAGTTTTGTATATTGTCCTCCGGCTAGCTATCATCTTATCTTGGTAGAATATGTATCTCTATACAGGTTGTGAAGCGGAAAGGAATCTTTTATCCAAAAATTACACTTAATGAAGAAATTTGTTTTATAATTTTTTATTGTCGAACACGTTCACTCTCACTTTTACATATTGATTTAGATACTCGCCAAACTGAAACTGTTTGTAATAACTTCTTACTTACCACTTTTAACTCACGTACTTCAACTTTGTGTATAATTAACGTTGTAATACTTTAGATTTTCGTAACTGGTGAATTTATAGCCGACGTATCTCATACAAATATTTTAACGAACTGAAGAACTTAAGACGACGTGTATTGCACTAAGAATTTTGATGAACTGGGCGACCGACGTGTAATGTATTGAGAATTTTGTTGAACTGGGGGCGATCTACCTTGAACCTACCCTATTTATACGCATGCATCAAGATACGCCTAAAGATTATAAATGAACTACTATTGGCTAATAAAACGCGCCAACATTAGCGTCTATTTTAATATCCAATGAAAACCACGAATACATATTGCTTTTAGGGAAACATTCCAGAAGGTTCTACCGAAAACGCGCGAACATTACGCAACTTCCTTGTTCCCAATAATGATAAACAACTCACCCCCTCGCTGCATTATTGCGCTATTATTGACAGTTTCAGTAAAGCCGTATAAACTTATTTCCCAATAATAATTACAATTAATAAACATCTGAAATCAATGTCACATAAAAATGCATATTCATATTACAATCATTATTTACATTTAAGTAACTTGTGATACAAATTACCGCATCATATGCCCCACTAGAAACATAATTATAAATATTTACAACTTGTTTGGAAATTTTATAATTGGGTTTTTAGTCTCCTAAATCTTGGAACACACGCTATCACTTTCACTTTACACTTCACACGCATTTAACACACGATATGTTTTTTTTTTTTTTTTTTTTTTTTTTTTTTTTTTTTTTTTTTTTTTTTTTATCAAGCCACTACTTACTGGCTCTTGTTTAATTTGTTTAGACATTAATCTGACATTACAATTTTTTTTTATAGCAAATACTGTACCCTAAATTATTTAATTACTGCTACCAAATTATTTACTTTCTTAAATTGTTGACAAAAATTTATACATTTAAGATTTTTGTAATTGTTACACATATTTACCAAAATATTTACCCTCTACTCAAATATTTACATCTCTTAAATCTAGGCACTGTTTCACATGTTCTGTTTACTACATAAATATTTGTTTTTAATTAGTTTTAACAATTTTTTGTTATTTTGTACTTTATCTTAACAATACTCTTGGAATAGTATTTATGTATTTTACTTTAATATCATATTAAGTTTCAATCTTTGCATTCTTAATTTTCAAATGTTGTTACAGTTACTAAAAATTTAATTTTTTTTTTTTTTTTTTTTAACATTTCTCTTTTTTTTTATAATTTATTTCTCTTTTCAAATGACATATATAAATAGTTAACCCTCTTACATTCCAATACATTTCTCTGCAAGTCATCTTTAACTATCCAGCATTTACTTTACATCTCATTGCCATTTACCCTCCTGGATCAAATTGTGTGTGGCTAAACATTACTCGTAGCCGTATCCTAACCTTAAAATTTTTGTTCATGAATAACCTCTTGTATTCATTTGAAATTTCATCACATGATAACATTTGAAAACAATCTACAGTTTCTTGAACAACACATCTTTTAACAACTTTCATTTTCAATTCTTTTACTATCTCTTTAATTTGAAAGTACTCTGACAAATCTGTACTAAACTGTACTGGACTGGAGTTTTCATTTTGAACATCTTGGTACAATTTATTTCTTTGCATTACTGACTCATTCTGTATTTCTGATATTTCCCCTCTGAGATTAACCTGCGCCTGATTCACAACTACATTCATAACCTCTTTCATCTCTCTTAACTCACTTGAAATACTACTCATTTGACTTCCTAACTCTGTACATTCTACATCAACATGTTTACTTTTAGTGTTAACCTCACTCTTTTTGTTACCAATTTCCCTGCTCATTTCTAGCATTTCCTTTGAAACTTCTCCTATCTCACTTGCTATTATTTCCTGATTTTTATCTCTCATTTCTGGCATCCTACTATCTAGCTTCATAACTTTCTTTTCAATTTCTTTACTGCTTTGATCTACTGTTTGCTCTAATTTCTCATAATTCTGAATTAGTTTATCTATTTTCTCATTAGTCTTATTAATATCTTCCCTAAGGCCCTTAAAAATATCTTTCAGCTTTTCCATCATATTAGCATCAAAATTAACATTTCCTGCTATTCTATTCTGACTTTGTTTCTTAACATTTCCTCCCTCAACTACTACATTGTTTAAGCTATTTTCTGTAATCTGTATTGAATTACAGCTAACTGTTACATTATCCCCTTCCATCATTGTTTCTTCAATATTATTAGTAGCCATTGTTTTTGTTTTCTAAAAAAAAATTACAATACTCTGACCTTTGTGATGCTGTCTGTTGCTGTTACATTGATGTCCAGCTTTCTGCCCCATTCTCCTAGGTTTGTATGTTGCTTCTGCGTTGTATTATGATGAATCTACGTTGTCTTGTTGTTTTGTAGTTGAATTCCTTGTTGCCTTGTAATCTCGGAATTACGATGTCCAATCTGCGTCTTGTAGATCATTTCACTGCTCCATTCATTCCACATCCTGGTTAATTCTGCTACTTTCCTGGTTAATTCTGCTACTTCCTGGTTATTCTGATCCTTTCCTGGTCACTCTGCCCCACGTTCTGGGTGCCAATTTGCGAGCTAAAGTTTCTTATGTAATATGTTTTTGTATTTGTTAGCCCCACGTTGTGGAAGCCAATTTGCAAGAGAAACAAATTGTATATGTTTTGAGCCCCACGTATGGGAGCCAATTTGAAGTAAAATGTTTCTTACGTAATTTGTGTAGCGTAAGTTATTAGAACTTGAAGATCTTATATTGTTTTTACTTCATGTGAGTGGAAGCCATCTTATGACGTCATTCATTTGTTTGGTTTGTAGCTCCATCTGGCGTTAGCAATTTGCATCAATTAGTGTTCGAAAGAATTTGAAGTTTTGTATATTGTCCTCCGGCTAGCTATCATCTTATCTTGGTAGAATATGTATCTCTATACAGGTTGTGAAGCGGAAAGGAATCTTTTATCCAAAAATTACACTTAATGAAGAAATTTGTTTTATAATTTTTTATTGTCGAACACGTTCACTCTCACTTTTACATATTGATTTAGATACTCGCCAAACTGAAACTGTTTGTAATAACTTCTTACTTATCACTTTTAACTCACGTACTTCAACTTTGTGTATAATTAACGTTTTAATACTTTAGATTTTCGTAACTGGTGAATTTATAGCCGACGTATCTCATACAAATATTTTAACGAACTGAAGAACTTAAGACGACGTGTATTGCACTAAGAATTTTGATGAACTGGGCGACCGACGTGTAATGTATTGAGAATTTTGTTGAACTGGGGGCGATCTACCTTGAACCTACCCTATTTATACGCATGCATCAAGATACGCCTAAAGATTATAAATGAACTACTATTGGCTAATAAAACGCGCCAACATTAGCGTCTATTTTAATATCCAATGAAAACCACGAATACATATTGCTTTTAGGGAAACATTCCAGAAGGTTCTACCGAAAACGCGTGAACATTACGCAACTTCCTTGTTCCCAATAATGATAAACAACTCACCCCCTCGCTGCATTATTGCGCTATTATTGACAGTTTCAGTAAAGCCGTATAAACTTATTTCCCAATAATAATTACAATTAATAAACATCTGAAATCCATGTCACATAAAAATGCATATTCATATTACAATCATTATTTACATTTAAGTAACTTGTGATACAAATTACCGCATCAATGTATATCTTGAATTTTCTGGGAATGTCTCCAAAAGTGTTCTTCATTGTGAATGACTTTTGCATAACTGGTAAACCATAAGAGATAGACAAAATGTTACTACACAAAAAATGTAGATCGGGTTAAAATACACAATTCATGTCATATACATTTTTTTTGTTGAGTGAACCATTTTTGAGATATTGCTTGTTATTCTCTTAAATTTTTCAATACTTATTTTCTCAAATGGGAATTTGTTACTCATTTTTTTGTCTTGGGTATGCAAAGAGTATTAATCTGTGGCAAAGAGAATGGTGCTGCACCTAGCACCAGCTATTAAGATATATGTCGATGCTTAAAGGCTACTGTATTTCTATATTGCCCTTGCAAATCCAAACAAGGGGAACATAGTACGCCTTAAGCGATAGTCAAATATTTTTAGAACTGGTCGCTATGTGTAAAATGTAATTTTCTTGGATGTCAAAAGATCGTTTCTGCAAATGTTTATCTCGATTAATATACAATAGATGGAGAATAAGAGTTTGTAAAAATAGTTTGTACAAGAGTAGAGAAAGTCATGTGAGTGTAACACATCAGATTTTTTTATTAAGCAAGTATCAAGTATCAGTGCTCAAAAATCAGTATCGGTATTGAGTGTCGAGAAGTGGGATCGCCCCATCACTAGAAAAAAGTCATTTGATGTTGAATCTTAAAAACAACATTTTACAACCTGAAAACTCTGAAAATTGATACTTGCAAAGAAGTATATTTATGAAGAATACAAATGATATTATGAAACTCTTTCAGTGCTAGGTATAGGTTTTCACAGCATTTTCTATATGATCATCCAATAAGTATTCTCTTTTGTTCTAAAAATTAAATTATTGATTTTATATTTTCTTATGAAATATGCAAAACTCCTAAATCAGGTTGACGAAAAATGGAGATTGTTGAGAATTAGGCGTCATCTTGTATTTGGAAAAATATGTTAATCACTATCTTTGGCATTATTACACATTTTGTTACAATGAAAAGCATGCAACAGTAAGAGCTGCAACCAATTTATGTACCTTATCACAGTTCTCTTTGGACCAAATGTTCCAGCTAGTAGTTTCTTCTCGTTTGAGTTTACTCTGTGTTTGTCCCACAGGTAGGTCTGCTATACTTTCAGGAGGTTTCTCTTCATATCCAGTTTTCTCCTCAACCTCTTCAAAATCAGAATCATCTGATGAACTGCCTGCATTATTTGCTAAGGCTTGCCTTTTCAGATGAAGATATTCTTTGATTATCCGTTCCATCTTCTCCTTCAAATTTATTGCCTTTTTCAATTCCACATTCTGTGCTTCTGAAAAACAGAGGTAAAGTATGTAGTATGTCACTGCAGTAAAACAAAAATTATCCTAATATACAAAAAGAAATAATTTTGCTCATTTGTACGTGCATGTAATCTTGGTAACTATTCAATTGAATTTTATGTTTTTCTCATTGCTGAAAAGCTGACAAAGTATTTAATATTGTATTTTAACACATATCTCGCAAGAAGCATATAAATAGCAAATAATAAACATTACCATTAACACAAACAGCCAAGAAAGTGGAACCTAAGAACTGAATTCTAAACCCAGGACAGAAACCTCTAACTTAGACATGCCAGTGATCATGTGTCAAATGTAATGTGGAATATAAACTCACGTTAGGTTACATTATGTCACATCTATTTTCACTTTCTCCACCACGTACCTGGTAGGTAGAAGCAGCAATTTATTCCACCCAAAAATACATGTTTAGAGACCCCTGAATTAAAAAAAAATACTTTAGGAGTGAGAATGTGTCTCTGTACATGTATGAGAGAGAGAGAGAGGGAACAGCATAACTAAAAAATGAAAGGTCAGATAAATACCACACTTGATATTTGACTATCTTCCAAAGATGCAACACGAGGATTTGCAAGAAAATTCCCCCACAGCAAAGTACTTTTACATGGAAAAATGTTCAATATTTTTTATTTTGTCAAAAATGGCTCTGACAATTTTCATTAAAATACCACATATTTAAGATATTTACATGACAAAACATAAATCTTGAATTTTCTGGAAACAGGTTGTGAAGTCCGCTCCATAAAGAAGGAATTTTGTATACTCTCACTTAATGGGTAAACCATAAGAAATAAGACCAAATTTACTATACAAATGGTACAGATCCCTTTTAAAATCATAATTTATTTCAAATAATCTTTTTTGGAATTTTGTGACATGAAACTGAAATAATGTGACATTGAAATAATTGCTTTGCTCTCCGATTCATCTTCACTTTCTGTTTCGTTCGTATTGCAGTATTCATCATCACTCCTTTCATACTCATCGTTTTCCATAACTATATCCATTACTTGTTGCCACGTCGTTTTTGCTTTTGCTTTGCAAACTTCAATTTTGATCTATAAACGATGAAAAATTGCCAGTAATGTTTTAATTGGGTTTGCAGGCCTCAATCTTCGATGTAAGCCCAAAGGAAGAATTTACAGGGAATCAGATCCATTGACATTAAACAGGAATATTTTTCTATGCAGTCATTCCATTCTCCAGCAAATTCATTCAACAATGAGACACTAATTGATGTTGAGGTATCATTAATGTTATGAAAATGGAATAGAACCAGCTGCATAGAAATAAAACTATTGGAATCTACTTATACTATAGGTAATAAGCTAGTACAAATGATAAAATCCAAACAAAACAATACGAGTTTTTTTTTACATATTACAGCATAAGAAAATTTCATAATTTGTAATGTTTATGTACTAAATTAAGAAAACTGCCATAGGACTTTATGGGTGACCTGTTTTGGAGAGACTGCAAAGAAAGGAGTTATTAACATTAATGAAAAGCAGTTCCTGAGTTTGTTGATTTATGGATAACTAAACCCATATGAAAAAAAAGTTATGCTTAACCTTTCATCAACAATGATAATATTTACCTGACACTTTAGTCATTATTCTGATCCACTTCTTCACTTCAGGAAGATATCTGTTACTCAGCAGCTTGTACATATCTTCAGCATTTTCAAAAATTGCTGCATTTTCTGGAGTTTCCTTAATCTGGATCTTGTCTGAAAACATAACAATATCATTTTGATTTGCAGAATATTCATTTGCCATGTGGTCCATCAATCCCTTACAATTCTTGAGATATACACCTGCTACATTGTTAATCACTCTTCCGTTTCAATGAAAACAGATGTTACTAACAGCAGTTACTCCCAAAACTAGAAGAATACTGCCTGATGTTGCAATGTATGCTACTATTAACATCAGTAACCAGCTGTGTGACATTACCCTCAATAATGGATGTGAAATGAATGATTTAAAGCACGAAAAGGTGTTGGAAAGAAGATGCACTGGCCATGGCTTTTAAGCACAAAGCAAATAAATTGCAGGTTAATGGATCTTAGAAAATGAACTGCTGACATACACTATGTGATCAAAAGTATCCGGACACCTGGCTGAAAATGATGTACAAGTTCGTGGCACCCTCCATCGGTAATGCTGGACGACAATATGGTGTTGGTTCACCCTTAGCCTTGATGACAGCATTCACTCTCGCAGGCATACTTTCAATCAGGTGCTGGAAGGTTTCTTGGGGAATGGCAGCCCATTCTTCACAGAGTGCGGAACTGAGGAGAGGTATCGATGTAGGTCAGTGAGACCTGGCACGAAGTCGGCATTCTATAGGATTCAAGTCAGGACTCTGCGCAGGCCAGTCCATTACAGGGATGGTAATGTCATGTAACCACTCCACCACAGCCCGTGCAGTATGAACAGATGCTCAATCATGTTGAAAGATGCAATCGCCATCCCCGAATTGCTCTTCAACAGTGGGAAGCAAGAAGGTGCTTAAAATATCAATGTAGGACTGCACTGTGATCGTGCCACGCAAAACAACAACGGTGCAAGTCCCCTCCAGGAAAAACACGACCACACCATAACACCACCACCTCCGAATTTCACTGTTGGCACTACACACGCTGGCAGATGTCGTTCACTGGGCATTCACCATACCCACACCCTGCCATCAGATCGCCACATTGTGTACCATGATTCGTCACTCCACACAATGTTTTGCCACAGTTCAATCGTGTAATGTTGATGCTCCTTACACCAAGCAAGGCGTCTTTTGGCATTTTCCTGCATGATGTGTGGCTTATGAGCAGCCTCTCGACCATGGAATCCAAGGTTTTTCACCTCATGCCTGTCATAGTACTTGGAGTTGATCCTTATGCAGTTTGGAATTCCTGTGTGATGGTCTGGATAGATGTCTGCCTATTACTCTTTACGACCCTCTTCAAAAGTCAGCGGTCTCTGTCAGTCAACAGATGAGGTCGGCCTGTACGCTTTTGTGCTGTACATGTCCCTTCACGTTTCCACTTCACTATCACATCAGAAACAGTGGATCTAGGGATGTTTAGGAGTGTGGAAATCTCGCGTATTGACACATGTTCACCTGACCACGTTCGAAGTCCGTGAGTTCCAGGGAGCATCCCATTCTGCTGTTTCACGATGTCTAATGACTACTGAGGTCGTGGATAATGAGTACCAGGCAGTAGATGGCAGCAGAATGCACCTAAGATGAAAAATGTATGTTTGTGAGGTGTCAGAATAGTTTTGATCACATAGTGTATGTAGGATGGCTATGAAAAAAGGCAACATTTTAATTTCTCAAATAATTTATGAACTCCTATTTTCAAGCTTTTTAACCCCAAACAATGTGAAAAATCTAATGTGTTACATTCACATGACTTTCTTCACCCACTATCATCTATTTTGATATAGCTTCTACAAATTATTCTTACTGGCGCCTATTTTCCTATTCTACTTCATGTTAATTGAGATCAGCCTTTGCAGAAATACTTTCACTTCACATTTCCTTGTAGATACAAGGCGAATACAGAAACTGAATCAAGTCAGATGTTTAAAAGTGGGTTACTGGCCTTAAAATTCTACAGTCCTTTTGACATCGCAAGAAACAACTGAATAGCAGCAGCACTTTAAAATAATGACAAGTATTAACAAATTCAAACCAATAATGGATATCTAGGAAATCGCTCATGCCTCACAAAAAGTTATTGGAAATGAACTACATGTTTCAAAGAGATCTACATTTTTTGAGTAGTACAGTTTTGCCCAACTCTTATGGTTTACTGTTAAACAAACTTCCTTCCAAATGCAGAGAACTTCAAAGGCTGTTCCCAGAAAATTCAAGATATACATTTTATTTGTCATGTAAATGTCTTAAATATAAGCATTTTTATCAATATTGTTACAGCAGTTTTTGAGAAAATAAAAAATATCAAAACTTTCTCCATGTAAAGGGAAGTTGGAGTGGGGAGATTTTCTTGAAAATTTTTGTGTTGCATCTTTAAAAGATACTAAACTTAAATATCAAGTTTGGTATTTACTGAAAGTTTTGTTTTAGGGTTATGCTGTAAACAAAACAAAAACACACCCCCACATACCTTTTTCTAAAAGTGCTTTCTGTTTCAATTCAGGGGCCTCAAAACATGTATTTCTAGTGAAATACAGTACTTCCTCTTACCTACTATATGAAGAGGGCAGGGAAAGTAAAAATATGCACAAAAATATGGAATATATGAAAACCTTTGAACACATTTCTTGTGAAAAACAGATCTTCTTACTGTGAGAAGAGAATAACAACTGCTAGGTTTTGTTTCCTGAATACCATAACCCTCTTAAGTCAACGTACAATGACATACCTACATATCGACAGAAAACGCTACACTACTCTTATAAGCTACTTTTATTAGTTCATTCATGGCACTTACTAGGATTAATATTTACTTCAATTGCATATTTGGAAGAGAGAATTCCATATTGTCGAATATTTATTTTATCCTCAGAATCCAATGAACCACTTTCAGAATCCGATGAGTCATTTCCTTCACTACAAACTTGCTGAGAGCTAGTGGATGGTTTCTGCAAATCATCTATGTCTTTCCTTTCAGAAAAAGTGTCTGTTACAGTAGAATTTGTCTTAGAGTTTTCTTCTTTTTCTTCTTCTTCTTGAACAAAGAAATTATCAGGCGTTGGCAACAGCAGGGACAAACAGTTCTCAAGAGTTGTGAGTGAATTTGTTATCTCAGGATGCAGCTCTGAAAAAAAAACAATAGTAGGGTCAATCAAAGCTTAAGTAATACACTCAAAAAATTGAAGACAATGTCATGCATTATAATACATATAATTACTTAACCTGCTGTAAAAAGGTATGTTTTGTGGGAAACATACTTATTAGTTTTTAACTATGTATAATAAAACCACTTCAAATAAAAGAATCTGAGGGTGGATTTAAAAAAAAAATTGCATTAACCCTATTCTTGGATAAATGACTTTTCTGTCTGACTTGAAAAGTTTAGTTTCAGTGCACTTATGCAAATAACAAAATACTGTATTTTATTTCAAATAGCCTTGAATATGAATGTGTTTATAGCATGTATATGCGATAATATTTTAAACGTCTATGGTTATCTGTGTACTAAACATTGTTATAATATATTGTATTAAAATTCTTTTACAAAAACTACTTTAGGCTAAAGACTTCAGAATTTTGCAGGTTTTAAGGAAATGCTTTGCATTTGGCTTGTCGTCTTTTAATTCTCAATATAACACAGAACCTTTCCCTCTTGTAGTAGCAAACATAATCTGTCTGTGTATATTCTAAAATCTACCTCTATTGGCTCTTCCTAACCACATCTCCCCCAATTCATTCCAAGTAGATTCTGTCCCACTTTTTCTACACAGCTAGCTTCTGCTGTAGGTTTAAACAATAATTCATGATGTGAGCAGTTGGCACCTATTGCACTCTGAACCAATATTTTAATACTCTATCACCCAACCTCTCACACTGACCTTCCCCATTTCTTAAAGAACACTGACAGGATAATTTAGTGGAATATCTAACATGGCTTTACAAAACATATTCAGTAGTTTACATATTGTGACGTATGCAAGCATTGTTAAGCGCATACGTGTCCTTGGTCGCCTGGATCGGGGATTACGTAAGAGTGGTGGGGGTAGAAGCTTAGATAGCGTCCCCATGCTGTAGTAGCGTGGCTTGGCTTGGTTTGGCTAGTCAGTCAGTGAGTAGAGGCGCACCGGGCAGGTCGTATTGTTACGCACTCTCCATGCATGAAGATGTATGGCGTCCTCAACGAGTGGACATGAAGTCAAGGAGGTAATGTAACCACTTTCAGCAATATAACATAATACCATCCAAGTCTTCCCTGTTTAATTTACCATAGTATAAAGCTCCTTTCTTCCATTCTGAACCATGTAGGAATCCTTTTTAGTAGTTATCCTATAATATTTTTCATTTTCAATTAGCTGCGTCCCTTGTCGTGGCCTCGCCTTATTTAATTTGTTAACTTCCTGGTACCTTATTAACGAGTCGCCTACCTCCCTTTGAGCATTTGTTTAGAGGTCACGACAATATATACTTCCAACTATTCTTCACCTCTCCACAAACCCCTTCAATTGCACTACTGTACTATATGCTCTCGCACCAAACTACATTCATATTACGTGCAAAATATAAACATTTTTTAAAAGCTTTATTGATCTCCCTTTAGCTAATTCAAACTTTTTCTGCCTTTCCTTAAGACAGAAAAACCTCTAAACCTTATTTCCAAGCAAGTAAACTCTATAACAATCTATTTGGATACTGTTTCCTCCTATTGACCGGTTTTCTTCCTTTCCAGTTTATTGCTTTCTTAAAAACCATGAACTTTTCTCTTATCCTGATTTGCTTTCACATTCACTCCTTACGGTGTCTATTTCTGAAACTGTATTCTTCAGTCCAGCCACTGCAAATGATACAACCATTAAGTCATCTGCATATATCTTCAGCTGTCCATACCGATGCTCTTAGCATTTGAGCTACCATGGCAAGATAGCCATATGTGCATTAGATCTTATCTGATTCAAGCATCCCAGTAAACCTTCAAGGCAATCTCAAATACCATACCTCAAAGGCTTTGAAGCTTTACTGGGATACTTGAATTGGATGAGAAAACTTAATGCACATATGAGGTATCTGACCATGATAGCTCAAGTGATAAAAGCATCAGTACAGTGAGCTGAAGATCCATGGTTCAAGTTCTAGCCATGGCATGAGTTTTTCAAGTTTGATTAAACTTTACAAAATAGAATTTGATTTGTAACCCAATCTTGTGTAACTTCTTAAGATACTCTGCCTTCTCTACATCCGACAGACCATTTATGACTAGGATCAGGAATTTTATTACAAGTGGACTGTTATTTTATTAAAAATTGATGGTAAGGGTACTTTCATTCCGCTACCTTGTAAAGTGGATAAATTTTATGCCTCAAGAATACGGGATAAACAAAGAAATCTCATTTGAGATTAAAAAAATCCATGTAAGCACTACGCACTAAGAAAGATAGGATATACTCTTATTTGCATAGTGCAGATACGGAACTTTTTAAGGAAAACGGTGTGTTTCTTCATACTTGAATAAATACTTGTGATGTAATCTAAGAAACCATGTGTCATTTTCTCAAAATTATTTTTCCATTTTTTGTTCCTTCCAAATAGAAACTCAATTACGAACAAAGACAGTTTTCTCTCTCTATGTATAAACTTACATTGTTTTATACTGGGTTTCTTTTAAATGATGTAACTGGCAACCCACTGCCCCCAAGGGACTGCTACACAAATCTGTTTGTTCAGCATTGGCAGACTGGCTCACCATTTCTCATCTATTATTTTATGATGTGAAACAACATGAATATGTTACGCTAACCTTCTGTGTCTATACAAGCCTGACACCTATTGTCATGGTCTAGTGGTACCCCTAGTTCCCAAAGTCATCGGTTTAAACCCAGAAGAGGGCGATGGATTTTTTTGGACATAAAAATCCTTAGCATGGCTTCCTTCACTCATTCATTTCATTCATTTATCATTCATCCATTAAAACATGTTTATGTTGTAGGATACGTCAAATATAATATACATTATTTACATCAGGTAAAAACTTAAAATAATTACAGATTTAGAAATTCATCTACGGTATAAAAGCTGTGATCTTTTAAGAAATTTAATAACGTTCTTTTAAATTTTTGTTGAGAATCAATATTTTTTATTTATTCAGATAGCTTGTTATATGGACATAAGCCAACATATCTGAAGCTATTTTCATAGTGTTTAGTTCTGTGTGAATTTACAAATAGATTATGCTTAGTATTATATATATATATATGAACTTCTGAATTTGTTTTGAATAAACTTAAGTGAGCTTTCATATAAACAAGTGTTTCATATATGTAGGTACTGGCCAAAAAATGTTTAATTTTTTAAAGTACGATTTACAACTAGTTGTTGTTGAGAGATCTGACATAATTCTAATTATTTTCTTTTGTATTTTGAATACTTTGATACTATCTTTGGAATTTTCCCAGAAAATATCATCATATACTAGCAAAGCAACTAGCATCATATATGGACATATGCAAAGTATACTGCTCTAAGCATATTTACACTAGACATGCATTTGACTGCCCTTATTAGGAAGCACATTTTACTCAGTTTTTTTTTTTTTTTTTTTTTTTTTGGCTCTCAACTCAAATTTTCATCTACTATTAAATCCAAGTACTTGTTTGTTTTTGCATAGTTTATTTGGCATTGTCCCAAAGTTAATCTTGGATATATTTGATTTTTACTTATCTTATTATGGAAGTACAGAGCTGCTGTTTTCTCTTTACTTAATGCCAGCATGTTAGCAATGAACCAGTTAAAAATGTATTTCAAACTTTTATCTAATGTGGATTTGGATCGCTCTTTATAAAAATACTAGTATCATCAGCAAAAAGTTACATTTACACCTATCATATTATTTACATTATCTGTGAAGTCATTTATGTATGAGATAAATAAAAGAGGTTCTGGTACAAATCCTTAAGGTACTCCATATTTTATTGTACTACAACTTGAAAGCCAAGATTTGACTTTGCCAGTTTCTCTATCAAAATGTTCAATTTCAACTGATTGTTTTCTCTAGATAAGATTTAAACCACTTTAATGCCACTCCCCTCACACCATATGTGGATAATTTCTCTAATAACAATGCATAATCAACTAAATCAAAGATCTTTGTAAGGTACAAGAAAATACCTATTACTATTTATTGCCTAGTGCATCATATACTTTTTCAATAAAATTTGTCAGCGCAGAGTTTGTGGACTTTTTTTTCCTAAAAGCATTTTGATTCTGTTTATTATTTTAAATCTATCCAGGAAGCTTATTATTCTTCTATACATTATTTACTCAAATATCTTTGCAAAAGATGAAATTAGTGATATTGGTCTATAATTCTCAACCTCTCCTTTGTTACCCTTTTTATAAATAGATTTCACTTTTGCCTCTTTTAACCTCTCGGGGTATAGCCCATTCACCAGTGAAAGATTTATTAAGTGTGTCAGTGGTTCTATTAGAAATGAGCGTTTTTTTACAATGCATTGAATATCCATCTATTCCTGCTGACTCTTCATTCTTCAATTTTGTTGTAATATTTATTTCATCTGCTATCACTGGAGTTAAAAATAGTGTGTCCTCATTCTGCTTTAGGTTTAGCCTTTCTTTATTTCCTTTGTGAATAAACTGCTGTGTTGAAGCTTGCGGAACCAAGGATAGGTAGGCAGCAACTCACAGGTTGGGAGTTATTGCATTCAGGATAAAAGAATCTGTAGTGTTAACAAGTAGGTTAAGGGTTAGTAGTAGAGCTGACTGAATGTAATTATACTATGTATATGTATTTTGATAGATATGGTGAAATAAATTATCTAATCTAATCTAAACCTAGTTAATAATTTTTAGCATTTTTTCTGCAACACTTATACAGAACTTGTTAAATAATTCAGAAATATCTTTAGGATCACTTATACATTGGACATTATTTTCTAAACAATAGTTTATGCTGTCCTATTCTGTAGTATATTATGTTATATGAACGTGGGTCTGGAAACGCTTTGTTTCCATGTTACAACTCATTTTCTCCAACTCATTAATCATGGGGAACATACATGACAGAACGTTAGAATCATGGGGAACATGCACTCTTGGTTACGTCTGGTTACGTTGTCATCGTAGGTGCATTGTCAGTGTTTTGTTTTACATGTTCCTGTTGCCTGAGACTTACATCATTGCTTGTTTACAGGTAACATCAACTGTTCCAGTGAGCAGTACGACCTTGGCAAGCACACAGGTTACTACGTACTAGTAGAGTTGATCACAAACTTGGCTCATGCAATGGCAGTGTACACAAATGCAGAGATGGCAGGTGCCCATTTGATGTATGGATTAGCAGACGGCAATCGTGCTTGCACTCAATGTTTGTACCGGGAGAGATTTCCAGGACGAAGGTGCCCTGACAGGAAAACGTTTGAAGCCAGTGATTGTCAACTTAGGGAACATGGGGCATTTCAGCCTGATACTCGTGACCGGGGGAGGTCTAGAAGGATGAGCACACCGTAACGGGAGGTGGCAATTCTTCAAGCAGTTGACGACGACCCTAGTGTCACTACAAGATATGTAGCTGCAACAATGAATGTTGACCACATGACTGTCTGGCAAGTGTTACACGAGGTCCAACTGTATCATACCATTTACAGCATGTGCAGGCACTATCAGCAGCTGATTTTCCTGCACAGGTATGCTTCTGCGAATGGTTTATGCAACAAAGTGTCAACCCTAATTTTAGTGCAACGGTGCTGTTCATAGATGAGGCATCGTTTCAACAAGATCAGATTGTAAATTATCACAATCGGCATGTATGGACTGACGCCAATCCTCACACAACTGTTGAAACAAGTCATCAACAAAGATTTTCTGTCAATGTTTGGGCCAGCATTGTTGGTGACTGTTTGGTAGGGACTCACGTTCTTCCACCGAGGCTCAACGGACTAAGTTACCATAATTTCGTAGAGAATGTTTTACCTGATCTGTTAGCAGATGTACCTTTAGCTGTGTGACAAAACTTGTACTTCATGCTCGATGGAGCACCTCCTCATTTTAACATTAATGTTCGTCGGCTTCTAACAAATTTGGTGACAGATGGATAGGTAGAGGTGGATGAATTGCCTGGCTTCCACGCTTCCCGGACCTAAACCCACTGGACTTTTATTTGTGGGAGCATTTGAAAGCTCTTGTGTATCGAACCCCAGTACCAGATGTTCGGAGTCTCTGTGCTCGTATTATGGAAGGCTGCGAAACCATACACAATACTCCAGGGATACATCAGCACATCCTGGATTCACTACGATGACGGGTTGATGCATGTATCAATGCTCACGGAGGCCATATTGAACTCCTCCTGTGAGAAAGATTTGCATGTGGTATGCTGGTATGCTCTATTCTTGTGTGTTTCCCATGAGTAATGAGTTGGAGAAAATGAGTTGTAACATGGAAACAAAGCGATTCCAGACTCATGTTCATATAACATAATTTCTTTGTCTACATGTGCAATTTGTGCCATACATTTTTGTTATACTCTGATAACTTCATACAGCTTTGCATAACGTTATTCCCACCACACCATGAGAAACAACATTAAATGAACTGTAAATGCAACTATCCTCTGAAGTCATATGAGCTAGGCTATCACAGAGCAAGATCATTCAACCTGCTGCATGTAAGAACTGGCAGCCACCAAATTTGTCATTCAAGACAAACACCATATATACCCAATATAATAGCATGTTTTCACTTGTTTCTGGAAAATTTGGCACTGGCAATATTTACCATGGTTTCATTTTAGATGAGGCATTGTTTATAGAACAACTTCTTCTAGTTTTTGAAATGCAGAAGCAGTGCAATCTGGGACACAGTGAATGTACTGAACTAACTCACTGTACTATAAGCCAGTTTTGACCGATTTAGCATTTTGCACTGTACTGAAAACATTTTCCAAGTGGCACAGATTCCTGAGCTACATCACATTTCTGTTTGATGTACATACCGTTCAGCTGGGAAACCACTTTCTTCATTTTCTCTTGGTTAACAATAGATAATCTGCGCTGTTGTTCTCGCCTTTGCAATTGCTCTGCAGCACTTTCCAATTCTATGGCGCTGAAATCCACCTGCATTACAAAAACATTTTATGATTAGAGTACCTTGCTTTCTGATATATTCGTGCATTATGGGGAAATATTCTAAACCCTGTTTCTTCCAAACTTACTCTGAATTTAAACATACCAAACTGTGTTACTCCGTGTCCACTTTACCATGATTGGCTGAGGCTGTTTGTGCCATAAAGAGCACATTTCACAACAACAAAGTCCATAGGACCAACAGACAACATAGCCACAATTGAACTGTAACAACATGCACTCATACAAATGAAATGTCATAAGTATGCAATTGTAAAGTATTATTAAATAATATTTAACTTATAGTTACGGAGTGCTAATAGTGGTACAATTCCTTCTCGGTTGGTCTCTGATTCTGTGATAACAGTTTCACTATTAAAAGAAGGAGTGCTAAGCAAGCAGTGGAAGAGAGTGGATGTGTGTGGAGGAAGCTCCTGGAATGGAAGAAAGAAGGGCTTAAGTAACCATGGGAATTGGTATTGAGGTGCATAGAGCAAGAATTGGAGTATTTAATAAATTAAAATGGAAAGATTTCAAAACAAACAAAGGTGTAGAAAAGATGGTAAACATGTTTCTTCTCACATGTGTAATAGGTATACTATTGGTAATTGGTGGAGTTGAAATTAACCCTGGGGCAAATGGGGATCGAAACGTCATGGAACAAACATTGGCATACATTAAAGATATGGATGAGAGATTAGGAAATAAACTCAATGGAATGGAAAAGGAACTAATAGATATTAAGGGAGAGATTAAAAATGAAATGCAAGATATACGAAATGAGGTACAGAAAGTTAAAAGAAGAGTTGAGCTGCTGGAAGAGAGACACCGAAGATTTAATTTGGTTATAGCAGGAGTGAAAGAAAGGAATGGAGTATGGCCCGTAGATGAGGTCAGAGAGATTATAGAAGGAAAGCTTGGTTTGAAGGTACAGGGCTGGGAGATTAGAGAAGCATTTAGAGTGGGGAGATCAAGAGGAGCCAGAATGATAGTTGCAAGATTTACGTCAGTGCAGTTTGTTTATGAAGTATTGAAGAAATCGAAGCTACTAAAAGGAACAAATATCTTTATAAATAGAGATTTATCGGTGGAACAACGGGCCTTGAAGAAGGATCTAATACAACAAATGAGGCTGGCAAGAATGGAAGGGAAACGGGCCTTCATAAAGAACCTACGATTATGGGTCGATGGGTGTATGGTGATGGGATACGAAAGTGACACAAGGAACAGCAGATCGCAGGGGCAGGATACGATTCAGCGATATTCATCGGCGACTAGAGAGAAGGAATGCAGAGGAAGTCCAAAGAGCAATCGGAGACCGGAGGATAAGGTTAGACATATGGAAGTTACGTCACTGGCACGTGGGGCTGGCGGAAAGAAGATGACAGTGTTAGAGGGTAGGCGTGGCCAAGACGCAGGCAGAACGTCAGATCAGAGTGACGTAAGGGCTTCAGCTGGCGAAATAAGGAAAATGGAAGTTATGTCACTGCTAAGTGGGGCTGGTGGGAAGAAGATAGCTGAGTCAGAGAAGAGATCAGGAGCCGAAGCAGTGACGTCAGATCAGAGTGATGTATGGACAACAGCTGGCAAAGTTTGGTAAGTGGCATCATCGAGGAGGGAGGGAGTTCAATCGTCACGTGATATGATTGCGGGCAGGGCAGAGGCGGGGTTTCAGAGTGGTGAATTGGTGGAAGAAGAAACTATTGTGTTAACACCCAATGGGAGTCTACGGATTTTGGACAGAAACAATGTGGGACTGTTAAAGGAGCCACCAGAAATAGATTTATGGAGTAGGAAAGTGTGCCATACATATAGAAATAGTGCAGGTTCTGTGAGAAATATGGGAAAACAGAAGCAGTAATAATGAGGAAGTATATAGAATAGGAAGGGAGAGTGACTATAGAATGTATAGAAAGCTACAAAGTAGACAAAGTAAAGACAAGGTTTTGATAGGCAAGTGATAGATTTTATGAAATCGTGAAGTGAATGATTTAGATATAAAGGACGGTAAATACGAGAGGGTTAGGAGGGAGAGGTACATTTCTTAGTATGAACGAGCAACTGTTGTTATGGACGATTAGTGCGGGGAACAAGTAAACATTCTCTAAATTGCATCTAATAGTTCCCATTTCCCGCTGATAGGGAGTATTAAAGACGGCGGAGGAAGCAAGGGAAGGAGATGGGAAGGGGACAGGAACAGTAAGCAGCATAGTGAATTTAAAGCGATATGAAGCTAACTCAACACACATGCCTTGTAAATGCGGAAGCTTGGGTACGATCGGCAAAAGGAGCTAGGGCTCGACGCTGATCATGCCCAAATAATTGTATTAGCTCAACACTCAATAAAGATATCATTAAAAGAAGAGCTTTTCAGTAGTTTTAATTTCCTTTTGGGATTTTCCTACACTGCTAACACTTACACTTGAAAATTCAGACACGAGCTCCTCAATTTTTCATACTGGTAGAGCATAAGGACATTAAAAATGTGTAACACTACCTTTTTCTCACCATTACATAATTGTTTCCTCTTATGATGCTTGAGCTCAAAGGTGCTCAAGAATTCTGCCATTATGCAGAATTTACAAACAAATATGGAAAACTCAAACACTTACGGTCATCAGTGAGTAACAGTCAATGTTAATACACTTCACCTTTACGCTCAACTGGGGTATTAATCTGTGATAAAGCCAAGTTTAAACACAAGAAGTAACCTCCCACACATTTCACAATACTATAGCACTAACAAACAAATGAGTTGATGCCTATATGTACTTATTTTGTACATGTGCTTGTGTTTTCTTGTGATTCTTTGAATATATAAAAGCAAACTACTGTTTTAAATAGAGAATTAATTTCTATCGATATAAGCACTTTATGTGTCCAGCAACCAACAAGAGAAGACTAGATGCACATGCTTCTGTTGACATACAGAGTAAAGTAAGAGGAAACGGGGTAAGGATATATAATCTTTTGAACCCTTAAAGCTAGAAATGTAATATTTTGCAGACAAGTTGCAATTTTAACAATTGTCATTCAATGCAGTTTTATGTCTGTACATCTTAGGGTATGGCATATACCGTATTTACGCGAATCTAATGCGCACCTTTTTTGACCAAATGTAGTACTCAAAATTGTGGTGCGCATTAGATTTGAGTGCAAATCCATTCCCAGAATGCTGGTAACTCCATTCAATATTTTTTTGTTTATTACGTCACAATGGATTTCTGGAGTTAACAGGCATCCAGAAACTTGTGACAAGCTAGCCGCTCATTTATCATTGGCCTATTATTGAGGGTGTTTAGTTATGATATGGAGGACAAGGGCAAACAGAGAAGAACGTCTTATGATGCTTCTTTAAAGCATAAAATAGTCCTTTATGCTGAAAAAAAAAAATGGTAATACAAAGGCAGGAAGGGAGTTCAATGTATCAGAAAGTAACGTTGGCTTGTGGCGCAAACAGAAATTGGCATTATTTGCTACAAAAGCTAGTTCAAGAAATGCTTTGGATGGCAGCAAGGATGACGTGCTCTGGAACAACGGGGATGACGGGGAGAGATCTGTTTCAGATGTGGACACTTCCGAGGATTCCAGTGATGAAAGCATCAGTGAATGATGATGATTCACGCTTGTAATTTACGGTATTGTATTAATAAAATCATTTTGAACGTGTACTTTCCTTATTTCATGTTCACCAATTTTCTTCTTTAACAATGTGTCACCTAACAATAGGGCACTTTCAATTCTATAATCTGATGGTTTATATATACGATAAATCCAGTGTTGCACTAAATAAATTTAAGTAAAATACCTATTACCTGTTTTCTGTCATTGATGCGCTTTACATTCGATATAAAACCTTGTTTTATAATTTTAAGTTTCAAATATGGGGTGCGCATTAGATTCGCATAAATACGGTATATATGATATGATATCTTTATTGAGTGTTGGGCATGATCAGCGTCGAGCCCTGGCTGCTTTTGCCGATTGTACCCAAGCTTCCGCATTTATAAGGCGTGTGTGTTGAGTTAGCTTCATATCACTAACGTTTCTCATTTAAATTCACTATACTGCTTACTGTTCTTCTCCCCTTCCCATCTCCTTCCCTTGCTTTCTCCGCCATCTGTAATACTCCACTATCAGCGGGAAATGGGAACTATTAGATGCAATTTAGAGAATGTTTATTTGTACCCCGTACTGATCGACCATAACAACACTTGCTCGTTCATACTAAGAAATGTACCTCTCCCTCCTAGCCCTCTCGTATTTACCGTCCTTTATATCTAAATCATTCACTTCACGATTTCATAAAATCTATCACTTGCTTAGCAATACCTTCTTTACTTTGCCTAATTTGTTCCCTTCTATACATTCTATAGTCACTCTCCCTCCCTATTCTATTTACTTCATTATTACTGCTTCTGTTTTCCCATACTTCTCACAGAGCCTGCACTATTTCTATATGTATGGCACACTTTCCTACTCCATAAATCTATTTCTGTTGGCTCCTTTAACGGTCCCGCTTTGTTTCTGTCCAAAATCTGTAGACTCCCATTAGGTGTCAACACAATGCTTTCTTCTTCCACCAATTCGCCACTCTGAAACCACGCCTCTGCCCTGCCCACAATCAAATCACGTGTCGATTGAACTCCCTCCCTCCTCGATGATGCCACTTTCCTAACTTTGCCAGCTGTTGTCCATACATCACTCTGATCTGACGTCACTGCCTTGGCTCCTAATCCCCTCTCTAACTCAGCCATCTTCTTCCCGCCAGCCCCACGTAGCAGTGACGTAACTTCCATTTTCCTTGTTTCGCCAGCTGATGCCCTTGCGTCAAATACGGTATATATCCTTTTTAGTGTTATTTTATTCACTACTTTCAAGCACTTTTTTAAAGATGCTGATTCAGGGTTTTTTATTGCATATCACTACTAATAATTTGTTTCATCACAAGTTTCAAATTACTGAAGGACAGAACAATTAAATTCTTGAATAAATTCTTATTACTGTTTTTTTTTTTTAAATTTTTTAATTTTTGGTAATTATTTCTTTTTTCAACTTAATTGAGTGAACTCTTTGATAGAAAACAATCCTTGTGCTATTTTATGCAAATTCTTTAATCTTATAACTCTAATAATAAAATAATAAAAGCAACAGCATTAAACTGTTTCACCTTTTTACAATGCCTTAAGAAGTTGTAACCTAGCCGAAGCTTCTTGTAGCCATCTCCGAACTCTTTATTCCATTCCTGAATGTTTTGTAGAGCTTGTCGTTTTAAGTTTTGTGCAGCAACACGAGGTGGTGGCAACAACTGGTCATAGGAAACCTCACATGTCAACTCAAACACACGCTGCAGGTTGGATACAAGTAGTTCTCGGAAGCAATGGGACCGACTGCAAAGTTCAACTCTTCTAAGTGATCACATATTTAATTAATCAAAGTGCAATTATTTCATAACCAATGCCCATTATGAGCACTCCAAGAGCATTAGTGTTCCTTGGAGTGATTATCAACTCAAAGGTACAGTGGACTAAAGCAGAAGAACCAAATGATAAAGGAAAAACCTAATGTGCAACATTCACCATTTTTCTATATCTTTCACCGGTTATATATTATACTATTCATCTAAAAAGGGATTCTTCTATCCACTTTATGTTAATGATTAGTCATGATTTGAATTTTAAATTATGCAATACAAAATTGTTTAGATTTAGAAATAATATTCATAAACTTTTACTCATAGCCCCAGCGAAGCAAGGCCTACCACTGCATCCTATACCTTCGCCCACACAGAATATCAAGGGTAGAGTGGCACGTGGTGACATGCTGCTTTCCCATGGTCACTTTGGTGGAGCTTCAAGACTATAGGCAGTACCAGGAATCGAACCTGAGTCCACTTGCACTACAGTGCTAAAAGTATGACCACAGAAACTATGCTTAGTTATGTTTACTTGATAAATATCTTCATAATTTCTCAGGTACTGACCTGTGAATAGCATTCTGCCCTAATCTCTTTTCTTGAATTTTCAATTTTTTCCAAATAAACATCTTTTAATATCTAAAAATTCCACTTTCCTGTAAATATTCAGGCTGGTTCAAATAACTGGGAACAAAACCAATACGAGAGCAACAAATTTAAAATATTGTTACAATGTGAGTATCCATAGTTAACGGGAAGCTTTCCTGCTTCCGGGAACAGGAAAGAAGATTTGGGCAAGTTTTAACTGTTTCATTCCTATTTTCAGGATTGGCATATTAGATACATGATACATTTTGTGCACACAAAATTCTTCACTGTAGAAATATTCAAGGCAGCCATAACATGAAACAGCTGCTAAAACTCTTTCTAGTTTTAATATGGAAATACCATACCAGGAGAAATTCTGGCAAATGTGACCCCTTAAGATTCATTGAGCATGTGCTTCTAGTGAAAGTGTTGGTTTGTTTATATACAATTGATTACTGGCCATTGTCTCAAAAAACAACAAAAAATACAAAAAGCAAAAGCTGATAAAAACTGCAGAAAACAATGAACAACTTTTATGTATGCTATTAATAAAGCAATGATGCTTTCAGTATAAAAAAACAGAAACAGTAGTGGCTCTGTGTTCGGAAAATGTTTCCTCTATCAAATGATGATGACTGACCTGCATTACGTTGGCTGAATGGGAAGCAGGTGAAAAAAAAGTATTATTGACCAGTAAAAAAACAAATGACATCCCAATGCATAAAATCAAGTTTCCATTTCGCTACCAATATGGTCATTGATATAAATTCCCATTCTTGTTCCTGGTGTATTGTGAACCAGCCTTACTTTCAATAGTTGTTCACATGATGACTACTGTAACCAAAAGGCTAATACAAGCTGCTAGGATTATAGAATATTGTGGTTATTTAAATTCATGAATTTGGCATAAATATGAAATCTTCTCATACTTCCACATTGCAATGCCTTTCTGGTTTTAACATATGTATCTCTTTTCATAACCATTAACTACTTATGTTCGCAACTCTAAGGCTAACCATACCGCAGCCAATCATCATTAAAACAAAATTTTGGTGATTATGCAGAAGTTGGGCCATTCAAAAAAAAAAAAATTCTGATGTGATACATTCAATTACATTCCCCACTATCTATCATTTATTAGTGGATATACAAACATCCTTACTAAAGCTTATTTTTCTATTACATTTTAATCCAAATACACCTTTGCAGAAATAGCTGAATTACACATTTTGCTATGGATACAAGGGGAACAGCAATAGTAAAATGTTTTAGAATTGAACACTATATGCTAGCCTTAAAATTCCATACTGTTTCCATGTAATCACAAGAAACAACTGAATATTTACAGACTTCAAGAGAATGGCCAAGTATTGAACAATTCGAACCATTAATAACGGATATCTCAGAAATAGCTTATGCAAAAAAAAAAAAAATTATTGGAAATAAATTGTGTGTTTTAAAGAGATCTACATTTTTTGTGTAGTACATTTTCGTCTATCACTTAACATTTTCAATTTATACAAGATTATACAAAATTCCTTCTGAATGAAGAGGACTTCACAGGCTATTCCCAGAAAATCCAAGATATACATTTTATTTGTCATGTAAATATCTTTAATATATGGGATTTAATCAAAATCATTACAGCCATTTGTTAGAAAATCAAAAATTATTTATTTATCTGACTTCTCGTTTCCGAGTTTCTCTCTCTCTCTCTCGCTCTCTCTCTCTCTCTCCCCCTCTCTCTCTGTCTGTCTCTCTCTCTCTCTCACATCCCCACACCCACAAACTCTTTTTCCAAAAAAGCTTTTCTTGGATTCAGGGGGGCTCAAAACATGTATTTCTAGTGAAAAAACTTGGTATTGCATTTTTGGGTGGAATGCAATACTTTCTCTACCTACTAGTACGTGGTAGAGAAAATAATAAATTAAAATATGGTGATACTGATAAATTGTTTTACACTAATTACATTTTTATCGATTTTGTTTGTCAGAAAAGCTCTGTTATGGGAGTTAGACATAATAACACTTATTGTATTATTACCCTTAGAATGAATAGAATTTTGACTGCTGCTAATATCATATGGAAAAAAACAAACAAAAAAAAACCCACATGCACAGTAAACCTAAGACTAAGCTCTGATTAAATCTAGAAAACACAGGAGCCCTTGACTTCACTGTGGCTCACTACAGCCTAACACCTATGCTCACCTACTACTTGCTCTAAGGCTAACAATAAAGGATGGCGTATATAAGAAATTACGCTTTAATTCCATAATGAAGCTTTTTCAACAAACAAAATTGGTAAAACGTAATCAGCATCCAACAACTTCTCAGTAACATTGTATATCATTAATCTTTTTGAGCAGCCAATTTCTTCATAATTACCCAAATTTATCCATGAGGAATCGTAGGTCAGATTAGTGTACGCATGACCATTGCTAACAATAAAGAAATCTATCATTTGACTCATTTATTTTATCTTCATCTATGCCATCATCTTTACAAATGAAACCACTAATGGTAAATATAATCCAATCAACTACTTTATTGGTCACCTCTGGTCAGTTTGTGCTTCCGTCAGTATGTGGTACTTTGTGACTCTTGTTCATGCACTTCAGAACTGAACATGTCAAATTTTGAGTGAAAAACAGGGCAAGAATGAAATTAAAAATGACATACTCCTGTGGTTTCAGCATTTAGCCCGAGGTTAGGCTACAATGCCTAGGTAGTGTGTATATAGGAACAGGATTTAAGTAGCTGGTTCTTGCAAATTATGCTTGTATGGGTGGGTTGGCAGTTTCTTCTGCACATGCACAGAGTAACAAGATTTGTGTTCTTTGGCTATGGGCCAAAGTGGGTTACAGGCTCTCCAAGTGCTTACATCTTCTCCTAAAGCTCTCATTTAGGTATGTTCATCATTTATGTCTCTGTTTTTTACATTTTTGGGGGGATGACAGATGCAGCAGTTTATCCTACAAACCTCTAACCTTCATAAACATTAATTTGCAATGTACCTGAATAACTCATTACATATCTGGAAGGCACTGAGGCGTATTTCTGAATGTTGTTTTTCCAGTTGATGCATTGCTAAATGATACACGTGTTCTACATAGCCATCAGATAACCTGCAAAGAGAAATAGATTCCAGGATAACCAACATTACATAATTTATCAAAATATTAGAAAAGGGAATGAATAGTTATATACCTGTAAAAAAAATCAAAATAAAAAATAATAAAGGGGACACATCTATGAAGTGGATGACAAAGGGGATAGAGATCTCGTGGAAAAGAGTCAAATTTCTGAACTCAATAAAGCACCCAAATATGAATGACCGATCCGTGGAGTATATAAAAAATTATAACAATATTTTTAAAAACGTAGTAGAAAATGCAAAAATGAAATATAACAGAGAACTCATACAGAAAGCCGACAATAAAACAAAAACAGTATGGGGCATCGTAAATAAAATCCAAAAGGAAGGAAAAAATAAAAATGCAGAAAACATAGTGATACTAAGTAATGACAATGACATAAAAGATCCAAGAAAAATCGGGGAAATATTCAATGAGCACTATGTAAATGTAGCCGCACGATTAAATTTAAATAAAAGTGTGACAAATAAAAATAATTATTTATCTAAAAGAGCAGGTCAATTAAACACTATGGTAGTCTCGGAAGTGACAGAAGAAAGCGTAATAAGCGAGATAAAAAAGCTAAAATCTAAGAAATCAAGTGGACTGGATGGAGTCTCAAATGAATTACTAAAACAGATTAAAAACGAAATTGTTGACATTGTAACACACATTACAAATGCATCATTAATGCAAGGAGTCTTTCCTGATACACTAAAACAAGTAGTTGTTAAACCAATACTTAAACCAAAAGGGAATAAGAAAGTGGCAGAAAGCTATAGACCAATCACCTTGTGCTCAGCCTTCTCAAAATTAATGGAAGGATTATATTTAAAACAATTACAAAATTATGTAAAGAAACTAAAAATTATATCAAAATGGCAATATGGTTTTCAAAAACATAAGTCTACAATAGACGCCATACAAAAGGCAAACAATGTTATAATAAAAGCAATAAATAAACATGAATCTGTGATGGCTATTTTTATAGATTTATCGAAAGCCTTCGATTGTATGAATATAAAAACATTGATATACAAATTAGAAAAATGTGGAATTCGCGGCCTGGCTCTAGTTGGGTACTAACATATTTAGAAAACAGAACACAGTGTGTGGAAATAAGTAATTTAAATGCTAAAGGTGTGAGAGAAAAGATAAAATCAGACTTTAAAAAGGTTCAACAGGGAGTTCCGCAAGGCTCAAAATTAGGACCCTTTTTGTTCTTAATATACATTAATGAAATATATGAATTAATAGAATCTAAGGGAGAAATAGCAATTGGATATGCGGATGACATGACGGTTATAATTAGGGGACAGAAAATACAAGATGTAGAAAATAGGGCAAACTCAATTCTAAAATTCATAAAAGAATATTGTTCTAGTCTAGATATGGTAATAAATGTAAAAAAGACAGCATGCATACATTTCGAATTAACGAATCGAAACCTCAAAAATGTAAATCTAACAATAGATGGTGTAAATATAGATCAAATAAATAGTACAAACTTCCTTGGAATGATAATTGACAAAAATTTAAACTGGAAAGCACATGTAGACCATATTACCAAAAAAATAAATAAAGGTATATATGTAATGAGACAGATTAGTAAGACAATGGATAGCAAAACGATGATACAGGTTTACTATGCATTAATATATTCGCATATTAGTTATGGTATTACGCTGTGGGGGAATATTACTTACAGAGAAATGGAAAAAGTGCTAGAATTGCAGAAAAAAGCTATCAGAATAATTGGTAGGATGAAAAATAAAGAAACATGCAGAAGTTTGTTTAAGAGCCTAAAAATATTAACTGCTCCATGCATATATATTTATGAAAGCATAAAAAGTATTGTACATAAAAGACATGACAAAAATTGTAATATACATTCCTATGGATTAAGAAATAATATGGATTATTTCAGAACGACCCTAAGGGGGACCTTGAATAATCGTTCAACAGAAACCATAGGAAGTGAATTGTTCAATAAACTACCAAATGAAATAAAGAATATAAATCAAACAATAAAAACGGTGAAAGCCATAAAAACATATTTAATTGAAAATGCATTTTACAGTATAGAGGAGTTCAAATATGGAAAAATAATGTAAAACTTTGTATATAATGTAAATAGATTATACTGACGTGTCCTTTAAACATATGTAAAAGGATGAAAATAAATGAATGAATGAATAATGACAAAATAACTGTATAACAAAACAACAGTAAACCAAGACTTTTATTAGAAATTTGTCTTTGTTTACATGACAGCTGTATTTGACTCGATAACAGATCTACAAATGTGAAAATGTGGAAAATACTTCCTGTATGTTATGCAAAAATTAAGATACATGTTAGTCCATTAATTAAAATATTCCACTCTATTTATCATTGTTCACTACTTTCAAGTTTGTAAATTAATATTACAAAATCACTGAAAGTATAATTAAGAGGGGTCCTTTATATTAAAAAAGCCTTTTAAATTAATGTTTGAGTAACTCAAATTGCATCCTTGCTAATTATAAACATATAAACATTAGATGCATTTTACATTTGACACTTTAATGAACCACCAACTGTATCAAATAGATCATTACCTTGGAGATGGAGGGAGAAAGGTAGAGAACTCTGGTATATGCTCTGCAGATTAATTCAAGAAAAAGCTATCACAGACATACCTAAGTTTTGGATAATTCTGTGCAACAATCTATTTACTATGCAACCGTGCCCAGGGCCTTATTAAAGTACCAATATCAGAACTGTATCGTCACACAGAATTACCAAGTTTTGGACTATCCTGTCTCATTTACATGGAATGACCCACAAGGATATACAAAGTGAAAAATTAAAATATAAGAAGTCTACAGTATCTACTCTACTCTCTACCCTAACACAAGCAGTGAAGAATAGCTTTGGTAAACTCAACTTCCTGATGTATTTACACACTCTGAAATAAGAAGCGAATGTCATCATAATATCTAACAAATTATTGTAGTGTTCCATTGCCCCAAGAATCAGTTATTGAAGACATTAGTTGAACTGTTATGATGTATTGTTAAAATTAATTTCCTCTGAGCCTAAAGCTTATCCAACAATTACAATCTTAGTAACATATCTGGTGATAGGCATGTTTAAAAACATTCGAGGACAGGAGTTAACATAGAGCTAGATAGAGATGATTTTTCCATCTACGCATACAGATGAAAAAATTGGTAGACGAGATTGGAATGGGGGATGTTTGGAAAAAGAAGGAAAACAGTGCCAGTGGAGTTTAGAAAGAAGATAGATAAGCAGGATATTTGGGCAATTTTGAGCAAAAGCTCTTTAATTCTGTATAAAATAGTAAAAATAAATTGGGAACTGGAGAAATTTACAGATAACTGTGATCAATTTGGAAGTAGAGAACTTGCGTGGATGTGTACTGGGGTATTATTCCTACAAGGATTATGAGAAAATTTGCAAAGAAAAGTATTTTGTGTGGGAAATTAGGTGACACTTCCATTGTTTAATAGAATATGAGAGTGTAAAGACCTGAAGAGAAAGTGTCTGGGATGGAAGATGGGATAAATTACAAGATCCAGTAGAAGTTAAAATGCTGTCAGACATGAGGGGTACATTAATAAGATGGGGATTTTTAAAAAGCGTAAATGATACGTGGATGAGAAATTTAAAGAAACAGAATGTGAACATGCATTGTGGTGAGAATGAGGAAGTATTGCAGATGCTCTTTACCATACATACAACCTGGAGGTTAAGGTATGGGAGTGTCTTAGTACAGTAGTGCTGCATTTTCTTTTAAATATATGGTTTGTTGTTGCTGTTATACTTTGTTGGAGTTATAAATAAAATACTATACTATAAATCTATGCTTACACTAGTTCATCCTCAGGGTACTTACTTGCAAATATTCTTCACTTTTTTCAAGACTTGCTTGTCTAATTCCTTTTCGCCACTATGAGTAAGTGTTTCAACATATTTACCCAAATCCGAACACAATTTGTTATCTAGAGGAACACAAGCCATCTTACAGAAATTTTCACTTACAGGTAAATATCATAACATTAATGTACAATTACACTGCACCAGTACTCCCAAAACTTTTGGTGCTCATGTCATTTAACGCATGACATAACCTTCTCACATGTCAAAAGTCAGTCACATGAATCTGTGGTCACATGTTTCTTTCTTGTGTGTATACATCTGTATTTTATTTAAAGCTTTCTAAGCGATATAATACTCTCTGGTGAGTAGTTTGGCGATGATACGTTTTTGTACTTCTATCATCTCAATTTTGTCATTATTTCAATTTGTATGCGTTTCAGGTGGATGTTCGGGCATTAATTTGAATTATACCTGATGAAATTCAAAATGGATATAGTACGGAGAGGAATGTCCAATTTCCTTAGCTTGCAAACCAAGTATCAGAAAATTACATTTACAAGAACAATGTGGATCCCGAATGTCTCTCTATATAAGCGAAAAGCAATTAATTTTGTAAATTCGCTGGCGTAATTATGCAGGCGACCTCTGACAACATCACACAGTTTGGGAGAGAACATTTGGCAACGCTGAAAACAGCTGATTGAGTCATTTGGTGTTGATGTGTCATGTGTCAATGAAAAAAAATGAATGGAAATATAGAATGTTAGCAGGCTAATTACATTACAATTTAAATAGTATTTTATTTTACCATGATATAGTTCTTTAAATCTCAGATTGTTATCAAACTCAAGTGAAATGTTAAGTGATAGAACTGACTTTTAAAATGTTTACTGATGATCTAACCTAAAAGAACCGTTTGTTCAAGGATGATATAGTTGCATACTACATATTTGCATGGTGTAAACATGGCGTGTTTTCTAACAAACCGACATAATACAATGGTTGTCATACCTAATGTAGAAAAGAATGACAACGTTATATTATACCAAATTTTGATAAGAGTGGGTGACGTATCATGGACAGTTTTACATAGATATAATGACTTCTCTGAGCTTCATGAAAAACTTGTATCAGATCATGGGGTTACCAAAGATATTTTGCCTCCTAAGAAAGTTCTAGGCAATAAAGATCCAGCATTCATTGAAAAGAGAAGAGCTGCACTAGAAGCTTATATGGCTTTGGTTGTTAATTTCCTTCAGATGGCAATGCCTCGAGAACTTGCATTGTTCCTTGATTTTCACCATTATGATATATTATTTCTGCTACAGAACATGGCAATGCGATTTTTTATGGATGGTGACACCTTGCTGCAGACTTCTAAAAGCTACTCGTTTAATCCATTGGAGGTAAGAGGAAAATAATAATCATAGTGAGGGAGAAATTAGTTTATGATTGGTACATGCTTCACAGGTGAATCACAGGATGTGTCAATCACATGGTGGTTATGCTCTTTCTAGAAATAGAAAGCATTCTTTTTTGGGTTTCAGCTCTCTCTCTCTCCCTCCCTCCCTCCCCCCTCTCTCTCTCTCTCTGTGCGTGTGCGTGTTCTTCAAGTTCTCTACTCAACAGACTTATGGCACTAAACAAGCAAAAGTAATGTATAATGTGTTGTAAGGAAAGAAATATTTGATGCTATATTGCACAAACAGGGGCAAAATTACTCTTCTGTCAGGGGACTTGCACAAATAGAGTTATGTATGTATTTCAAGGCACTTTTTTGATATATCAGTTGAAGCCAAAAGGTTGTGTTTGCTTATAACAATAAACATGTTGAGGCCAGCAATAAAAGTTTGAAGTGATGAAGGAGTCTGTCATTTCATGCCCAATACATGCTGACTCTAGCTTAGAGCCATCTAATAGTTGCTGAGCTAATCAGTCATCACTGTGGGCTCTGGTGGCATATAGTAGATACTAGGACACAACTGATTATGAAAACCTCACTAGAGTTTCTATGGTTCATAGTTGAAATTATAAGAACAGTCAGTCACTCTACTATTGTGAACATTGAAACCTTTTCATTTATTTTACATTATTCCCAAATATAAACAGTTTTGAGAATAAAAATTAAAAACAAAGAAATTTAAGAGAGATGGGGAATTGCATAGCATATGGACTAGCGAGAAAAATTTGGGAACCGCTGCTATAGAGGTGAAATGTAGATACATCAGCTCCTCCAATTGGGATAATTTGCTTGGCAAGATGGTAGTTAGGTATAGCTTTAACTAAATTGCAGTTTCAAAATGTTGGTGAATATTTCTGTGCTTCAACAAAGTCCTAAATGTATACATAACATGACATTTCAGGTGCATTCATCACATTACGTGTTTTGTATTCTCGTATTTAAAAGGCATTTTAAGAAACAATCCTAAAAACCATAGATTTCAAACAGATTATGTCCATGAATATTCACTTAGAATTGTTAACATCCTTTATTTAATATCTTCTCATGGTATTTAAATAATACCAGCATAACTGATAAATGTTGTTTCATTGCATACATCACTTGGTATTTTGTAAGCCTACCTACATGAGTAGTGTATTACCAATGCATTGTGCAATAGGGTGTGTTACTTTTTTACTTTCTCTACTACGTATAGTAAGTAGAGACAAAGGTTTTCAAGAAAATCCTCCCACCCCAGATTACCCTTTAGATGGAACATTTTTTGAAAATTTTAATTTTCTCAAAAATGGCTCTAATGATTTTGATTAAAATATCATATGTTTAAGATATTTTCATGACAAATAAAATGTATATCTTGAATTTTCTGGGAATGTCTCCAAAAGTATTCTTTACTGTGAACGACTTTTGCATAACTGGTAAACCATAAGAGAGACACAAAATTTTGCTGCACAAAAAATGTAGATCGCGTTAAAATACACAATTTATGTCATATACATTTTTTTTTGTTGAGTGAACCATTTTCGAGATATTGCTTGTTATTTCCTTAAATTTTTCAATACTTATTTTCTCAAATGGGAATTCGTTATTCATTTTTTTTGTTCTGGATATGCAAAGAGTATTAATCTGTGGCAAAGGGAATGGTGCTGCACCTAGCAACCAGCTATTAAGAGATATGTATATGCTTAAAGGCTACTGTTTTTCTATATTGCCCTTGTAAATATATATTCCCCTTACATCTACAAGAAAATTAGTAATAAGATAGAGTCTGCAAATGTTTATCTCGATTAACATGAAGTAAATGGAGAATAAGCGTTTGTAAAAATAGTTTGTACAACAGTAGAGAAAGTCATGTGAGTGTAAGACATCAGATTTTTTTTATTTAATTGTAGCTCTTGTATTGCTTTAATTTCTGAGGGTATCTTAAGTGATACCCAAGCAAACCTGACATTTACAGTCACATGCAGGCCTGAGATGCTTGAAAAAGTTAAATTTATGGCAATAAATTTGACATAAAAAATTTAGTTAAGTCCTTCAGTGGGGATGATAATTATAAAATTGTTAAACCCATTTAAGGTTTAATAAGGTGGACTAAAATTTTAATATCAAGTGTGGAATCAAACCCCAGTCCTCTGTGTGACAAGTGGGAGTACAAATAATTACACCACACTGTAGCTGTTTGGAACTAGAGTTTAAAAACAGATTAGCTACTACCCTAGATTTCATTAGGGTTTTATTTCACTTCTAAAGGCAAAAAAACTAAATAAACCAGTGTATTTATTTTGTCCCACCGGCTTGCATCAATTACGTATAACTACAAAGTTTCAAAGCCTTTAGCTTCAGTTCAGAAATATCCTGCTCTCACCGTAAAAGAACCTCAAGTCCGATAAAGAGGCCTCTGAGTGAAATTACTGGTCTTTCACGCCCAACATAGAATGGGATGCTAAGGACCACAGCAGTTAAAGAGCATCCATAAATAAAACTCTTTTAATTTAATTTCTAACCTTGATTCAAAACCACACTAATTTTGTACTAATTTTAACCAAATTAAAAATGGTTGACAAATTTTCTCCAAACTCTTGTATACAAAATCTCAATTGCAATCTTGTTTTCAGATGGGCAGATAGATAAAGCAATGCTAACATGTGCCCCACAATAGCGCATAGACTTAAAATTGAATGTTCAGATTTTTTAGAAGGAAACTGCTTTTGTATTTCTTTATTCAGAGTTATATATTTTACACGGCTACTAATTTTATTTCGTAGCATCTATGTAAACTTAAATGTTAAATTTGATTGTTTACAGTTGTATGCTATAAGCGAGAGACTGAAGCAGCCCTGCCCATCACTTGAAGTTATTGACAAGAGGTATGACTTTAGTCATGTGTTGGATTTCTGCTGTCAGCTGACCACTGTCACAATCAAGGGAAGCAACACACCTATTGGTACAAGCAACATCGTTCCCAATAAACTTCTCTTTGAGTTGTCAGTATTCAAAGTAGTGGAGTGTTTGAATCTCTTAAGTTTACCAGCCTCTAACATATACAACTTAGGTACAATGAGAAGTACAGTCACCATTTTGAACGTTCACATTAGCCATCTTAAAGGCACTGCATGTGTCTTACTGTGCGACGAGATCCATAAAGATGTCTCCTATGCTGGGGCATCTCACTATTGGAAGAAGATTGTGGAAGCAGACTTCAGTCACAATGATCTGGAAGCCATAGATGAGGGTGTTAAACTAATGCCAAATTTACAGAAACTCGCTCTAAGCTGTAACAAAATAAGTGCCTTGAGAAATTTAACATCCCTGCCACATTTGTTTCACTTGAACCTCAGTGAAAATTATTTTTCCGAAGCCATTGACCTTCATACAAAATTAGGAAATATTCGCTTGATTGACCTTTCTCAAAATAGCATTACTTCTTTGCAAGGCTTCTCTAAGCTTTACTCACTTGAAGGTTTAGACTTAGCATCCAATCAGATTTCAGAATTAAATGAAATAAGGCACATAAGTAGTTTACCATGCTTAGAAAATCTTATTTTGACAGGAAACCCAGTGGCAATTGTTGTAGATTATCGTGTGAGGGCACTGGAACAGTTTGGAAATAGAGCATCGGAAATTTGTTTAGATAACGAAAAACCCTCTCAGAAAGAACTGGATACTGTGGCTGTTCTGCAGGCAATAAGGATCGTCAAAGAAGGACGCACTCCAACATTTGGTCCTGAAGCACCAGTATTTCCCTAAAATACATTGTACGGTATTATATTATATAAACATATAGGTGTTTATAGTGTGTTATGTACTGTTGAATTGTTTTAATGATTGTTTTATATTTATGAAGTTATTGTTATATAAGATATTTATGGAATTGCACAAAGCAGAGTTGAAAGGACTGATAACTGATAAGAAATTATCATAGTGAATGTTACATTAAGTTTATATTTTCTTTTTTTAGGCATAAAAAGCTAATGTGTCGTGGGAAGCTTAACGTCTTGCAATAAAGCATCTTCTGTGAATAAATTTCCTAGTGATTCTTTTCATTCTCTGGACAGACAGATTATGCATATTGGTGTCATTGCCATATATAGTGTCCTGCTGTGTTTTATCTAGCTGGACATAATAAACTGATAAGAGAATGTTTTGTTTTTCTATGTAGTCTTTGTGTAGCAATATTTATAGCAGAGTGACCACCTGTTTCAAAGTTTTAGGGACAGTCCCACATTTTGAGCCACACTGTCCTGCAAATATGCTTTTTCTTTAGATTTTGTGTTAGTGTTTAAGTTAGATTTTCAGGGTTCGGACATTCGCTAATACCAGATTATTCATGTTGCTTTTCAGGTTATGACATTAACATGTGAATTCCTGCTGAAAAATTAGTTTTGGCAGCTTGACATGAATTATCACTTTTGCCATTCTGCCACTTTCATTTGCTTATGTTTTCCATAAATGGCTCAGATATTGACTATAATTAACCATAATTTTGTGAAAATTGATGCAGAAAGCTATTCTGTTTCAGGTGTAGTGGCAATAAAGATTGTTATAGGAAATTGGAAAGTGTTCATAAATTTTTAACTTTTCTAATAAGAGGCACTCCAATTTTGTTTTTTCTACTATGTACTTACAGTAAGTAGAGGAAGTATTGTGTTTCACCCAAAAATTTGACGCCAAGATTTCACTGGAAATATACGTTTTGAGGCCTCCGTATCCCAAACTACTCTTTACATGTAAAATTTTTTGTTATCTTATTTCTGATTTTCTCAAAAATAGCTCTTATGATTTTGATTAAAATATCACACATTTAGACTTTTCTCGACAAATAAAATATACATTTTGAATTTTCTGGTATAGTCTGAAGTTCTCTTTATTCTGAATGACCTTTGTATAATTGATATGTCATAAGAGATAGACAAAATTTTACTACCCAAAAAATGTAGACCTTATTAAAGCACACAATTTATGTAAAATAAAAACAAAACCATCACATAGTGATGTTGAAAAGATTTGACTATCGATTTAGCATACTGTATTCATTTTACATCTACAGCAAAATGTGTGAGTAATGAAGGCTTATCTGTATTAACAAGAAGTAGGTAGGAGAATAAGGTTTTGTAAGAATAGTTTGTAGAAGAATTTTGCTGTGCAAGCCACAGTGGTATACACATATAACAAAGATACTTGCATACACATGTGATTTGAAATTGCTTTTTAGTGATTGGCCAGGGAAGCACATGAAGCATGTTTCTTGCCATAATCATCATCATTGATGCAGTTTACCCTTTTGTCAGTTTGTATCTAGTTATCTAAGAGCATGTGAGCAAAATGGGAAAGGACTGGATGAGTTTTCTGCAAAATTTAAGTTATAAGTTATTCAGTACGTGACACAATGCATATTGCTGCTACATCACATTGCTATTAATGAACGTGACTTTCACAATGATCAGTTGACTATCTCCAGTTTATGCTCTCACTTCTCAGTGTAACAGCACAGCACATCAATGGTTGCACCAGCAGCAGTTAAATGCAGCAGACCTACCAGTATAAAGAAGGACACTATTTTCAAGAAAAGGAAATTTAAATTTTATGCATAAGACACACACCAATTTTGAAATCTATTTTGTCTAAAAAACTGCATTTATAAATGTGTAAATAGGGTATGTTATAAAATATGTTCCTTTGCCTTTTATAACTGGAAAAGAAAGAAAGAAAAATTAAGTCACAACTGTATGAAAGAATTCTTGTGTTTATAGCAGAAGAGCAACTCAGATTTCTTCTGTGCTGTATCCCTCAGTCTCATGAAATGTCCCTTTGTTATGGCTCTCTTATCCGTTTTTCACCTTCGAGGTGGTCACCATAGTTTATAGTTTTTTTTGTTTTGTTTTTTTTTTTGTTTTTTTTTTTAATTTATGCCAATAGCGCACCACTCTTGGAAAGGAGGAGCAGGGCTGTATTTAGGATCTGTAGACCCCTAAACTAAACATGTGGTTTGGGCTCTACTGAAGTGTCTGCATATAGAACACCCCCACTGGGGGATAAAGTGTTTTGAAATTAACCTATAAAAATTGCATTTTACAGCAGTGTTCTAACTAAACACCAAAAAAGAAACATTTAAAGTTTTGTAAAAAAAAAATTTCTGTTCAGTATTTAGAAGTTAATAAATTGAGATAAAAATAAAAAGAGCCGAAAATCATTAAGGTATTTAAAATGATTTAACACTCTATGAGCAGCTAACCATATTAAGAAAAGAGCACAAAATTGAGTTTCATGTCATGTTCCCAAATATGCAAAAATCTGTATTTCAATGTCAACATTTTAAGTAAATATGTCAGATGATTGCGAGGTAAAAAAAGAAGTATAACAAACAAGGAAATTTTACTTATATTTAATTCAAATACAGTACTTTCCCAAACAATCAGACTTAAAGAAAGTGTCGGATGATCCCAGTGGCTAATTGTGCACCTGCACTTCCCTAGTGAAGCTGCTTGTTATATATTCATAACTTAGTTGTATTAAAACATCTATTTCAAGCAGAGCAAGCCAAAAGTTGAAGCTATACCCAACCTGGACGTTCAAAACCTGTTTTTGGTCAACTTCAATTTTGAAAATTACCTTTCTCCATTGCTCTTGTGCCATAAGTGACAGGTACATTCATAGAGCGACTTCAATATTAGGAAAAAAATCTTTAGCATTCTTTTCTAGGAGGAGTTTATACACCGACCTCTTTTGACGAATGACTTTTTCATTTTCGTCATCTTTTGAAGCTCTGCTAGAAAACTTCATTTCTCAATTGATTGTCTATGTTTCTACCAAGTGTTGAGCTGCTGCAATTACCTCTTAATTAGTAACTGTAATCCAACTTGTTCATTAGCCTCAATCTCTACTGCAATGAAGATTCAAATTTATCTATAAGAGGAAGAAAACTCAAGATGCAAAATCTTTTCCTGATGGTGTCAGCTCAACTTCTGGTACTTGGATACATCAAGAGGTACCAAGCATAGTTTATTTTGTGCTTACGCTCAGTGCAGTCAGCTAACTCATCAGCTTTCACCTCATATTCTTCAAAGCTCCCGTTTTGTTCCTATGAAACTTGTTAGGGATATCAGTACTGAGGTATAAGAGTCCAACACCCTCAATAATAAAACAAAGACTTTTTCTTTTTTATGGTGCAGGCCCATTGACTACAGTCTAGATAGCCTGTGCATTAATATGACCCTGAGGAGGAGGGCTATTGCCCTTTGAAGTGGTAGATAAGGAAGTGAGGAGGAGCCGTGTAAACTATGATGAATGTAGAAGCTATGACAAGGAAGGAATGGAGAGGCGTGTATAATCCCCTTTTCAGGTTCCATGAAATTGGCTCAAAAAGAATAAACAATCACACTATTGTACTAAACTACCCCCACCACACATGGTGTTATCATGACAGAGATATTGTTTATTGAACAACCAGACAAGTGCAACTGCATTTGTTAAAAAAACTAAAACATAATATATACTTAAAACTTCTTATATATATATCCATTAATTAGCACATGTAGAATCTACTGCCAAAGAAGAAAGTGAAAAAGTAGGCCTGATGTTGAACCTGAAAGACGAAGGTGATAACAACAGGAATCACGACAGACATAACCAAAGACGGAGTATGGCTGAAAACAGTAGACAGCTGCAACTTCGTGAGGGCACTCATAACTAAAGATGGTTCATGCTAAGAGAATAAGTCTGAGCTGTGCAGCATTGATGAAAGGATAATATTAAGACAGCAAACAAAACAAAAAATATTAAGATTAAGCTTATTCAAACCATTGTAGCAAATGAAACTAATGGTTTCTCCAGCATTAGATTATTTCAGCAGATTCAACTGCCACCTCCAGCAAACTCAGTTCCTACAGCTGAGCTGATACGAGAAACAAATGCTTTCAAGCCAGATCATCCAATAAGTGATATATTCTAACATTTACCTCAGTTTTCCACTATTTTACTGTTAATATATCAAAATCAAGTGTAGTATATTGTATTAGCCTACTTGGAAATGTGTAATGAACATTCATAGTTTGAAAGTTATGTTAAAGGTCCTTTGTAGGTTGCAGGAGGTACAACTGTAGAAGTTCAATGATTTAATTTGTTTTGTCTTTTTTTTTTTGTTTTGTTTGTTTCTAGTTACCTTAAAATATCAGGTTATATTATTAACTAGCATAACGCTTAACTATGCTTACATTTTCTTTTCCTTTCTTTTTATCCTGTAACTATGTAGGTATTTTGGGATAGTGAAAGAATAAGATGGATGAAATGATGCTCAAATAAGCCTGGGATCCATAGAATGTAGAGTTACCCAATGTTTGTCTTCTGAGGATAAGGGAAAACCCTGGAAGAAACCTTATACAAGTAATTCACCCTAACTGAGATATGTATTCAGGATCTCTTGAATGAGAGGCAGTCAGACTACCCCCACACTACAGAGGGTGTTAGTGCTAGCATTATTGTGTTAGATGCAGAGATTCTTCTCTTTTATACTCTCTCACTCTCCCTTTTTCTGCTCTATTCAGCTTTCCCCCTCTTTTTACTTTCATGCTATATGAACCACACTCCTCACAATTTAGATGTAATATGTTTGGAAAAGAAAGGTGCTAATAAATTAAAGCATGAGTAAAAGGTTTTAACAGTACACAAACTGTGCCTGACTTTATGCTTTTTATGTGATCCTGTCCTTAATCCAGTCATCAAATAAGTAAAAATATTTTCATTTTTTATTTTATGAGCTAAGATTGAAGGTATGGTTAATTTTAAGTGAGACTAAATATTTTTAATTGTTTTTAAGCATTTCAGGTCACCAAGTATAGTATCCTAATGATTTATTTTGCGTACCATTCATACATATGTACTGTACAGTAATACAGAGGCAGCATTGTGATTCCATGTCATTAATAGGTTACATAGGTATTTTTAAGCTTTCAGTTTGTAGTTGAGATTTAGAAGCATAGAAGAGTGGTCATGAACTCAGTCATGGTATCAAAAAAGAAAACATGCAATGCTGAATCTGTTCCAGAAATTGGAGATCTTAGACAAGCTAAAATGAGGTTTTCATAGAAAGCCATTGCTTCAGAGTACAAATAGGACATCCTATTACTAATGATATTAAAATCAAAGAAAATTAAATTTAAGAATACACAACCTCAATGCAGATTGGGAAAATGAAAAGTTACGTGAATGAGCAAAACAAAAAAAAAAAAATAAAGAAAAAATTAAAAAAATTACATAAATTAATGCATCTGCTTACAGATGGTTCATACAGCAATGGAGTAAAGATCTACCAATTGTCCATAAATAAAGGAAAAAGTTCTAGCATTTAACAAAAAGCTTGATGGGGTGAAACATATACTGCACCTTGGTCAACCTTCAGCTGAATATGAAAGTGAGGGCTTTCAAAACATTTCCAAATTTTAATAAGTATTAGTGAAGTATTATATCACAAATCGACAAAAATATTACCCAATTATTACATGCTTCACCGTTACAAGCTTCTTTCAGTTTGAAATAAATGTATGAGCTGTGTCCATTCAGTAGATATGTATGTACATAAATATTTGCAATATCATGCAACAAAAGGTTGCAAATAAAAAAAATCTGATGTGTTGCACTCACATGACTTTCTCTACTATTGAACAAACTATTTTTACAAATGCTTACTCTCCATCTACTTCATGTTGATTGAGATAAAGATTTGCAGAAACTATCTTATTACTAATTTTCTTGTAGGTGAAAGAGGAATATGGTAGGTTTTAAGTGATAGTCAAATCTTTTAAGAGCTGGTTGCTATGTAAACATTCCATTCTTTGTCCAGGACACCAAAAAAAAAAAAAAAACGAATTCCCATTTGAGAAAAAGTATATATTTTAATCAAACTCGTTAGAGCTATTTTTAAGAAAATCACATTTTCGAAAAACTTCTAGGAGAGATCAGTTTTTACCTAAAGAATGGGAGAATATTAACAAAGAAGTATTAAAAGTTAGGATAATGAAAATACAAAAGGAGAGGGATATAAAAAGAATAGGAGAATATATGGGAAGAGTAAGAGAAAAATGATTTAGAAAAATAAAGCAATGTGAATTTGTTATGATCCACCGTGCATAAATAACCATGGTATTAAAATGCATGATGGACTAAAGAAAGAAAAAAAAAAAAATAGCAACTTAAAGTAATGTATTAAAAATTGTAAGATTTTTGTAAAGCATTATGGAAATGGATACATACATACAAGTAGTCTGGGGCGGGAGGATTTTCTTGAAAATCTTTGTGTCGCATCCTTGGAAGATACTAAACTCAAATACCAAGTTTGGTATTTATTCCAATTTTTTTTGTTTTTGAGTTATGCTGTCCACAGACTGACAAGACAGACACACAAATGGACGTGTTTCCAAAAATGCTTTATTTGGATTCAGAGCATCTCAAAACATATATTCCAGGGAAATCTTGGTATCAAATTTTTGGGTGGAATGCAATACTTACTACATAGTAGAGAAAGTAAAAATTTAAGTACATAGGGTTGGTAATCCAGTATCTATCTGTGCAAGGAAAGGCTGGATTAGCTAGATTTTAGTGCATACTGTTTCTCATTGTAACTAGAATAATGGTAAAGCATAATTTGTCCTGTCAAAATTTATAAATAATAGAAACATTATGCTTACGTTTTATTTACAATTTATCCAAAAAAATAAGGAAGATATTTTAATTTTTTTAGAAGAGGAGCTATATGGCATCTTAATTGGTCTTTGGAGGGAAAATGATTAAGATGCCGTTATAGTGTGTATGGTCTAAATGGACCTTTGTTGTGTACCAAGTTTGATAACAATTGGTTTGTCCACTATTGCATGAAAGGGTAACACAACTTCTAAAAAAACAATTTTTGGCATCAGATGGCCTATCATACATGTTAGTATCAATTATTCATCCAAATCAAAACTTACCAGAAAATAATCTTGGTTACTGTTTTATTATATGCATATATTACAATAATTAATGTTTATTAATTATTATGAAACATACAAAATGATGATCTGAAGCAGGGATAAAATGTAATATGGAAGAAAGTAACATACATATTAATAATATGAAGTGCTAATCATTATAGAATTATACCTACGTATCGTAATGTAACTCCAAAACAGTATTTTTATTGCATAGATGCATATCACACCAAGTGCATACCATAATGACATCTTCACAGTTTGTAGTGCCTCATTCAGAGTAAGTGTCTAGCACATACTTGAAAATGATTCTGGTATTTTGTGACAAGTATACTGTAACATGTAGTATTTGGAAAGTTCAACTGACTGTAAATAAGGCTATGCATTTTTAAGATAAATGCTCTGTCATGCAGATTTGATGCTTTCTTTTTGCATCTAATCTATTCCTCATGGCTTTTTGCAAATAAAACATGTGCTAAAAGAAATACATGTCAAGTGGCTGAGAGTTTTGGATGGTTTTTGTTGGGATTACTTAGATGCGCAGATTCACATAATCGAAAACACCTTTCATGGTAATGTGCATCAGTTTGACCCAACCATGAATCAAGATGATTTGCAGAAAGGTGCCACGGTCATTCATGTACACACTGTACTGATACTAGAATATTCCTGTCTCGTAAGTTAAGGATTGTTACAACGTACATAATTGGAATAGTGCATATGTCCCAAAGGCTAGCAACACAATGGAACTTGCCCTAAGAAATGCTGATTGATGGAAACTTGTGAGGCAACATATGGGCATCTGATATTCAAGCATAATGTACAAATATGTGAAACTATTACCAAATGGTGAGAGCAGCTCACTTTTTTTAAGGCCAGTTGTGATTTATCAAAATATTTAAAAATCAAAACTGATACTTGTGTTAGTGCCTAATGATAATTTAGATATTTTTGTATTATAGTTTATAATTTTTGTAAGATCCCATTTAATTCTAAATTACTTGACAGTTACTGCTTAATTATTTCAAACAACTAAGCTTCTTATTGTTCATTGCTTATCTTTAAGCACTGCTTCTATAATGAAATATAAAACAATCAGTATTTAATTTCAGTAACATATCTTTATTCTTGCTGTTATATAGTATTAATTAAAAAGATTCATATGGTATTAGTATCCATTGTACCAACACAGTATTTATCTGAATTTCCTAAATCTAACTATCTGTGATATATGAAATACAATATTGCTGGTAATACGCTGTACATTAAATTTCTCATTATTATATATTATGCCTTAATGCTTTAATGAAATGTAAAAACAGAAAAATCACATCTTTTATATGTTGTGAAAATTTCTGTTTTGTAATGTTTTTATTATATGTGTATAATTATGAATTGACCAATAAATAATTTATACATTTACATTATTTTTCTTGGATGACATTTCTTATTCAGTGAATATAGAAATCCCATAAATACATTCTCTTATTTTGGAAAGAACTTCACAGTTAACCTAGAATACTAGTCACACAACAATTCCTGTGTTAGATTTTTTTCCTAACAAACTTTAATTGTATCTTTGTTTTCATAGGTTACACTAGAAATTGCATCTTAATTATTACATGTTTAAAGAAGTTTTAGTTTGAATTAGAACAATGTGTAAAGAAAGTTTCATGCAAAGAATTGTTACTTTGATTACCAGCATAAACCACCTTTTCTGTATATTCTCTGTATAGTGGACTGCATGAGTTACAATAAGTGAATCAGTATTTTCTTTTAGGATAAAAGATGCATGCTGTCTTTTCTTGTCGATTTGTTTTCAGTTGTTGGCATTCCATGGGTACTTTTATATGGAATGAAAATCTTAAAACAGGCATTTGTTTCTATACATAATTTTCTCTAGCACCTTCCTATAATAAGTAGAGGAAGTTGTATTCCACCCAAAAATTCAATATCAGGATTTAACCAGAAACATACACTTTGAGGTCCTATGAATAAACAGAAAAAAAAAGTGTTTTTTTTTTTTTTTTAGAAAAACTGTGCGTGCATGCGCGCGCGCATGTGAGACAGATAGCATGCACTCAAACTCACAATACATGTTCTGCATAATAAATAGGTGAGTGAAGCTGTTGTGTTCAAGTTGACTCCACTTTCATTAAGTGTGTTTTATGAATTGCTTCACTGTGTGCAATTCCATAACATTTTGGATTTCACTGACAGGTTTTAAAGGTACCACTAATCCAATATTATTTCACAAGCAATACATGCTCTTCAACAGAAAGCAATACATTGTCACAAGCACTAATCGGCAGGCACCTCATATCACTCATTCTGCTTCTGCTGATGAAACATGAGAGCCAAACATGACTTGCGGTAACTGTTGGCACACTTCCTCAGTGTTTACGGAGTACATGTTACCATGTAATTAATCATCATCTATCCATATTTGATCACATTTGATGAAATATTTGTGCAATGACCTGACATTTTCTGGAACCCTCTAAATTTGTGTAGAGCATTTATTACCAAATACCTTTGTTTTGTTTTAAACAGATTTCTTTAATATCTTAGAAAGCTTGTTATACAGCTTGTGTCTTTCACATATGGATACTTATTGATTGGTTTTTCCATTGTAACACTCTTGGTGCTTTGTTTCTTTGATCCTAAATTAACAGTATAACATAATAAAATTATAATGAACTTATGGTTAAATAATTTTTATACTTAAATACCTCTCTAAGCATTTCTTTTGTAATAATAAATATAGTCATATGTGCACTTGAACCTCATACTTCTATTCCATATACCAGTGTGAAAAGATTACTCCATAATAAATACACACACAGCTCCGAGATGACGAGGAAGAAGGGTCGCTCTGTTGCCGCTCCTGCTAAGGCAGGAACCTCTTCATCTCCTCCGGCACCCGCCGGGGAGATTTCGCCGCAGCCTAGGGCAACCTACGCTTCGACCGCCGCCTCGCCACGTGCCAGCGCAGGTTCGCCGGGACTACCTCCGCAGTTGCCGCCAGCTTCACCGCAGCAAACGCCGCCGATCCTGGATACTGTCCAGCCAGCGCAGTCACAGCCTGTGCCTCATGGGAGGTACAGCGCTGTAATCCGAGGGGTCCCGAGGGACCTGCCAGTCAGGTTCCTCATCAGCACAGCACGCCAACAGTGGTCTTCAGCCATGAGGGCCGCTAGGATCCACGGAGCTCAGGGACCCACATCACTAGTCAGGATCGAGTTCGCAGACCCTGGTGACCAGGAAGCGGCCTTGAGGGCGGTGCTTACGCATCGAGGCCAGCCGAATGGAACGCCAGGTTCCCTGCCGACGCTGCTGTGCCTACGGGCACAACGAGAGATCCTGCACGGCGAAACCAAGGTGCCACTACTGTGGCGCTTCCAGCACCACGTCCTCGTGCACGCAGCACGACCTACGCCGCCGACGCCGCTACTGTGCGACCTGTGGAGGGTCCGCACATTTCACCGGCCAACCACTCTGCCCCCTGCATCCTCGCAGGAAGGCAACGCAGAAGCCGCCAGCACCTTCATCGCAGCCAGCATCACCTCTACAGACGCCGACACCATCATCTTCAGCAGCGATCATCGAGGAAGTCCAGGGCCTACGCGACGCCGTTCAGGATCTCCACGCGGAGTTCCTGAACATGACGACGAAGCTTACAGCCCTGGAGGAACTCATCAGGGACCTTCAAGACACCTCAGCTGCTCAGCAAGTTTTTCTAGCTGGGCAGTTCGAGACCTTCACTTCCAGACTCAGCATCATCGAAACCTCCAGCCAGAACTCATCATCAGCAACAGACACCATCACAGAACACCTAGATTCCATCGACATCGCCATCAGATCCCTGGAAGAGCAGCAGCACCAACTTCGGGCCTACTTCCAGCAGACAGCCATACCGGAGGCCCCAAGCAACCGCCGAAAGCTCCGGCCAGCGCAGCATACTCACAAGAGTACATCAGCAGGATGCAACTTCACAGGAAGTAAGTTCTACGCCAACCTACACCTTTCACACAATCACCTTTCCAACTCTTACCTAAACCCACGCCATTTTTTCACTAGTGTTGCAGTCAGGTTTCATGGCTGCAACCTAGTAACCACCTATCCCGCTCCAGCCCATAGGGCGGAGACATCCATCTTTCACTTACTAACGCGGGTGCTATGCGTGACCGCAAAAAGCCACGTCATTCCACTTTTACCTTCTTCCTTTTTCCACCGGTGGAGGAGTTTTTAGTGGGTATGCCGACTATTGGTGAGTCCCACACTCTCAGTCCCGACTCCCATCGGGGCTGGGGTTAGTGATTAAATCATTTTCTCCTCCACTCGAAAAAAAATAAAAAAATAAAAAAATAAATAAATAAATACACTTTCATCCAAATATTAGTTAAATTATTATAATGAGGTAGATTCCACTTGTTATCTGTATGACATTGCAACAATAATAAAATATTATCTTGAATAGCCTCATCTATATTCTGAATGAATTTTATATAATTTTATTAACTGATAATCCATAAGAGATAATAAAAACTTGCTTCACGAAAAGTGAAAATCCCATTGAAACACATTTTTCATACTTTTCTGAGATATTTTATTTAAATTGTCCAATACATTAAATTTTTTTTTGAAGTGCTCAAGTCACTATACTTTTGTTTCTCGTGATATAAAGAAAAGAGTGGAATTTCAAACCTAGTATTTAGTGACCCACATTTTCAAAGTCTGATTATCACTTCAGTCTCCTGAAATTGTTTCTACAACAAAACGGTAATGAAACTATTTCTGCAAATGCTTATTTCAATTAAGATTAAGTAGATAGAAAAAAAAATCTGTAATACATTTCACTCATTTATTAGTGGGTATGCAAATTATTCTTACTCAAGCTTATTTTTGTATCTACTACATTTTAATCCAAATAAACCTTTGCAGAAATAGTTACATTACACATTTCATTTTAGATACAAAGGAAACAGGAACAGTCAAATGTTTAACAACTGAACGCTATATGTTGCCCTTAAAATTCCATACTGTTCCCATGCAATTGCAAGAAACAACTGAATGTTGAAAAGACTTTAAGAGAATGACCAAGAAATGAACAATTCAAACCTTTAATAACGGATATCTCAGAAATGGCTTCTGCCACAAAAAACTTATTTTAAATAAATTGTGTGTTTTAAAGAGATCTACTTTTTGTGTAGTAGTTTTCATCTATCACTTAATGTTTACCAGTTATACAAGATTATACAAAATTCCCTCTGAATGAAAGGGACTTCATAGCTATTCACCAAAAGTTCAAGATATACATTTTAATTGTCATGTAAATATCTTTAGTATATGGCATTTTTATCAAAATTGTTAGCCACTTTTTAGAAAATAAAAAATTTCAAAAAATGTTCCATGTAAAGGGCAGTTTGGGATGGGAGGATTTTGTTGTAAATCTTCGTGTCGCATCTTTGGAAGATATTGAACCTAAATACCAAATTTGGTATTTATCTGACTTTTTGTTTTTGAGTTATGCTGTTCACAGACACACACATGGATGTATTTCCAAAAATGCATTATTTGGATTCAGGGACCTCAAAACATGTATTTCCCATGAAATGTCAGTATCAAATTTTTGGGTGGAAGTAGAGAAAGTAATAAAGTTTCGCAAAAACAGCTTGTAGCAGAGAGATAAACATATACGATAGTAGGTATAAAAAGGAACAACTGTTTTATGTCACTGAAGACTCTACCCTTCCAAGCAGTGGCAGCTGAAGCATGAATGAAGTGATAGTGCCAGCAATACCTCCCCAAAATTCTTATACAATGCGATAAATATACCATCACCATGCCATTTTTGTATGGTTGCCTCCAAGTTAGTATTCATTGCCAAGAATAACTTCCAGTTAGCTGTTAACTGAAGGTTGTAATACAAACATTTGCCCTGACTCCTAGTTAATATCTAACCGGAATCTTAACTGGAGATCGTAATACAGGCCCTAATGGTAGAGGCACTGTTTTAGAGTGCAAATACACACACTAATGAAACTAAGCCAAACATCACGGTTCCTGTTTGAATCGCACATGCAAACTCACAACTGGCCAGGTGCAGGTGCTGCCTGTAGAGTACTTCTCTTTCAAACGTCTGCTGGACACGAAGGCAGCATTATAAAAAATGATTAATTTAATTTTAAGTATAAACAATGGAAAATTAATGACGAAAATGATATAACAAAGGATAGTTTTCTGATAACTTTTTCACTGCAAGTGAATGGTACTTTATTTCTCACTTCTCAGTACAGACACTTTGTTGTAGGTATACGATAAAGTTGGTACTTATGATTTGCATGTGCTGCCAAGATAAGCCGTGACAGGAATTAACTGGCACAAATATGGGCTGTCCTCTTGCCCCTCCAATCCCTGCTAGAGTTTAAACTGAAAGCCCAGAGTGCTATGAATTCATGCCAGGACAGAAGTGGCACGGATCCATAGTATAATAATATAATAAGGTTGCAATTTGCAGTCACTTCCTTCAGCTTCTATGGTTTTCTATTGTCAGACAAGCCATTTCATTGCGCCTTTAAGAATAATAAGCATGACCGTATTCCTGATGTAGTGGAGTATACAAATAATTTCAAATACATGGCACGGAGGCACTACCCCCTTCTCCTAAGCTGAGGAACTTCAGCACAGAAAATTAGTTTGTGAATGAGGAATGGTATTCAAAGGTGAAATAAATAATAATAATAATAATTTAATAAATAATATATTTATTACTCATTAAAACTTTTATTGTACAATATATTACACTCCATAAATCTTTAGCAGGTTCAAGTCCATTAAAAGCACAGAGATTTCAAAAGATACATCTCTATACCCCACTTTGAGCATTACAACATAACACTACCGCATTCACATATAAAAAAAATCTGTTTTTGGTTAAGACTAGAAGGTCTAATATCAGGAGAAATGCAATAGCGTGTTTGCCCACACTGCAACAGACGTATGGAACACCACTATTCCCAAATGCTTGCCACTTATTGTTTCTACAGTATTTACTTTCACTTTGTGAATCCTGATGGCAACTACAGTTCATCCTCCACAGCCTCTTTAACCTCGTGTGGCCCTACAAGCATGAGCATTGGATCTTCCAGCTGCTGTTTAATGGCAACCAGAAACTGCGCTGCCAGTACCTCATCTATCGCTCGGCGATCATATGATAATGTTATCTTCATTTTAGTTGCCGGTTTTAACTCCACATCTAAAAAACATAGAGGAGAAATAATAATAGGTAGAAATTGAAGCTATACTCCGTTTCTCCTTACTATATTCCGCATGTAACAATAGCACTGCTACTAGTCTTCTTTTAGTGGCTGCTGGATGCACAACCGCTTATTTCTGTATACATAAGTTCTGTATTTTAAATGCTAATTTATGCTCACACATTTGAAGAATATCAATAAAGCTGCATTTTTTGTTAGTGTACACAAAAACAAGTACATGGAAATACTGACACTTCTGTATATTAAGTGTCACAGTGTTTGGAATATGTTGGAGATCACCTCTCATGTTTAACGGTGCTATGTACAAAATTGCTAGAAATTTCAATCACTTTAGCTGAAATTCTGATTATAAATTTGTATAACATAATTATAGCAAAAATTAATTTTCACTGTTCTATGTACCTAACTTTCCAAGAAAATAATTTTTCAAAAGTACTGTCTAACATAAAATGGAAAGTTTAAACTTTTAAATTTTGCATATTATTCCTAGAATACAGTCCTTTATAATCAAAGATTAAATTTTTTGTAACATTAAAACTTTTCCTGAAAAAAAAAAGTATGAAAGATTTTTAATTTTTTAAAAATCAATCATCAGTATTAAATGAAAACCCTAAATCCAAAATTACATTTGATATCAAGAAAAAGCTCTTTATAGACTAAACATCTTTATAAACCTTCAAGGAACAAATACTGAAAATCTGAACAATACCAAATAAAAATTGCATCATGGGAGCACTTTAAATTGGCAAAAATGTAAGAAAATATCAGGGCACAATAAATTTTTAAACCTCCAGGGATGCCCATCTCCTCCAAAACAATCATCTTTCCCCCTAATTGTTCTGAGAGCTCAATTTAAACTATTTAGTTCCTTTTCTAAGTTGCTGCAAAGTTTCGCAAAGGGCTGTCTTATAGTTACTATAGTAGCTATTGTGATACCGGTACACAATAAAAATTTAAACAAATAATTGAAAAGTTAAAATCAATAAAAAATTTTAATAATTACATCAAAAATTAGACACAAAAATATTTGGCAGGATGTGTATTGTATCTAAATAGGCCAATATAGAAAGTGTAATAACCTTATAGTTCTGAACAACTACATACCTACCTACCTACCTACCTATAATATTAAATTATCATTTGGTATGCCACATTATACCATACAATATGAATTGTACTCAAGATTACTTTTTTGTTTGGGGGGAGGGATACATCACATTAGATTAACTTAAATATACAAATTGAGTTAACAATTACAGTACTCAATTAAAAATTGTAATAAATGTGGTTATATTACCTGCATTAATTTACTTCAATATTTTTGCATTCCCTAAAATGTTTAATTCCACACCAAAAATGCTCCTGATGGTGCAATTTGCACTCCCTGTGGGCGACCCTGGCTATTTATACCCACCTGCCCATTTCTATTCAAATGCCACATTTGGACATTTAAATGGTTAGAAGGGCAAATCTGTAAACAGCTATAGGTTCAATCATCTAGATGAGTATAGCAAATAAACTTAACATATAAGCTTATTCCTTGAGACAATGGGTGATATAAATAAAAGCTTGTCAGCTGCAGCTTGCAAGCAAGTTGAGAATCGAGCATCAGGTTGTGGTTTGGTATAAATAAAAATTTCCCCTCTTCATTGAGCTACTGCTATCACCTTCCAAGCTATTGCTCAGTGACTTTCACCACGACATCAGCTGAGTAAACAAACACACCTATTCTTCTGTCAGGAAGCGATTTAAATCTTTGCTGCAATTAAATATCCATACACTCATTCCTGTTAATCATACTCTCATTTATGAAACCTAATAGAGGTACAGATTTTAAATAACACATTTGTAATTAAAGATTTCGCAAATGAAATAGACATGAGATTCACGCAACTTTCAACCGATAACGTTCATCGCCTTTATAAATCCAATCCCTCATTTCCTAATTTAGTATTACAAACACGTCACCAACTGATATATTGAAAGTAGATTATTTGCACTTCTGTTTTTGCACCTTTATATTGATATCCTCTGCATCTATATAAAATATGACTACGTAAATCCAAGAATTTATAACATGTTATCATGAATTAAAGTTAAAGTGGATGAAAGAGTTTCATTTCTTTGAAAGTTAAATTTGGTTTTATATGAAATTCTTTAGTTATAATCCGGTTTTGATTTGTACGAACATTCTGCTCTACGTAAGTGTTCATTTGTATATCGCTTTGATTATATTACCAGTCTTTCGGTAATGAGAGTGGATCCCTATGACCTCACTCACATTCTGTTTAGCGTTATAGTACCCAGATGAAAACACGTCAAGATTTTTTCAGCGTTGTTAGAAGGTCCATCTCGTGTTTTATTTGCCTGTGAAAGAAAATGTTGCACAACCTTCTACATTCTCTCTTTTAAATAACTGTTTATATCTGCACACATCCGAGTCCTTGCGTCTTGAAATAATTTTTAATTTCTCTATCAGTTATGTATAGCAAGTAGAGGAAGTATTGTATTCTATGCAAAAATTCAGTACTGAGTTTTCATCAGAGATACACGTTTTGAGAGTGCCTGAATTAAAAAAAAATATCATTAGCAAAAGGTGTGCATGTGTGCGAACAACATAAATAAAAAAAATTCCAAGGAAGTGATAAGATTTTCAAGAAAATTCCTCTACACAAAAACTACCCTTTTTCTCAAAAATGACTCCAATAATTTTGATTAAACTGCAGTGTTGTTTAAGATATTTGCATGACAAATATAATTAGGTATATCTTGAATTTTCGGGGAATAGCCTGTGATGTGCTCTTCATTCTGAACGACTTTTATGTGACTGCTAAACTGTAAGAGATCCTATACAAGAGATCCTACAAAATCGTAATATGTACCTATGTCTGAACAGCAAACTCAGAAAGGGAATGTCGTTAAATAACAAGTTTGGTATCTAAGTTCAGCACCTTCCAAACATGCGTCAGGAAGATTTTTCAAGAAAGTCCTCCCACCCAAACTACCCTTTACATGGAAAATTTTTCCAAAAGCTTTATTTTCTAAAAAATGATTCTTAACGATCTTATTAAATACCACATGTTCAAAATATTTTCATGTCAAATACATATGTTGAATTTCCTGGAAATATCCTCTGAAGTCCTCTTCATTCTGAGTAACTTCTGCACAATTGGTAAACCATAAGATAGGCAAAATCTCACCCCCATAAAAAAAAAACAATAACCCCCCCCCAAAAAAAAAACGGTCATGTTAAAGCACACAATTTATGTCAAAGCATTTCTTTTTTCCATTCTTTTTTTTTTTTAAGTTAACCATTCCCGAGATATTCCTTCTTATTGGTTTGCATTTTCAAATACCTACTATCATTTTCTCAAATGGGAAGTCGGTTTTTGATATTCTCTCGTGGTCATGCAAAGAGCATCGAATTTCAAAGCCCTCATATACCCACACACTCTTTAAAAAGCAGTTGAGCAAGCTGAGGTACCTACAGAGGTACCTCAAGAAATAGCAAGCAAAAGCTTACTGCAATAGCTCAGCGATCAAGGTCAGCAAGCTTTTGCTCGCAAGGAGGTTGAGCAGAAAATTTTTATTTATACAAAACTCAGCAATTTCTTGGAATTTGAGAAATGAGCTAATGCTTCTTTTATTTATACCACCCAATATCTTATATGTCTAGCTGCCCTACAAGAATATATAAAGAAGCAGAGAATCAGATATAAAATGAAAATGCTTATATGAAGAGATCTAAAAAATTAATAAGAAAAAGAAATTTAATTCACAATAAAATTGCTTTGGTGGACTTTGTGACAGTGATGTGTCTATAATTAGTAATTATTGAGGCAATTGTAACATTACATCACTTACTTGTTTTTATAATGAATAAATGTTTCAGGAGCTAATTGCTCCCATCCTCAGTTCCCTGTCGACTGCCCGCATCCTTCGTCTTGGTTGTAAGCTTGATCTCTGGTGGCGGTTGTAAGAACTTCTTCAAAAGTAAGTCTCCTGGTGGGGTTTCAAAATTATAAGTGCAGTTTCTGTTCTTCCAAATATAAATGTTTTCCCAAGTTGTAAGTTCTGCTTTTCCTGAGATGTTTTTTTAGTAATTTTGGGTTGCTGTCTATGGTGTGTTGTCTCTCCAAAAGTGCCAAGCTACTGCTGATTTATTTTCCTGTTTTTGCTTTATATAACTGAAGTGTTCTTTTGTTCTTGTTTTTATATTTCTTTTGGTTTGCCCAATGTATATTTTTTCGCAGTCATTGCAGCTGATCTGGTATATTCCTGGTTTGTTCTCCTGTGGGATGTCATCTTTTAGTTTGGAGTTTAGTAGGTTTTTTTATGGTGTAATTGTTTTTTTGGGGCCAAAGAGATGTGTTGCTTGAAGATTCTCTTGAATTTATAGAAAGCTGTTAGGTGGTATGTGAATTTTTTGAAGATCATCTTTTCTTTTTCAGTAGGGATGAGTGTGGTAACCTTTTATTTTCTTTTTGTTCACGGCTGTGTTTATTTTCTTGTATTGTTTCTGGCTGAATCTGTTTTCTGTAGCCTATGTCCAATATGTTGTTTAGCTCAAATGTGTATTCCACTTTGTTCATAGGGACGTTGACCACTCGGTGTGTCAGACTGTTGAGTGCTGCATTCTGGTGGGGAACAGGATTGAAACTGTTTTGTTTTATATAGTTATTTGTGTGTGTGGGTTTCCTGTAGATGCTGAATGTTGGGTGGTTTTCTTTCTTGATGATTTTTAGGTCAAGGAAGGGGAGTTGTCCATTCTGTTCTTTTTCCATTGTGAAGGTTATGGATTTTTCCTGAAGGTTCAATAATTTTAGCGCGTCTTCCAAGTGTTTTCCGGGACTATTGCAAAAATATCAACATAGCGGTACCTCATTTAAATATCCAGAGGAAAGCCTTCATGACTCTTGTCTCTATATTGCTCATGAAGAGTTCTGCCAGTAGTAGTGAAAGTAGACTGCCCATAGCTAGGCCTGTATTCGTTATAAAAACAAGTAAGTGATATAGTGTTACAATCGACTCAATAATTACTAAGAAAAAGAAAGTCAAAAAACAACTTAGCATAAAACTTTCACAATGTGTTACAGATTTTTTGAAATCTAATTTATATTTATGCAAGCATTCTATAACAATGTGTAAAGAATTCAAGACAAATTGTTGGCAATATATGCACATACTTTAAAACGCGTATAGTTACATAATCAACAAACAATAGAACTGTACAAAAAAAGTGTAACTATAGTGACAAACGACATCAATACCTAAAACTTGGACAAGAGGCTAAGCCAAATGAACACTCTTACACTGGTTCTCGGAAAATAGATCACATTGACCAGCACACGAAAAAATTGTATGCCACACAAAATTTAAGTTTGCAATTGTGAATTATTAGTATTAACAGAGTAATACTAAACAGTTTAAAAGTATTTACAGTGAGTTATTACATTATACATTGTGAATTTTGTTCAATGAAATCACATCTTATCATTCGACCGAGACCATGCCTGAGATGCCCAATAGTAGAAATATTTAAGATATTTTTTACAGGAGTTCATGACTGCAATCTACCGCTGAACTAAACTGTTGCAGGAGCACCTCAAACAAGACAGTAGAACAACTTGTCACCCTGTACTTCGTACACAAGGTACATAAACGTCGCATCAACAAGCCATCAATATTATTATTCATTACATCCTCTAAATACAGTATGTCATGGAATTCCATAAATCCCCATACCTTACTAATTTCTTATCAGCATATCATATTATATTACTACAGAAAACCACGGATTTTCTGAAACAATTGGGGAGAGGGGGTATTCAGATGATAGATTTTTTGGATAACCAATCATTTATGAAAACAAATTGTACCACATGTCATAAGTGCAATATGAAAAAAAAAAAAAAATAAATACATGATATTAAACACTAAAACTGTAAATACACATATACATTGTATCACACATTTTACAAATAATACAGAGGACTAATAGCCTAGTTTTAACAATTTCAAAATGTCCATTAAAGTAGGCCTACAGTTTAAGAAAAGAAGTTCAATTTTTCTTTCATTTATTTATTTTTGCTTCAGAGCTGAGACACTTTCTTCCCCCTAAAGTTCGCAAACATTTTAAAGACATTAGTAGGAAACCATCACATTCTTCTTAATGTTCCAAGCATTTCATAGCTGTCTCAAGACAGTGAAAAGGTTCCTCACTGGATGGTCATTTTTCAGCACAGTCGTCATTGCAAGCATCTTGGTCATCGATGACACTGACAATGATTTCATTGTCCATCAATACTTCAGAGCCAGTATTGTATGTTTTCCTGGTTGTATTCTTCAAGTTCTTGAAGATTCTTTAATTAGCCCAGCCAGTTATGATACAATTTGGCTGTTTGAATTTGCTGACTTGAATGCTTTCAGTTGAACGGTATTTGGTTAATCAATGCTCTACTGTATACTGTAATCATTAATGGTATTGTTGGTATGACCTTAACCTCATTCACTTGACATTTTGTGAGTTGAAATGGCACACAGAAGTTTGTTTTCTGTTGAAGAGAATTAGTTGCAAGTGCATGGATATACAATTGTCGTTACACAGGTGAGACAATTAGTATCATACGTTCAGGGAACTGTTTAAGAAGCCTTCACTGACAAAAACAATACTAATTTTCTGGAAAAGAAAGGTGTCTAAGACAGGTAGTGTGAAAGACTAGTCGAGAAGTGCAGGAAAGAAGATACACATGCAGATATGTGAAGCTGAAGTGTCAGTTGAGAGCTCCCCCATAAAACCCATTCACAAAAGGGCTGCTGAGTTTGACATTCCATGATCAATGTTTTTGTTTACATGAAGGAGGAGGAGAACTTAAAGGTAAGGCCATATTGTCCCAGCTTCATCAATGAGCTATGATGCAGAATATGAACAAGTGTCCTGATATGTCTATCTCTTCTAGGAACATTCCAAACTGACATACCAAGATCTAAGGTTATGTTCACAAATGAGTATGCCATATAAGTACAGCATACTAAAGAAAAATGTGGCATTTTGGATCAAGCAAAATCTTCACTTCACTTCCGACCTTGAATACAACCCACAGCATTTTATGATGTGGACAGAAATAGCATCACAGTACCTCTTTGGGCCATAATTTTTTTATGGGCCATGAATGCTTTATCACATTCATAAATGCTGATAACTTGGCTCATCCCCCAACTGGAAGACAAAGGACTAAAGGAAGAGTTGTGGATATGGTAAGACAAAATTCCAGCACACTTTGCTCTTAACGTTTGTAATTTATTAAAATTTCCTGCACGCCAGATTGGGCCCCCAACCACTCCAGCACCACTCATAATGCCTCCAAGCAATCCTGATAACTCATTGTGGGGCATTATCACAATAAAGGTTGCCATGTGTGACTACAGGACCGATGCTGAACTTGAACAAGCAGTATGGGATACCTTCAGTACAATCATACCTACAGTTTTGGAAAAAAAATGTTGCAAACAACTTGGAAGCTCATAGGATTGTGTCTCTAACATTATGGAGCAATATGGATCCCTTGGACAAATTCATTACTGAATTTCTTATTTATTCTGATTTACTTCATTAATTTAATGTATAGGGGTATACAGACTTGCTGGACACACTGTATATAGATTTAGCATACACTGTTAATGAACTTGATAACATAAGAAATTACACTAAAACATAAGGTTTTGACTTAAATATTACATATATATTGTACCATTTTAAGCAGATCTGATTGTCTTTCATTTTTCTCAGTTTCTAAATCATGACCGTCTATGCATGAATGAAATATCCATAGCTTTTGTTCCTGTTTTTATGGATGTTTTCCGTGAAGTGACAACCATTTCCTAATCCATGGAATCTGAATAAAACGTCAAAGCCACCTTCACAAATATATTCTTTTATGACTCTAATGTGTTTGTATTCTAATATCTTGCCCTTGTAAATTCTTTTGTGATTTGGGAGTTGAAAAAAAGGTGTCTTATAGCTCATGTCCATCGAGAAGTAAGGGCTTTCAGAAAACTGGTTGATTTATGACATTACCTAATATACACAAATTTTCTACCTTTATAATGCTAGAAGAGAGAAATTATTAATGCTCACCCAGAACAGAACGGGATGTACCAACAGCCAGTATAGCACACTGTGGAGGATTGATTATTGCCGTGAACTCTTTTACTCCAAACATGCCAAGGTTGGAAATTCTGAAAAAGATAATCTGTTATATGATCTGTTTATTTTTCTGAAAGGTTTACGAAATCCTGCAAAAACATTACTTACGAGAATGTTCCGCCTTGAAATTCATGAGGTTGCAATTTTCCCTCCCTTGCTTTCTTGACCAACTGCCGCACCTCTTTTGATATGATCTGGAGGGTTTTTGCATTAGCTTCTTTTACTATGGGCGTTATGAGTCCCATGTCTGTGGCAACTGCCACAGAAACATCTATGTTACTTGGATAAATCACCTGTAACAACATAAGAACATACATCTTTATGGTGACTTTGTTGCCTTTCTTAGCAATACATGCTTATATTAAGGAAAACAAGGAAAAATAAGTCTATAATGTGGTATCTAAAAAGAAACAGATATTAAAAGGTAATTGTATCATTTGGAAACAGGATGTAGTAAGTAAAATAAGTATAGTAGAACCCCGTTTTAATGAGCCTGCTTTTAACAAAATTCTGTTTTTAACAAACATTTTCAAAAGCCTGGCCAAAAGTCCCATAAGTGTAATGTTATTTAAACCCACTTTTTATGAATCCCGCATTAACGAAAAGCCCATTCTTAATGAAAATATTTTTCTTGAATTTGTGATGTGCAGCTTCTTCTGCGTTAGTGCATTAAGATTTTCAGAATGCAGTTAACACTACCTCCCCCTATAATAGACAATGTTACGCCCTTTTGGAAGCTTTCAAATTCATTAGCCTCCGCGTGTCACTTTGCGTTCTGCTTTAGTTCACATTAAACTGCAAAAGTTGGCAGCTCTGCAATCACATTTTCAAATCTGTTAACTTCCATATCTCTGACTTCCAAGTTCTGTTTGATTTCCGCTTCCATTTTCCATTTTAAAGTTCACTGGGCAGCATGTTAAGTTGTGTTGTCTTTGTGATAGTGATTTATATTTCTCATTCGAAGATAGCAAGATTACAGTAATTCAAGAGATGGCAAGCAACAGCCCAGTTTCTTTGACTGATGTGGTGAAGAAATATGATTTGGCTCCTTGCACGGGGTACTTAAACAGAAAGGTGTTATTCCAGCCGCAGAAGTATAGTGCAGATTCGCGGTAAAGAAGCAAAAGAATTTTCATAGCTCTCTGTTTGAAGAAATTGAAATCATTTTAATGAAATGGTTTGAAGCCAGAAGAAGTGACTATGTTCCTATCGACAGAAACATCCTAAAAGAAAAATCTCACCAAATAGCGCTAACTTTACATGTGGAAAACTTTTGTGCTTCAAATGATTGGCTTGATCATTTCAAGAAGAGGCATAACCTTTCATGGCAAAGCATGTGCAGTGAAAATGCGGATGTTAAAGATGACTCCATTGAGTTTTGGAAAAAGGAGACCTTGCCTAATCTCCTCCGTGGCTACAATGCGAAGGAAATTTTCAATGCTGACAAAACGGGAGTGTTCTTCGACTTGCTGCCCAACAAGACTTATGTAGTTCACAGTGAAAAATGTCATGGTGGGAAAAAGAGTAAAGAAAGGTTCACAGTTCTGCTGTGTACAAATAGTGATGGAATTGAAAAGTTACCTCCACTAATCATAGGAAAATTAAAAAATCCGAGATGTTTCAAAAACATTTGTACACTTTCGTGCAAATACAATTTCCAGAAAAGTTCATTGATGACTCCGGAAATATTTGTTAAACATCTACGAAGCCTGGATGCTAAAATGGAATCTCAGGGAAGAAAGATTGCTCTGGTGATAGACAGGTACGCAGCTCATCCATCAAAGCCATCATTTTTATGGAGCATAAAGGTGATCTTTTTACCAGCAAACTGCACCAGTCATCTGCAGTCTTTAGACTTGGGAATTATTCATTCTGTTAAAGCAAAGTACAAGAAATCCCTGGTGCAACGAGTATTTCTTTCTTAGAAAGAAAGCAAGATATGCATTTGAAAATACTCACGCCATGCATATGTTTGTGGCTGTTACTTACACCATGCACCATACAGCAATGTTTTGGGAAAGCTGGGTTTGATTCTTGCACTGATGTCTTCAACAAGGACAATAATACCGAAGAAATTTTATGCAGAAAGAGTGAGAGATGCTACAATGGGGCAAAAGCATAACCTTTGAAGAGTTTGTAACTTCTGATGACAGTGTCCCAACCTCAGAAGCATCTGTGGACGTTGTTGAGCTATGCAATAATGCAACCAGGAGAAGAGGATGAAGAGGAATCAGCAGTACCAACATCTGCAGCAGCAGTGGAAGGATTGGATGTCGTTAAACAGTACCTATGCTCCTTCCCTATTGATGAGAGGCTACTCAGTAGCATTAATCACGTTGAATACAGGATTTTAAGTGTCAGATATCTGGGCAGGAGGAAGCAGACTACTCTGATGTATTTCTTTAAGAAATGAAAGTTACTAACTTTAATGTCTTGTTTCTTTACTGGGTAATACTGAAGAATCAGCCTGCATTCATATCTAATGATAAATATGTAAATCTGATATCCACTTTCATTTTGTTTACTGCAGATTAAGCGTAAATGGCTGACCATGAAGCAGTGTTAATATCAGTGTTTTCTGTTTTTGAAACTAGTATAAATTTATAATTATTGCAGCATTTTAATTCCTTAATTTACTGAATTTTGTTCATTAATCTTTAAATTCCTTCCTTAGTATTACATGTGTACATAATGATTTAAAATTTCTGAAAATAATAAGTTTTGCATTTAAAATACCTAAAAACATGATTTGTATATTATTTCTGGCAATTGAATGCTCAACCTTATGCTAACCCCCTTTTAAGGAAAACCCCTATCTAAGGGAAAAATTTTAATTCTCCGAGATTTGTTAAAATGTGGGTTTTTGCTGTATTGTATTCCACCCAAAAATTGTACAACATGGAATATTTCAAATAAGGCTAATGCAATGATAAGTTATATTAAAATGACTTATTTTACTCACTACAATTTGGTTAGTAATTATTGAGTTGATTGTAACTCTGTTGACGGGGAACTGAGGATGGGAGCAATTAGCTCCTGAAACATGTATTCGTTATAAAAACAAGTGATGTAGTGTTACAATCAACTCAATAATTACTAATTATAGATACATCACTGTCACAAAGTCCACCAAAGCAATTTTATTGTGAATTAAATTCACTATAATTTATTTTTATGCCTCTTGTAAATGCTTATAACTTTCTCTACTACGTATAGTAAGTAGGGGAAGTATTGTATTCCACCCAAAAATTCGATACCAAGATTTCACCGGAAATATATGTTTTGAGATCCCCTGAATCCAAAAAAAGCATTTTTGGAAACATGTCCGTGTGTCTGTCTGTGAACAGCATAACTCAGAAACGAAAAGTCGGATAAACACCAAACTTGGTATTTAGGTTCAGTATCTTCCAGAGATGCGACACGAAGGTTTTCAAGAAAATTCCCCCACCCCAGATTACCCTTTACATGGAATATTTTTCGAAAATTTTAATTTTCTCAAAAATGGCTCTAACGATTTTGATTAAAATATCATATGTTTAAGACAATTTCATGACAAATGAAATGTATATCTCGAATTTTCTGGGAATGTCTCCAAAAGTGTTGTTCATTGTGAACGATTTTTGCATAACTGGTAAACCATAAGATAGACAAAATTTTACTAGATCACGTTAAAATACACAATTTATGTCATATACATTTTTCTTGTTGAGTGAATCATTTTCGAGATATTGCTTGTTATTCCCTTAAAATTTCCAATACTTTTTCTCAAATGGGAATTCGTTCTTAATTTTTTTTATGTCCTGGACATACAAAGAGAATGGAATGCGCCACATAACAACCAGCTCTTAAAAGATTTGACTATCGCTTAAATACTACCATATTCCCCTTGCGCGTTAAAGAAAATTAGCAATAAGATTAACATCTTGATTAATATGAAGCATATGGAGAATAAGCGTTTGTAAAAATAGTTTGTACAAGCTTAGAGAAAGTCATGTGAGTGTAACACATCAGATTTTTTTTCCATCAACTTCATTTTGAATGAGATAAACATTTTCAGAAATGGTTTCATTAAACACTCTCTTGTAGCTACAAGCTAGATACAGGAGGTGAATCAATAATCACATTTTCAAATATTAAAATGCTGGCTAATGCTGGCCTTTGAAATTCCATATCATTTGCATATCATGAGAAACAAAACAATGATGACATGGGAAACAAAAAAAATGATGAAATGTATATTAGGTATTGGAAAATTCAAACCAAGAACAACAAATATTTCAGAAATAATTAGTGCTAAAAAGACACAAATTGTATATTTTAGGAAGCTCTACTCTTTTAGTGTACACATTAAGTTTTAGTATATTTCCTACATTACAGTTATAAAAAATTACACAAAATTCATTCAGAATAAGGAGCACTTACAGAAAATTCTACAAATACATTTTATTAGTCATGCAAATATGTACCTAAAACATAGTATTTTAATTGAAATTGTTAAGAGCCACTTTTGAGAAAATAAACAGTTTTTCCATTTGTAGGATAGTTTGGATTTGGAGAACTTTCTTGAGAATCTTGAACTTAAATCCAAGTTCAAATCTCATGACTTTTTGTTTTTGTTTTATATATATTCCCTCTCTCACACCTTAATTACCTTCCTAAAAATACCATTTGCAGATAACCTCAGGCAACCTCAAAACATGTATTTCCAGTGATATTTCGATGTCAAAATTTTCGGTGGAATGCAGTACTTTCTCTACTAATACTTACCGTAGACGAGTGATAAAGTGATTATTTGTCTCAAATTTTGTATTTTAATCTATATATATATTTTTTTCTATCAGTAAGTTATTGTTTCTCAGTTAAACAAAATTATACTAAATTTAGTCAGAACGAAGAGGACTTGAAAGCTTATTTACAGTTATCCAAGATATACATTTTATTCATGTCAATATGCTAGTTATTTTTTAGAAAATAAAAGAATAATGCACATTTTTCGAAGTAAAAAGTACTTTGGGTATGCAGAATTCCATTAAAATTTTCATGTTGCATCAATGAAAGTCGCTGAAATTAAATATAAACTTTGGTATTCATCCGAACTTTTAATTTCTAGTTAAGTTGTTACATTCGCCCACTTCATTTACCATGGGACAAAAAAACAGCACTTGAAATATAAAATTTTTTACCTTATCTCCTTGATAGAGAGCATTGACTTGAGGAACATGTTGCAGTGCCAATGCCGCAGCTTTTATTACAAAATCATTGACTGAGAGCTTGATTCCTTCTTCTCTGCACTGATCCCTTAAAGCCAGAAGTTTGTCTACCTTGGAGTCTACAGTACTATAGGCATGTGGTATTGTTCTCTGTGATAAATAAATATTGACAGCTGAATTGCAATATCATGTAATACTATTTTTCAAATAAGTATCAAACCCTTCATGCTGAAATCTATTTCAAAATTCCTGGGAGTGAAGCCATGTGGTGTAAAAAGGCCAAAATCACAAAATTAGCAGAACAGTATCAAAACTGAAGCTGGAGTATGTGTGTTTGAAGTGGAACAGAGCTATTATGAAATCATCAATTAATACTAGTAATCATTGATGCTTAATTTAACTCTGTTAACTATTTTTTGCATCTGACCTTTATGACAAATTGCTTCTGTAAATGTAATTTTTGTAATGCTATTTGGTATTTCGATACTTCAGTTGTGAAACCTGTAAACAGAATTTTTTCTAAATATGTTTCCAAAAGACATTTACTATCCCAGTGACCCAGGTCCATCAAGCAAAGGTCAACGGCTGACGGTGGGAACAATGGTTATGAAACATATTCTAAAGGCAGATTTCGCAATAACTGCATATGGAAACCCAAGCAAGAATGACAAAGTTGAAATACATGTATTTATAATGTGAGCAATCACAATTGACGGGAAAATTTACTGGGTCCTGGGACAGGCAAAGAAGATGGTGTAGTTTTTAACTTTTTCATTCCTGCTCTCAGGAATTCTGGCAAATGTGCATCATAACTTCCTCATATCCATTGAGTGTTGGTTCTTCTAGTGAAAACATTCACTTGTAGTTTGTTTGTAAACAACATAAATCTGGCTACTATCTCAAAAAATAACAATAACAAAAGTTATAAAGAACAACAAAAAAAGGTTAAAATTAACAGAGAACAAATAACTTTATTGTATAATTCTTTTTTGGGAGAACACAGAAGTTTATTTGACACAATTTTGCACAAATTGAGAGTTTTATTACCTTAGCTTTACTTTCTGCACCAGAACTTAATGTAACATGTTTCGGAGACTTGTCTCTGTCATCAGACTAGACTCATTAGTGATGCTAAAGTAATAAAAATCTCAATTTGTGCATATAAACTTTAATAAACTCTATTAATAAAGAAATGATGCTTATTAAAGGCGCTTTACTAGAGAAATCTGAAATAGTAATGGCTCTGCAATTAAATAACTCTAATTTCAGTGCCAGCTAACCTGTATTGTATTGGCTTGATTGAAAGCATGTGAAAAAATGTCACTAGTCATTTACAAAATATGACATTACAAAGCAAAAACTTTACTTTCCGCCTTAGTATCGATATGATCATTGGTATATATTGAATTCTCATTCCTAGTGTATTATGAACTAAAATTTTGCATACTGTTTTGCTTTCCATTCCAGTTTCTGTTCTTGTGAACCAGCCTTTATTTCTAAAATGAAGTGAAGTTTGTAAAAAAGTTCATCTTGTCATTGTTAATGAGTTATTAATTATTAGTGTTCACTAATATTCAGTAAATATTAATGATCACTATTAGTAACTTCAAAATAAACATTAAAAAATAATCTGAAATATTTTGTCTCTTTTTCTTCAAGATTGTTTGTTATTTAAAAATAGAATAAAAGTCATTGCATTTTGACAAAAGCATAACATGTTTTTAGGTGAAATTGCAAGTTAAATAAGACCGCCACTGTAGGTAGGGTAGTGTGTCTGCCTCACATTCAGGAGGTCCCAAGTTCAAATCCTGGTTAGAGTGAATTACTTAGATAAAGTTTTTTGGGGGGTTTTCCATTATCCTGAAATATGAATGTTGGGTAACTCTTTAAGTTTTATGGATCCCGAATTCATTTGAGCATCATTTCACCCATTTCATTCGTCCATTAAGACCTACCCAGTTAAAGGACATTCAATTAAAAAAAAAAAGTGTTTAATGCATCCTTCAGCAAGAAATTGTTAGATATTTAGTGCCAAAACTGTGGTTTTAGTTATGAAAATATTTTTTGAATTTTTCAACTGTCCTATGTGAAGCGTGAATTTATTTTATAAGTACTAACCTTTGATTCTGTAAGTCTTTTTGCAATTGTTCTCCTCATTGCTGTAAGCTCATGATCAATATAACTATTGTCTTTTATTGTAGCTGGCTTTGGTTTTGGAGATGCTTTTGTTTCTTCCAGTTTCTGTGCTACTTTTGCCACACCTGGCAGAGGAACTGTAAAATATTAAAACAAAAAAATCTAAAATAAAGTATCTTAAATCCTACATGCTTCAACTACAAACCAAATATGGCTTTTTACCTACAAATTTTCAATAAGAAATAAGAAGTAAAATATCACTGTTGCAATATCCTCTGTGGAATGTAAGAATATTTTTTAAGGCAACAAGAGTTGCTTGCCAATCAACAACAATCACCTGATTTTGGTGGCTTTGGTTTAAGATTGTTAGCCATAATATATTTTTGGACATCTTCTTTAAGAAGTCTACCTTTTCGCCCACTTGCTGGCACCTGATCTGGCTGAATTTGATGATGTTCCAATAAAACACGAGTGGCTGGTCCGAAGTTTCTAAAACAAGGAGAAAGGGTTATTTCAATTTATTTAATAAAAACTAGAATATATGCTTCCAAAAATTACTACCTTAAAAACCTGATGTGTCACATTCACATGAATTTCTCTTCCCACTCTTCAACAAACTATTCTTACAAAAGATTATTCTTTTATCTGATTCATGTTAATCAAGATAAACATTTGCAGAAATGGTTTTATTATATATTTCACTGTAGATAAAAGGGGAATAGAGTAGGTTTAAGTGAGTCAAAACATTTTAAAAGCAGGTCGCTATCCAACAAGGTAAAAAAAAAAGTATTAAATGAGTTCAAATACCACAAACAACTTTATTTGACATAAACTTGTATTTTAACAAGATCTACATTTTTGTGTAGTAAGTTATTGTCCATCTTTTATGGTTTACAAGTTATACAAAATTCATTCAGAATGAGATGACTTCACATGCTAATCCAGAAAAATTTAAGATAAAAATTTTATTTGTCATTAAAGTATCTTAAACATGTGGTACTTTAATCAAAATCGTTAAGAGCCATTTTTGAGAAAATAGAAAATAACAATGTTTTCCGATGTAAAGGGTAGTTTGGGATGGGGAGCTTTTCTTGAAAATCGTAATGGTGCTTACTTGGAGGATGCTGAACTTAAAAGATCAAATTTGGTATTTAACTTTTTGTTTTTGAGTTATGCCCTTCACATACAAACATTCAGCCTTTTCTAAAAATGTTTTTTTTTAGATTCAGGGAGCCTCAAAACGTGCATTTCTGGTAAAATCTTGGTATAAAAATTTTGGTTGGAAGGTAATAATTCCTCTATTTCTTATAGGTAAGTAATAGAGAAAATAAAAATGTGATGATATATGACAATACCATATTACTTATTAAATTAGTATCTAAAACAGCGCCTATTTTTTTAAAAATAATTATCAGAGAACATGTTTAACGAATTATCATTCACAAAATCACCTATTTACTTCTTTATCGCCTGCTGATTTCATGTCATTAGGCTATTTCCAATATGTGACTGGTTATTTATGACACGACTAATTCTGAAATTAAGTGGAAATTTCAGTTCCATTATTTGTAAAAAAAATCTGATGTGTTACACTCACATGACTTTCTCTACTCTTGTACAATCTATTTTTACAAACGCCTATTCTCCATATGCTTCATGTTAATCGAGATATCGAGATGTCAATCTTATTGGTAATTTTCTTGTAGATGCAAGGGGGATATGGTAGCTTTTAAGCGATAGTCAAATATTTTAACGCTGGTTGCTATGTGGCGCATTCCATTCTCTTTGCATGTCCAGGACATAAAAAAATGAATAACGAATTTGAGAAAAAGTATAAGTATTGGAAAATTTAAGGAAATAACAAGCAATATCTCGAAAACGGTTCACTCAACAAAAGAAATGTATATGACATAAGTTGTGTATTTTAACGCGATCTACATTTTTTGTGTAGTAAAATTTTGTCTATCTCTTATGGTTTACCAGTTATGCAAAAGTCGTTCACAATGAAGAATACTTTTGGAGACATTCCCAGAAAATTCGAGATATACATTTCATTTCTCATGACATTATCTTAAACATATGATATTTTCATCAAAATCGTTAGAGCCATTTTTGAGAAAATTAAAATTTTCGAAAAATGTTCCATGTAAAGGGTAGTCTGGGGTGGGGGGATTTTCTTGAAAACCTTCGTGTCGCATCCTTGGAAGATACTGAACCTAAATATCAAGTTTGGTGTTTATCCGACTGTTCGTTTTTGAGTTATGCTGTTCACAGACACACACACAGACACACACACACACACACACACACACACACGGACATGTTTCCAAAAATGCTTTTTTTGGATTCAGGAGGTCTCAAAACATGTATTTCCGGTGAAATCTCGGTATCGAATTTTTGGGTGGAATGCAATACTTCTCCTACTTACTATACGTAGTAGAGAAAGTAAAAATAAACATTTAAATTCTGTTAACATACTGGGAATTCAAATATCTTGGCATCTAAATTATAATATATGCCTAGAGCAAGTTTGACTAGACAACCTGTGATGAAAACAATGACATAAGAACTAAAGAATATAAAAATATGTGATACATTCATAAGACTTTCCCTACCAACAACACATGCACTTGCGCACACACACATGCACACACACAATTGTCCTTATATGTTATAGTATTCATACAAAAAGTGATTCTTTTATCCATGTCATGTTGCTTTGATATACTTTTGCTTGGGAATGATTCCAAATTAAGCAAGATGTGCTTAGCTTTTGCAAGAATATTTTGTAGAATCTACATAAAAATAAACAATAGTGACTAGAAAAATTCATGTGAATGTCGCATCAATTTTTTTTTTTTGTACACTCTCTGTACTTGTTGCTTGTGCTTCTTTCTAGCAGATTTTTATGGAATTCTAAAAAATTTTTATGGAGGTGACTAATTCAACGAGCATTAACTTTCCAATTCAAAGTAAATGCTTTTAAAAGTTAGTATATGACTTCATTATTTTTAACAACTGTCAAAATTATTACCCATGCGAAGTATCAACCATTTTGGACGACTGTGCTGCAGATGATGATGGAGGTGATGATGCTGCTGCAGATGGGGCTCCAGATGGCACATCAACATTCTGCCAACTTTCTCCAGGAGCAACCATAAGAGCTATCAATGTGCCAACATTAACTCCTGGTTGATTTTCAGGTACCTGAATCAAAGGGTGTAAGTTACACTTACACTGACTCAGAAAGTATTAGCCTTTTCTTTAAAAAATTCTAGCAGCCAAATTAACAGACAAAAAAGTGTAGTTTTTTAATAATTTTATAATATTTTAAAAATTGCACCAATTTTTCAACTTTTTTAGTGTGGTATCTATAAAATTATTTTATATGCATTTAATACAATAGAAAATTCTAAGCAGAGAATTTTTAAATAGTTTGTAAGGCTTTATATGTAATTAAAGTGAATTAGATGTTCTTTTTCTGAACTTGTTGAATTGCATATACAGTAGAATCTTGTTAGTTCATTTTTGCAGGGACCTAAGGATTTGGAAGTCATAGGCGGAAAATGTGTTAACAAAAATACAAAATCTGCAATTTAAGAACATAGTTATGTAATAAAATCTAATAATTACTACGTCTCCATGGGCAGTTGAAATAGATTTCAAGTACAATTTTATACTGAATACGATCCATGTTTCCATGTTAAATTTAATGTGTGTTCAAATGGATTTGAATACACAAAACCTGAGAATAAATAATTCAAGCTTTTATATTGGTCAACTTGGATTTTTGAGGTTATGAATGTTTTTGAGAAAATAAATTGCGAATTATGGAAGCGACAATAGTGGCTTTGCTGTGTGTTTTATTACACATATGATAACAATTTCCGCTAAAAAAAAAGAAAACAAAATTATGTATGTGCATCATGTTACAAGTAAAATAGACGATAGTAACTTTGGCGTATTCAATACGACTTGAATACGGTAGGTGTTTCCATGCAACAAATTTCGTTCTGATCCTTTTCTGATCCTATTTTCCAAGAGGAAAGTTTTGTTTTAGCATTTTTCCCTTCTTTAAAAGCAGTTTCAATCAATTTAGGTTTGCTAAAAATTGTGTTTAAGGTTGACGGAGGAATGTTTAATTTCCGCATTATATCCACATGTTTTATATTTGGATTGTGGTATACTTAAGGATTTTCAGTTTTTCAGTGTTGGTTATTTACTACACTTTCTTTTTTTCATTGCAAATGAAAAGTTAAAATACAATCCATGTATGTTTGGTCAACACTCAATAGAAACTATTGTTAGCATTTACCACGCCAAGGTAAATCATTCTCTATCCCACCCACATAAATCGTGTCACACAAATATTTACATACTTGCATGTGATTGGCTGCCAGTATCCACCCTATGACCAAAGTAGCAAATGGAGGACATCAAACTTTGAACGTGTTAAGCGCCAACTCCCACTGGACTGACCAAGGATTGGCCAAAACAGCGAATGAAGACGTCAAACTTCAAACATAGTAAGCGGGATCAGAAAAATGCATTAAGCAAACGTTATTTATTACATTTGGTGATTTGGTACCAGGACTTTTATAATTCAACGTAATAAACGGGAAAACGTGTTAACGAGGAACGTGGTAACGAGATTCCACTGTATTTCCTTTATTAAACTCTATTATATGTATAATAAGTGCATTTATTATGAGAATTAGTAAATAACACAGCAGTAAAATGTGGCTTTAATGTCTTGCAACCGATAACAGAATGTATACTAAATTAGTGATGAAATGCTGACCACGAATAAATTGAAGAAAGAAAAGCATAAGAAAAAAAGGAGGATTTATAATAATTTAAGGAAGCGTTAGTCCATACCAGGATCTTGGCTAGAATGCCTTCTTCTTCTGTTTCAAATGACACCACTGCTTTGTCTGTTTGTATATCACAAAGTACGTCACCGGGCTGGATGGTATCGCCTTCCTTTTTCATCCATTTTACTATAGTTCCTTCAGTCATTGTGGGTGACAGAGATGGCATCTTTATTTCTTGAGCTGGTACTTAAAAAGAAGACAAGTGTTTTATTCCTCTTTTCATAAATTTAAACATATGACATTTGGACCATAGAGAATAGCAGAAATTTCATATTTTGTGGCCGAGAGTATGCTCTCTGGACAAACTCAAGTCGGAAAAGCACTCATATGATTTGTTGGAGAAAGGAAATGAAGGTTGTTCTCATTAATTCAGAAGACATTCATTTTAAGATGTTAACTTATATTAGATCTAAAATTCTCTTCTTATATATATGAATACAAAATCAATGTCATCACAGATACAGAATGTCAAATTTGATTATAACATTTAAGGATGATGGAGAAAAAAAAACAAACATATTTTTATGTGATAAAAATTTGGCATTTTTCTGTTAGATGGCCCTAAAGGGTAAACCGTTCAATTGCATTGCTTTACTGAAGTTCTTTTGCAATGGTTCAGGGATGACATAAAAGGTGAAACCAAACCTCTGTTTTACCATATATGACAAAAACTCCTCAAGAGTAGTCATCTAGATGCTCTGTGTTCATACATGTTATGAATTGATTTTCAGACTCCAGTTACTTGAATGTATACAAGATAGTAGTGTCCTGCGGACAGGGGGAGGTGGGAGAGTGGATGTAGATGAACAAAAACCTCCCAACACTTCTTTGTAATTAAATACACCATTAACTAGATAATCATAATTAAAGGTAGGAGTATTTGGTAATGTGGTGCAACTTGTTGATTGAGTAGTCTGCTTCTACTGGCGGCACCTTAAACTATTCCAATACTCTATAAAACCATTTAAGTAACATCGGCTATATATCGAATTCAGATGTTTTGTCACTGGTGCACAAGACACCACAAAAATTCCGGGAAAAAGTCAGGTTATTGTTCACTACACCATATGTAAAAATTACCTCGAATTCTACATTCCCATGTAATTACAAATACAATGGAATCTCGTTAGCACGTTCCTCATTAACACGTTTTCCCGTTTATTACATTGAATTATAAATGTCTTGGTACCAAATCACCAAATGTAATAAATAACGTTTGCTTAGTGCGTTTTCCTGATCCCGCTTACTATGTTTGAAGTTTGATGTCCTCATTCACTGTTTTGGCCAATCCTTGATCGGTGGGAGAAGGCGCTTAACACGTTCAAAGTTTGACGTCCTCAATGGCTACTTTGGTCAATCCTCGGTCACGGGGTGGATGCCGGCAGCCAATCACATGCATGAATGTAAATATTTGTGTGACACGATTTGTGTGGGCGGGATAGAGAATGCTTTACCTTGGCGTGGTAAACGTAAGCGATAGTTTATACTGTTGAGTGAAGACCATACATATGTAGATTGTATTTTAACTTTTCATTTGGAATGAAAAAAAGAAAGTGTAGTAAATAACCAATAGTGAAAAACTGAAAATCCTTTAAATAGATCACAATCCAAATACGAAACATGTGGATATAGTGCAGAAGTTAAACATTTCTCTGTCAACCTTAAACGCAATTGTTAGCAAACCTAAATTGATTAAAACTGCTTTTAAGGAAGGGAAAAATGCAAAAACAAAACTTTCCTCTTGGAAAATAGGATCAGAAGAGGATCAGAACAAAATTTGTTGCATGAAAACAATTACCGTATTCAAATCGCATTGAATACGCCAAAGATACATCCGCCTATTGTATTTGTAACATGATCCACGCTCATAATTTTTTTTCTTTTTTAGCAGAAATTGTTATCACATGTGTAATAAAATGCACAGCAAAGCCACTCTTGTCGCTTCCATAATTCGCAATTTATTTTCTCAAAAACATCCATAACCTCAAAAATCCAAATTGACCAACATAAAAGCTTGAATTATTTATTCTCAGGCTTTGTGTATCCAAATCCATTTGAACACATATTGAATTCATCACGGATTGTACTCAAAATCGATTTCAATTACCCATGGAGACGTAGTAATTATTAGATCTTATTACATAACTATGTTCTTAAATTGCATATTTTGCATTTTCGTTAACATGTTTTCCCGCCTATGACGTCCAAATCCTTAGGTCCCTGCAAAAACGTGCTAACGAGATTCTACTGTATTTTATTTGATATGTTTAAAGACCTGAATATCTGGCCTATTCTGTTTGAGAGGCTTATGCCATGGTAAGGTAACAAACTCACGTGGAATTATTACTGATATTACACAGTTTTAAGGTGTGTACACATAATACCTATGTATGTAGTTTAAAAGGTACATTTTAATTATTATGCAATCCATGCTGCAGTGATATTTATGTGATAATGCAATGCTTTACTTGAAATGAAAATAAGTATTCTAAAGGTTATGGCACTCTTAAGTGAAACACCTCTTATGTTATTAACACCATTATTCTGTGTTGAATTTAACAGTGTGGTACTAATAACTGTTAAACGTTTAGGAAAGCATAACTTATAATGTGAATTTACACTCCACTGCAATATACTTACAGGGAATTTATGTGCAACTGTTTATAGTTTTGTCCAGCTGGGAAGTGTATGCTTCTATTTAATTTTTAATATACCTGTTTTAAAATGGGACCAATGTGCTTCATGCCAGCACGTACATCTAATTATCGGTCTAAAAAAAGGGAATCTGTATAACATGATGGAGAAGATTTTAGAAGCAATTTAGCCAATGGTTACTGCAACATGATTTAACAATATGCTTACGAGCGCAAAAAAAAAAACTTGAGTTAGTGAACTTTGCAACACTAATATTACTGATAAGATTTGTTTGGGCATACGTGTGACAGATGTCTAAATATTTAAAAAAATTTAGATAAACAAAATTGACATAACTCTTCGTGCCTAATGAATTCCACAGTCATGGGCTACCGTTATTTACTTGGTAGCTTTAGAAACAAAAAATGACCATAACCTTAATCACTAGCATTTATAAATATGTAAAAACATTGGGATTAATTTAAAATATCTGACTTGCCTCCAGGATATAAATTTGAAATAAGAGTTTAGAGAAAGTGTTCCATATGCCCTCGATTACAACAACTCAGAATTATACTACCTGCAAAATTGTGGCAAACTGATGTGCTTAAGGAAGAACGTGAATATATATTAAAAACGAGTAGACTAGTGGCTGTTTTGTCTTATACTTCAAAGATGGCATGTTGAACTCACATTGTATCTGGTTTATGGAGTATAAAATTCCAAAATCTGGAAAATGACCATAACCTTAATCACTAGCATTTATAAATATGTAAAAACATTGGGATTAATTTAAAATATCTGACTTGCCTCCAGGATATAAATTTGAAATAAGAGTTTAGAGAAAATAAAAATAGGTGTTTATCTAGCATTTAGGAAAATATATATTCAGAGCATTTCTCCTGAAGTGGTTAAAAGAAGTGGTTTGAATTCTGTTTATGGAGTTTTATAGAAAAATGTATGATTCAACTAGTTCTCTAATGGACCAAATACTTACCACCAGATCCTGCTTTAGGACTAGGTGGAGGGCTTGGTGCACCTGAAGACGCCGCTTGACCAGGTGACTCAGCTAACTTCCAGTCTTGTCCTTCATCAACCATTAATGCTATAACTGTTCCTACTTTTATGTCTTTTGCACCCTCTTGAACCTGTCAACAGCAAACAAATTCCAAAAAATTTAAAGTTGGCCAGTTTACAGAGACACACTGCCCTTAAATCTTTCTAGCAAAAATTACCATATTAGTCTGAATATAAGACAATGTGTTTTTCTTAAAATTGCTTCTAAAGACTGTAGTCATCTTATACGTGCAGCCTAATATTTAAAGAAACTTATTTTCGTGAAGGACTGTACTGGCTTGAGCAGTGGGAGTCAACACACATCACAAGGTCAACTCAAGGTCATAAATAAACCAGAATTTCTCAAGGTTTGACATTACGTCCGATGTGATCTATTGGTGCTTGGCTTGGTGCTGTTGCATGTTGATACATTATTTTTGGTCAGTATTCTAGTCATGGTAGATAGTGCAGAAAGGAGGGTGGCTTCGTTGTATCAGTTGAATAAAGGTGAGAAAAGAAGTTATGATATGAACTTTAAATTACTGGTTTTGTGTAAGGCAAAACATACTATAACATACAGGCTGCAATTAAGTTTGGCATTTCCAAGTGTAATGTGTGATGTTGGCGGAAAAATCAAGAAAAGTTTATGAATGCTGACATGTCAAGAAAAGCATTTAATGGAAAAAGACGGGGAAATTTCATGAAATTGATATTCTTGTAACTCAATCTGTGGAGAAACAAAACCAGGGATTTCCAATAAGTCGTGAATATTTTCTAATTGCATTCATTATTTGGGTAATTTTTTTATGAAAACCCTCTAAAAATTCAGGGCCTGATTATATTTGGGCCAATCCAGTAATTCCAGAACTAGCAGAAGTCAAGATGGATTTATAAAGACTTTAGTCTACTGTTAATACACAACAATTTGCATATCAGACCATGTAAAGAATTTCTATGGACTGGAAAGTTGAATCAGACTCAAAAAAAATCCATTGCCATGGCTGGGATTTGAACCATGAAACTTTAACTCTCTAAACTGATGCTCTTACCACTTGAGCTACCATAGTAAGTGACTCGTACTTGCATTAACTTCTCATCTGACTCAAGCATCTAAGAAACCAAGGCAATCTGTAATACTTGATGTCATGCCCCAAAGGAGAGTTGCAATATTGTGATTGCCATTTCTGGGCTATGGATACTACCCTTTAAGTTTGTCAAAATGTTTGATAATCCATTAACTCCATCTTCAGTTGCTTCGACTTTGTTTATAATCTGTTAGCGCAACATTGTAAAGGCTATTGCTGCTAGGTGATATAGCTGTTTGCTACATTATCCTGGGGGAAACAATAAATCCACAAAGATTTTTAAGGAACACAGCATAACAATAGCTCCTCAAAATAGATAAAGCATAAAACAACTATTAGGAATTTCTATAAATTACATAATTTCAGAAAACGTGGCATTTATCAATTAAGTTGTTTAGTTTAGACCAAATTTATTTTTAAAAAAATTTAAGCATAACTTGGAAACCAGAGTGAAGAAGTTAAGAGATATTAAATACAAGCAAATCAATAAGTCAGCCACAGCAGATAATTTTTGGCCATTTAAGCATGAAAAAACAAATATAACGTTAAATAATAAACAAATCAAATGGGCCTTCAAATTAATAATTTCGGGGAAGATATTTGTTATAAAGAATAAAGATTGTATACTTAATTTTTACTGAACTGATTCTAACAACTTGCAGTAGTTGTAAAAATGTTATTTACCAGTATTCTGGCCAAGATTCCTTCTTCTTCTGTTTCAAATGAAACCACTGCTTTGTCTGTCTGGATATCACATAAAACATCTCCAGGGGCTATTGGATCTCCTTCCTTCTTCAGCCATTTGACAATAGTGCCCTCTGACATTGTTGGCGAAAGTGATGGCATTTTCAATTCTTGACCAACAACTGCAACATACATTTACACTAAAGATTAAAAACAGAAGCATTATTCACAGTGAAGTATTCATCATGTTGTAGATTGAGTCACACTTTTTTACACTCACCTTCACTAATTAAAGTTACATAAAACAGGAAACGTTTTCGAGAGAACACCACCTTACCCTTCCTGGACCTTATTATAACCAGAGATCAAAATAGCTTTAAATTCGGTATACATAGAAAACCCACACATGTGGACAACTACATAAAGAAAAATGGTTGCAACCCAACTTCGCACCAACTAGCCGCCTTTAGAAGTTTAATCCACCGTTTGCATAGCGTCCCCTTGAGCAAAGAAGAATTTTTAAAAGAGCAACAACATACAGAAAAAATAGCAATAACTAATGGTTTCAACTCAGATCTCATAAGCAACATGATATACAAGAAGAAGAAACTCGAGGCAATTTCACATTCCACCACTCTTAACGCCTCTCTCAAACACAAATTGGAAATACAAGAAATTCACATACCACCCTTGGGCCTTTAGAAAATTTGTACGAATCTTCAACAAATTTAACATTAGACTAGCTCCACAGAACAAATTCAGCTTGAAGAACTTACTAAACACACCTCTCAAAAATACCATCCCAAACACATTAAAATCCGGAATTTACCAGTTCAGTTGTGAAGAATGTGAGAAATACTACATAGGAAAAACTAAAAGAAACTTGGAAACCAGACTTAAGGAACACCAAAGAAGCATAAAACTAAAACAAATAGAGAAATCTGCTGTATCACACCATTTTTGGACAGAAAACCACAACATTGGCCAAAGTATAAAGTTGTTAAAACCCCCTCACCACACCAATAGAATTGAACATCTGGGAAAAAATACACATCGTCAAAAACAGCAACAACGTCATTAATTTTGAAATCCCGCCTGTAAGCAATGTGTTAAAACTTTGTGCCCCCAACACCAGATGGCAACAGGGTCAGAATTCGCAGGATGAGGAAGAAGAGGACATGGGAGAAAGCAACCCTTAGTCACCCAGTCGCTGACGATGAGGACGAATGCCCTTGAAAACGTTTCCTGTTTTATGTAACTTTAATTAGTGAAGGTGAGTGTAAAAAACTGTGACTCAATCTACATCATACATTTACACTGTTTATACATTTATTATACACTTAACATCCTAAGTGCTTGGCTCAGATTTTCAGTGTAATATAATCTGAAAGAACGGGTAATAAAGGTGTTTAAGTTAACTTAAGCCACTGAAACAAGAGCTTTTGTTAAGGCTAGTTCACAACCGGAACAGAAACCAGAATGAGAACACAATCAAAATACACCTATTAAAATGTGAAGATTCACAATTAATGGGAATCTTAATTGGGTCCAGGAAATGAGAACTTTTATCCATATTGTGCATATTAGACTCTTCACTGTAGAAATTATTCAAGAAGGCAAACAGTCACCAGTCGCAAGATGAGAAAATCAAACTAGAAGGAATTCTGACTAACATGCACCTTGACACTCTCAGATTCATTGAGCATCAGAGCACAACAAATAACTAATGTGCACTATTAAAAAAGGAATGATGCTTAGTAAGGCACTTTTGCTAGAAGAATTGGAAGCAACATGGCTATGCATTAATAAAATCTTTACTCTATCAAATTCTGACATTGGCTAATCTGCAGTGTGTTGGCTGAACTGAATGAGTGAGTATTTTATTTGTAACTCCAACAAAGTACAAACACCTTAACAAAACATATATTTAAAAAAATCTAATGTGTTACACTCACATGACTTTCTCTACTCTTGTACAAACTATTTTTATAAACATTTATTCTCCATATGCTTCATGTTAATCGAGATGTTAATCTTATTGCTAATTTTCTTGTAGGTGCAAGGGGAATATGGTAGGCTTTAAGCGATAGTCAAATCTTTTAAGAGCTGGTTGCTATGTGACGCATTCCATTCTCTTTGTATCTCCAGGACATAAAAAACTGAATAACGAATTCCCATTTGAGAAAAAGTATTGGAAAATTTACGGGAATAACAAGCAATATCTCGAAAATGGTTCACTCAACAAAAAAAAAAAAAAATGTATATGACATAAATTGTGTATTTTAATGCAATCTACATTTTTTTGTGCAGTAAAATTTCTTCTATCTTTTATGGTTTACCAGTAATGCAAAAGTCGTTCACAATGAACAATACTTTTGGAGACATTCCCAGAAAATTCGAGATATACATTTCATTTGTCATGAAAATATCTTAAACATATGATATTTTAATAAAAATCGTTAGAGCCATTTTTGAGAAAATTCAAATTTTCGAAAAATGTTCCATGTAAAGGGTAATCTGGCGTGGAGGGATTTTCTTGAATACCTTTGTGTCGCATCTCTGGAAGATACTGAACCTAAATACCAAATTGGTGTTTATCCAACTGTTCGTTTCTGAGTTATGCTGTTCACAGACACACACACATACTTCCCCTACTTACTATACGTGGTAGAGAAAGTAAAAAATCTAGTGCTACTGCATCAAGGCTCTCTCGTACCTAAACTCCCAGTTTGTATGTATGGTAAATAGCCTATACAATACATCACCATTATCACAACTATGTATGCTTTCATGCGCCTTTAAACTTCTTATTAATGTTCTCTGTCCTCATGTCTGCCATTTTAACTGCAACTGCATCTTGTAACTTATTTCAGATACTCTCTCTCCACATTTTTGCCATTTCACACCCTACTAAACAATGGAAAATGTCATCTAATTTCTCACACAAAATACATCTTTCTGCAAGGCTTTTCCTTAATCCTTTTAGGAAATGCATTAATGCAAAACCTCTGTTTCCAAATTGATTACAGTTATCTATATATTTCTCCTATCTGCAATTTCTTTTTACTGTTTTATACAGCTTTAAAGAACTTTTATTCTCAAAGCTTGCCCAAATCTCCTGCCTCTCTGTCTTACTTCTTTCCAAAATCTACTGACATTGCATTCCCACTATTTAGCAAACAATTCTTCCTAAAGAATGTCCATATTAGTTTTAATTTTGAGATGGATCTTTCATTTCGGAGGTAGTCATGGGCAGTGTAAATTAGTATTTTAAGTACCTTGGATATTTCTTTAAAGGTAGTGGTATCCAAGCCAAGGGAAATGAACTTCAGAATGTTTCAACTGCCACATAGATCACTTTCATTAAATTCTGGTCAGAAATAGAAAACATTTAGTTCTGTCTTCAAAGCATCCCCTTTGCCTTTATATATTGGAGTTACCATTCCTACTCTCCAATTTTTAAAAACGAATTGTGTGTTTAATAGATTTATATTTTTGTATAGTAAGCTTTTTATCTACTTCTTAAAATTTACAGATTATATAAAACTATACAAAATTCCTTCCAAATGAAGAAGACTTCAGAAGCTATTCCTAGAGAATTGAAGATAACATTTTATTTGTCTTGTACATATCTTAAATACATGGTATTCTTATCAAAATCATTAGAGCCATTTTTGAGAAAATAAAAGCATAACACAAAAATTTCCATGTAAACGGTAGTTTGAGGTGAATGGGATTTACTTAAAAATCTTCATGTTGCATCTTCAGATCTGGATATCAAATTACTTCAAGCTAAAATAACCCAGTGAATGTGTATCATGAACAGAGGGCTTTTTCGATGTATAATGTCAAGTGTCGATTTTATTTTTCAACTAACGCAAATGGCTTTGCCTAATAATATTCTGCATGTCTTGGTGTTAAAGAGTGCTGTGCACAGTATATGGCATGGACATTAGTTATCCTATTGCTTTTGTACAATTCCTTAAAGAAAAGAAAAATTACAACTGACTTTAAGCACTTTGGTGACAAGGGTAATTGCATGATGAACTGAAGAATATAGTTCCAGAAATATTTTTAACTCTGTATTTGATATGGGAGATTAGATGGCTTTATGAAATTTATACCATGTAATTCTAAATGAATATCCATACAGGCAAAGCCACAGGTAGTAACTTCATAAAATGAAAATCAATTTACAGTAGACTCTTGATTATCCATGGTGATTAACCACTTTGCAGATTATCTGTGGCTATTTTAGGATTTTTTTTTTTAATTCCATTACCAACTTGTACAGTTTGTATTCCAAAGTGATTTCTATGTATCTTGAAATGTTTTGGTGAAGTATTTAACCTCAGCTCCTGTATTACAAGCTGTACCCCACTGCAATAAGGACACCAAATTGGAGAAAAGTGTGCGGTTGACTGGATTACCAGATCATGTGGTGTTGACTGTCAAAGAAATTTTGATGCATGCACGGTGCAAGAAGAATGAGTTAGACAAACCTGATGAGGTGATTCAGTCTCCCAGAAAATCATGTCATTCAGGAGCTCTTGAATGGACAATTTGCTACATAACCTTGAGGATACCTTACTGTTTGGCAAATTAATACTTTTTAAATTAAGAGGAGTGATCTGAAAAAAGAACGTGCTTCTTTAAACAGAAGTTGATTAAAGGCTTTAACAGTAAGATTTGAAACACCTTATCAGAGTGTTTGTGTATTATTAGAGAGCAGAATACATGGTATAGTATTTATGAGGTGTAAATAGCTTTTTCTGGTAAGAAAGTACTACAATATTGTTAAAAACACTTAAGGTGCAAAATAGGTCATGCTGTCAAAGACATCTTCTACAAAATAGTGACTTGAATACTAATTTCTGCATTGTAACTATGTTAATATGTATAACTTACTTCATATTAGTAACAACTACTGGGGTTCTGATTATGATAATCATATATGGAGTTTTTGGATTAACTGCTGTTTTGCATTATCCGCAGTAGTGTTCCCCTCTATTATCGCATATAATCAAGAGTCTACTGTATCTCTGAATGATGAGCCATTTACCTCCAGATCCAGTTGTAGGCCTGGACACTGAGTCAGAAGACTGTGGAACCGATGACTGTAAACCAGCTAATTTTGGCAGTTCTACAGATTTCCAGTCTTCCCCATCAGCCACCATTAGTGCTATCACTGTTCCTACTTTAATCTCCTTCTGATCTTCTTTAATCTAGAATGGCATAACAGTAACACAATTTCAGGCAATCTTACAGCTTTGTTTCTGTGAATAAGAGTCATAAGAGCTTTGCTTACTAAACTTATAAGGCCAAATGAATAAAAATCTTGTGTTACATTCACATTACTTTCTCTATTGCTTATTAGTGGGTATACAAATTATTCTTATGAAAGTTTATTTTCCTATTTACTTCATTTTATTCCAGATAAACCTCACTGAAAATTAGCTGCATTACACACTCTGTTATCGATACAAAGGGAATGGCGATAGTCAAATGTTTCAGAACTGGACACTATATGCTGGACTTCAAATTCCATGAAGTCTCTCCATGACATCGTGAGAAACAACTGAAAATTGAACAGGACTTCAAAAAAGTGGCTAAGTATTAATCAATTCAAACCATTAATAACGGGTATCCCGGAAATGGCTGGTGCCATTAAAACCGCTATCTGAAATAAATTGTGTGTTTTAAAGAGATCCACATTTTTGTGTAGTATGTTTTCTTCTGTTGCTTAACGTTTACCAATTTCACAAGATTATACAAAATTTCTTCTGAATGAAGAGCACTTCACAAACTATTCCCAGAAAATTCAAGATATACATTTTATTTGTTATGTAAGTATCTTTAATATATGGCATTTTAATTAAAATCATTAGAGCCATTTTTCAGAAAGTAAAAAATTTAGAAAAATCCTATGGTAGTTTGGAGATGGGGAATTTTCTTTAAAATCTTTGTGTCGCATCTTTGGAAGGTACTGAACATAAATATCAGTTTGGTATTTATACGACTTTTCGTTTATGAGTTATGCTGTTTTCTCTCTCTCCCCCTCCCTCCCTCTCCCCCCCTCTCTCTCTCACACATACACGCGTGCACACACAGACCTTTTTCTAAAACTCTGATGTGATGCATTCACATAGCTTTCTCTATGCTCTGTTGCTTATTAGTGGGTATACAAATTATGCTTTTTGAATTTTTTTTTTTTCATTTTAATCGAGATAAACCTTTCCGGAAACAGCTGATTACGTACTTCATTATAGATACAAAGGGAATAGCAATAGTCAAATGTTTAAGAACTGGATGCTATATACTGGCCTTAAAATTCCAAGCTCTGCATGCAAATGCCATAAACACCTGAATATCGAAAGGACTTGAAAACAATTTGAACCATTCATAACGGATATCTCGGAAATGGCTGAGGCTACAAAAAAAAGTTATTTGAAATAAATTGTGTGTTTTAAAGAGATCTACATATTTGTGTGGTATGTTTTCATCTATTGTTTAACGTTTACCAGTTATACAAAATTCCTTCCATATGAAGTGGACTTTACAGGCTCTTCGCAGAAAATTCAAGATATATGTTTTATTTGTAATGTAAACAACTTTAATATATGGTAATTTAATCAAAGTCATTACAGCCATTTTTGAGAAAATACAAAATTTCGAAAAATGTTCCATGTAAAGCGTAGCTTGGGATGGGGGGATTTTCTTGAAAACCTTCATGTCACATCTTTGGAAGGTACTGAACCTAAATACCAAGTTTGGTATTTATCCTACTTTTCGTTTTTGAGTTATACTGTTCGCAGACACTCACACAGACCTTTTTTTCCAAAAAGTGCTTATTTTGGTTTCAGAGAACCTTAAAACATGTATTTCTGGTGAAATCTTGGTATCAAATTTTTGGGTGGAATGCAATACCTTCTCTACCAACTAGGTACATGGTAGAGAAAGTAAAAATGATACATAGTGTATACTTCACTTTTTCAAATAATCGCTCTGTTTGGTAAAATAAAACTTTTTGAGAGCCTGTTTAATTTTGAGAGTGGAAGTAGGGTGGAACATACTCAAACATCCATCTTAAAGAGAGTATATACTCATATTTGGTATTACTAAAAGTTAGCGTATTCTCAGTTTTATAAGTTCTCTCCTCTCATGTTGAGCAGTTCTGAGTTTCTTATTTCTTTTTACTCAAAAATAAATCTGAAGAGAATGGCAGTGTTTATGAACTATATAGTACTCATGGAAAAATATACAAACATAGCCATAGGCATTCAAGAACTTTAAAATCCTGCATTGTTTAACAAATACCCTAGAAGTATTACTGAAAGTCAGCTTTATTGATTAACCTATGTAAAATGTTAAATTCAAAATCAAGATACTTATAATTTATAAGAAAATTGCTTCTGCAGAGACAAATTATATAAATATTCTGGGATTATAGAAATTATTGGATTTGAATCTTCATCCAGCACCTCATAAGTTATGACTTTCCAATCCATGATTACTCCTTTTTGCCTGATTTATTGATATAATATTTTTTTCTATTACCATTTTAATTGATGTTTTCTTACATTGCTATTAGCATTCAAGGAGTTTGAAAATCCTCTATTGCTCCACGAAAACATAACCTAGAAGCATTTGTGAAAGTTAGATTTATTAATTAAGCTTACCATTTAAAATCTTATTCTCCAAATTCAGTTACGCATTATTTTGGAAAAATTTCCTAGGATTCTAGAAACAGTCGGATATGAGTCTGCATCCAAGACCTCGTGAATCACAAATTTCCAGTCCATGAATATTATTTTCTTTTTCTTAAGATTTTAAAGAAATTCCCCACAAGTAATTATTTTCTTTTTATAAACTTTTGTTATTTTTATTTTCTCTACTACATATGTAAGTAGGGGAAGTATTGTATTCCACCCAAAAATTTGCTACTGAGATTTTACCAGAAATACATGTTTTGAGGCCTCCTGAATCCAAAAAAAAGCACTTTTTAGAAAAAGAGAGAGTGCATGCATGCATGAGTGTGTGTGCACGCGCATAATGTAGCTACTTCTGCAACAGTTTATTTGGATTAAAGTGAAGCAGGTATAAAAATAGCTTTAATAAGACTACTTTGTATGCTCGCTAATAAATGATAGACGGTAGAGAAAGTTATGTGAATGTATCACATCAGATTTCTTTTTCTCCCAAACATCTGACAGTTTTAATAAAAATACAATTTGTTTAAGATATATGCACGGCAAATAAAATGTATGTAAATAGCGTGTAAGGTTTTCTTCATTCTGAATGAATTTTGTAACCCTGATAAATCACAACAGATAGGCCATAAGCATAGTACACAAAAAATGTAAATCTTAAAACACACAATTTATGTCAAATACGTTTTTTCTTCTATTATTAATTTCCAAGATATTTGTTGCTCTTGATTTGAATTTTCATATACTTTATATTTTTCAATGCCTTGATCACCAGTACTTCATTTATTCTAATGTCGTACAAAGAGTTACGGAACTTCAAAGCCAGCATGAACTATTTTTAAATATTGACTATTGCTTCAGCCTCCTGTATTCCCTTGTATCTACAACATAATGTGTAAACCATTGTCTTTATTATCATGAACTAGATAGAAGAATATAAGTTTGTAAGATCAAGTTTGTAGAAAAAAAATAAAAATATGTTAGTGGGTGGAGAAAGTAATCTGCGTGTAACAGATCAGATTACTTTTTCTAGCACCTACCCATAGCAGGTAGAGGTTGTACTGTATTCCATCTAAAAATTCAGTATCAAGATTTCACCAGAAATATGTATTTAGAGAGCCTTTAATCCAGAAAAAGGCATTTTTAGAAAAAAGTTTTCTATGTGGTAACAGCATAACTCCAAAACAAAAGCTTGATAAATACTAAACTTTGCATTTGAAGTTTAAAAGCTTCCAGGGATGCAACAGGAAGGCTTCTTAAGAAAACCTCCCCACCCAAAACTAGCCCTTAAATGGAAAATCATTCAGTATTTTGGATTTTTTAAAACATGGCTCTAAAGGTTGTTTCACAATCACCAAGAATCAAAATGAATAGAGGAAGCAAAATAGCATGTAGCACTTTGATCCACAATACAATGGGAATGAAAATGTGAGTGCATATTAATGATCGTGTTGATAGCAAAGTGGAAAGCCGATTTTGCACATTAGGACGTCAGTTGTTCATAACTGACCAATGATATTTCTGCACCTGCTTCCAATTCAGTCAGTACAATCAGGTTTGCCAAAGTCAAAATTGACAGATTAAACATTTTTTAAATGCAGATCCATTATTATTTCCATAGAAAGAAGTTTGAACATTTCAGTCAAAAATAAGAAACGTGAAACTGAACTTAGAATGAACAGTGATAAATCTCAGTGGCTGTAATGGATGGAGTGTGGTAAATCTCAGATACCGGCAAATCTGCTCTTGGTTCTCTTTGTTGAAAATGGTTGCAACTGCTACATTCCTTTCCTTCTAAAAAGCATCCTACGCTTTGAGGCTGAGGGCCCTCAATCTCTTAGCTACGCCTTAAGGCTGAGTATCTTAACAGCTTTGGCAGCATTAAATATTTGTCTGTTGGACATATAACACAACATTTTTATCACCAAGGAAGAGAACTACGAGCAGATTGTCGGTAAATAGTTACCAAAATATGCAAAGTTAAAAGTTAAAAACTGACAGGTTTTGTGCAGAACTTGCAGTTTCTCAAAAATTGTGTATTAAACAAAAAAGTATTATTTATACTTTTAAGCACTTACAGTGCCAAAATAAACATTTGCACCATAACAAAAACCTTGAAATGTCTTTATAGTTCTACTTAGCATATAGAAACACAACTTGAAAAATATGAAACAAGGTGCTTAATAAAACAATTACTAATTATTCTTCTACACGTTATATGCCTATGAAAAAAAAATGCATTAAAGGTCTGACAAAGGGTTTAAATTGGTCAAACTTTGCATTTGACTATATTTGCATTTATCCTTACAAGAATTTTGGCTAATATCCCCTCTTCTTCTGTTTCAAAAGAAACCACTGCTTTGTCTGTTTGGATATCACATAAAACATCTCCTGGAGCGATTGGATCACCTTCCTTTTTCAGCCACTTTACAATTGTTCCTTCTGACATCGTCGGAGAAAGTGAAGGCATTTTTAACTCCTGACCCACAGCTGGAAAAGGTTTCCACAAAAGCATTAAGAAACAGTAAAGTGGGACTACTTTCGTTTCAAGCAATATATCCCAAACAATGCACATCAATATTAAATCATAACCTTAACTGACACTCTGCAATTCATTAGGCGTAATTAAAAACAAAGCTCTAATGAAAAACCACTCACCACATAAAAAGGCTGAATTGTGAAAACATATTCTTTGTTTCAATTTTATTGTGTGAGATGGTGATACTAACAACTGAACGTAATTTCTTGTAAAATTCCTAATTCTAATTCTAATGGCAGCTGCCATCTTTTAGAACAGCTAAACGACCTTCTGTTGTTCCATTAGATACCATGGAGCAAGCGTGCTAGTGCCATGGAGGAATATCCCACTACAGGAGACTACTATACCGCAACTAATCGATGTAGAATGGCCGTTTTTAAAACTCCAATAAGGATTTAATTAATTGCATTTATATCTCACCTACTTTGTGGAATTATTATACAATGATCTAGAATATTTAAATGATGAATCCTCCCCTTTAACCCTTATAATTGATATTTCGTATAGACCCAGCTATTTCAAATAACACGTGAAACATTCTCTAATATTCACGCAAAAGGAGGTGAAATATCAGTGGAACGTTTTTAACCTTCTTTCAACGGTCTTCCAAATTCTGGAAATACGTGCACAACCTATAATTACCCTTTGGCCGTGAAAAAAACATCATTTGGAGTACCTAGTCGAATGGTTTTTTTTTTTGGTTTTTTTTTTTGTTTTAATAATCACAGTAGGCGAAAATTTAAGCCTTAGTACCTTCTCTTTAGTCCCATAGTTATTTCTATATATTTTTCAAAAATACCCTTAACATAAATTTCCAATAAACATAGGTAAGCTCGTGAACATGTAGATTCCCCAATTCCAGGTCACCTAACGCTTTGGTCTTTGGTCTGCGACGATCGAGAAAAAAAATTCTCATTTAGGGTTGCGAAACTTTAACTGGAGCCAAAACCAGACAACTCAAATATGTATTATTATTATTATTATTATTATTATTATTATTATTATTATTATTATTATTATTATTATTATTATTATTATTATTATTACTATTATTATTATTATTCACAACACATTACGCAGTAAATATATTATAGGTGCTATAACCGGAAGCATGCACTTATTTATCACGATCACACGATACTCACTGTTAATACTGCGAATCAAGTTATTTCTGCGAGCCTCTTGTTTCTTTGCTAGTTATATTTTGAAGTTATGATTATTTTATGACTTCACAGCTTTAACAAGTTCTTTCCCATTGTCGAATTTGACAAATTTAGGAAATTCAGCACATTTTATACGGTAGTTAAAATTCACAGATAGTTCGGCTTTCATCATTTCCACTTTCAGTCTGTTTCTTTCATTGCTCCAGAAATTTAGCATCACACTGAAAACCACTCTACAAACGCATTGGACGGTAGCACTGCTAGCACCTGTTGAACAACTTTCAGCAAATTATGTGCTTTGCATCTCAAAAAAGTTACCCATTTGTTTGAAATGTTTGAATCTGGTAAGTCCTTCTTGATGAATGGCAAGGCATCATTCATTGCACATATTTCAGAAAATAGATCGTCACCGTTTATATTTATGTTGAAATAATCTATAAGTTTCCTTACGTTCTCCATTTTAAGGGGCTGTTCAAGATTTAATTGAGAGCTAAGCTTGAGAATTGAATCTTCACTGAAGTCAAACCATTTTTCTAGATATTCCAGAATCCGAGTATAGACTTGCTGAGCTTCTCTGACAAATTTTGCTTGTTCATATTGCGGACATTTTTTCGGCTCTTGTAATACCTTGAATCCGCAGAAATTATGTCTTTGTCTATTAATCATTTCTGTACGCAACTTCAGAAATACAGAATATATTTCAGTCATCTGTATGTCATCAATTTCCACGTGTTTTATGGTCGTATTAATAAATGCATGACATTGTGGACAAAATAAATTAAATCTCTGGGAGTGTTACTTCATCGTCCTCTTGACTGTGGTTTCCATGTCCAAATAAGTTTGGCAGTATTGTCTTCACGCTGGCTTAGAAAATAGGACCTCAACAATGGCCAGTACTGAAGCAATTTATCTACAGCAAATAAAAAAAAGTAAAATAGTAATGTCGCAGTAGGGTGGAGTATTCTGACTGCAGGAACTCAAAAGAGTTCTTCAACTCGCCTTCGCGCTTGAAGAAAACTCATTAAATACCTTAACCACTAACGATTCAACATCATATGACAGTAGTTTTAATCCATATTTCGCAGTATTGTGCAGTATATGCACGTGACAATGTCCTGCAATAAGATGTGGTGCTTCAAACATTTTTTTCAACTCCACGAAAACCGATTGTTTTATCGTAATTGACGGAACAGTTGTCTGCTCCATAAGCAACTAGTTGCGATTCTGAAAGACCAGTCTTAATGATGCTCTCTTTAAGCTTCTTGGCTATAGAAGTTGATGTTTCGTTAGCGTTTTCGTAAAAATCTATATCTATATCTGAAGTCGCTCCCATTAGTTGATTGAAGAACGGGACAGCAACTGGAAATAATTTCATATTTCCTTTATTTAAAGCATCACATGCAATAGAGAATGGAGTTGTACCAACGTTTTTTAGAATTTGTTGCAGAGAATGTGAAGTTAATACATTCTGTACTATAGCTTCAGCTTTAGTCCGTCCGCAGTGAACTTTGGATGATAGTTTCGAATCTTGAAACAAAAAGTGAGATAGATGAGCATTTCCAGTCTTGTGAAAGGTAACTGATAATGTTTCACTCTATGGTATGTTAATGTTAGTTCCGTTGTTGACACTTCCTCTTTCTGACACGAAGGCACGAAATACTTTGAACATTGGAGTTTCTTAACACATCCCGCACCTTATCAACATGAGTCTTGGTACTGGCATGATGCTTTACCGCTTTCATTGAGTCGTATTTCATTGTAAAACGTACACGGCATGTTTTACAATATCCGGTATATTCATCTTGTTTCGAAAGCCACCCCTAAAAGTCTGTTTATTGTAGCCATTTTCATTGAAATGCCACTCTATGATAATGATGATGATAATAATAATAATAATAATAATAATAATAATAATAATAATAATAATAATAATAATAATAATAATAATAATAATAATTTGTCATTAATCTTATACAGCAATAGACAAAGTCAGTTCCACATTTACAATTGATGATTACTTTGTCATTATTTACAAAATTCCAGTATAATTAGTCCTTATTAGTTTACTAGTTAGCCTGTTTTGTCATATGATTTACTCAGAATTCACTTAAATCATAAATAGGATTTTCTATTAGGTAAATAATTGTTTATTACTTTAGCTAATCTATGATGTGTTATACCAAGGTGCCGTTTGTTTCTTGTATTATACAAGCGTACATTATATCCATGCTGCATATCAGGAACCTTGTCTTTAATGTATATCAAGACATATTATATATGTGTAGATTTGCAATGGTAAGTATCTTAATTTTCTTAAACAGAGGTTTGCAGTGAGCCGCTTTGGGCGAGTTTGTTATTATTTTATAACTTTCTTCTGTAGTAGTAGTAGTAGTAGTAGTAGTAGTAGTAGTAGTAGTAGTAGTAGTAGTAGTAGTAGTAGTAGTAGTAGTAGTAGTAGTAGTAGTAGTAGTAGTAGTAGTAGTAGTAGTAGTAGTAGTAGTAGTAGAAGATCCTTAACATAGGTACTGTTTCACCAAAGTAAAATACCATATGCAGTTATGCTTTGGAAGTATGCAAAAATGCAGACCTTATATAGTTATCAGGTACATGCTGTTTAAGGCACCTTATAAAATATATAACCCTGGAAAGTTTACCGGTCATGTACTTTATGTGCGTTTCCCAACATAATCGGCTATGAATAAAGATACCTAATAATTTAACATTCTCCCTATAATTTTTAATGTGGGTGCCTCTCAAACTGAATGATATTTTTTGCGTTTTATCATCATTTAAAAGAAAACCATTTGCCTTGAACTACTCTGAGGCCTGATGTAAGGTGTTCTCAGTAACATCTTTAAGCAAATTAAAATCTACGCTAGAGCCAAAGAAAGTTGTATCATCCGTAAATAGAATGGAGTGAGCCGTTACATATGTTGGCAGGCCATTAATCATTATCCAAAACAATAATAGACTCAGGACCGAGCCCTGCGGAACGCCATATTTAACCACAGTTAGGCTCAACCTGTTTACGACCCTCTAGGTAGGTTTTAAAGAAGTTATATCCTATGCTCTTAATGCCATACATATTTAATTTCCGCAGTAGGATAGTATATCTTACGCAATCGAAGGCTTTGCTCAGGTCACAAAAGATGGCATGTGCAATTTTTTTTTCTTCAAATACCTGCAATATTTTTTTTATCAAAGAATCTACTGCATCAGTGGTAGATTTACCCCTTATAAAGCCGAATTTACATGGGATAATTAAGCTATTTTCTTCAAGATAACCATATACTTGAAGTTTAACCACTGACTCCAATAGTTTTGAAAATATGGGTACAATCGAGATGAAGTATCGGTTGACTGATTTTGAATGTTAGCTGGACGCAATTTTTACTTTTTAAATATGTAGCATATACTGCTAATGAACTGATTACAACATATAAAGGAAATGGAGCGAAACTTTATTACTTAGGGGTTATTAAAATATTGGTATTGGTATCGTATGCGTGTCGTGCCGTTATAAACACCTTTATTTTGGCGTGTCTACCGTTCAAAGTATAAAATCATGTTCGTATATATATTCTTCCTTTCAAGTATTAGCCTCTATGGCTGTTAATACCTCACAATTGAAAGTTGAATCTAACGTTTCCTTGGACGACCTATATATTGTAAAATCCATGGCACTCTCAAAATAAAAGCCTTCGATGCACGGAACTGGTATCATCCTGGCAATTAACAGCGTCGTTAAGAAACAAAGTATTATATTTATTTTTGTAAGTATATAAGAGTCAGAGAAAATAAAAATGAGACCACGGTGCTTCGCTATTGTGGTTTTGGATCTCGGGGAGAACTCGAGCCCCTCTGAGTCCCCACTGTGCGCACGTCCTCGGTATGTTAATACGATTTTGGAAGTTAGTTATACGCTAGTTGGAAGATACGGACAGAAATAACTTTTGTGCATTTTGAGGAAAGAGAGGGAAAATAGTTCTCTAGAATTGTATAAGGATTTTGGAAGTAATTATGGAAAAGAGCTGTAATAGGAATAAAAAAAGAATGCATTGCAGGGTTTAAGCTGGAAGTTTGGATATTAATAGGTAGCAAGTGAAGGACCAAAAAAGGAATCTACCCTACAAGTAGAGGTAAAGAATATACAATCCAGACGTTATTAGAATGCAAAGGCAGGGGTATCTGGAGGAGAGTTTCTTCAAAATCAAGGCTGGGTTGGGAGGGTACGGGGTGGTACACCGTACCGCCTAAATACTGAGGAAGTTGCTAGCGTACCGGCAAAACTTTCTTTTCAAATTTCAAAAATAAAATAATACGAAATGAAATGTTTTAAAGAAAAATACAGAAATATATACTGTACTAAGTCGTTTGGTAACACATGTTACGGTAGCTTATACTTTATACGGAGGGATCGTGGTAGAGCAAATCTATAACTGCGGACGAGTCCACGCATGGTGACGAATGACGTTTACTGCAAGAAGAGCGTTGGTAAAGCGAACCCTTAGACTAATTTTTCTAAAAACTTAAATACCAAGTTTAGTATGATATTTATCCGACATTTCGGTTTTTATTAATATTATTATTATTATTATTATTATTATTATTATTATTATTATTATTATTATTATTATTATTATTATTATTCTGTTCGTAAGGGATAAAAAGCTTCTTTTCTGCTCTTTAATTCAGGGGGTCTTAAAACATGTATTTCAGGTGAAATCTCAAAATTGAATTTTTGGGTGGTATTCAATCCTTCCTCTACCTCGTAATAGGTAGTACGTGGTAAAGAAAGTAAATGGTGCTTGCGCGCGCGCGTGTGTGTGTGATTGTGAGAGAGAGAGAGAGAGAGAGAGAGAGAGTAACTTTAGGGGGGGTAACATAACTTTATCTCGGGAAGCAGAGTGTATGGTTTTATAGTTTATATCACAGAACACCAAAGTATATTAAGAAAACTGTGCTTTCTATTTGTTATACTCTCTGGTAGAGGGTGGATACCGGATACGGTTAGGTGTTGTGTGTGGGTGGGTAGTTGAAATTCAAATTCAAAATTGTCAACTTATTAAAGAAAGACAAACTGTCTCTAATCGACATGGTGCTAGGCAGTTATTAATAGATTGCTGATCGTATCTTTATTGTATACTTGTTTGAACGGTATTCATTATTTAGGTAAGCAATTGATATTGTCAATTTCATTGTGTACTAGATGAATTCTGAATAGAATGAATGGTACTGATTTCTCGCATTTTATTGAATGGCGTAAATCGCTTTCGTGGCTTTTCTGCAGTACTAGGGAACGTTTGAAAATTTAAACAAATAAGGCCTATCCACATATGTGTGGGAGGGGGAGGAGGCTTCGGTTACCCTGTATAATAGCGGCCTGGGATTGTTTTTTGCTTTTTCACCATGAAAATAAATGCATCTTTTGATAAATGCACATGAATGTATACGATTGTAAGGTTGACACAGCAGGTAGCGTAGAGGTTGCGGTATAAATGTTTTGTTGATTTGATTTGATCAAAAACAGCTCTTACAATTTTCATTATATCAATATGTTTAAGATATACTCGACTAATAAAACGTATATCTTCAATTTTCTATGACTAGCCTTGAAGTAATCAACCCGAATGAATTAACTAGTACCTAAACACAAGAGATAAACTTTTTTTTGGGGGGGGGTTACACGAAAAATTTAAGTCTAGTTCAAACACAATTTGTCAAGTCTTTTTGTAGCATTAACCATCTTCGAGATATTTGTTGCTCATGATTTTAATTTTCAGTAGATTAAACAACATTGTAAGTACCCATAATTTGTTGCCCATAATGTCGTGCAAAGAGATTGGAATTTTAAAACTAGCATAGCACGACCAACTTTTTAAAGATTTGACATTGGATTGAGCCTCCTGTATCCCCTTATAGCTATAATGAAATGTATAATAAAATCATTTCTGAAAATGATTGTCTCAATTAATATAATAGTTTATAGGAGAGAGAGGAATAAATAAAACAACATTATATATATTACTCTATTTTACATCGCTGTAACTCCTGTAGGTACAGAAAGTTATGTGAATGTAAAACAGTTTCTTTTTGCAACCTTTCTGCTCTGTCATTAAGAAGCTTTAACCTTGAAAGGTTAAATTTTTCGTCATTACATACTATGTGCAATATGCAGTTTGGACAAATGAATAATTATTTGGGTGATGGGAGTCAAAGGATTTTAATTTGTGTGTGAACTGTGTCTCTTAAATTTCTGTTATTTTCTTTCCACAGCCATTGGAATGGATAGCAAAACAAATGTTAAAGAAGAATTGGATGGCGCACCCTATAATGGAGAGCTTTGCTCAACATATAAACTAAGAAATTTTGGAAATATTACCACAAGCAGCAGAAATTTTGAAGTGGATAAGGAAATAATAGTCAAACAAGAATACAGTCCAGATGAAGACTTACTAAATGAGAGAGAGTTTTTTACTCTAGATCTTGTAAGAAAGATGAAGAGTGAGAGTGTTAAAGTTAATGATGATTTGGAAGTGGATAATAATATAGAATCTGAGGACAATGTCTGTGTTTCAAATGCAGGATTACATAAAGAGAAGAAACTTTTTTGTTCAGAACTGGTTAGAAAGATTAAGAGTGATACTGTCATCTTTAGTGAAAATGATAGCTTGGAGGGTGAAATAACATCAGTGGATACTGAATTCCAACCAGAATTAGACGTTTCACAGCAGAATAAAAACAAGGTAGGTTCTGCCAGAATAAGCAAATATGCATTTGTATTATATCCAACTTGTGTACTACATGGGACACCACGGATCACGAAGTACTGGAATATTTTCTAAGTGCACAAGTTAACAAAGGGAGAAGAAAGGCATTGCAATAAAAGTGGAGTAATTTAAATGGGGACATTTTAATTGGGAACATTTATACTGTACAAAGAGAGAAAAAAATATAAAGAATGTAGGAAACTATTTCAGCAAAGTGAGAGAGAAATGGGCAAGAATGGTAAAGAGGAAGCATGAAGGAAGGGAAATATTAGAAGAAAAATAGGGTGATTAAATATAAATAGGAATGAAAATGTAATATAATTGTGATGGTTGCCAATACACACAACTTGGAGTTGTGTATATTGGAATTAAATGTATTTAAGCAAGCAACTTTATAAAGGCAATATTGAGAGTAGATAAGTAAGATTTTTATTTCTTTTTTAGTGTAAGTAATTGTTTAGAGGTTATACATTATATAATCATAGTTATGAGACTGTATTTAGTTAGAAATCAATTCAACTCAAAGTACACAAGTTATTGGAACTAAACAGTCTGAATTTGCCTCATTCTAATTTCACTTCGTATAATGCATGTATTACACATTACATGTGGAGTGATGACATATTTGCTTTACCTTTCTGTGTAATGTTGTATAATAATGCTGAAAAATGTTTACTATTCTTACTTACATATCATTAAACTGTATCTTAATACTCTTCATAGGCCAGTCTTGCACAACAGCACTTCCTAATAAAGCACATAGTTTTGTAATAATAACCACATGTTGTTATTACTCAATTTAAATAACTTCTACTGTAATCTACAATAATAAAACCAATATTCATTTACATTCTATTAACCAGTCATGTCCTGTATTTTTTACTCATTTGAAATGTGCTTTCTAAATCTTTTGTTTTGTCTCCAAACATTTTCTTTATTGCTATCTCAGATCTTTCTCTAGCACCTATCTACAGTGGGTAGAGGAAGTATTATATTCCACCCAATTATGTATGTAGTTTTTTTTTTTTTTATTTATTTATTGACACTCTCTAACTACTGTGATCCTTAGCGTCCCATTGTATATTGGGCGTGAAAGACTGATAATTTTGCTCAGAGGCCTCTTTATCAGGCTTGAGCTTCTTTTACGTGCCATAAATCTATGACACGGGACCCCCGGCTTTACTTCCCTTCCGAAGGTAGCCATGTTAAAGATTTTTATGCCCGAAAAAATCCATCGTCCCCCAAGGGGTTTGAACCCGCAACCTTGGGAACTAGAGACTAGCATGGTAACCACTACACCACGGAGGACAATGTATGTGTGTGTGTCAAATTTGGTATTTGAGTTCATTGTCTTCCACAGATGTAACACAAAGTTCTTCAAGCAAATCCCCACATCCCAAACTATTTTAAAAAAATCTGATGTGTTACACTCACATGACTTTCTCTACTCTTGTACAATCTAATTTTACAAACGCTTATTCTCCATATGCTTCATGTTAACGAGATATCGAGATGTCAATCTTATTGGTAATTTTCATGTAGATGCAAGGGGAATATGGTAGGTTTTAAGCGATAGTCAAATATTTTAACGCTGGTTGCTATGTGGCGCATTTCATTCTCTTTGCATGTCCAGGACATAAAAAACTGAATAACGAATTTGAGAAAAAGTATAAGTATTGGAAAATTTAAGGAAATAACAAGCAATATCTCGAAAACGGTTCACTCAGCAAAAGAAATGTATATGGCATAAGTTGTGTATTTTAATGCGATCTACATTTTTTGTGTAGTAAAATTTTGTCTATCTCTCATGGTTTACCAGTTATGCAAAAGTCGTTCACAATGAAGAATACTTTTGGAGACATTCCCAGAAAATTCGAGATATACGTTTCATTTCTCATGACATTATCTTAAACATATAATATTTTCATCAAAATCGTTAGAGCCATTTTTGAGAAAATTAAACTTTTCGAAAAATCTTCCATGTAAAGGGTAGTCTGGGGTGGGGGGATTTTATTGAAAACCTTCGTGTCGCATCTCTGGAAGATCCTGAACCTAAATACCAAGTTTGGTGTTTATCCGACTGTTCGTTTCTGAGTTATGCTGTTCACAGACACACACACACACACACACACACACACACACACAGGGACATGTTTCCAAAAATGCTTTTTTTGGATTCAGGAGGTCTCAAAACATGTATTTCCGGTGAAATCTCGGTATCGAATTTTTGAGTGGAATGCAATACTTCCCCTACTTACTATACGTAGTAGAGAAAGGAAAAAAAATGTTGAGAACTTTATTGGTTCTCAAAAATAGCTCTAATAGTTTTTAAATATCATATGTTTGACATTTTTATACAAGAAATTAAAATTATATTAAGAATTTTCTCTGAATAGGCTGTGGATAGAAAAAAAAATGAAGCGCAGGAAAAGCATAGTGCTCATTGAAATACACACATGTAAAATTTTTTACATAGCATTAGCCATTTTTTTTAAACATTCCATGTACACAAGAACATTGTTTATTTGGCTCTTATTAATGAAAATGTCTTATTTATATGGATTGATTTTTGTTTTTTCAGCAAGAAAATAAGTGCATCTTTTGATAAATACATATGAATGTATATGATTGTAATGTTGTCACAGCAGGTAGTGTAGAGATTGCCATCAATCACACACTTTAAGCTAATTGTTCTTTATTTTTTTTGTAGCTGTCGATTAAAATTACAAGAATTCATGATATTGTCAAATAGCATAATATAGTACAAAGTATTATGTACAGTTTACAGATAAAAAAAAAAATATATATATATATATAGAGAAAAATTCAGTTCATAAATTCAATTCAGTAAAAACATCCTTGCACCATGAACTTTTCAGTTGTAAATTTATTTACAATATGTATTTGTTGTAGGTGAATTGGTAGTTTATTATAATACATATAAGCAGCAAGAGTAGGTTTAATTTTATACAATTGTAAACTGTGTGAAATTAAGTAAAATTGTGCGCTGCCTCTAGTATAATGATCATGGATCTGGCTATTAATTTTTGTATTATTTTTGTTATGTTTCAAATACATTATTACTTCATATATATGTAGCGAGTACAGAGTAAGAACATTTAATTTTTTTAAATGATTTCTACAAGATTCTTTAGTTTTAGTCCTAACATCACTTTAAATGCTCTTTTCTATAATATAAAAAGCCTTTTAGTATACTTAATTGCACATTGTCCCCAGACCGCAATTCCATGTGGTAAATGTGGGAATACTAATCCATAATAGATCTTCATTAATATGTTTATATCGGCAATTTTTGCGATTCTTTTTAATAAAACTATACTTGGACTAACTTTGTTACAGACTTTATCTATTTGTTTGTCCCATGTAAAATGTTTATCTAGTATTATTCCTAAAAAGTTAGCATTGTTTACCTCATTAATTTCTTCATTATTTATTTTAATATTTAAATGTATTTCATTTCTATTCTGCATTGTTTGAAAGTTTATGTATCCTGTTTTCTTTACATTAATATGTAAATTGTTTTGTTTAAAAAAATTCCTCTGTTTGCTTTACATTATTTTTTGTGCAAGTATCAAGTGTCTGTAGCAATTTACCAGTGTTTACAATTGAAATATTGTCTGCATAAGCAATTATTTTTCCATTATGAGTAAATGGAATATCGTTAATATAAATTATGAATAAAAGGGGTCCTAATACTGAGCTCTGTGGGACGCCATATTTAACATTCTGTATATTTGAAAAATACTCCTTTATTTACAGATTACTTTTGTGAGTGATTTTTACTTGTGTTCTGTTGTTTAAGTATGAACTTATTAGTTTAAGTGGTACTCCTCTTATCCCGTACTATTGTAGTTTATTTATTAATATTTCATGATCTATACAATTGAAAGCTTTACTTAGGTCCAAAAATATGCAATTATTTTGTTCTCTATTTTCTAAGCTATCAATGAGATATTCCACTATTTCTATTATTGCATCTTTAGTAGACTTACCACTCCTAAAACCATGTTGAAAGTTATTTAAAATCTTATTCTTCTCTAGAAATGATATGATTTGTTTAGCAACAATTTTTTTGATTACTTTTGAGAGTGTTCTTATCGTTTCTTTAACGTGAAGTATAATTTATATGAGACTGAGCTCGTGGAGTTACCCTGTAGCTTCGTACCTCCTTGTGTGACAATATGTTTCATTGATTCATTTGAAATCAATTCTAGGTAAAAATATACAGTGCAACATTGATAGGAAGTGGGTTTTTATATAACATGATACATAATGCATATATAGAATTTGTCATTGGTAGAGAAAGTTGTCTGTATCATATCAGATTTTCTTTAAACTGCTTTCTCCTCTCTCTTGTTCCTGAACATTTAAATAGAATGTGAACAGCATCTCATTTCATTTATTATCAGACGTTGAAAATTACATAGAAATTCATGACATTGTCAATATATACATTAAAAAAAATCAATGAATATTTTACAAATAATAACTTATTTTTACAATTAAAATACGTACAACAAATCATTTCAAATACTCATTTAAGGAATAAAAACAACCTTGTACACAATATTTTCTCAATTCTGTTTTGAATTGTTTTAAATTTGTTATGTTTTTAATATAAATAGGTAGTTTATTGTAAAATGTATATGCGGCCACAGTGGGTTTAGTTTTAAAAAGCTGGATTCTATGTGTTCTTGCATGAAAATCTGTGTTACCTCTTGTAGCATGGTTATGTATTTGATTGTTAACTATTTCCCGTCTTACATTATATTTTAGATACATTATAACTTCAAATATATATAATGAGTATAGCGTTAAAATATTTAATTTTTTAAAATAATCCCTACAGCATTGTTGTGGCTTTAAGCCCATAATTATCCTGATTGATCTTTTTTGTAATATAAATAGTCTTTTGAAGTACTTGTCAGCACATTGTCCCCAAACGGTGATTCCATAAGACAGATGTGGATATATTAATCCATAATAAATGTTCATCAATATTCTTAGATCTGCAACTTTTGCCATTCTTTTTAGCAGAAAAATGCTTATACTTACTTTATTACAGACTATCAGTGTGCTTATCCCAAGTGAGATGATTGTCAAGTATTATTCCCAGGAAGTTGGTGTATGCCACCTCATTAATCTCTTCATCCTTTATATAAACTTTTAGATGAATGTCCTTTCTGTTTTGGGCCGGCTTTACTTCCATATGAACTGTTTTCTTTGTATTAATATGCAAATTATGTAACATGAAAAGTATGTGATTTGTTTGATATTTTGATTACTGCAAGTTATGAGGTTTTGAAGATTTACGCTTGTGTTTACCATTGACGTGTCATCAGCATATGAAATTATTTTACCATTTCTTATTATCGTTAGATCATTCATATAAATTATAAATAGGAGGGGACCAAGTATCGAGCCCTGCGGGACACCATATTTAACGCTGTGCATTTTTGAATAGTAAGTATTAATTTGCTGCCCACATTTATGTGTGATTTTTACTTGTTGTGTTCTATCACCTAAGTAAGAACTTATTAAATATCTTCGTTGCATTTACACAAAGGATATATGTTGTATTCCAAATTTCTTCTACAGTGCACACGGTCATTTTATAGTGAGATCACGTATCGCGCATATGCTTGCTCTGCACACTGGGGTCTTTCATTCTGTAACTCCCGTGTAAGTTATTCATGAGTGATGGTAACATGCACTATAATGATTAAACCACCAATCTTGTTATAAGTGGTGTCCATCTGCATCTTCGGATAACATTTACATTCACATGCATAAATGCTGCTTGTATAATGCTCATAATTTGTTTTATATTGTCCTTAAGTTTGTCTATGGTATGGGGACATTCCTATAAACTTTATATTTTAGGGTTCTCCACAAAAAGATGCACCAATTTCGTCAATGTTTTCCTCTGTTAGAATATGTCATTTTTGCTTCTTAGTTTAGCTTTAGCGATCCCGTTGTCCTAAACTTACTAACCAGACATCTAACAGTTTCGCCCCTTGGAACAGGAATACCAGAAAATTTCTCGTGCAAGTGTCTACATGATTCAGTTTTTACATATGTATTGTACATAAAAATTCATTGTTCAGGTGTGAATTTGTTGGCAGGCATTGCAGTGGACTAATTAAAAGACATTAACTCACTTAAGCAAATGAAAGTAAAGTAAATTAAGTGTAGCGTTTAGTGATCCCATCGTCATAAAATTATTAACTAGACGTCTTAATAGTTTCTCTATCTGGAACTCGAATACCAGAAAATTTCTCCTGAAATTGTCTACACACCTATCTACATGATTTGGTTTTTACATATGTATCATACATAAAAATTCGCTGTTGGAGCATGGATTTGTCAGCAGGCATTGCAGTGGACTAATAACAAGAGACTAACACTCTTAAGCAAATCACACACAACACATGTCTTGAATAAACTTTCAGGTTTGAGATGCACAACTCGCTTTACAGCATAAACACAAAGTAGCGACTGAAGTACGAGGGTGGTCTGAAAAGTTTCCGACCTGATAAAGATACAAGACATTTTTTCAGATTTTTTTTTTTTTTATTTTTCAACATAGTCTCCTTGTAACTCTACACACTTTCCCAGCGATGCTCCCAAATAGTACTCGGCGTTTTTCTCTGCAAAATAATTGTTCGTGAAGGTGATTGTCTCTTCATTTGACGAAAATCTCTGTCCTCCAAGCGCAATTTTCAGATGAGGGAACAAAAAGAAGTCGCTTGGGGCTAGATCTAATGAGTAAGGCAGATGGTAAAGCAGTTCAAACCGTAATTCGTGGACTTTCGCCATTGCAACCGCTGAGGTGTGAGACGGTGCGTTCTCTTGGTGAAACAGGATTTTCTGTTTCTGCAAATATGGCCGTTTTTCCACAAGTTCTGCCTTCAGCTTGTCAAGTAATGATGCGTAGTATGCTCCTGTAATGGTTTTTTCTTTTTTGAAGATAATCGATTAAACTAACTCCATGACTATCCCAAAAACAGTTGCCATCACTTTCCCAGCCGAAAAACCAGTTTTTGCTTTTTTGGAGCCGGTTCCCCCTTTGCAGTCCACTGTTTGGACTGTACTTTTGTTTTGGGCATATAATGGCGTATCCAAGTTTCATCTACAGTAATTATTGGCACCAAAACTCGGATTTATTGTGCCTAAACTGTGCCAACAGAGCGTTGGAAATGTTCATTCGAACACTTTTTGGTCAAACGTGAGCAAACACGGCACCCAAAGCGCGGACAGCTTTCTCATGTCTAAATGTTGATTTAATATGTGACAAACACGTTCTTTTGACATGTTCATAGCCTCTGCTATCTCTCTCACTTTAATTTGGCGGTCGTCTAGCACCATTTGGTGAACTTTGGCGATGTTTTCGTTGGTAGTTGCAATTTTTGGACGTCCCGAACGTTCATTGCCTCCCAAGCTCTTATGGTCACGTTTAAATTCAGCTGCCCAAAATTTCAGTGGTAAATGATGTGCAGAGTCCCCATACATAGAATCCAACTCATCTTTGATTTGCGTATGCGTATTGCCTTTCAAAAACAAATATTTAATGACAGCTCAATACTCGATTTTGTCTATTTTCATAAAAACACTCACATCATCTCAAACGACTGTTACTTAACAACTGAGCGTCCAAAATGGCTGAAACTTTGGTGAGTAACTGTCAACAGATGAACAACGAAATTAACTAGGTTTTATTTATGAGTGCTGCCATCTTCATGTTGAGGTCGGAAATTTTTCAGACCACCCTCGTACAGCTGATAAAAGATAGCCTTGAACACATCATGCACCTCCAGTTGTGCATTGGAAAAGTACAGAGGTCACTGCAGTACAACTACGCATACAGTTGGTCTTTGACCTCACCTTAAATTGACCGCATTGTACTTCCATTTAGTTAAATTCTTAATTTAAACCAAGCTAAACCTTCCCTCTCTTTCCCATTACATCTGTCAATATAACCATCTTCATACAATCCTCTGTTCATTCTCGATATAACACTAAAGAGCTTTACTCCCATGTAGCAATATAGAAAGTTTATCTTCAAATCTGCATCTAATCATCTTCTAAACATCAATTAAATTGGCCTTTCCTAACCATATCTCCCCCATTCTATTCCATTCCGTGTTAGTTCATGTCCCTTTCCGTACCCAACTAGCTTTTCCTAAGGGGATTTCTGGAATGAAATGTGTTACATGAGCAGTAGTTAGGACATGCTTTGTTCCCTTGTAACAGCATTCTTTCTGCAACTATGCTTACAATAAATGATGTATGTTATAAACACTGCTCTTCTTTCTGAAACAAATTTGATGTACTTTCACACTCAATATAATACAGTGACAATTGTTGAGTTTCAATAAAGCTGATTATTTATTTTAAATGGTCATGCAATTAGCAACTATAAAACTACATAGTAATTAATATTACCTAGCATTATAACAGTTTCTAAATTGACATCAATTCATTGCTGTTGTATTTATGCCTTCTTTCTTTACTCTTGTAGGTGTGATCATGAGATTCATTTTTGAAAACTCTCATTCACATTCACTGCGTTTAGAAGAGGGAGGAGGATTCTGGCATTTTCTTCTCCATAAGATAATCTCAAATTCTCTTAAGTATCCCTCTTTCTGGAAGTCCAAAATGACCACACAAGGTTTTTATGCTTGTTTCACCATATGATGATTGGATTTTCAGGCAATGTTCACGGGTCCAACACTTCGCACATTTAGAGATACTAATATCCTCTGACTGTAAGTTGATTCTCTGTTTGCTGTTTTAGAGAATCATATCTGCTAGGCTTAAGACATCTGAGTGGTTTTCCATTGTAATTCCTCTGAAGTTCAACTGTTCTTCCACTTTGAGAGCTTCACAATAATGAGGAGCACTGCTTAGTTTCCTTTCTTTGATCACCAACAGCTGGTTTCTGATCTTCCTTTGGCAGAATAGTGTGTGCTGACTCATGAAGGGCATTACACATTAAAGCTAAATCGAATGTGAGGTAAACTTTGGTGATGCACTTTAGTAAACCTTCGTACTGTAGCATTTGTTACAAATTTTGTTTTCTTAGATCATTACCAATTTGTAGCACTAAGAAATGATTGAGTAGGTAAGGAAATGCTAACATGTAAAAGCAGAAAAGTTATAATGCCAGGCCCATTTTACTCAACACTTCGAAACATGAAGTGTCCCCAGAGGTTATAGATTATTTAAATGTCTCCTTAAAGTAGGAAAGGAATTAATTTGAGGAACATATGCAGTGCCTCGCAGCTATCTCTTAGCTGAACCACTTAAGCAACTTGGCAAATAATACACCTGGTGACCTGCTGATGGTATCTTGTTTAAGCCAGGCACAGATTGGGCATCAGCTATACTTGCAGCACTCATCCTATAGTTTAGCGTTAGTTGGACACATTTATTCTCCTGTGAGGAGGGAGCCAACATGACTCGGTACATACCTCTGTCAGTTGACTTCTTTTATTACCTTTCGCAGCTGCAAAGTGAGCTACCAAAGCTTTAAAGTTTTTCCACACTGCTGAAGCTCAATGCTACCAATCTGGTGGCCAAGATTCTGCCTATTTTCAGAATTTGAATTTCAAAGAGCTCTGCATACTGCTTTAACTCTCCAGCATCCTTTGATGACTGGTGGTAAAGTGAATACAACTTATTTAACTAACATTGAGTCAAAATTAACACTTAATGCTTCACTAACTTTTTACTTACACGTAGAACATGTTTCACTGATGTCTGCATCATCTACCTTCACTGCCAGAAAATTAGAGGTTCTCCTACCGGACCTCTGAAGAACCTTTGGAGTGGGTTGTCTTCGGCAGGGATTTCAAAATTCATTAGCGTTGACTCATATTTTTTCAAGAAATTCTTCCAAGTTTAAAGTTCTATTGGTACTTGTTTCAAAAGATGGAAACTGTTTTTAATGTTATGGCTAGAGTTCCAAAAATGGTATGCTACTGCTGATTTTTCTGTGTGGTTGTACTTTGTGTACCTAAGGTGTTCCTTGAGATGGGTTTCGATGTTTCTTTTTGTTTTTCCTTTGTGTATTTTCTTGCAATCTCCACAGCTAATTTTATAAATTCCGGTTTCTTTGAAGAAGGTGTTACGTCAGATCTGTTTGATGTAATTAAGTTTTTTTACACTGTGTTTGTGTCTCACCATAACCAAGATTCAAACTCAGGATCCCTTGAATGTGAGGCAGACAGGCTACCCCCACCGCAGAGGTGGTCCAAGTCTCTCTTTATTACATCTTCAACTGACAATTCAAGTTTATGGTTAGCACAATATCAAACCAAAAACTTGTAGGAAATGCTGTTTCATTATTGTAATAACTCTTTATACATTCCACCATCACTGATGCTCCATCTGTTGCTATTGAAATAAGATTTTTTTACCAAGAACTCCTTAGAAGATCCTATGGATTCCAAACAGTTAAGTAAGCAATGTGTTACAAATACATATGTTCAGCAGAATATTATTTAGCTCCACTATCAACGAAAATACTAGTAGGCTCTCGTATGTATTTAGTTCATAAATAAATTATTGAAGTGAAGCTAATTGTTGTGCTCTCATAATTAATTATATTTTTGATCTTGTCTTGATTGTTTTAATCACTATCTTTTTCATTTCTTGTGCAGGTGATTAATAATGAGTACTGTGAAATAATTTGCTGTCACCACCTCGAATGCTCTAGTGCAAGCATTTCCAAAGTCTTCTCTGTAATGCAGAATAGCATTGGACACTATCTTGATGAGCAGAACAACTTCCTTTATTCATAAATATGTTTTGCTTTCTCCACCACGTACATAGTAGGAAGAGAAGGTATAGCATTCCACCCAAAAATTTGATACCGAGATTTCACCAGAAATACATGTTTTGAGGCCCCCTGAATAAAAAAGAAAAGCATTTTTAAAAAAAGTTGTGAGAGAGAAAAAGCATAACTAAAAACCAAGTTGGATAAATACCACACTTGGTATTTAAGTTCAGTAACTTCCAAAGATACGACACAAAGAATTTCAAGAAAGCCCCCTCCCCACCCCAACTACCCTTTACATGCAATATTTTTCGAAAATTCTGAGTTTTTAAAAAATGTCTCTTAAAGCTTCTGATTAAACATCATATATTAAAAGTATTTACATGATAAATAAAATGACATCTTGAATTTTCTGGGAACAGCCTGTGAAGTCCTCTTCATTCAGAAAGAGTTTTGTATAATCTTGTATAACTGGTAAATGTTAAGCAATAGACGAAAGCGTACTGCACAAAAAATGTGAATCTCTTTAAAACACAGAAGTTACTTAAAATAAGTGTATCTGTGGCATAAGGCGTTTCTGAGATATCCATTATTAAAGGTTCAAATTGTTCAATGCTTGTCATTCTTTTGAAGTCTCATTGATTTTCAGTTGTTTCTCACGATTGCATGGAAACAGTATGAAATTTAAGACCAGCACATAGCATCTAGTTCTTTAACATTTGATTATCACTGTTCTCTTTGTATCTGTAACGAAATGTATAATGTAGCTTTTTTTGCAAAGATTTATTTGGATTAAAATGTAATAGATTGAAAAATAAGACTTAATTAGAATAGTTTCTATGCCCACTAATAAAGATAAGAGGGTAGAGAAAGTCATTTGAATCTATTGCAGCAAAATGTTTTCACAAAGAAACTATCTGTTCTTTTCTTGGATCATCAGAAGATGACACAGAAACTGTAACTCAAGGTTGTGCAACGTTCATGCCTTGTTTATTTATTTCTACACCCAAATTTCCTATTACTTTGCAAAATTTTCAACCAAGTTTTGTTGTCTGAAATGTTTAAACAGTAATTTTTCTCATAAAATGCACTTTTTTGATCCAAAGTCCAACAACCTGAAAGATCATCTAATTTTCTCTCTCTCTCTCTCTCTCTCTCTCTCTCACTCTCACTCTCACTCTCACACACACCCACCCATCCACACACATGCAAGCACACACCACCCCCATGCGCGTTCATTATTCAGGTTTTCAGTTGACTTTTGCCATTTACTAGTAAAGTGTAGGCTCCTTACTTTATTTTCACTCATGCAAGAATTATTTGTCAGTTTTAATTTTTTGGATCCAGGAGACGAAGTAAAGTTCTTGTTTATTTTGCTGCTCATCTTACTTTAACCTCATAAACTAGGCTGCAATGAAATGCAGGATACATGTGCAGTTACACATACAGCTTCAACAAGACACAGGAAGTGAATAACCACTTCACAGACTGGGCTGGCATCATTCGTATTGTGATTATTATGAAAACCAGTAATAAACAACAAACAAGCTGAAATTTAAGAACAAGGGTGGGAATACCAACATGAAAAAAATAAATAGGTCATTGGTAAATGTATGTTCCCCCAGAAAAAGAACATTGGTTATGAAACAGAAGTATCATACAGTAGTAAAAAGGATTGTTACTGTACCATTTCAAAGTTTGTAATTACATTTTAACCAGAAGTAGACAAGGGAGAGAGAGTATTTGTAATCTGATTACTCCATTGTGAGCTGGTTGATATACAATAGCTATGTTGTCATTCTGTGTACAAACACTTGCACATCATAAACTATGAGCAGGGTTTCTTTGCAGGAAAATGAAACATTTCTAGGTCCAGCCTCATCTAACATTGTCTTCTACAAGTGAGGAGTGTACTCTTGAAGTTACTACGAGGGCTGATCAACAAAGACTGAGACTGATTTTTTTTCACAGATGTTTATTACTCCAATTCAATGTTTACATGATTTTTTTCAAAGTAGTCCCCTCCTACTTCAATGCACTTTTTATAGTGTCTCTGCCAGTCCTTGAACACGTGCTGCAGACCATTCTTTGTCAGGTCCTTGAGAATCGCCTCACCTTTCTTGAGCACTGCTTCAGAGTTCTCAAATCGAATACCCCTAAGCTTTGCCTTTAGTGATGGGAATAAAAAAAAATCACAGGGTGCAAGATTGGGGCTATAAGGTAGATGTGGTACACAGGTAATGTTGAATCGAGCCAGAATCTGTATGACTTGATTTGCGACGTGAGGCCATGCATTGTCATAATGAAGTCGCCACCCAGTCCGAGAAAGCTCTGGTCTTTTGTTTGCAATGTGCTTCCTCAGTGTAGCCAATACTGACGTGTAGTATGCTGCTGTAACAGTAGTGTGAGGGGGAACTGCATTACAGTCAAAAAATGTGATCACCATCACTTTCCCTGCAGATGGAAACAACTTTTGCCTTTTTTGGTGTTGGAGAACCTGGCAATTTCCACACTGTGCTGGCTTGTTTTCCTTCAGGATCATAATGATGCAGCCATGACTCATCATAGGTGATAACCGATTTTAAAAATGCTTCACCTCTATTGTCTGGTATGCAAAATGCATGTAGGGTCTACAAAATAGAGCATTACTACCAACCTACCAATACAAGAGTGCTGCCGCTTACCAACATTATACATAAAAACCCGCTCTTTTCAAATATTTATGTTACAGATACAAACCTATCACGGAAGCTACAGGAAAAAATCAGTTTGTCTTTGTTGATCAGCCCTCGTACATACAGTTGTTATACAATAGCTATGTTGTCATTCTGAGTACAAACAGAACAGCTTGCACATCATAAACTATGAGCAGGGTTTCTTTGCAGGAAAATGAAACATTTCTAGGTCCAGTCTCATCTAACATTGTCATCTTCTACAAGTGAGGAGTGTACTCTGGAAGTTGCTACATACAGTTGCTACACAATAACTATGTTGTCATTCTGAGTACAAACAGAACAACTTGCATGTTATAAACTGACTTTCTTTGTAGGGAAATGAAACATTTCTAGGTCCAGCCTCATCTAACATTGTCATCTTCTACGAGTGAGGAGTGTACTCTGGAAGTTGCTACATACAGTTGCTACACAATAACTATGTTGTCATTCTGAGTACAAACAGAACAACTTGCATGTTATAAACTGACTTTCTTTGTAGGGAAATGAAACATTTCTAGGTCCAGCCTCATCTAACATTGTCATCTTCTACAAGTGAGGAGTGTACTCTGGAAGTTGCTACATACAGTTGCTACACAATAACTATGTTGTCATTCTGAGTACAAACAGAACAACTTGCATGTTATAAACTGACTTTCTTTGTAGGGAAATGAAACATTTCTAGGTCCAGCCTCATCTAACATTGTCATCTTCTACGAGTGAGGAGTGTACTCTGGAAGTTGCTACATAGTTATGTTACAGCCTGTATTGCCAAGGAATGTACCACATTTAATTAAGTTTTCTATAAGGAAAATGTAATATAGTAGAGAGTAACTACTTAGCATTAATGACTTAAACATCTTTTTTCTTGTTTTGTTATATGTGATATCCATTTGAGTATTTTATTATAGGATGTGGCGGCAGAGGACTTTGGAACAGAAGAGTTATCTAGGTAAGACTTCTAGATCAAGCACACTAGCTTAAACCGGCATCCCTCTAAGAATATGTGGTGATGTAATCAAAAGTACATTAATGAGTGCGACACCATTGGGTAGTTCAGCTTTGTAACCCTTGCAAAATAAAATATAGTTCACAATCTTATTTCAAAGATTGGTTATGTTTACTGCAAAAAGTATAAAAATGCAGTGCTCTGTTATACATGCAACAGTAAAATAGTATTGAGTTGTATTCTGTTTCATAAATGTAAAAGTAATTGTATGCATTATTCTGGGCATATACAGCACTTACGCATTTAAGAGGACAAGGTAGTGTGACCTTCAGTTTGTAAAAAATGGCTGCTTTCATGCAATATGTAAAACATTCCAGAGGAAACTGGTAAACAAGTGGTGAAAAACAGATTATATTGAATGTGTTTTGGAAGTTGTGTGAAAAGTATCTGACATTAGCATTTGAGAACAGTCAATTTGTCAGCACAGTTAATAGGTGTTTTGGTGTTAAGCATTAATGCTTCACACAGTGAAATAGTGAAAACAGGTCGGCTCTCCAAACCTGGTAAAAGTCGCAAAAGAAAGAAGCCTATAGTGGAAGGTTTGTTGGACATGCTATTCATCGTAAGGTGCATAGCTTCTTTGGGGGGGAAAAAAAAGAACCACCAACAATTACAAAAGTGCTACAAGTTGTAAACAGTGATCCCAATTTGCCAAACTGTAGGAAAATGAGTTTCCATACTATTCTTCGTGGCATAGGCTTTGAGTCAGGGTCAAAGTTGCTGTACACTGTATTTACCACTATTTTTCTGCATAAACAGCATGCCTTAAATTTTTGTTTATAAATGAGTTCCAAATGGCTTGAGAGGAAATCAGATTTCAGCAGATTTTCTTTTGATTTCTGTGCTAAGTATTTTATCACATTGTTTGTGATATGAAAAAATGTAACCTCTAGCATTGAACCTAACAATGGAAGTGTTACAAGATAAAGCGACGCAAAATTGATAAACGTCAAAACAATACTGTTCTCATTCTAGATAACGTTGACAATGTGCACTTATTGACTATGTGGTTGCTACTATAGCGTGAATGTAGGACATATTCTCTTCAATGCAGGTGCTGGCAGAATAATACATTTTGTTTTGTTATAATCTTAGAAGGGCACCAGTATAGTTATGCATTCGCCTCCATTTCATCTCTTGGCCTATGTCTTATGACTTTTTTACGTTTATTTCTTCTTCTCCATACCCCTTCAGTATAGTGTAACTTCTTCCACACTTTTCAGATGATGGCTAAGGTAGGTGATTGGAAATGCTATCTATGTGTCATACTTTTCTCTTTGTGATAATCATATTCATCTTGTTGCTGTGAATGTAGTTTAGGTGTAACAGTATAAATAATGAATTTGATCTCTCTCCACTGTGTTCATCCTAGCTCCCAGCTTTGCATAGTCACCCTTCATGGTCTAGGGATGCCATTCTAACCTCTAGTTCCCGAGGTCATGGGTTCAAATTCGGTGGAGGTCGATGAAATTTTTTGAGCATTAAAATCTGTAGTATGACTTCCTTCAGAAGGGAAAATGCAATTTCATTTATTTTAGCTTTGCATAGGTGACCGAACCTTGAATGACAATTTAATTTCCTTAACTCTGTATTCATATGAAACTATTGTATATTGATTTAGAAGTTTATAATAATAAATTCTCCGCTTTTCCTCTGGAACTGTAACTTCATAAAACCCCATGATATTTCTAAGTAATAACCATGAAAAATCCCCTGGTATTCATACAATGGGTATGAAATATTGATGGACGTCTTATTTCGGATTTCTTTAACCTCCTCTCTGAAAGTCTTCCAAGTTCTGGATATATTGAATGGTCTCAAGCAACTTTCAGTAGTGAAAAATCAGAATTTTCAAGCAATTTTCATACAGTCTTAGTAGATGAAGCTTTTGACCTTTATACCTTTTCTTAGGTCCCATAGTTATTTAATATAATTAAAGCTACACAGTCCTCATAAAACAAAAATCCCTGACATTAGTATATAAACAAATAGTGTGAAACAAGTTAATATGAAGGTTCCCCACTCTCAGCCACAGGTTTAGATATTATGGAAGTGGTACGGGGTCAGCAGATTAAGCGACAATGTTGTTAGTGGCACCAAGGCCATGGGTGCACTCTACTCACATATCAACACTTCATCCCCATGTGGACCGTCTTATGCATTGGAGGAAATAGGATGAACAATCAAGACCAACTATGTTTTTTCATGGTACTATTATTATTTAGCAAATTACAATACTAAGTGTCCCTTGCATTGCTTACCTTTTCAAAGATGATGTTGGGGAATCTTCTGTGTTCGAAGACAGGCATTCCAAAATCTAAGATTTTCATTCACATGTTGCAACTCTTCTTGGGAAATTTGACTATTTCTTCCCATATACCATTTTATAGTTCTTGTAATGTTTGGGGATTTGATGTATACACTTCGTTTTTTTAAATTGTCCTACAAGTATGGATGAATGAATGGATTTATTGCACAATTTGTTCTACATGTTTACAATACATACAATGTATATTCGTTTATACCCCTAAATCTATTGTACAATTTGTCTAGTGCTTGTTTTCTTATTGGGCCACTCAGATTGCTTGGCTCCCTGGCCTTTTCGCTCACTGAGCGGCCCTTGCTTCTCTTACTTTTCTATACCATTTTCTTCCCTTTACCTTCCTTATTATTTTCTCAAGGTTTTGGTTTTGTTTCTTAGAGCCTTTTATTGAGTCAGTCATCTTTATGATTTTTACCCCAATTCCCCATTTTTCACACTTTCTTGAATTTCATTTATTGCTTTTGTAACCCTATCAATGATATGGTGCCTACCATAAAATCGTCTGCGTATAATGAATCTGAACCTGGAATCTCCTTATCTCCTATTACTGCATATTGCTAATTTCTTATTTTTACTCCTAATATATCATCTATGAATAGGTTACTAATATGAACTCAATTTACATCGCTGTCTAATCCTATTTTCTTTTTTTTCTTTTTTTGTATCCTTTTTTCCTTTCCCTTGTTTTATCCTGATACGTAAATTTCTCCATTGCTTTTCTGAGTCTAGTACGTCTGGATACCGGTTCGACACTTTCCTCCCCTTGTAGCATTACCCTCCCTTCTCTCAAATCTATTATTTTATACCCTCCCCCCCTTCTTGCAATTTCTTCCGCTTCATTGACCGTTCTCACTCTTATTACTTCCCCACTTCTCACTCGTGTCACTCCCTCCTCCGCATACGTATTTCTTGCTGCACTGTTAATCATCTGTTCTCTCGGCTTCTCCCCGTTTCTTCTTGTTTGCATTTCTTCTTGCCCCGCCTCTGCAACCAATGTTAGCTCCTCCTCCCCCGCCCCCCTCCCTAGCTGCTGCTTCTTGCTCCCTATTTTCTTCTGTACTCCTTTCATGGCTGTTTCCCTCCTTCGCATATGCATTTCTTACTGCAGTCGTCTGTTCTCTCAGCTTCTCCCCACTTCTCCTTTGCATCTCTTCCCGCCCCGCCCCAATGTTAGCTAATCTTTCCCCTCCATGGCTTTTGGATCTTCCTGTCTATTTTCTTCTGTTCTCCTTTCATGATTGTTTCTCGCATCTGTCGATTTTGTGACTTGATCAGCTGTTTTCTGCTCCTTTCTCCAAACTATCGACTCAGCTATTCTCTCGGTTCTTTGACTTGTGTGTGTCCTGGGCCATTGCTTCTGCTGACGTTTGCACATTTTTTTCTCGTTCATTCCTCCGTATACTCATAGTCCATTCTTCTCCTTCCACGAATATCCTACAAGTAAAAATTACAGGGCGTGATGTCTGGGGATCGAGCGGGCCACACCCCTCACTGATCACTCTGTCACCAAAGACATTAGCAATTGCATCCAAAGAAGTCCGAGCTGTTAAGCTTTCACTCTGTCTTGTTGAAATATGTGTATATGTTCTTCACCTGTCAATTCAGGGAAAAACTGCTCCACAATTAAGGCTTGGTACTGTGCAGCATTAATTGTTTTGTGAAAGAAAATAGGAGCAATTATTCTAGCCACACTTGCACGACATTCAAACACTGTCCTTAGGACATGTAGTGGACTTTGATATATGAGTTTTGGACCCTTAGGAAGGAAGCAGCGCAATAGCAGGTTTAGCATCTTGGGAGGGAAGTGGTGTGCGATGACTCAGGTGCAGCTAAAAGCATTGCTGTGTTATCTGATGGCACTGTATATAGTTTGTAACCACTGAGAAAAGAGAATGGCACATAGTGTGTAACCATTAAGAAAAATAATCTTCTTAGTTGTTAATTATCAGTTTGTTTAATTTCTGTAATGCCAACACAAATTTCTCTTTATGTAATTATTTAGTATACATTGGTAATCAATTATAACATACAGAGGAAATACAAAAAAGCTTTCCTATATAAGGGTTATTAAAATGTTTTAGTAGTACCGCATACATATTGTGCCATTTTTAGCAGATTCCATTATGACTATCTGTGTATATTGCTTGGAATTAAATATCTGTGGCTTTTGTCTAATTTTTACTTTCATTTTCTGTGAAGTAACAATTACTTTCTTACTCCATGGCATTCTCAGCAAAAAGTCAAAGCATTCTTGCAAGTATGTTCTTTTATGTCACCAACATATTTGTATTCTAATATCCAGGCCTTTTTAGCCATTTATAAGCTTCTTATAACCTGTTTTTGTCAGGAAGAATAGTACTTTTCAATGGTGAAAGATATTCAAAATTGGTTGAGTGGTTTCTGAGATTACTATATATACACATACCCCTACAAAAATGTTTTCTTTTTATAATATCAATGCAGATTAATTGTTGGTTATTTAGAAATTAATTTTTATTGAAATTATGCAAAAATTATATCAGTGTAAGTTGAAATGTTACATGAATTAAATATTTTTGTCTGATTAATTACTTGTATGAAGCTATACACCAGAAAATTTTGGGTCACATAATGAGTGTTGTAGCTACCAAAAAGCTATTGTTTTCACAGTTTGCTTTCAGTTCAACAACAATGTGAGAGAAGCATATGTGAGGAGTCTAGTGCAAGCAGTGGAAGTTAGCGGTTGCATGTACGTGGTGCTTTGTGGGGAGGAGATTGCAAAAATGGGTGTAGAGTTGGAAGTGTACCGGGCTGTGGGTGCTATACAAGTGGGAAAAATGAAAAACTGAGTGAAAGGAATACTTGTGGTTGCTGGCGATATTGGCTATAATATTGGTTATCGGAGGAGTAGAACTAAACCCGGGACCTGAAAATATGACAGATTATGGCAACGCTAAAACTAATTTCAGAGGATGTATTGGATCTGAAGAAAATAGAATTAAACATTGACAACAAGATAGAATGAAATGAAAGGAATGCTGTACACTGCAGCAAAGGAAGTGTGCGAAGAATCATGCACCTGCAGTGAAAGATTGGATAAGTTAGAAAAGAAAATGGAAATGGAGACAAGATGACACAACATAGTGATATTTGGGTTGGAGGAAAATAGAGAAATGACTAGAGCAAATAGTGGAAGAAATACTAGAAAAGTGCATGGATATAAAATTGGCAGGTTGGGAAATTATAACATGCTTTAGAATTGTAAGAAGGGGCAACAAAGGCAGACCTATAGTAATACAATTTGCAAGCAACAAAATCAAAGGGGTAGTGAACATGGAAGAAAATTGAAAGGAACGAGTATCTTTGTAGAACGGGACTGTGGAAAACGAGAGAGTAATGTGGTTAAAGATAAATAGGATGAAAGTGTGCGTAGGGTTAGGTATAGTGTGTAACCCACCGGAATCATCAGAGTTCTGTACTGACAATTTACGTACAAAACTGAACAATTGTTTGGAAGAATTAAGAAGGGAAAATCCTAATATGGAGTTTATTGTAGTAGGTGATATCAATGCCAGAATAGGAAAATATGATGATGTAAGGGCTTAAATACAGAAGATGGACATACTTGGAGAAAAAAAGATGGAAAGGAAAAGTAATAATACACAAGGTAGAAAGCTGATTGAGTTTTGCAAACAGAATAATTAATAATGTTACAGTACCAAAGAAGAGGATCAATGGGAAGAGTTCACATTTGTAAACTAACCAGTCAGAGTGTAAGTGACTATGTTATGCAGCACAGAGGTTGATGAGGTGACTGAAGATTTTAAAATCATTAACATAACAAATAATGGTCATTTTCTGCTAAAAATTAAATCAGATTAGGGCTAAGTCACGAGGAAGATGAAAAAAAAGTACTAAAACAAAAGAAATTATAAATGGAAAGAGGAGTATGCAGAACAATTTAGGAGTAATTTCATTTCAAAAAGTGGAGAATTACGAAAGTTCAATATTATAGAAGCATCACGGTCAGGTAGGATATAGGGAGCATTGGAAAGATTAGAATCATTGGTTAAGTGGTAGGAAGTAGGATGGAAGTGAATCTTAAAAGTAAACCAGAAACATTAATGTTGGTATGATGAGTGTGTAAAGGCAAAGAAATGTTATTTTGGAGATATATTGGGGGGGGGGCCAAGAAGAATTCAAGAAAGTGAAACATATTTGGGAAATTATATGAATAGAGTTGATTACATAGACAAAGAGATTACAGTAAGAGAAGTAGAATATGAGATAAACTGAAACAGAAGAAGGCTACGGGTAGATGGAATTCCAGGGGAATTTTGGAAAACGTTTGGGGAAATAGGAGGAGGCATGAAGCTGTTTAAAGAACTATTAAATGCATTTAAAGAGAGAAAGTAATACCTGAGAGTTTTTTTTTCTTGCCAGCTATACTGCTCTTTTTGCCTGGCACCCTGGCCTTCTGGCTCATCTAATTATCCCTTGCTATCTTTAATCCCTATTGCCCATCTTCTCCTTCCTCCGTTTGCCTTTCTACTTTTCTTATCTCTCTTACTTTTCTAATCCATTTCTCTTTTACTTTCTTTAGGAACTCCCCCATATTCTTATTTTGCTTTTCTTCTCTTCTCGTTAGCATTTTAATTGCTACTATTTTCCTATCCATTTTTTCCCATTTTTATTCCCATACTTCTTTTCTCCATTCTGCTAATTCTTTGCATTCTGTCATATAATGCTCTGTGCTTTCGCTTCCTCCGCATAATTCACAAATTCCATTTTTGTTACCCCTTATCCCTCTCAAGTACATTGATCCCGTTCTCATCCATGCAAACGCTTCTTTTTCTGCCCTATTACAATAATCTACATACCCTTCCCTTCCCCAATTCCTTTTTACTAATCTATAGAACCCTAATGACTTTTTATTTTCTAAACTTCCCCAAATCTCTTGTCTTTCTATGTCATCCACTCTGTTTCTTACTGTTATCCAGAAGCCGTTGCTATTTCTTTCTCCTGTCTCCAAATATCTCCCATTCCTATCTTCTCCATAATTTTTTCTACCCCTGTCCACCAGCTATTTTTATTTTTTGTACTCTTTTGTTGTTCCATGCATATCTTTAAAATTTCCTCTTTATTACCTGAGAGTTGGAAAGTGAGCATTATTGTACCATTATATAAAGGGAAAGGAGATACAGTAACTCAAGGAGCTATAGAAGAATTAGCTTATCCATATTAATAAAATATACACTGGTGTATTAGCTCAAGGATTATACAAGTGGGCAGAGATGGAAGGTAAGCTATCAGAATACTGCAGGTTTTACGAGATGAAAAAGAACAATAAATAAATAATAATTTGCACTATAATGAAAAAGTACCTAAGAAATAAAGGGGGTAGGATATATATATGTGTGCAGGCTTTCAGCACTATAAACAGGGATGCTTTGGCATACAAATTGAGGAAGAAAGAAGTAAGTAATTTATTTGAGGGGATACAACAATTGTATGAAGGAAATAAATTTTGTGTTAGATGTGAAAGAAGTAAAACTACAGATTATATACAGCAAAAGTTAGATGTGAGGCAAGATTGTAAATTGAGTCCAATATTATTCAGTTAGATGATATTTTATATAGAATAATGAAAAGTAATATGCATTGTCCAGTTATAGGGAAGAAAGAGATGGACTATTTGCAGATGATCTTGTAGCAGGCACAGTAACAGTGAGAGAGTTACAGCATGCTAGCAATGAAATTTTCACGTTCTAGATGAAGTGGGGTTTAAAGGTGAACAATAATAAGTCAAAGAATAAGAGTATTCATGAAAGGATCAAAATTAAAAAGAGGTGAATGAGAGCTTATAAATGGACAGCCAATAGAGATAGGAAAGAATTTTATTACTTGGGGATCAGATTCTTGAGCAACGGGGAATGGAAGGTACAGTGTAACTATGCACAATTGAAACCCAAGAACTCACCAAGGGGCATGGCATTGGCAGAGTTAGGAAAGGTATAACAGTGGTAAGAATTTTGAAGTATTGATACAGATGTATAAATTTAGATGACAGTAATATAATAAAATAATGCATAAAGTTTCAAAAAGATATAGGAAAAGCGAGTTAGTTTTGGAGAGATGAGAAATGGGTTAGAAGAAATTGGCACGAGGAATATTTGGCTTTTAAAAAGAATATGAAAAAAAAAAACAATAGCAGTGAATTGATAAAATCTTGAAATGGGTCGAAATCTTTTAAACACAATAAAACTCCACATGCATGATGAAATTTTCAAGATTGGTTACAGGGAACGTCCTCCCTATCTTCAGTTGGTGAGTCGACTGAAGCTCTCGTGTGATGCTGGGTTCCATCAGTAGGTGTGATACCAACTATTTTCTCTGCCAAACGGATCATGTCATCTACTTCCAGAATCTCAAAATTCATAATATTTTCCCATGTCTCCAATTCAACCGGTTTCTTAGCATGTTTTGACAGTTTAATCCCTGGTTCAATATTATGATTTTCAGTCCAAAAGTGATGAGCCACAGTTGATTTATTGTGTATTTGAATTTTAAATTTTTCGTATGTTCTTTCCTTCTAGTATCTAAATTTCTCTTTGTTTTTTCGATGTATGTTTTCTTACAATTCTGGCAGTTCATTTGATATATCCCTGATAATTTTTGTTTTCAGTGTAAAATCTTTCAAAGAATTTAATAATTTCCTAATATTGTATTTATTTTGTGGTACTAACTCGATATCCAATTCTATGAAAACATTTTTAAATTTCCAAAGTATATTTCAGGTGGAATGTGAATTTACAGTATTCTGTTGTGAATTTGTTCAATTTTTCCAAAGTGGGTGATGTCTTTTTGTACACTTTTTGCCCTTTATGTTTATCAATTAATTTGTCTAAGAACTTTGGATTGAACTTGTTCATCTTTGCTACTTCAACTTCGCTTTGCTACAACAGAAGTTAGGGAGAATGCTCTCTGAAACTGGTCTTGAAAACTTCATTATGTAAGTAGAGCTTTATTGTGTTTAAAAGATTTTGACTCATTTCAAGATTTTATCAAACTCATGCTCTACTGCATAAAATACTTCCTAATTCTCTACATAATAACAGTGGATTTTGGAAAGAAGTGAGAATGAGGTGGAAGACATACAGAAATGGGATATGGGGTAGCTTTGAGGATAAAATGTCGTTGACTTTATATAAAACAGTTAAAAGAAATTGGGGAAGGGGGAAGTATTTAGACATATGCGATTAATCTGGAAGAATAGGTCTTATTTGGATGCACACGGGAGTGCTATTTTTAAAAAGAATAGGAAATAATTGCTTGGGAAGATGTATTGTGTATTACAAATGGTATTTTCCATTGTCTAATACTATGTGAAAAGTTTAAAAGTGGAATAATTTAAACAAAGAAAGAGTAGCAGTTAAAATGCAAACCCAAGGGCAAAAACAATTAAAATGGTGGGAACATTTTTAGGAAATGTAAGAAATAAGTGGACAAGAAGCCTAGGAAAGCGGCAACAGAATAGTTACAGCCTGGAAATTGAAGAGATGGTATCGTAGCTTTAGCCCTTACATACAACTTAGAAGTTAAAAGTATGGGAAGAGCTAGTTAATAGATGCATTAGATTTAAACAATTTTAAATGTAATATAGTTAAAGAAAGAGGAAAGTAAATCTAAATCTGCCCAGGAAATATACTCTTCATACATCCTGTTGTTCCCCATATCTTTGTAGTATGCTTGTGACACTGATGGTGAATGTAAAAGTAACAAACACAGCAGAGTGTGCAAATATCAGTAAGCAATTTAAAAGCGATTTTATAAGAAATAACAACAAGAAACCAACAGGTAATATTAAAATTTTTCGCAAGAAATTCTAAGAGTTCAGAAAGTATAGGTGAAACAAAAAATTAATTTCATGATAGCTGCACCAAGAAATTTAGACTTGGCAAGTATTTTGTCAATTAAGAACTGAGGTTATGTTGCTGGCATAAATAGGATGGAGTATGTCCATACAAATAATAAAACTAACTGGATTTATTCTATAATTTTCAAGGTTTATAACTGTAATATGTGAAACTTAAGCAAAAACCTTTTAATAAGCATTATGTTAGAAACTTTAGATGTATGTTAGATTACCATGATGCCAAAACTAGCATTTTTACATTTTTGTTGTTTGTATTGTTAGCTTTTTACACAAGAATGTCTACACCATTTATCGTCATGAAACTTGGAATATAACATGCTTTATTATTCAGCTCTAATCTTTCTGCACAGGAGGGGGAGTTAATGGAGCACAAAATAATATCTTGCATATTATTCAATTTTTTGAAAAAGTGATGCATATCCAGAGGTAATAAGTTGTAAATACTTATAATTATGTTTGTAGTGGGGCATATGACGCAGTAATTTGTATCACAAATTATTTAAATGTCAAGAGTGATTATAGTGTGAATATGCATTGTTGTGTGACATTGATTTGAGATGTTTGTTGATTGTAAGCATTGTCGAGAAGTGGGTTTATACGGCCTTACTGAAACTGACAATAATAGCATGCAATAATGTAGCGAGGGGGTGAGCTGTTTATCATTATTAGAGACGAGCAAATGACGTAATATTGGCGCGTTTTTCTTAGAATTTGCTGGAACATTTTTCCCTAGAGCATATGTTTTCGTAATTTTCATTGGATATAAAAATAGACGCTAATGTTGGCGCATTTTATTAACCAATAGCAGCTCGGGTATAATCTTTAGGCATATCGGGGTGTAGGAGTATAAAAAGGGCTAGGTCAGAGTCAAATTCGTTCAGTCTATCGGAAACATTTGTGCATTACATGTCGTCGAGTTCACAGAAAAGGTCATGGTGAATACATCGCACAGTTTATCGATTCGCAGGTTACGCGTAGCAATGTTATGAAAAATCTCAAGTGTTGTAAAGTTAATTACACAAAAAGTTGAAGTACGCGAATTAAGAATGAGCAGTAAATAAGTTATTATAACAGTTTCAGTTTGGCGAGTGTCAAGATTAATATGTGAAAGTGGATAATATGTTACGACAATAAAAGTGTAAAACAAATTCTTCGTCAGTGTTGTCTTTGGATAAAAACTCCTTTCCGTTTACACACCTTGTATAAGATAAGTGCTCGACCAAAAGGATTATAGCTAGCCGGAGGACAGTGAACCCAAAATTAAATAAAATAACAGGCGCTCAGTAAAAGATAACACGAAGTGACCGCGATAAATTGTATTCAATACGTGCGGCAGATAAACAGTAGCATTCTTTCAAACCTAACAAAGAATCACGTCGCAAATTGGCTCACAAACGAGGGGCTCAATAAATAAATAAATAAACATAAAGCTGTCGCAAGCATTAGCATTTTGTTTTCATCGTGGTTTGTGTTACCAGATCGTTCAAGTGATAAGAGAATCTATACATGTGCATATACTTATAGGTAAATACACCAATATATGATGTATGACCTGTGAATGCAAAAGCCATGCTATCGAGAAGTGATACCATAAAATGACTGGTGGACTGCTGAACAACCAGTAGTAGTAACACTACTGCAGCTATCATGAAGTATCATGGTCTTTTTATAAGCTGTGCTTTCACTAGACGAGATTCTGAACTGTAATTGGCAATTGCTATTACACTGTTGTGTCGGCAAGTTAACTTTCAATTTCAAAGCTGCATAAACCAGAATCATTTGATTCTAATGGCTGTGGCAAAAAGAAAAAAAAGAAAAAGGCCATGTATCCACATTTGAAAGGTTCAACTGACAAAAAAAAGTCAATCTTTTAGTTATCTGAAATAGTATTGTATTTTATTCATAACTCCAACAAAATATAAACTATATATATAAAAAGTGAGCACTACTCTGCCAAGGCCCTCTTAAATCTTAACCCCCAGATTATATGTATGGTAAAGAACCTCTACAATACATCACCATTATCACAACCATGTATGCTCCTTTAAACTTCTCATCCACTTATCTCTTACTTTTCCTAGAAAAGCCATCTTATTAATGTTCCCTGCACTCATGTCTACTGACATTTTAACTGCTACTGCATCTTGTAATTTATCACATTTTCCATCCCAGACACTATGTCTCCACATTTTTACCATTTCACACTTTTAAACAATGGGAAGTGTTATCTAATTTCCCACATGTTTGCAAAGCTTGCCCAAATCTCCTGCTTCTCTATGTCTTCCACTCTCTGTTTTACTTCTTTAAAATATCTATCGACATTACTTTCTCCCTGTACCAAACATCCTCCATTCCAATCTCCTCTAGCAATGTTCCCACCTCCCCATACCAACTCCCTCCTCCCTTGTCATCTCATTGATACCTCCGATATTCTTTAAAATATATTGTCCTTTGGTTTTAAACTTCTGTACCAATATTTCAAAATTCTTTCCACTGTTATACCTTTTTTTTCTAGCCTTCCTAGTTTTGTCAAACTCACTCCTCTTGGTGTACATTTTGGCAAACCCAGAAATTTCCTACAAAACATCCATTTTGCCATATATAATCTTTAACAATCCCTGTGACGTTCCCCAGATTTCTATTCCATACATCTTTAATACTGCCTCATAAATCTTTCTAGCCAGTTCATTTGCATTGTTGGAACTTGGTACAAACTTCTTCTAACAGCTTTCATAACTAATTTGCCTTTCATTTGTGCATATTTAGATTATGCCTCTCACCTCCTGTTGGTTTGAAAATCTCACCCCAAATAATCCATTTCTTTAATTATCTCTTTTGAATCCCCATTAATATAGGTACACAAACCACAAGTACAGAGTGAGCCAAAAGACTCCGAACCGCCTGTGAAGTGTTTTTCCCGTCTGCATCCTCGGCGCTCGTTGCCATCTGCCGCTATCATAAAAAGGCGTGGATGAAACCATACAACATTTTTAAAACTACTTTTAAAGGCTTTACTTACCAACTTTACGAAAGGAGATGCTGAAACTTGCCACTGTCATTGTCCATACATTTTTGACACCTGTTTAGGAGACTATCCATCACTCGCTGTAGTTCACGTTGAGAAATTTCCTGGCAGATATTTTGTTTTAATTCTTCCGGGATGTGTGGGTTTGTCTTGTACACTTTATGTTTTAAGTTACCCCGGAGGGGTATTTTATGATCAATATTACTGGCTGCGCGGTGTTTTTCCACTGGGCGTGAGGAAATATGATAAAAACATAACGCACTGCTGCTATAAACAAAGTCATGCTGTTGTGGTTTTGCTTTGCAGTGTGAAGTGCAGTTTTGAGTTGACGGTGATGTGATGTGCTTCAGTTATTACGAGTTATTTATTATTTTGTCCTGTACTTAGTCACAGAGTATATTATGACTCAGTATATGTGTATTTATTTATGATTCGTATGTGTTAACTCAGCCAAGTGAAAGTACAATTTGCAGAAAGATTTCCAGGTGTAAAAGTTCCAGGCTGTACAATAATCCATGAACTTTACAGTAAATTTCAGGCCACAGGAAGTGTTCAGGCTAAGAAATCTAAAAGACGGCGTACAGTTCTTACTGAAGAAACATTAGACGACATTGGTCATCATTTGGAAAATTCTCCCCAAAAATTCCATGATGGATAGTTTCCTAAAGAGGTGTCAAAAATGTTCGGAGTCTTTTGGCTCACTCTGTAGTAATCTATATCGAATTATCGACCATATGTTAGGGACTTGTGGGCTTGCTATAATACACTTCCTTGTCCAGCCTCAGACTCTCGAATAGGGAGAGTAGAGGAAATAGGCTTTTGCAGTTTACTTCAGTTTGTCTCCTACAACCTAAAGGTATCTGACGGCAGCTAAACATGCCTTATACGTACAAATGAGGTGACTTGGGGGCATATTGTTGGGTTAGGGGAAGCAGGGCACACAGTTAAGGAAATTGTAAATGCTGTGCAAACCAGTAGGTTTGTGATCCAGTGCTGGATTAAAAATTCCAAGAACATGGGGTTGATAGCCTAAAAACACACCCAAAATCAAGCCAACTCTAAGTTTACTGAAGTCACTGCAATTTAAATGCTAGCACTCAATTTAGACCTGTTACAAGATTATACTCTGATTTACAGCTAACCTCTTCCAATTTGAGTAAGAAGCCACCTCCAGCAAGCTGACATCCATCATAAAAAGGCAGCCAAGAAAATAGACATGACTGAATATCACAGCAACAGTTGAATGGGTTTGTGCTGGAGTACCTGGTCAAACTAGACAGCTTTTAGCAGCTTGTGATCTTTATCTGATGAGGATGGGAGAATGTATCTGTGCAGCCAAACATTATGTAATGCCCTGGAACATATTGTTGCCCAAAAAGGAAGTGGCCATATAAGTGTGGGATTTTGGGGCTGGATATATGTTTCAGGACCTGGAGAGCTAATCCAAATATCATTGCAAATGTTGTTACTGAGTTTTATTTATGGATGCTCTTCAATTACTATGATCCTTAGCGCCCCATTCTATTGGGCGTGAAAGACCAGAAATTTTTGTCAGAGGCCCCTTTATTCAGGCTCAAGGTTCTTTTACGTGCCATAAATCTACCACACGGGACCACCGGTTTTACTTCTCTTCCAAAGGAAGCCACGCTAAGGATTTTTATGCCCAAAAAAACCCATTGCTTTTCATGGGTTTGAACCTGCAACCTATGGATTCTGAAGAGTATACAGGGTGGAAGGTGACCTATTATTATCCTTTTAAACTATGAAAGAGCCATGTTTTGAGCGTTTTTGCTTAATTTTTTTCCAAAAAGCTTTCCGTTCTTGAGATAATTATTATTTTATTTTGCATAATATTGCAACACAGCAAATTCAACAGGTTCATTTACATTCAAAAGGTTAACTTTTAGTTCCTCAGCTTCTGCTATGGCAACAAACAAAATTACTTTGGGTGTACAAATAAAACAAAACTACACATGATTGTAAGTGATCTAAATAACATACGGTATATGGAACCGAGGAAGCATTTACAATATTATGCAAATTATTAATAGAAACATTAATTATAAAGATAAATGTTGTTTTCTAATGTGAAGCATTTGACCCCAAATCATTAGCAGCCTTGCTCTCTACTACTTTGCTGCCCTGCAATCTTCACTTTGTAATACACTGTAACTGTCCATATCCTCTTCTGCATTTTATAAAGATAAATAAAGGATTGAGAAACCCAAGTTACAAGATTATGCTTCCTTTCTTTGTGAATTATAAAACTCTGTGAATAATTATGCAAGACAAGAGAAAATCAGTGAGAACTTCGTTTTAATGTTTAGAGAAACTCTTCAAAATGTTCACCCCTCACCAACACACACACTTCACAATGTTTTCTCCAATTCTACTGCACTCTACAAAGTACATCTGGGTTGTTTTTCATTTCTTCCACTGTTCGAAGTATTCCTTCTTGCAACTTCTCATCAGCACTTCTGTGATGTATACGCGAGTTTTCGTATCGTCCCAAAGAAAAACAATTGATTGGATTTAGATCTGGTGATCTTGGTGGCCATCTTATTGGTCCATCCGAGTGATCCAGCATTCTATATAGCTGTTATGTAGATGGCCACAATGGTTCTACTTATGTGCGAAGGTGCACTGCCATGTACTAGCCACATGTCATTTCTTACTGCCAGGGGAACATCCTGAAGCAGAAATAGTAATATTTCTTGAAGAAACTGGAGGTAGATGGCTCCTGTCAAAACCTGAGGAAGAATCCATGGACTGGTCAATGTGTTTCCTATGATTTCTGCCTAAACTGTACAGAAAATATGTGCTGAAAGCTGTCTTGTCCTATTGTCTGTGGATTGTCGTAAGCCCAGATGTGTGCATTATGGTAATTAGTTGGTACTCCATTTCTGGTAAATGTTGCTTCATCCTTGCAAGAATTCTAAGTGGAAAGTTCCCCTCCTTATTGAAGAAACCATTTGGAAAAGGCTACCCTTGGCGAATAATCTGCTTCAGAGAGTTACTGACTTGCTGAGTATGATAAGGACATAGCAATTGTTCTTTTAATGTTCTCAAAACAGTCCAATAGGATATGCCAATAGTGCAAGCTATACCACGATTGTTGCTTCCAGGATTCCTTCTTCTTGTGCAGCATTTCTTTGACCAACTCCTTCAACATGAGTTACGCTTCCTGTGTCTAGAACTCTTTGACAGATGAAAGAAAATGTACTATGATATGGTGCTTGTCTATTTGGAAATCTTTCTCAATAAATTCTTGCTGCAGCTACTGCATTATGATATATTTCACTGTAAATGAAAGTAGCATTTCAAGCTACTCGGCATTAGTAAAGTGAGCCATTTTATAACTGATAATCCACTGTTTCGAAAACAAGCATGAGTGGTTTGAATGACATAATATTGTTTGATATTTAATAAGATACATATTTATATTCAAAGATTAGGGTCCCCTTTTACAATAACTCTGTTTCAAAAACGGATTCAAGCAATATAAGATTTATTTAAGAAATGCACAGTGCTATTGCAAACACTATAAAATGATGCTTACTTAATATTAAAAACAAGTGACGCAGTAATTACAAACATTTTATATTATATTAATATTTGATATATTTATTCTAATGGTTAGAGAGAAGGATAGAATGGTAACAGATAGATCTTTGATGTAAGTCATAATTTGCTTAGCAACTAATACTAGCACCTAGATTCACGATATTAAATAAAGTAAGTATTCAAATTGGTCCAATTCGGTAATCCATAATTTTATCGGAAACACTGGAATTTCATAGTTGTATATTTAAACAGTAAGCATTTAAAATAGCACTCATTATTGCACATGAATATGCAATTTAACTTTAATAACAAAGCTAACTTTCCGAACCTTTATACTTGTGCATTTCAGACCTGAATCAATTCATTGTAAAACACCTGACACAGGTTGCAGTGAGTCTGTTATGCACCTATTAAGTTGCTTATTAATATAATGTATCTTACAGTTTAAGTCCTGGACTAAGTTGAATTATCGTTGATTCATTTCCTTCATTCTACCATGCATTGTTGTGTGGTATGTTCTGCCATTAAAATATATGAAAATAACAAAAACTAAATTGAACAATTATTTATATGCCTAAAATAATGTTATGGGCACATAAATCCCTATCTTGTGTGTGGTTGAAAGCCTTTTAACTTATAAACACAAAACGGTAAAGAAAATGAAAAAACCATGCAGTGCTGTTTTCCATACAAGCATAAAGTGAACAGCTGCCACCTTTTGCTTGTAGAACAGAGTGCAGTCACACATTTATCAATTAGCCAATGTGATGACAGAAAATGAAACGCTTCATTTCATTCTAAGCGATACAAATTATATGTATGCTTATTGGTGTGATACATAGCTGAAAGGTGTAGTGGGAAGTACGGGGGTTGGTCTGGTGGTGGGTGAATAAGGTTAGAATTTTCTGGGTGCTCAAGGTAGAGGATGGATTGTTGTTTGGTTATGAGACTCTTTTCTCAGGAAATGTGAATAGAAGATGAATAATACATGAAATTTCTCCTTCTTGAATACCCTGTCACACAAGACTTGCCTTAATGATTCCGTCTACAATTTTGAATCTAAACTAGCATATTTCCACTTTCCTATTCTCCCTTATTAAGATAAATACTCAAATTAATTGTTTTAGGCATTGTGAATTTACACCCATTTCTGCGCATATTTTCTCTTGAGTGATACAATCTCCCCTGACAATAGCTTGACACAAAGTAGTGATGTGATACTCCTCTGAATCTGCTCTCCCATCCTAGATAATTTTCTAGTCTACTCCCATTTTCTATTCCAACTTTTTTTCTAGGCACCTGACTTTTATATCTTCTTGTTGGTTATTTTTATAAATTTTTCTCAGTTTTCATTGATTCTCAAGAATTAGAAGGTTTGTGTTCTCCGCATCTGACATCACTTATTTCCATCTGATTGATTTTTCTATGTGGATGACTAATTCTGTAGTTTCCCATCTATTGTACACCTAGCCAGTGGTTTTGTTCCTGCCTTCACAAATTCTAAAGAGCCTAAGTGTTTTCTAATGATCTCTCTCCTGATTGCTCATGAAACATTACTAATTGCTATGGTTTCAGCTTGCATCAGTCCGCTAAGAAATACATGATTTTATTCATTTTTATTTTTATTAAAATTCTCTTACATATTACCTTCAGTTTGTTTTCTTAATCTCTGTCATCTTTTTATTCCCCACTTTTCTAATCATTATCATTGGTGGTGGTGGTGGCGGCGGCGGTGGCGGCGGCGGTTAGACATTATTGCTTCAAGGGGTAACTCCCTGCAACTGATTACCCCAGCCAATGAACTCTAGGCATGATGCCATTAAGTCCCCAAAAAATGATAAGAAATGCAATGTAGGCAAGGTGGTAGTGTAGATTTTTAAATGTGGCATGCGTACCACCTCTTGTCTTTCCTTAGTTTTGATCCTTTATTAAACACTATTACCCTTGGCTTCTTGTTGTTTTTCCTTAACCCCCCATTCTGCACAGTATCAATTTCATCGATAGTGTCTTATCACAGTTATTGCTCCATTTAAGAGATCATTCACAAAATGTAATCCTGGTATTTCCTTCTTTCCAATAATTGGAAAGTGCCTATTAGTTTTTAATATCCTCCCCAATATATACAAGTGCATTAAATAATATTGGTATTACCTGAAGTGAAGAACTGTGATAAAAATGTATTGATCACCATGGTGAAATGCTGTGTCAGTAACCATATAACTTGTGTTATTCAGAGGAATAATTTTAGTTAAACTGCATTTTTCCAACTGTCACTTAGAGCATGTAATTTAATACACACTTTTTTTTCTCCATCATGAGAATTGTTCTATTGTCACACAATTTCTCACATTAATAATGCTTTCTACAACTTTTCAGATCATGTAGAACAGCAAGTGGACCTGAAACTCATGAAAATGAAGTCTTAGGAGCATCTAACATGGGAAGAAATGGTTATTCACTTAGATCTAAAAGGTTTGAAAAACCTCTTGAGAGTAGAAAAATTTGTAAATTAGCCTTATACTCAGAAAATCAAATTCTAAATAATGAAGATGCACAATTAAGTTGTGAAATTTGCAATGAGACATTTGCTTTCAAGTCAGTCTTGGAATTGCATCAATTGGTTCATCAGTACAAAAGACCCCACAAGTTGGATGTGCATAATTTGGTTCATGAGGGCAAGAAACCTTACAAGTGTGATACCTGTGAGAAGCATTTTACTCAGAGGGGACACTTGAATCAGCATATAGCGATTCATGAGGGGAAAAAACCATATAAATGTGATGTTTGCATGAAGAGTTTTACTCAGAAAGGAGATTTGAAAAAGCATTGTTTGATTCATGAGGGAAATAAACCACATGAATGTAATGTTTGCCAGAAAAGATTTACTTTGCTTCGTTATTTGAAAACTCATAAATTAATTCATCAGGACATAAAACCACATAAATGTGACATTTGTGAAAAAACCTTTACTCACCGAGTAAGCTTGAAATCGCACAAACTGAAGCATGAGAATGTAAGACCTAACCAATGTGATATTTGCAAGAAGAGCTTTATCCACAAGGGAACTTTGAGAAGGCACTTATTGTATCATGGGGACAAAAGGCCACATGGATGTGATATTTGTAAGAAGAATTTTGTGATACAATCAGATTTAAAAAAACATAATTTGATTCATGAAGGCAAAAGGCCTCACAATTGTGATGTTTGCAATAAGAACTTCATTACACGTTCAGATTTGAAAAAGCATAAATTATTTCATCTGGGAACTAAACCACACAAATGTGATATTTGTGAAAAGAGCTTTACTCTACCGGAAAGCTTAAAGGTGCATAAATTGATTCATGAGGGAAATAGAAGACATAAATGTGATGTTTGCCAAAAGAGCTTTTTTCTGCGATCGGGTTTGAAAAGACATATTTTGATTCATGAAGGCAAAAGAACACACAAATGTGATATTTGTGTAAAGAGCTTTATTCATCTGGAATCCTTGAAAGTGCATAAATTAATTCATGAAGGCAAAAAGTCATATAATTGTGAAATTTGTAACAAGAGCTTTGCTCTGCTATCATATTTAAAGTTACATATTTTAACTCATGTTGACAACAAGCCATACAAATGTGAAACCTGCAGCAAGAATTTTGCTCGTCTGTCATATTTGAAAGTGCACAAATTGATTCATGGGGATGAAAAGCCACACAAATGTGATGTTTGCAAGAAGAGCTTTCATCGGATATCAGACTTGATAAGGCATAGTAGAGTTCACAAGGGAATAAAACCACACAAATGTGATATCTGCAAGAGAAACTTTAGTCTGTTATGCAATTTGAAAAGGCATAATAAATTGATTCATGGTACCAAAAAATTGTAAAATCTGGTGTTTGCAGTAAAAGCTATAATCAGAGTTGAAAAGCCATAACTTGATACTCAAGGGGGTGAAGAAAAAAAAAAATATGTACTTCAGTTGTTTAATCTGGAAGTACATACATTGATTCACAATTATTGTAAAAGACCACAGAAATATGATGTTTATGGAAAGAGGTTTGCCTAACTTGGAAAATTGAAAGTGGAATAACTGTTTCATTGGGGGGGGGGGGGGTTGGCATAATGCACAAAACTTTGATGTTTGTAAGAATAGCTCTTCTCTATCAGAGTTGAAAGCATACAATTGATTCATGAACACAAACATTTCACACACATTCTACTCAAAGAATGATTGCATGATTCCTACACAGTGCGAGATTAATGAGCTTGTCATCATTCCCTATTTATTGAGCTATATCTATGAATTTCCAAATTTATTTACATAATCTGTCTCTGACACCCTAAACATCAATTTGAAAACCTGTCTATCCATTACACATTGTAAGACGAAAGATAATTCTTATAGGTTAATTTTTTATGTTATAAAAATATTAATGCACGTTAAAATGTGAAAATTGTAAACAGCACACTTCCTGAAATGATGCAATAGGATAAAATTTCTGAATAACGATGTCTAATATTAGCTGTCTGGCAGTAATTTTATCTCTCCAGAGGCTGTGTGATGAAAAAATCAGAATTAAGAATATGCTTTAATGTTTATAGCAGATAACTTCAGTCAGAAGCTTAACTGTAAGCTCAGTTTCTGAAAAGAAAAATGTCCATCTTTACTGCCTTTTGAAATTGTATGATATGCCTCAAATGCATTGAATTATTGAGTTCAAATTACAGTATGGATTTGGAGGTGCAACAAGTCTAATGGATTTCTTAACTAGGAGTTCTTTTAAGAAACCCACAATTTAATATATAAAAGTAAATTGGTGTGCATTCAAGGAGCTTGTGAAGGTGGTTGTTAGATGCAATAATCAACTTTGTCTCCAAGAATTTGTTCAGCCCATACTTTGTCAGCATTGTGAGTGATAAAGGAAGCATTATCAACATTATGGGTGATAGAAAAGGAAGCATTATCAGGCACTACAGTCACAAATCACGTTTTTCATGATGTATATGCACAATAATTTGCAAATTATTTTAAATAATTACTGCAAAGTTGTGATTGAGTATATAAAACAAAAGCGATACAATGAAAGAAAAGTAAAATTGAAGAGTTGATTGAATCAGACTTGAAAACTTCATTGCTCTGGCCAGGACTTAGACCATAGATCTTGTGAAATTACAAATTATCAGTGAAACTGTCCAGTGTGAGATAAGTTGTGCTTGTCATGAAACAATATATTAACAATGTTACTTTTATATTTTTGCAGAAAGATCAGTTCTGTGTATCTAAAAGTATATTATCCATAATTTTATATGTTATTTTGTAATTTGTAAAAGACTGCCAGAGTTGTCTTACATGTACTTTGTTATTGAAGCTCCACCTTCACTAGCACAGATTCATGTAATTGTAAATAAATTTGAATCTATGCCTCAGTGCTCAATAGAAAACATATGTACACACGAAAACTTTTAACAGAGGAAAATTTAGATGACATTGGTGCAAATCTTGAAAGATCATCGAATAAATCACTCAAAAAATTAGCAGTAGAGGTTTTGGTTTCTTGTGCACAAGAGCTGCAAAGCTGTTGCACCTCAAAGTATACAGGTTTACATGAACCCATTGTTTAAAACTTGTTGATCAGCCACAAGAGAGATATTTTGAGAGGTATCTTGCGTCATATAATGATCCTTTATTTGACCCACAGTTTGTTTTGCTGTCGATGAGGCCTGATTTCATATTAATGGTCGTGTGAACAGTCATAACTAACTCTTGCTATTGGTGTACAAAACATCCTAATGGTATTTATGAAGTCCCTGATTATGATAGGAAGATTGATGTTTGGTGTGCTGTTAGTGCAAGACAAATAGTTGGGTCTGTTTTTTTAGTTGACAGTAACTGCAAAGAGGTACCAAGATGACATTTTGACGTCGTTCTTCCATCAGTTAACGAAAGAGGAAGAATCGCCTGGGTGGTTTCAACAGGATTCAGCCCCTGCTCATACAGCAGAAGATTCCCTTCTTACAATCTTGGAAGTATTTGCAGACAGTTATCAGTACTGGTCTATCATCCCCTCTTTCTCCAGATCTAGCAGTGTTTGATTTTTACTTGTGGGGTACACTTAAAGAAAAAGTGTATCGAACAAATCTGCAAACATTGGAGGAACTGAAAGATAACGTTACGAATGAAATCGGAAACATTACAATAGTAGAGCTGACTCGCGTTAGCCAGAATGTGATTACCAGATACAATGCCTTTGTAACCCAGGTAGGACGACGCTTCCAGCATTTTTATAACGTAAGATTGTATACACGCTTAAAGCAGTGTTACTACGCATGACATCGTTCGGTTGAGGCAACTGCCATAGCGCAGAGCATAAACACTGTGCGCACGGTCTTAGTTTACATGGGAGATCCAGTATGTATAACCTCGGATTGGAATAATACATTAAGCTCACAAATGTCGAGTTTTTAAAGTCATCGTGTTTAGCTGTTCTGCACGAGAAAAAGGGCATGGAAAGTGATCATAATTATAAGCAGAAAATTCCATGATAATTGAACATGAATCTCTCTTTCAGCAAGCTGGTATTAAGGAATATACATAGAATCCACACACACGCACAATGTTTGTTCCATCCTCTTTAACGTTGATCAGAATATATATTTACTTAGGAATTATTTCAAATTAAGCAAGAAAATTTCAACATGCAGAAACTGCATTCAAATGTTAAACCTCTTACAGTTGAAAGAAAAGGAGGGGGAGAGCATCTCCCTTCTTGACGCTTAGGAAAGGTCTAAACCTGCAACATGAAATATTTTTAATATTTATGAAAATAATTTATAATTGTGTATTTTAATGAGCCCTATATTTCTCCTATTGCAAGTTTGTCTTATCCTTCAAGATTTCCTTGTTATACATAATTCAAAGGGAAGTTATTAGAAAATTCAAGATATTGTTAATAAATTAGAACAACAGTTCCTGCGATTGTTTATCAAAAGGCACTCAATGTAACACACATTACACTTAAGTCACTTTGGTACACATTCAAATGCAACACTACAACGCAACTGATCTGTTGAATCAAATCACAACTGATTGCTGACTTAAAAACTCAAATTGAGCTGCCCTGTCCACTTGCATTGTCACTTCTAACAGAACTGCACACTCGACTTAGAAACTGAGTACCTTATATACGCCTCGCATACAAAGCGGAACCTTTGAGAACAATATCCTACTAGAACACGCCGAAACGAAGGTTCCGGAACAAGTAAGCTGTACATAAAAGAGGCTTTTATTCCACGTTGTCTATTCTATTGTTTTCGTGCTCGCCATTGTTCTGCCGACCCTGCCCAGGTATCAGACCGGGAGGCACTACCGGCCGCAGGTAGCACCGCGCACGGTTACACTGCTCCCTCAGGGCTGCAGCACTGTCAGCAGGCTAGACGGTCTAGATGTATCACCAGCATCTTCCCTCCGGGCAGCGTCAGGATGTGGTGGAATACATCATTGATCCTCATCACCAGGCGGTATGGTCTTTGCCATGGCTGGAGCTTGGGACAATGCCTCTTGGTCCGGGTAGAGGGATACAGTCACACCAAATCACTTGCTGGAAACCTTGGCTACTGGCTTGGCGGTCCTAAGCAGTCTATCCGGTTGCTTGCTTTCTGGATGTGTTGACGGGTCATCTTGTGTACATCGCGATGATGGTCCGCTGGCCTCCCAAATGTGTCCTCACAACTGTCTCGTGGGCACCATCACGCTCTCCGTCAAGGTCACCCTGCAGATCCCAGGATGTCCATTGGGGCTCTGGAGTATTACCTCATCCCGGCCGAGTCACAGGACCCTCTTGCCTCCGTCACGTCGTGGCTTCTGAGGGTATCCAGTCCCAGAATCATCTTAAGCCACCCCCATGACGAGCTTGTCTTACGACCCTCCGCCCCAGGATCAACGCCAACAGGGCCTCCGTCACTATCTGGTAGGACCGATCCGGTTTCCTTGACGGCAAGCCTTCGGGTTTGATTACAGTCACGGCTACACCCGTGTCTTCTAGTATCCAATGGCTTTTTCCTTGAATCCAACCGTCCGCGACCAGGCTGTCATTCTGTCCAGGGCAAACAACGTAATTTGAAGGGATGGCGATGGCGGCTCCGACGTGCACATCGTCACGCCGGTCAATATTCGTCGTCGGTTTGGTCGTGAACAACCCTTCACTAGGTGTCCTGGCTGGCCACACTGCCAACACACACCACTTGACGCTCGTCGACTTCTCTGAACAGTGCTTCATTAGCGAGCTGGCTGTACACACGACACTTGACGATCTTCGACATCCCTGGGCTGGTTCTCTATCGCCGCCATATCGAATACTACTGATTCCAAAATAGGAGCAGCTGTTACATCGGCCGCTAGCCCTTCCCTCTTCAGGCCTGCGCAAGCACAGCTTGCTGTTCGGCTTGATGTGGAAAACTCTTCAGTAGGTGTCCTGGCTGGCACATCCCCACCTGAAGATCTTCGTCGACGTCCTTTGTCCCGGTCGTTTTGAATGCTCCCGGACCTCGAGGTACGTCCAGCAGTTAGGCTGGCTGCCTCCATGCTGAACGCGGCCCTTAGCGTCTCGTAGATGGTCTTTTAATCGCCGAGCGTGGGACGCTCTCGTATCTCTGCGTCATGCACCCCGCCAATAAAGCAGTAGACATCTTCCTGGGATATGTAACTGAGTTGAAGGTTCACCAGAGCTTTATTCACCAGCTGTTCAATTCCCAGGGCGAACTGCTGCAGCATCTCTCCTGACTGTTGCAGCTTTGACTTGAGTTGACTACGATAGGCTGAGGCCAAGTGATGGTCCCCCGAACGGATTTTCAAAAGCCTCCAGATGTCTCCAGACACCGGCGACGTAGGGGTCGCATTCAGAATTTCTGCTGCCCGTCTCTGGAGGCTGGCTATTAGCTGTGTGGCTTCCTCTGCTGACCATAGGTTTGGGCAGCGACAGCGGCGAATTGTCGGCGAAAGATTTGAAAAGTTGACGTTCCGTCGTATTTGGGTGGCTGACGCGCGCAATTATCTCCTCCAGGCGTCTCGACCTTCAAATCTTCCACTATGCCGTTCAGTTCCTTGGCGCTGCCGTCGACTCTTCCTTCCAATACGCCAAACCCGACGTCCTTAGGGAATTAACGCGTTGGCCAAGCTCTTTCACCTTTCCGCCGAGCTCCTTACGCGGGCCAGTTTGTTAATTTTAGCCGATAACTCAGTCTTCATCTTGGACATTTCAGTCTTCATTTCTTCCTTTACACCCTTCATCTCTATCTGCATCTTCTCCAGGGCGGAATTCACTGATGCTATTTCACTTTCCTTTCACTGTCTATCTTCTCCATCCCGGATCCAATGTTTGTCTCCATCTTTTCCATCCCGGTTTCCATTTTCGCCTCCATCTCCATTCCAAACTTCATAGTCTGTACTTAGCTTAATTTTTAAAGTAGCTACTCCGTCGCGGTCTTTTTAGATCCCACTCCTGACACCAATGTAACAAACGAGAACACCAGTCACTGCGAAAAAACACTACCACAAGGCACTCAACGTAATACTTGACATAATAACTCAACGTTAAACTTGAGTCACTTGGCATACACTCGAATACAACACAACTGATCGAATCTAATCACAACTGAACTGCACGACTCACAACTGATTGCTGAGATACAACTCAAGTAAACTGCACTGTCATTTTAATAAAAATCAACACTCTTTGATTGACTGTCCCGGCGGACAGCTGTCCCATTACAGGCCTTGCATACAAAGCAGAACTTTCTAGAACAAGATCATACTTGAACACGCCGAAACGAGGGTTCCAAGACAAGTAAACGGCATATAAAAAGGTTTTTATTCCACGCTGCCTATTCTATAGTTTCCACGCTCGGCATTGTCACGGCCCGTTGCAGGCCTCGCCCGGGTATCGGGCCTGAAGTCATTACCGGTCGGCCGCAGGTAACGCGTGTGCGCGGTGACAATGTACATTTTTTTTTCTCATGTCAGTACATTAAACCTATTACATTTTAATAAAAATCCTTAGTCATTTTAGGCAAAAAAATTAACTTTTCCATTTAGAGAACGAACTGGGTTGCAAGTATTTTCAGGAAATCTTTGTCACAAGCAACTCTTAGGCTTATTGTTTACACACTCACGGTGCTTTTACTAAATTTTTTTTTTGGGGGGGGGGAGGGCGGGGGCGGAAATCAGGGATGCGAAAACGTGTTTCTGGTGGAATCTTGATAGCAAATTTTTGTTTGAAATACAATAACTCCTCTTCTTACTATAGGTAGATGGAATAAGAAGGGAGCGAGAAGTAACTCTCCTTAAAAATTCACAGAAAATGCTTTTTATTTTTTTACCTTGTATTAAAATTGCCACCATTTGTGTACCGACTCCACGTAGTTTTCGTGTTTTACACTTTTCTGTGTTTATTATGCATAACATCATTTTATCATAATTTAACACGGACCAGGTAGGAAATATCAATTACCTTCCTGGAATTAATTGTTCTTTCACACAAGCCGTGTGTTAGAAAGGTAAAATAAGATGACTGAAAAACTCAATGCCACGGATCTCGCGGTCTCCGTCTGGTTGCTCTAATCACTGAGCTACCATGGCAACATGCCGACACATTAAATTCTCCAACTGATTCGCATATTTCCCGGTAAACCACAAGGAGATCTCAAGTGGTTGCAACTATAAAGCCCGGGACTGAAAGTACTTTCTGCAAGCGCTACTAGTAGTATAGTAGTAGTATAGTATGCTGATTGCATAGTCTGTGATGGTTGGCTATACTGTTCTGGACTAGATAACTAGCGCTTGCAGATAGCTCCCCGAAGTTGCCCGACGAAGTTGAGCGAATGCCGAAAATGAACGAAAGGGAACACTTCCAGTTCAAGGGGGAAGGTACTCCATTCCGGCACATTTTGCTCCCATTGGCTGTGGTCAAATACGTAACGTGGAACGTTGGCGCGCGCATTTCGACTGGCAATTGAAAGTGAATACATAAAGCCATGCGTTTCAAAGCATGAATTTGTACATACATAGTACAAATCGGTTTAATTTCAGTACCTTCCAAAGATGCAACACAAAGATTTTCAAGAAAATTCCCCACCCAAAATAACCATTATACTCCTCCCCATTCCTGACATGTCTTTTGTGATATTCTCATCTTGCTACAGTGCCAGTCTCTACAGATATAGCAGGTTTGATATTGGACTTTAAATACTTAAGCTACCATGTAAATACTATTGCTGGATAGAAAGTAGTAGGAATACCGGTAGCACACAGTGATTGTATAATTGTTAGTCAATGGGATAGATGGATCTGTTCCATCCCAGTTTTATATGTTATAATGTGTTATGTATATGCAAACTCCACCATCTTCTAAATGTTTTCTTGTACAGGGTGAAAGGTATTGCTTGAACTGTAATAAAATGGCTAATAGACATAGGCACAAGGAACATCACTGTTTCATTTTGGTAGGTTTAATGTCAAAAATTGTATTGGACATATTTGCACTACTCATTATATAGAATCCATGATTAACGTACAGTTCAAGCAGTACCTTCCACCCTGTATACTGTCTTCCCAAATAATACCCATGCAGTAATAATGAGAATTTCTTGTTCCAAGTGATGTATTTCTCAAACATGTCTTCAAGGTAATAGAAATTACATGGGAAATTGAAATTTAAGCATAACATAAGTATAAAGTTATAATTTCGAGCTTATTCAAAGTGAATTAATCATCATAATAGTATCAACCTCATGTAAGCAATTTATTGTAGGGCAGATTGCATGTGATGGTGATTAACACTTATTTGCTATTGTTGTCCTACTGTAATGCGTGTCGAGAAGTTTACTGTTGAAATGGTGATGGTTTACAAATTTTTCTCTCTTAGATAATGCATGATGGGGAGGGGAGCATCCCCCCCCCCCAAAGGCTGTTCTTGGCTTTGGGTATATTCCTACTTACTCCGTATACTTCATAATTGTATGATGTGTTCAATTTCCCTGAGCATTGCTCACAGTGGAGCCAAATGAACATCACTGTATGGGCTCAATTTGTTTTTTCCCATATGACCTGTCAATAAATTTAAGGTTCCCATGTGCTGTAGGACCTCCACTGTGTTATACCAAATGTTTTATATATATATATAGAATCTTTCCCAGGAAAAGGAATCAAAGTGTATTTTCTATTCAATAACTGTAAGTTTTATTAACTAGAACTGGCTTTGTGTATGCATAAGTGACTAAGTGCAATTACAATTACCTATAAGATCATTCCAATAGATTGTAATAACAGACATTCAAGAGATTAGAATTTAATGGACATTTTAATTGGGTAGGCCATTCAAATGTATATTAATGTAGGCACATGTTCCTTAAAATACCATACAAATGTATTATACAGTATTATTAAATATGAATGTGAATGCAATGTCTCTAAATAATAACAATGTCTCTTTGTGTTTAACCATATCACACCCACCCTTCATAATTGTCAATCACTTTAACATGTAGTTTAGTGTGCCAGTATTAATTGTTTTTTCATATGTTGACTGCAGAAAGAATGTAACAGCACATGCTGGTTTATAAATTTGGGTGGCTGGATGAGACACTCGTTCATTAGTATTGCTCTCTGTCCTCCATAGTATTTTTAATTTTAATGTCCCTTTTAACTTCACAGGTTTACAGATATTGGAGAGTGGTGGGAGGGGGGATGACAATGATGAAGATGGTGCAATTGATGGAATTATGGTGGGGAAAACCAGAGAACATTCATTCTAAGTGCCATTTTATCTACCACAAAATCCCACCTCTGATCCCTAGGATTGAATCCAGGCCTTTTTGTGAGAGGCAATAGTGCTGCCCAATTAGAAGTGTGAATATGAGGCAACATTTAAAACAGAGATAGCATTAAACAATACTATCAAGTAATGAAACCAAGAAGTTGTTTTACAAGGCAGCTCCCACTATGACTTCACAAATGAGGTGTATGTAAATAAAGTAGATACTTAAAAAAGAATAACTATTTCAGCAGATATTTTGCCATGCAATAAATATTATACATTTATATAATTTAAGTTGGGTGTTTTGTCATAAATATGGTAGCTGACATTTCGATATGTAGAAGTCATTCAGCAATAATGTGGTAATACACAAGTTTTATGTAACTATTTGTGCTTCCAAGGCCAGCGCTTAACCGAGTTACCCAGATTGACAAATAATTCCCAAAGATATACAGTACATATGGAGAATTTTCTGTTTATGAAATGCTTTAAGTTATTTTGCAATCAAAAGAGCATTATGTTCTAATTTATTTATTTGGTATAACAGCAGGAAATAGTGTTTGAGCACAACACTAATACACATCCAAAATCAAACTATGGATCCGAAACTATTATCATTACATCACATTCAAAATTGAAATAGGTATCAGACATAACCTTTGAGCATGAGTTCTCTTGTTCGTTTTACGATATTAGTGTGCAATCCATAAAAATAAACTTTTCGAAATACAGCCCCTAATTCGAACACGTTTCAACACTAAATAGCACAAACACACATTTAAACACCTTAACATACTAAGTATAGTTTATATTTAAGGTTAGCTTGTTTTCGCTATATATATATTTCAATTCTTCATTAAAACCAACTAAACTTTCGATTCATAACCTGTCTTCTGCCTTACTAGGTTTTCAGGTCATGTTCCAGTTTTAAACATCGAATGCGCGTTATTTGGTACTCAATATTAAATAAGGTATCACTATAAACTCCTATATTACACAATTGCTCGTTGATACGAAAATTCTGCTTTATTTTTATATTTTCGGCATTGCTATTTTATCAGCTGACTTTCATCTTAGTTTTAAGCCTCAGCAATCAGCATGGCAGAGGTCGCGACATTCGCTTTGGAAGCGTGGTGTTCGTACACCTTCGGGAGAGCTTTCTGCAAGCGTTTGTGACTAGATACTTTTGAGTTTAGTGCTGTTTGCAAACTTTATAGTTTGCTGTTCTGTGGTTTAGTGTACTCTAGTCACAGGGGTGATTGTGGGATTGGCTAAGTGGAAACACAGGCACTAACTCCCCACATGGACACGGTGTGTCACTAGTTGTACTTTTGCGGGAAAGGCGAATTTTCTGATTGGCTGTTTCAAGTTTGGACGTTCGTAACGAACTAAATGGCAGAGGCACGACGAAAGGGACCATCTTGGATTTTTATAGCTGGAAGTTTTCGCCCGAAGTTTTTTCATCAGGAACAAAGCCGAGACGGTAATCATACATTTACGCTATTTCTGATTGAATGTATATTTGTTGTAATATTGGTATTTTCTATTAACTTCAGTGATATTCGTAGAATAAGGTAGAAAACTGATAGGTTACTGTATGTTGCAACATTTTTATATAACGAATTAATTTTCAGATACATTGAGCCGTTCAGACAGAGGGGATACGCCTACGATTTACATTCCTTCCAGTGTTGTGGTTCGAGTCCCGATTGGTGACATAGAATCTGAAGGTATGTTATTAAGTTTCCAGCATGAGAGTGCTAGATGAAAGGTTAAGTTTTTAAGATCTTCTTAGTGTTGCTGAATTTTATATTGTCCTGATTTAATTTTCAGATATTGTGAGTCATCCAGACAGTGGAATATACGATTAATTTTCGTGTTTGCACTTCATAATTGATGGGTGGAGATCACAGCCAAAAGTAGGTAAGGTAAAATCAACCTTTAATGCAAATTAATTAGCATGTTACTGTGCTAATATTCAAACACATAGATGCAGATCATGCGAGTGATACTCTTGTATAATTAAAAAATGTAGGATTATTGGTGGACTGACACACTAACTGTCAAGGATAGCATGCCAATGATACTATAATTCTTTTAAGACAGTGCCCAAATGAAATTTTCTAATACAGAAGGAAGAAAGATATTTGATATCATTCACATATATTTTAGTAATTCACCCTCTTTTGGGCATTTTTATCTAACTGCCACTATGTCCTTTTTTGAACTGGGCATGGTGTATGAAAATAGAAATTCTGGTAGCTTTTTTGACAATTAATGTCCTTGTAATCTGTTATTACAGATGCTCAAAAGCATTTGTTTCCAAGAATAACTGAAGTGTTTGTTTTGAGTGAAATTAGCGGCTTCAGTATGTGTTCTGAGGCTTTGAAATTCCAAAGTGGTTCCAATCTTTCGTGTCTGTTTTCTACCATTTAAACTTTGTAGCAATTTTGATGATACAAAATCCTTCCCTTAAAGATACATTGTGCAGTAGTAATTAAGTTGCAGGATATTATAAGCAAAGTATAGGCATTTAAATGATCGTGTTGTTTTTGTGCAAAAATCAAAGGTTTTGAAGTAATGGGCATTTAATATTTTTTAAATGTATTGAAGCCTTTTAAGTTAACACACATGATAAACATGAAGTTGATCATGATATATGATGAATCATTTGTAGAATACTTATGAAAATAGCTTACTGTGAGTAGAGAAAGTCTTAGATGGCAGAGCAGTGGTATGGCAAGTTAAAGATTGCTGGTTTGAATCCCAGGCATGGCATTGAATTTTTTGTCTGATTGTATATACTCATCCACTATTGTGTATATGCAAACAACCCATGGCTCTTTTCAGTGAAGGTTTCATGAATCTCTTCAATGAATTGGATCTTCTGAATGATCCTTTGATCTGTTATTTATAGTGAACATTTTAACACACTACGTATTTTAAACACTTTTCATATACAGCACATTGCATCCAAGTTACTATGGGAGGTTAGGTTTTTTTTATATAAGCTTAGGTTTCTGAATTTATGGAAGGTTAGCATTAGGTTTGTTTATTTATATATATAAGCTTAGTTTTCTGAATTCACAGAAGGTTAGTAATTTTTTTAATGAAAAGTATTTAAAATTTCACTATAAATAACAGTTCGAAGGATCCTTCAAAAGATCTGATTCATTGAACCTTCAATGAAAAGATCCATGGATCCTTTGCATATACTGAATTTTATTTTGTTCAAGTAACACAAAGTGGTGGTGGTTTTACAATAAAAAGTGTTGTTTCCTTCTCATTTAGCACTTTATCAACCAAACTTTTTTGCCACTTTTTAATGGTTTCCCAGTTTTGTGTTAAAACAGCTTATTCACACTATGCACTTCTTCCTTTGTCATGGCAACTCAAACACTAACTGATAAAGTCGAAGATTTGACTTGAGCTGAGCATATGAGTGCTAGCGTATTATGAATGACTGTTTGCTTATCATATTTCCTGTGTTATGCAAAGAGTTTATTTGGTACTCAGATAGCAATGCTGAGAATTCATTGCTGTATTTCTCATATAGGCAAGAGAATAGCAGTCATCCATACAGTTGATAATTAACAAAAAGATACTCTTTGATTGTTAATGCAATAGCAGGTAGAATTAAGAAAATCATATTTTGTAATCTCTTAACAGTTACTATATATCCATAACCTTTCACAATGAGTTCTTACGATAATCACAATAAAATGTGTAGTTCTATACCTTTCCTACTCCAATGTTTCATGACACAATACGTTTAAGGAATTATTTACATTGGCATAAGCGTAGTGCTTAGTTTGAAGACAAGAGGAAGCATATGCTTTGTTTACATCAGAGAGAACTCTGGTTTACAGTGGATAGTGTGTAATACAAGGTGTTTGTAACCACAAATTTTTCCTTAATGTAAGTAATTTCTCTTTTCAGAAACCTACTTTTAAGGGTAGTTTAAACATGTGTGTTCTATTTAATTCTAGGATATACACAATGGAAAGTTGGAGTTAAGTTGTGGCTATTTGTGTCCAGTGATGGTGTTTCAAGTCAGAGCACAGAGAGTGACAATGACATTAATAGTGTTAAATGGTGTGGTGAAACTTGCTAATGACATTTATTGCACTGCTAATAGCAATTTAGTGAATGACAAACAATAGCTACACTATTGCATATAATGTGTGCAGAAGTTTCTTTGTAGGAAATGGAATTAAGTTATTCATGTCAAATTGTATTGCGCTATCTAGAGTAGAATAAAATAACAAGTGTCAAACCTGTGTTATTCTTCCAATTTTCCTGTCAAATTCCACATCCTACTGTTGGTTGGAAGTTCAAACAAACCATGGAGGCAGTTTAAGTGCAAAAGATTTTACTATGAAGCATGCAGAAGAAATTATTGCAAGGTGCTGGATCTCATTCACTCTCAAAAATTTAAATGTGACCATTATGTATTATGACATAGAAACATTCAGCAACCACTATTAACCCCAATAATATTATATAAAAAGCAATGTATGTGCCGACTATTGGATAATTTAATAAGTTACACAGGAATAAACAGTTGTGTTTTTCATACTAGCCTAGCTGTGAGTGTTCAACTGATCATAATTGTGTTCTAATATTGTATTGCTACAGATGACAGTGACAAGTTATTTTATGTGAGCTTTAATCGACTCCTTTAAAAAGAAATATGAATAACTCCAAGTGCAATCACGATTATTGAAGCTCACGTAATTAACTTTGTACGTCGTCAGTAGCGATACAATATTGGAACATATGATCAGCTGAGCAGACAGCTAGGCAGGTATGAAAAATACAGCTGTAGTAGCTACGAGTGACGTCATCATCCGAGAGCACGATTTTTCATAGTTTAGTTCAACCCCAGATCACTACTCACGCTGCGATCGCCCTCGTGTTTCCAACGTTTAACACGGGAGTTGCACTTCTAATAGTTTGCTGTTCTGTGACTCTAGTAGAACAGCAAACTACTGTGTGTACTGTGTGAAGAGTGATATAAGGTTATGTCGGAATATGTTAAATTCAACAGAGATATATGACAAGTACCATTAGTTGATTATGTCGGCTCTGGACGTTTGGAATATAATTGAGCAGGATGGTAAGTGGGGGGTATAAAGACGGTGTCATGACAAGGATTATATTCATATATGTTAAAATGCGAGAATGGCATCTTGCTTGAAAGCCAGTGTCGTAACCATTGCACAGAGAGAGATTCACCGAAGCTTCCATACGTTGTGTGTTATAATTTCGCGTAAATTGTCATACTGTTTCCCTCGTTTGTGTCACTTTTGCCCGCATATTCATTAGTCATTGGGGCAGTTACACTTCAGAAACTTAAAGCCATAACTTCAAAATTTGTACAGATAGGCCATACACTTCCTACCTCAAATTGTTTTTCTAAGACACCTCCACGTTCTCTGAAATATTTTTGGTGTAGTTCATGGACTGCCTAGTTCATTAACTTTATAATGAATATGTGTGTACACTAGATTTGCTAATCCGGCCATTTCTGGCACATATGGTTTCCAGATTAGCGGAAGTGTCGGATTATTGAGTGTGTCGGAAATTTAGTTTAAACACACGTCCTTGAGTGTGTACATATACATTAGTGTCACTCGTTATGAAACATGCCCGAAGTTTTAGTTACCGCAATGATGGCACGTGATGGCGGCATGCTGTATCATGCAACCGTTTTACAGGCATTACATCTGTACTGCATGTATCTGGTTGCATAATGTACTCCGGGAAGATATCTGCAGCTTCAGCATGAGCAGTATGAGAAATCTTTGTGCTCTGTCCTCCTATGTTTTCTTCATTACTTTCCGATAAACTTTGATATTGGATTATGGCCGGTATCACTACACACACATTACTTTGCGATAGACTTTGATATTGGATTATGACCAGTATCACTGTATACACACAACACACGCATACACTGCAGGCCTTTTATTGACTTCAACACATTATTACAAATAATAAACAACAAATAACATTGTGCTTTACTTATTTTCATGAATATATGGCATATTTTGTCACTTTTGTTCCATATTACTGACACTCGAGAGTCGCATCGCATGCATCTCACCCATGGCATCATGGGAACATTGGTTGCATTGTCTTTCTGCTGCCAACATTTGAAATCCCAACATAGCTGAAAACACGATTTAGGGCCCTAAGCCTCAAGGTGTAACCGAGGGATTGTGAGGGCCCTCAGCCTGAAAGCGTAGCCGAGGGATGTTTTTTTAGAAGGAAAGGAATGCAGCAGTTTCTTCATCTGTTAAAGTTTGGTCCACTTCATATTTTCCTTACTCAGCCACTTAGCAACATCTTCATCAATTTCTCCCCCTCCTGGAAACTTGTGGAACATGTCAATGTGCAAAGTGGGCAGCAATTGACGATTCCAAATTGACTGGCTCATAGCTGTTGCTCAGTTTTGGTTCCAACTCTGATCAATGGATGTCCACACTTTTCTCCAGCTCTTCATTGTGGTAGCATTCTCCGTTTTATCCCATGCTTCTGCTCTTGGAAAACAACATTGCATAAGTTGGTTGCTTTCCCACCTTCAGCATAGCCTCGGTAGAGTTGTTTTCACATTCGCTCAGCAAGGAGACAAGAAGTCATGTTGATAATGGCATTCAATTGATTTAATGGTCCATGGGCTGAATCAGGGCTGTCACATTGGGTGGAAGAAAGAGTGCTTGTATACCATCTGACTTAAGTCACATCAGAAGGAGGACTGGGAACATTGTCTTGTATAAGGATGGCTTTCAGGGAAGCTTTTTTTCTTCAGCTCTTTTCTCACAGCTGGTACAAATGTTTTATTTCAGTGTGCCGAAGAGTTGAATTAACAGCTCCGAAAATAAATAAAATGCTGAACAAATTTTAAAATAAATTATTACTAAAATGTGTGACAATTAAGACTCAAGGCTGGCTTGCTACCAATCATTGTGTGTATTGAAATAAAAATACTTAAGCTCTTTTTCTTGCACGCAGAATTCTACAGGCAGTTCCTGCACAAGGATAGCGCTAAGGCTATTGAGAAAGTCGTAGTGTCACAAGGATTAGCTGTAGCCGATCAACTAAAAAAATTAACAGAAGGTAAGATATTGCTACTTTAGTATTTGTGGAAGTTTTGCATTTATTGTGTCGTGTTTAGAGAACAAAGTAGAGTTTCAATGCTAAAGAAATACATTTTTGTATTGATATGGGATTACTTAGTAAATCATAGTAGGATTTCCACTTTCCCTGTTGCCCATTTTAAGTATTAGAAACGAATGAAAATAAAAAGTTTTGTCTGTACATCTGTGAATAGTATAACTCAAAAAATGTGCAATAAATTTAAAATACTAAACTTTATATTGTTAGTGCACCCTCCATAGCGTAGGGTGCTGTGTCTGGATCGCAATTAAGGGGCCTCAAATCCAAATATCAGGTTCAGAATAGGGCTTTTTTTCCATTGTTTTCCCATATCCCCAGCAGGTAAATTTAAACTGTGTATCCCAGGCTCATTTGAGCATAATGATTGCTGGTTTCATTAACTCAATGTGTGATATGATATAATCTGTTTAAAGAATGAGTTTTTAAAAAAGAATAAAAACAAAGAAGTATTTTAAGTCTGGCATCTCTCATATTTGATTTGGAATGAATATATTTTATAGTAATGTTAAAGAAATAATAAAAGGAATCTTCATATCATTACAATATTTTATACATACTTTGTTTTCATTGTTTAACATTCCGTTCAATTATTCGGATCTGCAGAGATGGTGAATGAAATATGTATTGATGCTCATGTGAGGCCATCATCCATAGAAATGAGTGTCTTTAGCAGGTAGAGGAAATATTGTGTTACACTAAAAAATTGGAGATCAATATTTCACCAGAAATGCACATTTTGAGTTCCCTGAACCCATCGTTTGAACATGCCACATGGAAATTTCATAAAACAATCCCCCCCCCCTCTGCCCAAGCTATGTTTTATATAGAAATGGCGTTAGTTTTTTTAACTTTCTCAAAAATGGCTCAAATGTTTTTTGATTAAACTACTATAAGTTTAAGATATTTGCTTGCCTAATAAAATGTATATCTTTAATTTCCTGTGTGTACCCTATGGCCCTCTTGATTGTGAAAGAATTTTGTATAATTTTGTGTAACTGAAAAACCATAAGCAATAAACGAAAACTTCAGGAAAAAGTCAAGGTCATTAAAACATAAGTTACTTTTTGGTGTTAGCTATGTTTTAAATATTTTTTGCCATATGTTTAAGTTTCCAAAATTTAAGTGTTTCTTCAGATAGAGCATGTTTGAAATTGTACGATTCCTCTTGTTTCTTTTCCTTCTCAAAAGCTTGCTACTTCTAATTCTGAATTTATTCCTCCATGCTTTGATAAAACATTTGAATGCTGTTTCCCCAAGTTGTATGTACCTAAGCACCTACTGCTTATTTTGAAATTATTTCTAAACAAAACTTTATATATAAAGCATTTTTAGGAGGGAATAGAGAGAAAGAAAATGTGTGTTTAACATCAAACTTCGTTTTTAAGCGCAGCATGTTTCAAGGATGTGCCTCACAGATTTCCCCCTCTCCAAACTACCCTTTATATGGAAAAAATCTTTGTTGTTTTGATTAAAGTGCTTATGATTTAAAATATTTGCATGACAAAATGTATGTCTTGAATTTGCTGGGAATAGCCTTTGAAATCCTCTTCATTCTGAATGACACTTATAACTGATAAACCAAAAGAGAGACAAAATCTTACAATCCAAAAATTGTAATTCTTGTCGAATGACACAATTTAGGTCAAATAAAAATGTTAGTGCTATTAACCATATCTGAGATATTCTTTGTTATTGGTTTGAATTTTCAAACACACATACTTTTTTCAAATGGTACATCACTATTTGTTTTTTCTCATGGTCATGCAAGGAACATGGAATTTCAAAGCTATCACTTGGCAATCCGCTTTTTAAAAATCTGACATTGCTTTATCCTACTGTGTCCTTTTTAAATCTAGAATAAAATGTTTAAATGTGTAATTGAAGCTTATCTCAATTACAAGACGTGGATAAGAAGAGTAAGCTTTGGTAAGAATGGATTGTAGAAGAATAGGGGAGGGGGAAGTCATGTGAATGTAATGCATCAGATTTTTATATGAGTAATACAAAAAGTATATTTGTGAATTTGACATAGGTAGAAATATTTCTGTAAGTGTTATACATAAGATTGGAGAGGTGGAATCAGACTCAAACATTCTTTGCCATAGTCGGTATTTGAACCATGGATCTTCAGTTTCCATCTGGTTGCTCTAACCAACTGAGCTACCATGGCAACATCCCAGCACACATTAAATACCCCGACTCGACTTGTGTGAAAGAACATTTAATTACCAATGTTATATGTAAAGTTTTTCTACTAGTTAAAACTGGCTTTATGAATTTCTGCGGTAGTAATGTGTCAAATAATAAGGAAGGTATTCTTAATATCATTTTCCTGAAATTGCATTGAAAATGCCGTCTTGTTTTGTATGTATTGATTAATATTGATCCAACTTTCAGGAATACATCTTCTTGACAAGGAGTTGCAACGTCAAGTTTTAGCAAATCATGAAGATCTCTTATCGCAGGCTACCTGGGTTGAGAAACTGGAGGGAGTGCTCTCTGTCATGCAGACCCATGTGCAGGTAATTACAGGATGTTGCATGAAAATCAATTTTAGGATTACTTTTTGTACTACATATACCCAGGCCCATAGCCGACTCCTTGTACTTGAGGGGGAAGTCCATCATAAATTTAGGGGGGAGATAGACAAGTAATGTGTAACAGTTTTGTACAACTTAAAACTCTGCGAAATTGCTTTCACTGATAGCGTTAAATGCTTCTTAAACTCAGAAACATATCAAAATGGTATATAAAACAAAATCAAAGAGCTTCATGCAGCAAAAACTATAGTATAATTAAGCTTTTCAGAAGAGAGAAAAACGCATATACATATGTGGAAATTTAATAAATGAAGTGATTATAATAATATTTCACTAAGTTGAGTGTAAATACACAAACTTCAATAAAACTGCACGTTACCTTGTGTACTAGAAACATGTTTTCAGAGTAGTTATCCCGTCCTCACCTATGTCCCGATCTGATTCAGTTGGAACCTAACTGAGGATGGGATAACTATCCTGAAAAAATGCTTTAGACAGCTAGCGCAAAAAGTAAAGCTTTTAACATGAGCAACTCATAATAGAAATTGAAGATTATAAAACTCAGTAAAGTGAAGTTTTATAACACTTCATTTTTACCACCCTTGTTTCTTGTTATGGAAATTATATGTATATTAAGCAGAGACCTTGTACCGATTGATGTAATAGTGGATTATTTGAGCGACTTTGAAGTTAATTTGGCAGAACCAAAAGAAATTTTGCAAGCAGCAGAAAGGATCACATTGGAATTATTAGTAAAGGAGTTGGAGGAACAGTATAGCGTTTCTTCAATGGTACGAAGTAAAAAACATAAAGATTGTGTAAGTGATTATGTTGTCAGCATTGGTTGTGGAGATTGAATGTCAGACAGAGCTCACCATTGCCATGCCTGAATGTGTACTGCTATTTCCACACAAATTTCAGTTATTGCTTTATAATTTAATATTCAAAACTGTTCTAAAACCAGTATATGACAACACGTGTTAAAAGCGATTTTATTTTGCTTGTAGGATTGCTGCACTTGGCTTTCGTTGTCCTCCATGGACTAGTGGTACATGCTAGCTTCTAGTTCCCGAGGTCACGGGTTCAAACCTGGAGGAGGGCGATGGGCGTAAAAATCCTTAGCATGGCTTCCTTCGGGAGGGAAGTTAAGCCGGTGGTACCATGTCGTAGATTTACAGCACGTAAAAGAACCTCAAGCCTGATAAAGAGGCCTCTGAGCAAAATTACCTGTCTTTCACGCCCAATATAGAATGGGACCCTAAGGACCATAGCAGTTAAAGAGCGTCCATAAATAAAACTCAATTTAACTTGGCTTTCAACCTCATTCTGCAAACATTTCTACTCACAAAATAAAACTCCCCATTTTAATACTTGTATCATAAACAGCTATTCTAGTACAAGGTAACATGTATGTCTTTGTGTATTAAAAGCTGACTCAGTGTAATATTTTACAAAAAAATCATTTTTTTAATGACTCATTTAACAAATATTTAGAGCAGTGTTCATTTATATGTAAACTGCACTCAACTCAATGTTGCTTGATTGTTGTAACCAATCATTATACATGGTAGAGTATTTCATTATAAAAACAGCAAATGAAAAGGTAACATTTGAGTAATAATATGACATTGAAACTGAAATCAGATTGAATAAAATATAAAGAAAGAAAGAATAAATGAATGTTTGACAACCTTAGCACTATAGCTGTGTTTTGCAATGTTACTAACACTGCTTGTACCAGTATCAACTTATTTAAACATGTATTTTATTCCAAAGAGGTTGTATTAATGCCAAATACTTTAGATGACTGCCATACAATCTATTTTGTAAGAGGAAGAGCTACCTGAAGGTAATCTAAAATGTATTTACAAAAAGGGATCATTTCATTAAACAGTAATTAGGTCATTTCTATTTTAATTGAAATGGATATAATTATTTTGATTGCTTAAACATTAGCTAGGTCCAAGTGGGCCTAGGGCCCCCCCCCCCCATCCTGTACCACCCTCTCCTAGCCACTTACACTCAACTAAAGTTTTTAATATTATGATTGCACCAAAATGTATGTTTTGAGCTGACAGGGAAGTTTCAGGATGGCAGCTGGAGGTGTTGTAATCAAAGTTGTATAAAGCATCTTGAAGTTCACTTGCTTCACTGCTTGCAAGCTCAATGCTAATCTGAGCTTTCCCTCAGGTCAGTCCCTTGTTTTAGAGCTATGCTGAATGGTTCCCAATCAGTCCAATTGCGCCCAACCAAACATTTCACCATACCACTACACCTCAGCTACCAACACCCATCGAGGCCCCTCATTACTACCCACGGCAGCATTCAGGACTATGTCATGTCTGCTGCCCTGGACTGAATCTCCGATCACCCGCTAGCATGTATTGCATGCCAGCCCCGCAACCTACCTATTACTAACCAGGGTGCTCTTAGCGGAACCTGACTAACCCTGCATGTAGAATGACTAGTAGAATTAACAAGCACCCTTCCCCTGCCCCTGCCTGCTTAGTTCACTAACCAGCATGTGCATGGGGAGACGATGTAGCCTCCGAGGATGATCGTCACCGGGGGCGGCGGGTGTGGGGCCGCCCCTTTAAAAAAAAAAAAAAAAAAAATAAAATAAAAAATAGAAAAAATATAAAAAAAAAAAAAAACCAATCAGTATACCAGGGGTGGTATTAACAGCTTTATGAAACAATCGCCTGTCAGATTATCTCTCTGTAAATTTATTCTTTTCTTTATTTTTTAATGTTTTACAAAAAGAATGTGAACAAAACTTGCTTGATAATTAATTGTTCTTCCACACATACCATGTGTAGGCCAAAGTTGGAAAAGTAGAATCAGACTGAAAAATTCAATGCTATAGCCAGGAACTGAAGAATGAATCTTTGGCTTTTGTTACTCTAACCAACTGACTTGCATGTTTTTTGGTAAACCACAAGGAGCTCTTAAATTCATTACATACCCCAGTGGTGACTTACAATGTCATTACTTTAAGCCCTAGGCTTCATGGCAAACACTATTAGGCCAATTAATGATGATTAATTTTATTATTCTTCCATACATGCTGTATGTAGGCTAAAATTGGGAAGGTAGAATCAGATTGAAAAATTAAATATCATAGCCAGGATTTGAATTTTTCAGTGTAATTGTACCTTTCCTAAACATGCCTGTATGAGATTTTGAGCCTTAGAAAAAAGAGAAGTGAGAAACAAAACTGAACATTAAATGACCATTTAGCTTGGAGCACAAGGACCTTTACAAAGGAGCATGACATCATTTCCATGCATGTATGTAAATAACTGCAAGGTTCATAGCTAACTATGAGGGTTTATGTGGCCTTTAACCTGTAATGGAACTCACATTCCTCAAGGCCTGCAAATTTTGCCTCAAAATGATTTAAGTCCTTCATCAAATGAAAACCTCTTTACATCAACACATTGTTTCACTATTATATGCTAATGCACTAAATAATATGTATCATAACCTTGATTTGTCACTTGATTCTTCAGAGTCCGAATCTTGAAGGTGTTCACATAATGGACTCTTATTTATAGCTCAGAATCATCAAATTTGTCTGTTAAACAGCAAGCTAGTTCGCACAAGCATACTCTGAAACAGATTAAGACTACTGGTGATTGGCTAGGAAGCAGAGTTTTTGCTACTGTGCAACTGCCTATGTATACTTTACTAATTCTGTAGCATTTTTCCTAAACATTGGACCACATGCATGAAGTTGCTGACACTTTTAGAACAAATGATCTATACAATAATGGTGTTCAGAGTGGCTGGTGCAATACTTGCCCAATTAACAAACCATTTATGTGCGCTCCCCGCCTTTCTGGAAATTTCCTTGGCAGCGGATTTGAGAAGCCGCCCCTTAGAGAACATCCTACTATGTTGTGGAGGTATATAAGGGGCTGCTGGCATTAAGGTTCCTGAGTACATAACAAATGTTGAGTCCAATTGCTGCCGAACAACTTATTCATCAGCATAGTCCAACTTCTCACTGCACTCAACTCTCTCTAATTAATCTCAACACCAACTCCATGTCAGCAGTCAGATGGCATGGTTGAGCAGTATATCAAGGTTCTAGAAGAGCACTTGAGGAAGGTCAGGGTCAATCCTCAGAGGAACGGATGTCAGGGTGCCGCTTTTCTTGCCGGCCTACTGCTCGTCAACACATGACTGCTGGATTGACACCAGTCAGCTTGGTCTTTGGCAGGGAGCTGTTTCTCCCATGCAATCTGATCTTTGAGAGCCCCCCCTGGGGCAAAACAGCCAGCAATTGACTACCTGAAAAACCTTGTGGACCATCTTAACAACATGCATGAGATAATCCAGGTACCAAGTGACCGGATGAAGACTAGTTACGACTGACAAGCTAAAACCAAGGTTTCTAGGAGGGTGAGCTGGTGTGGTTGTATCACCCTACCCGGACAAAGGGGCACTGCCTCAGGCTTCAACAACCATGGCAAGGGTGAAGAGAATTAATTATGTCATCTATCATGTCCAGAGGTGGCCCTGAGGGAAGAGGCCGGTGGTACACCTAGATCGTCTAGCCCGCTACAATGGTGCTGGTTGGAATGAGCAGCCCTGAGGAGGAAGCAGTGTGACCATGTGCACGAAGTTGCCAGCAGGCCACACCATATGTGAGAGAATGCATACCCTTGATCTGGCCACTTGATTGTTAGCATATATGGCTGGCACCTTTACAACAAATGGTCTGCACAGTAATGGTCTTCAGAATAACAATAATGACTTAAGTGACAAACTCTTTATGTGCACTCTCCGTCTTTTTGGAAATTTCCTTGGCAGCAGGTTTGAGAACCCACCCCTTAGAGAACATCCCACTTTGTTGCGGAGTTATATAAGGGCGTGTAAAGTTCCTGAATGCATAATAAGTGTAACAAATGATGAGTCCATTTGCTGCCAAGTAACTTATTTGTCATTTAGATGTAGATGCTCAGTGTAGTCCAACTAGTTGCTCTCAGCTGTCGATTGCACTCGACTCTCTCTCTCTCTCTCTCTCTCTCTCTGACTTAACTCAACAGTAACTACGCGCCGGCAGCCCCCTTATATAGATCCAGAAAGTGGAATGTTCTCTGTGATGGTTACTGGGAGTGCAGAGTCAAGGAGGCATTGCCCATATCCTCTGAGAAGGGCACGCTGAACCAAGATGCTGGGCTACAGTTCAGTCCCACATGGAACCTGGCCATCAAAATTGAAAATGAACGGCTCAGTAAACACAAAAATAGACAACTTATGCAGCAGCCAAAGTAGGTGAGTTCTCTATGAGGTCCACCCCAGCGAACCCAGCAGATTGCTTCGCATTTTCTATGGGTTCCGTGCTAGCCACCGTGTAGGACAGTATATACACAGGCCCTTTCACCCAATCAATCATTCAGCATCCTGAAGATGGGAGTGATGCACACTCCCAAAACATTGATATATCAACATCAGAACGTCTACAGTAGATTAAATTTTGTTTCACATAAAGGTATAACTTGTATAATAAACTTCCCGAGGCTATTTAAGTCCCACAAGTAAATTGTTTAGTAGTAAGATTAAAAAACCTAATTTGAAATAATATTTTAATAAGTTACGAGTTTAACTTTTTGATTAATTTATATCTTTAATATGTCTTTCTGTACACATTGTGTTATAAAATTGTATCCTTAGGCTGTTGGTTCTTACTTTCTCTACCACATACCTACGGTAAGTAGGGAAGGTATTATATTTCACCCAAAAATTCAGTGTTTAAATTTCACCAGAACGTATTTTGAGGATCCACCAATCCTCCAAAAAAAAGTATGTTTAAAAAATGTATTTCAGAGAGAGAGAGAGATAAGTATACAAAAAGTCGGACAAATACCAAACTTTGTATTTAAGTTTAGATATTCCAAGGATGCGACATGAGTTTAAAGAAAATCCCTCCATCCAAAAGTACCTTTACATGGAAAAGTTTCTATTATATTCAATTTTCATTAAAATAAAAGATGTTTGTATGACTAATAAAATATATACGTTGTTATATGTGAACAGCCTGTGAAATCCTCTTCATTCGGATTCAGTTTTGTATTATTGATCAGCTGTAACGGATAGACAAAAACATATTGCATAAAAAATATTTATTTCTTTTGTGGCATTAATCTTTCTGAGATATCCTTTTCCAATAAGTTTATATTTTTTTACTTGGTAAGGCATCGTCCTTTGGTTTCTCATGAAGTCATGCAAAAACTATAGAATTTCAAAGCCAGCATATAGCAACTCACTTTTTAAAGATTTGACTGTTGCTTCTGTCTCTCTTATCTCCCTTGTACCTGCAACAAAATGAATAATGGAACATTTCTGTAAACATTTATAATGAATAACATAAGGAGATAGAAAAGTAAAATTAGTTATAGTGGGTGGAGGTAACCATGTGAATATGTGGTGATTATTATTTTTTAGATGTTTACCATTATTCTTGTGTATTTTTCCTACAGTGTCTCCTGTCTGCAGTGGAGCGACTGCGCACTAAGATAGTTGAGCCATATAACAAAATAGAAATGCAGACTGTTATGTTGTCTCGCCTGCATGCAACATCGGATATGCTCCGTCGGGTGGCTCGTATTCAGTATTTGTCTCGACGGCTTAGCAGTCAGATGCAAGGTTCTTCTCCGGACATTACCAAAGCTTCACAAAGTTTGAGTGAAATTTGTAAGTTTTGCGACTTCTTATTATGCATACTGTTATCAGCCGGTGTATATCCTGGTAGACATTTTTTGTTGAAGGATATAATTTTTTTTGAAAGCAGTCCATGTATATTTTGACAATTTCGGAGCTGATATCTCAGTTCTGCAAAAAATTAATTCATTAAAAAAAAAAAATTGTGTTATGGCCTTCTAATTGCTCTTACCGTATGACAAATGTTATAAGTGACCACCATTTACCACAAAACAATGTCCAAGATGTCTAATACCTCTTTACAGTAATTTGTTTATGAATCAAATGTAAAGCTATCTATTCCTGCTCTCTCTAATGTAAGGGATCGCTAAAATGTCTTAATATTTGAAGAAAAAAGATGTTGCTGTTATTCTGACATATTTTGAAAAAAGTTTGTAAAATAGTTTTCTCAAATATGCATTTAAAAACTGATTGTGGTTCTTACTTTCTCTACCGTATACCTATGGTAACTATAGGAAATATTGTATTCCACCCAAAAATTTGATATTAAAATTTGCCTGAAATACATGCTTTGGTGCCTCTGGAAACCGAATAAAGCATTTTAAGAAGAAAGCGAGGGAGAAGGAACAGTGTAACTCAAAAATGAAAAGTCGGATACATAACAATGGTGGTGTTAACTAAGTAGAAGCTTATCAACAAAAATGTTTTATTAATCTTGTCACAGCTATACTGTAATTATTCCAAATTCTAACCTCTTAACTAAGCTGGACAAAGGGGATGTAAGAACTAACACCTACCCGCTTGGCAATGTTGTGATACAGAGGACCAGGAAACATTGTACTGGAAGCCTAAAGAAAGAAAATGAATTGATTTACAAACAACACAATTTATTAATAAAAGCAAGTACCTTCAACGTTCCATGTTAATCTGAAGACATTTCCCACCACGGGATAGATGAAGGTCGAAGCACACTCGCTTGTTCTTCACACTAACGATGCTCAAGCCAAAAAGAGAGCGAATCACACTATTTCAACTCAATTTATACTTAATTATCCCACCCCCAGCTTCCTGTTAATCCCAATCTATTGGAACAAATTAGAACATTCCAGACATCAAATTAACCATTCAGTAGAACCAACATTTGAATCAAGCCTTCCAGTATACAAACATAACATTCAGGTGTACCACACTAACTCCTACGAAGGCTTGACTCAATGCAGGGCCTACCAACCTGAATGTGCTTGTTACAATATATGACTATTGAGGTGGGAATTTGAAATACTAAACTTGGCTTAATAAAAAGGTATTTCTTATTATGTGATGTTTAATGATTCAAATTTATGACTCACTAGTCATATATTAACAAACTTGGTATTTAAGTTCAGAATCTTCCAAAGATGCAACACAAAGATTCTCAAGAAAATCTCCTCACTCTGATCATCCCTTACATAGTCTTCACCCCTCCCCCTCCTGGCCCTCAAAATGCCTCTTAAAGATTTTGATTAAAATACAGTATGTTTAAGACATTTGCATGACAAAATACATATCTTGATTTTTTTTGAATAGCCTGAGAAGCCCTCTTCTTTCAGAATGAATTTTTGCATAATTTAATGTAACTGGTAAACCATAAGAAATAACTCGACAATTTATGCATGCACATGTAAATCAATTAAAGCACACTACTTGCTTTCATCTTCAGCTTTTTTTCCAACTGAGCATGCCAGGAATTCCGGTCCGTAGATGTAGGTGACATGGAAGTGGCATCATCTGATGTGTCCATGATAAAGCTGCTTAGATTGTTGAGTGGTGGGATTTCAAAGTTCATCACTGTTTTCATGCATTTGATTATGTGTATGTTTTCCCAAACTTTAAGTTCTGTTGGATTGGTGGTGCATTTCAGGATTTTGACTTTGGGGTTGATGTCATGGTTTGTGGTCCAAAAATGCTTTGCTATGGCAGATTTGTCCATCTGTTTATTGGATATACATGTGAAGTGTTTTTTTCTTCTGGTTTCAATATTTTTTTTTTATTTTACCAGCATACACCAAGTCACAATTTTCACAGTTAATTAGGTAGAAGCCAGATGTTTGCTTTTGTGGAATTTTATCTTTGACAGGGGAAGCTAGTAGGTTCTGAATTGTGTGTTTATTCTGAGTGTCAATGATATGTTATATTTTTTAAAGATTTTACTAAATGTTTGATTAAGCTGAGGATGGTATGTGAATTTTATAGTTGCTTTGGTTCCTGCATATAGAGGGTTGTATTTTCTCTAATGCTTTTTTGTTTCTGGAACTTTTTCATTTTGCTGTGAACTACTTTGGTGTTGTAGCCATTTACTTCTGCTATGTGGAGCATGTAGTTGTATTCATGTTCATATTCCTATTCTTCTTTGCTGAGGGCAAGGCTATTGAAAATGGAGTGTTGATGAGGTATTGGATTGAAAGTGTTAATCTGTATGTAACTATGTATGGGTTTTTATAAAAATGCTAAATGAGAGGTGGTTTTGTTTCCTGAAAATCTTTGAATCCAAATTTGGGAGGAACCTGTCTTTCCCCATTTCAAGTGTGAACTGTATAGAACTGTCTTGTAGGTACTATGGCAAAAACATCATCTATATATCTGACCCAGGTCTTGAGCAGCAATGGGAAGACTTTGGTAATTCTTGTTTCTAAATGGCTTCATGAAAAGTTCAGCAAGGAATGGTGAGAGTTGGTTTCCCATAACCAATCCAGAAGTTTGTTTATAAAATTTGTGTTGAACTGAAAGAAGTTTTGTTGGATGCAAAGATTAGTGAGGATGGAGTAGTCCTCTATTTCTTCCTGTGGGATTCCAATGCCAGAAAGCCAAAGTTTTAGGAGTGATGATAATTTGGTAGTAGGAATGCTGGGGAAAAGGGGATTTCACATCCAAAGACACCATAGAATCTTCTGTGTTGATGAATGTGTTTTTGAAGATACTCAACCAATTCAAAAGAGTTTTTGATGCTCCTGCTATCAAATTTTTTAGAGAATTGAACCTGTTGACCAGCCATTTGGAAAGTTTGTATGTAGTGAGGTCTATACCGTTAACTGTGGGTCTCACACTATTACCTGGTTTGTGTATCTTTGGAGGAAACACACAACGGTAATGAACTTTGAAATCTCACCACTCAACAATCTAAGCAGCTTCATCATGGACATCAGATGATGCCACTTCCACACCACTTACATCTACAGACCCGAATTCCTGACATGCTCAGTTGGAAAAAAGCTGAAGATGAAGCTTTCGAAACATGTTTGATTAATTAATTTTGAAGATTGAGAAGCTAGTAACAGTGATGTGTCATAATTTAAAGTAAAGAGATTTGGAGATTGTTACATTACATCACTAAAAGGTTCTTGTTTCAAAATAAGAACCTTTTATTGATGCAGTGTAACAACCTCCAACTCTTTTTACTTTAAATGTTTGATTAATTTCAATTAAGTGAAGTTTTAATGTATCTGACTCAAGATTCAATTAAATTATTGTTTTGCCTTATTGTCTCTAATTTCTGAATAACACTTCAGTAGCATACATAATGAACAGATGATTTTTAAAAGACAATAAAAAGTTGGTAAAACAGTGAATGTCACTTTTTCTGTTTTACTTTAAAAAATCTGATGTGTTACACTCACATGACTTTCTCTACTCTTGTACAAGCTATTTTTACAAACGCTTATTCTCCATATGCTTCATGTTAATCGAGATATCGAGATGTCAATCTTATTGGTAATTTTCATGTAGATGCAAGGGAAATATGGTAGGTTTTAAGCGATAGTCAAATATTTTAACGCTGGTTGCTATGTGGCGCATTCCATTCTTTTTGCATGTCCAGGACATAAAAAAATGAATAATGAATTTGAGAAAAAGTACAAGTATTGGAAAATTTAAGGGAATAACAAGCAATATCTCGAAAACGGTTCACTAAACAAAAGAAATGTATATGACATAAATTGTGTATTTTAACGCGATCTACATTTTTTGTGTAGTAACATTTTGTCTATCTCTTATGGTTTACCAGTTATGCAAAAGTCGTTCACAATGAAGAATACTTTTGGAGACATTCCCAGAAAATTCGAGATATACATTTCATTTCTCATGACAATATCTTAAACATATGATATTTTAATCAAAATCGTTAGAGCCATTTTTGAGAAAATTAAAATTTTCCAAAAATGTTCCATGTAAAGGGTAGTCTGGGTTGGGGAGATTTTCTTGAAAACCTTCGTGTCGCATCTCTGGAAGATACTGAACCTAAATACCAAGTTTGGTGTTTATCCGACTGTACGTTTCTGAGTTATGCTGTTCACAGACACACACACACACACACACACACACGGACATGTTTCCAAAAATGCCTTTTTTGGATTCAGGGAGTCTCAAAACATGTATTTCCGGTGAAATCTCGGTATCAAATTTTTGGGTGGAATGCAATACTTCCCCTACTTACTATACGTAGTAGAGAAAGTAAAAATATATGGAGCAAACTACACTGCTCCACAATTTTTATCATAACAGGATTTCATTGATTGCAGAGCCATTGAAAAATTGAAATTCAAGAAAATTAGGGATTGAAATAAATCTAGGTATTCATGCACAGCTGCGTAGTATTTGTACCTTTAAATAGCTGGAGAGCAGAAAACTGAGACATTTTTTCAACCAAAATCTAAGCTTATTATCGGAAACAAAGATCCAAAAATCAGATTTATTCATAATAATTCAATTTTGTTTTCAGTGATATTTCATTAAAGTTAATTTATCTTGTCTTTATAAGCCAAAGGAAAATTAAAATTAAATAATTATTAACAAAATATTCTATACATACAATAAATGTGTAACCGAAACACTTCGTAATTTTCAATATTTGGTTAATGATTATACTAACATGTGTAATAGGTTACCTTGAAAAAAAATGGCTATATATTTTCCCCATAATATGGGGTGTCTTAACAGGGCACAGAATTCAAATACAGTAGAATCTCGTTAGTACGTTTTTGCAGGGACCTAAGGATTTGGACGTCATAGGCAGGAAAATGTGTTAACGAAAATGCAAAATCTGCAATTTAAGAACATAGGTAATAAAAATCTAATAATTACTACATCTCCATGGGCAATTTAAATCGATTTTGAGTACAATTTCATACTGAATACAATCCGCGTTTCCATGTTAAATTCAATATGTTTAAATGGATTTGGATACACAAAACCTGAGAATAAATAATTCAAGCTTTTATTTTGGTCAACTTGGAGTTTTTAGGTTATGAATGTTTTTGAGAAAATAAATTGCAAATTGTGGAAGCGGCAATAGTGGTTTTGCTGTGTGTTTTATTATACACGTGATAACAATTTCTGCTAAAAAAGAAAAAAATTATGAGCGTGCATCGTGTTACGAGTACAATAGACGATATTATCTTTGGTGTATACAAGACGATTTGAATACAGAGGTGTTTCCATGCAACAAGTTTCGTTCCAGTCCTCTTCTGATCCTATTTTCCAAGAGAAAAGTTTTGTTTTAGTATTTTTCCCTTCTTTAAAAGCAGTTTCAATCAATTTAGGTTTGCTAACAATCATGTTTAACTTCTGCACTATATCGACATGTTTTATATTTGGATTGTGATTACATCAAGGATTTTCAGTTTTTCACTGTTGGTTATTTACCTACTACACTTTCTTTTTTTCATTGTAAATGAAAAGTTAAAATACAATCTACGGTTGTTTGGTCATCACTCAACATTAGAAACTATTGTTAGCGTTTACCGCGTTTACCACGCCAAGGTAAAGCATTCTCTATCCCGCCATTCCCGCCCACAGAAATCATGTCACACAAATATTTAAATGCATGTATGTGATTGGCTGCCGATTTCCACCCCGTGACCAAGGATTGACCAAATTAGCAAATGAGGACGTCAAACTATGAACGTGTTAAACGCCTACTCCCACTGTGCCGATCAAGGATTGGCCAAAACAGCGAATGAGGACGTCAAACTTCAAACGTAGTAAGCGGGACCGGGAAAACGCACTAAGCAAACATTATTTATTATATTTGGTGATTTGGTACTGGGACTTTTATAATTAAACGTAATACACGGGAAAACGTGTTAATGAGGAATGTGCATAACGAGATTCCACTGTATCTTGCTTATTATTAATTTTTTGAAAAATTGAGTAATGTAACAGCAGTTTATAAGCACTGATATTCCTGTCAAGTTTTGTTATTTATAAAATGTGATTAGGATGAATATTTGAGAAGTTATATAAATTATTCTCGTATGTTAACCAATTACCACAAGAAACAGGATAGTTCTGATCACATAAGTTTGTGCATTTTTAACCCTTTTACTTAGATTTTAACACCTCCCTGAAGAAGCAATTTTATTACTGGTTTTCAAAACTTCACATTACATCAAAATTGCACAGAGATGAGAGTGAGCGAGTCAGGAGGCTGGTTCACAATAAACCAGAACAGGAACAGATAGTAAGAATACATAATTTAGATGAAGCCAAATAAAAGTCTAATTTGTAACACTTAAATCACTCATTTATTGAAAAAAGGAAGACATGTTTCTGGAATCATTTCCATCAGTTTCAAGTCAACTGCCAGTGTTGCTCTTTGTGGTGGTTTGGTTTGTCTCTGGTAGTGGTTGGATGAACTTCTGCATTAGGATGTCATCTGGTGGGATTTCAAAGTTTAAGACATGGTTCTTGTTTTTTCCAGATGTGCATGTTTTCTCACACTGCAAGGTCTGTTTTGCCTGTGATGTTTCCAAGTTATTTGGGATCTCTGTTGATGCTATGTTGTTCCTTCCAAAAGAGCCAAGCGACTGCTGATTTTTCTTCCTGTTTTTGATTTATGTTTTTAATGTGTTCTTTTGTTCATGGTTTTAATGTTTATTTTGGTTTTATCAATGTAGATCTTTTCACAGTCATTACAGCTTAATAAAGAATACATAAATTTGTTCACAATTCACCAGAAATGAAAATGGCAATACAGATCAGTAGTAAAGAAGAAAGTCGATTATGCGCTTTGGGAACTCATTCTTTGTAGCCAACCAATGTCTTATTTTCACCTACTTGTAATTCGGCCAATGTATTGGAGACTAACCAAATTCTAAATTTGATGCAATAATCATTTTCTGAAAGCCTTGCCACGCCATTACTATTTCTATTCCTCTTGTAAAGTGTCATCCTAATATGTTGTAATAAATGGCATACATTAAAGTTTGTTTTCCAATCTTGCAAGTAGAGAAAGCTCTAGCATTAATTTAGTTCATGGTTTCTTTGAACAATTCATAACGAAGTTAGCTACTCACAAATTGAATCTGATATGCCTTTCCTGGGAATGGAAAAGTTAAAACATGACCAAGTCTGCAATGTCTATTCCTGGTCTCTGGTAAGCTTCCCATTTATTGTGAACAGTCACATTATTAAAATACACTTGATGAAAGTGGAGTCAACTAAACACTCTTACTAGCTTCACTCATTTATTTTGCAGAACATGTATCATGAGCATAAGCTCACATCATCAGCTGCCTGTTGACTGTCGGATGAACTCTCGAGTTGTATTGTTGAAAGCCTGGGGTGTCCTCTGGTGCCAACTAAATAGAAGGTTGTCTGCTTCTGGCAAATAAAAGTTCATGATACAGTTTTCAAACCTTTTTATGTAAATCTTCTCCCATACTTCAAGCTTTTCGGGTTTTTGGGCTGGTTTGAACAGCTGGAGATTGGTGTCTTTATTTCATGGTTATGAGCCCAGAAGTGAAAAGCAACTGCTGATTTGTTGATCTGTTTGAACTTTATGCAACACAGGTGTGAAGTCATATTATTGTTGATTGTGAAGGTCCATCCAAAGCTGAAGATCCCCTCTTACACTGAGGGAAAGACAGCAACTGAGTGGCTCTCCCCTCCATGGGTTTTCCCATGAGGCCAATATCTAGAGTCTAAAAATGTCCAGTGCTTTCACAGGGATGGAAGTGGATATGCCACTTGCATGTGTCACACCCAAAAGGGAAAACTACCAAAAACCTGAGTAGGGCCAACAGTGATCTAGCTTGCCATCTCCCATGGGTATTGAGAACCACTGTTCTAGTGATTCCAACCTAATCTGAACAACTCCCTAATGGGTGGGGCTCAGATGTTTGGCCTGGCATACTTCTAGTAATATTAGAAGTGCTAGGCATACACAGCATCTGCACCACAGCAGCTGAAGGGGTTGGAACCCCTCCCCCTAAAGTCATATTGTTGCACATATATATTAACTTTGTTATTCCTGGTTATTGTTAACCAGCCTAGAAAGAATCCCTGCACATAAATCAATAATGCAGGTTCTGCTAGTAATGAATAAATTAATAATCTGTCCATATGCAAAGTAGATAGAGAGTTCAGGTACAGAAAAGTATGACTTGCATTTTGTGAAAGGAAAGTTGTTCAATTTACCCTATACCAATATGCAAATTTTCAGCAATTTAATATTTTTAATAAACATTCAAATTATAACATTATGGATTGCATTCATTACTTTTTGTTCACCCTATATTTTATGCAGTGCAAGTTAGATTTTAATAACACCTTTATCTCAATGTTGAAAAAAAAAATCTTAGTTTCTTGTAACACTTTCAGATTTGGTAACTGTTGTTCCTTTTCGTAAGTTCAATTGTATTATTGTGAACATGATAGGGTGATAAAACTTTTATATGTGAAAATTGAAGGCTCATCAAATTGCCAATAATTAGTAATGATTTTAATTTTAATAGCCCATTTATCAGAAGATATTGATCTAACTGGGTTGGAAGTTTTAGAAGAGGACCAACATTCCATACGCAGCCATCGCAGTGAAATTGAGAGGCAGGCAAAGCTTATGTTAACTCAAGGACTACAAGCACACAACTTTTCTCAGGTATTTGGTATAATCCTGTATGTTATAGAATAAAAGTAACTGATATGCTTTTGAAATCGGTAGCAGAGTGAAGTTATTTAAATGGATGGTGAAAGGGTCAGTGTAAAACAAATACAATGATAAAACTATATAGAACATGTGTAAATGAAGATCATAATGTTGCATATATTATTATCAGGAAATAAACTTCACATAAATGTTGATAAAACTCTATTAGCCCATATAAAAGCAATAAAGAACAGGTTAAAATTGATAACAATCCTATAAACAATGTAATAATTTCAACATACATTGAAATTATTTATGAGCTGCACATCACCCTTGAGTTCATTTACATTAAAACTATGTAGGACTTGTTTCCTGGGCCATCACAGACTTCATCAGCTACTTGTCATAGTGGGCATTTTACTAACTTCTGTATAAGCATGTCTTCTGTTGCTAACTCAAAGTTCATTGCCCTAGGTTCATATTGTTTTATGAACGGCTTCTCCCATACCCCCAGTTCTATATGCCCATTTACAGATTTTAATAGCCTCACCATATTATCAATATTATGATTTTCTCCCCAGAAATGATGAGCAATTGCCGATCTATCTGTCTGTTTCAATTGTATATTTCTTCAGTGTTATTGTAGATGGTAAAATTACAGAAGAGGTAATGTTTCTCTTCGTTTTTCCAACATCACACAATCTTCGCAATCTGTAGATACTCCATTTCTTTTATCATGTATTCGTTTATCCATAAATTCTGGTTTTAATACATTTTGAGCACTATAATTGTTTTTCGGAGCCAGTGTTATATCAATTTCATCCAAAATTTATTGTAACTTATTATGTGCTGCTGGATGATTATGTAAATGTTCGGTAATATTTATGCTTTTCTGCAATTTAGACAAAGTAGCGGTTGTTTGTTTTATTATTTTGTAGCATTTTGTTTCTTGAGTGAAAGAATGGGAAGCTCAAAATAATGTATATATGCCTTTATATAATTCAATGTATTAATTAAAAGCGGTTGTTCCAATCATGTGATTTTTAATTTAAGAGTGAACGTAACTAAATTCCTAGAAATCTATATCGATTCAGAGTTATTGGAATACACATATTATCTGGCCATTAAGCTATTCAGAATTTGCTGTGTTTTCAGAGTAGCAAGTAAAATATATATACCATAAGCACTTTAAAAACCATGTATTTTGGTTATGTCAACTCTATATTAACTTATGGTATTTCAGTATGGGGATGTTTTAAAATATACATAATTTATACAGCAAAAGAAAATACTAAAAATTATAAAACAAGTTCCTTAAAAACACCAAGTAAAACAAAATATTTTTCTGACCCCTTTATTTATATTCTTGAAACATTATTTTTTATACATAAAACGGAAATCTTTTTAAAACAAATAGTATGTATTATTTACTAGAACATTAAATTTTATATATCATTCTGCTGCAGTTGCATTACACACATTGGAGCTTATTTATGCAACAGTCTACCTGATCACTACAAAGAACAAAGTACTTAACCTTTCCCATGTGGAATCAGTTTGGGCTAGATTTTACAAAGCTTAAAACTTGCTCTAAAATTGAAAATATTGCCCTTTACGCTTATTCATGCACATTATAACTGATATTGTGCAAATGTAAATGATCACAACTGATTTTATGCTGATTTTGAAAAAAGAAATCACTAAGATGCTGAATACTAAAACAGTGTATGTCCTAAATGCTATATGCATATAAACATTGGTATTATACATTCATAGGTTCATTCTTAGTAAGTTTTCTTTATGTGATAAAGTTTGAAACACTTATCTAGATGGAAATGAGCTTGTCAGTTAAAGTACAGTGTTGGTAACTGCATGTAACACCTGTGAATCAGAGCATTCATCACTGTCAGTCAAGTCACACGAGTCATTGTTGCACCCAGCTAGCTGTCGAGCACCTTGTATAACTCTTTTCTAAGCCAAATAACTCAAAGTAAGAATTGTCACTGAATTCTTTGAACTTCGACATCATTTGTTTCAATGCCATCCTTGCACATCATCCAAAAAACTCTAAAAAGACAGATATACTCATACACGCACATATGTAACATCATAAACATGTGGTCAGAAATCCCCCTTAAACATGTTTTTGCTGGCTACAAATGACGTTCTTGCATACTGCTGACATCTAATGATGATTGTGCAAAGCCTTAAATAGCTCCATTGACAATTGCTAGTTGGTTACTATGTTTACCTTAATTCCAGATGCTTGCTGTTGTGCCCACATTCCGATCACAAATGGTTAAACACTCACTAAGCAGAGCATTATTAGATCATATAACATTCAAGAATTTAAAGATTTAAATCTGTGAGTTCAAATATAAGCATTAACATTATATACCATGTTTATTCTGATGGTTTTGTAAATACGTTTGTATGTTACTCTTAGCTATTAATATACTTGAAGCCATTGTTTATATATAAGTTTTATGATGAATAAAGTTAACTAACTAAAAATACAAAGTAGAAGTTATAGTTTTCTTGATGAATAATTTTGCTCCACAGGTAGTAACAGCCGTGCAAGTATTTCACAACTTGGATTCGCTTGAGAGCATAGTGAATCAGGTGTATGAGACAGCAGAGAGCAACGTAAAGAAAAGTATAGAAGCAGCACTAAATGTCAGCACTTTAACACAGAGTTCTACAGTAGAGGCTGTGAAATCTAGAGGTAAACCTATTTTAAACTTATCCATCTTCCGATTTGTTGAAAACTTGGTCAACCTTTAAAAACAATTTTTGCTCCATTTACTGTCAAAATATTGCAGAACACGTTTCAAGGAGAACATTCTTCTCATCAGCTGATCGGTTAACTGGCTCTCATCCGGTATATGAGGCATGGCAATAAAGAAATCGGAGTGATTGTTGTATGCATTTGTGTCTTCGTCGATGTCAAAGAGAAGAGTGGGGGATTAGCCTTGGGACTCTCCCTGGCACGTGCACCAAATTTCATGCTGCTGTGGTGGTTATTCTGGCTGTTAGCCTTCTTAGAAACGGATCATGTATCTGAGCTCCGTCGGAATTATGCTACGCTCTAAAGTTAACAATATGTTAACATCAAATTCCTCACAGAACTTGGAAAACCCTCCACAGAAATATATGATTTGTTGAAACAAATTTATGGTGATCAGTGTCTATCTCATATGCAAGTTTTTGAGTGGGTTAAGAGGTTCAAGGATGATAGGGAAAACGTCCAAGATGATCCAAAATCAGGTCATCCTTCCACTTCGAAAACTGAAGAGAATGTGGAGAAGGTTGGTAGAATTGTTCAAGAAAACCGCCGAAGAGTACCTGAAGGTCAGACTGTCAATCAAGTTTATTATACAACTGTTCTCGAGACCCTCTGTGAACGTGTGTGATGAAGAGGACCAGATCTGTGAAAGAATCACTCTTTGATTCTTCATCAGGATAATGCATTGGCCCATAATGTGATGTCTATGAAGAGGTTTTTGGCAAAAAAACAACATTCCAGTGATGGAACATCCACCGTATTCATCTGACCTAGCACCATGCGACTTTTTTCTCTTCCTAAAAGTGAAGTCTGCGCTCAAAGGAACCAGGTTCGAGTCCATGGATGCAGTGAAGGAAAAAGCAATGAGACTCCTTAACAGCATAACAGAAAAAGATTTGCAGCACTGCTATACTGCACCAACAGCAGAAAATTCCCATACAGTGGTGCAGGGATCTGGGATGGAACTACATTGAAGGGGACAACATTTCAGTTGCGTAAGTTTTTTCAATAAAGAGTTACAGCATCAGTTTGGTTTCTTTATTGCAACACCTCGTATCTCATAGTTTGATAGTGAGACAAAAAGTGTTTTTAAAGGTTCACTAAATTTTTAACAAATTTGATTGCTATGCTCCACTGTTTTAAATGCTTCATAATTTTTACTTTCTCTACTACATATAGTAAGTAGGGGAAGTATTGTATTCCACGCAAAAATTCGATACCAAGATTTCACCGGAAATACATGTTTTGAGACCTCCTGAATCCAAAAAAAGCATTTTTGGAAACATGTCCGTGTGTGTGCGCGCGTGCGTGTATGTGTGTGTCATAACTCAGAAACAAACAGACGGATAAACGCCAAACTTGGTATTTAGGTTCAGCATCTTCCAGAGATGCGACACGAAGGTTTTCAAGAAAATCTCCCCACCCCAGACTACCCTTTACATGGAATATTTTTCGAAAATTTTAATTTTTTAAAAAATGGCTCTAACATTTTGATTAAAATATCATATGTTTAAGATATTTTCATGACAAATAAAATGTATATCTCGAATTTTCTGGGAATGTCTCCAAAGCAATTCTTCATTGTGAACGACTCTTGCATAACTGGTAAACCATAAGAGATAGACAAAATTTTACTACACAAAAATGTACATCGCGCTAAAATACACAATTTATGCCATATACATTTCTTTTGTTGAGTGAACCGTTTCAGAGATATTGCTTTTTATTCCCTTAAATTTTCCAATACTTATACTTTTTCTCAAATTCGTTATTCATTTTTTTTATGTCCTGGACATGCAAAGAGAATGGAATGTGCCACATAGCAACCAGTGTTAAAATATTTGACTATCGCTTAAAACCTACCATATTCGCCTTGCATCTACAAGAAATTTACTAATAAGATTGACATCTCGATATCTCGATTAACATGAAGCATATGGAGAATAAGCATTTGTAAAAATAGTTTGTACAAGAGTGGAGAAAGTCATGTGAGTGTAACACATCAGATTTTTAATTTTATATTAATCCATCTTTATTGCAATGTGCTAACAGTTGTGCATATAGCAGCTAATGGAATGAGGCGCATATTGCTGGAGCTTAGGCTAAATTTGAAGCACCTATGTTTAAGTCTTCCATGTGCAACTAATTTGCATAAAGCCATACCTGTGAAGTTTGAACCGTATCCCCTTCCATACAGTGTTCATGTCATGAATGCAGGATGGTCTGTGGCTTTCAACATAAATCTTGAAAACTCTGAGAAAGTCATGTGAATGTAGCACATCAGATTTGTTTTTTAAAGTGCTGTCACTTTTCAGCTGTTTCTCGTGATATCATAGAAGGAGTATGGAATTTCCAGACCAGATATAACGACCCAATTTTTAAACATTAACTATTGATTCGGTTTCTACTTCATGTTAAACTTGGTATTTAGGTTCAGTATCTTCCAGAGATGCGACACGAAGGTTTTCAAGAAAATCCCCCTACCCCAGAGTACCCTTTACATAGAACATTTTTCAAAAATTTTAATTTTCTAAAAAATGGCTTTAACGATTTTGATTAAAATATCATATGTTTAAGATATTTTCATGACAAATAAAATGTATATCTTGAATTTTCTGGGAATGTCTCCAAAAGTATTCTTCATTGTTAACGACTTTTGGTAAACTGGTAAACCATAAGAGATAGACAAAATTTTACTACACAAAAGATGTAGATCGCGTTAAAATACACAATTTATGTCATATACATTTTTGTTGTTGCGTGAACCATTTTCGAGATATTGCTTGTTATTCCCTTAAATTTTTCAATACTTATTTTCTCAAATGGGAATTCGTTATTCATTTTTTTGTCTTGGATATGCAAAGAGTATTAATCTGTGGAAAAGGGAATAGTGCTGCACCTAGCAACCAGCTATTAAGAGATATGTATGTGCTTAAAGGCTACTGTATTTCGATACTGCCCTTGTAAATATATATTCCCCTTGCATCTACAAGAAAATTAGCAATAAGATAGAGTCTGCAAATGTTTATCTCGATTAACATGAAGTAAATGGAGAATAAGCGTTTGTAAAAATAGTTTGTACAAGAGTAGAGAAAGTCATGTGAGTGTAACACATCAGAATTTTTTTTTTTTTTCATATAAAGCGTAGTAATATCTTTGGCACATCCTTGGAAGGTGTTGAACTATTAATTAGGTAGAAGCTTATAAACACTGATGCTTTATTAATGTATGCAACTAATGAGCCAGGAATTTGAAACACTAAACATTGCTACTTAATATAAATACCATGAACATGTTTCGGGTACTGCTTGTACCCATTCTCGACAAATGGATGGTTTGTAGTGGATGAATTTGTCATGGAATTATCTAAAGTGGTAACATCTGTGGACAACATGATGAGAGGTGATTTGGTGGCAGTATATCAAAATTGTTTAGACTGTCCTTGTTTCTTAACATGTGTATTTTTTCCCATTATCTAATTCATCTGGATGACTGGTGGCCTTTAGGAGGGTTACATTGGGTATGATCTCATGATTGGTGGAAATGAAGGCTACAGTGGATTTGTCTATCTGTTTGTATTTTAGGGCACTCATTTGCTGTTTGTCTTATATTCAGGTCTCTCTTTGTTTGCCCAATGTACATTTGGCCACATTCAGAATGGTTTATTTTGTGTGTATCAGATTTATTGATGTGAACTGAAGTGCATTGTAATTTTTGTATACTAAATTTATTTTGTGAAGCTAAGTTTATGTTGTATTTGTTGAAAATCCTGCTGAATTTATGACGTGACTCTGGGGTGATGTGTGAATTTTTTGTATTGCTCAAGTTGTTTTTGTTTGCTCAGTTTTGTGATGTTTGACATCTGTTTTTGTTATGTTTTAATCTATGTTTTCTTTCTGGCAAGTTAAGCTGTCAAAAGCTGCCAGGTTATGTGATCTGGGACTGCTGATTTTATCAATCTGAGAATTTTTGGTTCACAGATCATCAGTTGAAGGAAAACTCAGTCTTTTAAAAGCCCTTGTGAACTCCACATCTGAGATGAACTATCTATGCATAAAAGCAAACCCAGATTATTTACCTCGCTTTACATGGCAAAATGTTGTAATTTTTTATTTTCTCAAAAATGGACCTTAACAATTTGGATTAAAATATAATGCTACATTTTGAATTTTCTGTGAATATCCTGTGAAGTCCTCTTCACAATTACTGAATTTTGTATAGCTGGGAAATCATAAGAGCTATGTGAAAAGTTTCTACAGGAAAAATGTACAGATCATTAAAATAAATAGTTTGAAATTCTTTTCTTAGCATTAGCCATTTTTCAAATATTCCATGATTCATATTTAAGCTCTGTCAAGTGTCTTGTGTGTTATCTGACATCTTGGAAGTTTGCAAATCTTTTTTCTTTCCATCGCAAGAACTCATTAACCTGGTTAAATGTTTGAATGCGGTTTCTGCATGCTTCTGGTAACTAAGCACTTATGGTTTAGCTTTAAATCATTCTTAGATAAAGATATTTCATGAATAAAATAATGCAGATTGAAAAATATAATATATATTATTTCACTAAGGATTGCAGGCGACTTGGGATAAATATTAAGGAAAATAACATAATAGAATGACGTTAATGAGCATTCATAGTAAGTGTATGGATACATGGCACATGAAAAACTGTATTCAATGTTTTAGGACTCCACATAATAATAAAACCAAATTAAAATAAATTTCCATATGCCAGGGAGCCACTGCTCTATCCACCATAAGATTTTATGTTTTTTTAGCTCACTAACTTGCATGCTTGCAGTGGTTAAGTTTGGCATCTGTCATGAAAGATCAGGGTTCAGTATGGCTGCATAGGTAGTGATTTTTTTTCTTCTTTTTTTTTATTAACACTTATATGATAAATCATATTCTCATTCATTTGCAATTTTGTCAAAGACCATAATGTGCATTCTGTTTTATATATATATATATATATTGCCATGACATGCAGCAAAGTATGTCAGGAGTGCCTGGAACCACCTAAGATATCTTCTTGAATTAAAGCAGTACTACCGTTAAAAGTAAATAAATTACTGTGCAATCTCATAGATTTACAAATCATACTTATCACACAATGTGGTGTCCTACGTGGACTAGTGGTACTGTGCTAGCCTCTAGTTCCCAAGGTCGCGGGTTCAAACCCGGCGGAGGGTGATGGATTTTTTCGGGCATAAAAATTAGCATGGCTTACTTTGGAAGGGAAGTAAAGCAAAGCTGGTGGTCCCATATTGTAGATTTACAGCATGTAAAAGAACCTCAAATCTGATAAAGAGGCCTCTGAGCAAAATTACCGGTCTTTCACGCCCAATATAGAATGGGACGCTAAGGAGACCATGGTAGTTAAAGAGCGTCCATAAATAAAACTCAATTTTATTTCACACAATGTGCTGTAAAAGCTCTGCTTAAATAAATACACTTGCAAAATGTCACATCATGGACCTTATCCTGCTAATTTTACATGTCATAGCCTCAAACACAGAGGTATGCCCATAGTAATTATTTAAAAAAAAAAAATTATATATCTGTATCTGCTGGTATTGAATGTGTGTGAGTGAATGCGTTCAGCTTTTTTTTTCTTCTCATGTGTATATGAAGTCTATTAAATATGGCTTTTCATTTTAGAAAAAATACAGTATAATAAATATAAAAATCTGATGTGTTACACTCACATGACTTTCTCTACTCTTGTACAAACTATTTTTACAAACGCTTATTCTCCATTTACTTCATGTTATTCCAGATAAACATTGTTGTTCACAATGAAGAATACTTTTGGAGAGATTCCCAGAATATTCGAGATATACATTTCATTTGTCATGAAAATATCTTAAACATATGATATTTTAATCAAAATCGTTAGAGCCATTTTTGAGAAAATTAAAATTTTCTAAAAATGTTCCATGTAAAGGGTAATCTGGGGTGGGGGGATTTTCTTGAAAACCTTCGTGTCGCATCTCTGGAAGATACTGAACCTAAATACCAAGTTTGGTGTTTATCCGACTGTTCGTTTCTGAGTTATGCTGTTCACAGACACACACACACACATGGACATGTTTCCAAAAATGTTTTTTTGGATTCAGGAGGTCTCAAAACATGTATTTACGGTGAAATCTCAGTATCGAATTTTTGGGTGGAATACAATACTTCCCCTACTTACTATACGTAGTAGAGAAAGTAAAAATTATATACAATTATATTCTACTTTATCATTACTGTCAGGCAGGCAAGTCAATTATTTAAGCATGGGTGAAAGACAATATGTTTTTGCAAAACTCGATATTTGTTCTCAGCCAGTTAGAACAAAAGTTCATAAACACAAAATTTGTTTTACTTCTGTGAGAGAATAGCATTGTAGGCAAGTCAATTATTGGCAAGCACTTCCTGCCAGAGGCAACAATACAAATTAATAGTTCAAACAACAATAACTCCTGATTTTTGCTCAGCTTTTGCAGGGACATGTTCTCAGTAAAAGAGCAGTCTGTTCCACTATAATATGGAGGTTCATACAAGTGATTCACAAAATGACATACATGTAACTGAGTGCCCAGGTGGTAGGAAGTTCGGATCAAGTGTAAAAGTACCTAAGAACAAGAGAATGCAAACTATTGCATGGCTACCAGTGAATCCAAAAACTTTAAGAAGAAAGGAATGCAAAGCAGCTGATGTTACTTATGATATCATAGGTTCTCATCAGCATGTAAATAGTTTAAACAAAATTGACCAGGATAAATTATTACTTAAGTACATGGAAATGACATAACCAAAATGCAAGAATACCAAAAAGATTTCGGTTTTGATAAAGTACAGAATAAGAAATAAAAGTGGCCAGACGTTGCCTGTTTGTCCTGTAACATTTCAAGCAATATCAGGGATATCCAAAGGTAGAATCTCACATTTGGCCAGTAGATATCATGCAACAGGAAATTTACCAGTTGAAAACTGAGAAGGAGACCTCCACCGCTGAGAATAAAGAAGTTACACAAGCTAGTAAGAATGATATAAACTGTATAGGTGCCGAGAGAACCACATTCAAGATTTAAGTCCAGAAGAGGTTATTTACCACATGAGCTGAGCCTAAATACAATGTGGTAGAATTTCTGCAAAAAAGGAAAACTGTAGGCCTTTCTACTTCCTCTTTGTCAAAGTACAAACGTATTTTCTATCACTGCTTTAACCTGTCATTTAGAACTCCCCATACAGATACATGTTCAACATGCAAGATTGGTCTCTTGAAAATCAAAAAAGAAAAAGATTTGGAGGGGGAGGGGAACTTCTTAGAAGAAACTACAGGATGCACAAACTTCATGCAAAAAGATTCTATGCAATAATGAACGGAGAAAATTCAAACGTGGTTAAAGTATGCCTTGATATACAAGAGAATCAACCAATATAAAAGCTCTCTTTTTGTGGAGTGTTCTGTTGAAGACAGGTTTGGCTCTGCAATTTGTGCATTATGGTTCATTCTCAAGAACAAACAAAGGAAAACATGTTTTCTATACCTACTTGGCTAGAAACAGAAGGACCAAAAAGATACAAGATTCAAGTTGCCCCTGGTATACTACATCATCTTAGAAACCTTGAGGCATTCCAGACAGAAAACAGCCCAATTGAAATTCATTTATTTTCTAACTCTTGTGCAAGTCAAAATAAAAGTACATTATGATATCCACACTAAGGTAGATGATTTAACAAGCTAGTCCATTACTTCCTAATTCATGGTTACAGCTATATGCCTCCAGAGTGTTTTTGCCTGCCGCAAAAAAGGAAGACATTTTGTCACCACCTGAATACTGTGAAGTGCTGGGACACACTATGGCACTGTAAAGATACTAAATAAAGATAGGGAAGCAAAAGATCTGAAGTCTAGCACACTAAAGGTTTCAAGATCTAAGATGCCTTTCAAAATAGCTGTCCAACGAGTGATGGCTTATGAAAGTCTAAAAAGAAGGTATTGTTGTCAGTATCGGACAGCTATACTGGAAGACTTGTTGAGGTACTAAAATCCAGGAACTGCAGGCAGGAAGTTAGGAAAGCGGCCACTTTGCAAAAAAATGAACATGGTCAGCAAGGATAAGAAAAAGGATGTCTTAAAACTCCTGAAGTATTTCGAATATCAGAAGGAGCAGAAGAGTTTTATAAGGACATTGTTGAAAGTCACCATTAGGTTTCTAGTTTTGTATTGTTGGAATGAATATTTTGTTTTGTATTTTTATAATGTTAGTTTACTATTTTGCACTTATGTTTATCCAACTGCTATGGAACAATGTAATGCTGAATTTATTGTAATGAACAATGCCTTCAAACTATGTATTTACCAACTTTTGAAAAAAAAACTTGGAAATTTTGTCCCTCCATTTTGATATTAGAATAAAAATTTGAAGACTGTCAAACACATAATAAAATACATATTTAAAGGCTAATGTAAATGTTATTCTCATTCTATAATTATTAATTTTATATGGTTTTAAAAAATGTATTTCCTAAAATTTTACTTTTCTGCATTTATCGACTTTTAAAAAGAATCCTCCTCATATGATGTGTGTAGATATTCGTTAAGGTTGAGCAAATTATTCATATGGGGTCCTTTAGTCACTCTTTATATGAGTATTATAATATAGAAGTGATATATCTGAATTTATCATCAGCAAAGAAAGCCATGTGAGGGTTCACAGTTTTTTTCTTCTAAAATTTCTGCACTTGTTTAGGTGGTCCAGGTCGAGCAGCCATGCCTTCACCTGGGAATACTTCCAACTTCCGCACTCGCCTGTGGTCTGCCTTGGAACAGTTGTTTGACACTTCTATTTACTCTGAATGTGCTCAGGTAAGTAGAATTATAGTACTATAAAGCTTGAAACAGTTTACTTAGTAACTATTATATGCAGCAACATTAATATTCCACTGATGAATTAACATTTTAAACTATCTGTCCCTTTAAATCACATTGCTATCTAAGGATTTCTATATAATTTCATGCTATGTGTTTATTTATGTAAAAGAATGGGAAGATTTCGTTAACATTGTAACACTGAAACAATATTTAAATAATGGAAGCTTCTCATGTGGGGCTTGCATTCAAAACTAGATATGTCCTTCGTTTCTGATTTTATGGAAAGTGAAAAAAAAAAACTAAACATGACCCTCACATTAATACTATAATTTAATATTTTGTGTCAGGTATATTTTTATTATTGTTAGTTACATTTTGTTTAAATGATATTGCCTTGAGTTATTGTAAAACAACTTTCGGACTAGTTCAGCTTTGATTGACACAGATGGACTTCTTTAGTATTGATTGAAACTGATATAGGAATGTTCAATTTTGATCATACATAAAAGTGAACTCCTACAGTACAAGTTTAAATTGCAATTTCTTGAGTCACCAATTTAAACTCGACATTCATATACACTTCTACACAATAAAAAAAAAAATCTGATGTGTTACACTCACATGACTTTCTCTACTCTTGTACAAACTATTTTTACAAATGCTTATTCTCCATCTACTTCATGTTAATCGAGATAAACATTTGCAGACTCTATCTTATTACTAATTTTCTTGTAGATGTAAGGGGAATATGTATTTACAAGGGCAATATAGCAATACAGTAGCCTTTAAGCACATACATATCTCTTAATAGCTGGTTGCTATGTGCAGCACCATTTCCTTTGCCACAGATTAATACTCTTTGCAAAAAATGAATAACGAATTCCCATTTGAGAAAATAAGTATTGAAAAATTTAAGGGAATAACAAGCAATATCTCAAAAATGGTTCACTCAACAAAAAAAATGTATATGACATAAATTGTGTATTTTAACACGATCTACATTTTTTGTGTAGTAAAATTTTGTCTATCTCTTATGGTTTACCAGTCATGCAAAAGTCGTTCACAATGAAGAATACTTTTGGAGACATTCCCAGAAAATTTGAGATATACATTTTATTTGTCATGAAAATATCTTAAACATGTGATATTTTAAACAAAATCGTTAGAGCCATTTTTGAGAAAATTAAAATTTTCGAAAAATGTTCCATGTAAAGGGTAATCTGGGGTGGGGGGATTTTCTTGAAAACCTTTGTGTCGCATGTCTGGAAGATACTGAATCTAAATACCAAGTTTGGTGTTTGTCCGACTGTTCGTTTCTGAGTTATGCTGTTCACAGACAGACACACACACACAGGCAGACACACAAATGGACATGTTTCAAAAATGTTTTTTTTGGATTCAGGGGGGTCTCAAAACATGTATTTCCGGTGAAATCTTGGTATCGAATTTTTGGGTGGAATGCAATACTTCCCCTACTTACTATACGTAGTAGAGAAAGTAAAAAATCAATAAAACATACAAGATGTAAGAATTTTTAAGCAGCAGCGGCAAAGTCAATAAAGATAAAAATTGTTAATCCTACAAAACTTTGCACCGAGTATTACTCAACATTTTAGTTCTGCAATCTGCACATGCAAAACCTGATCAAATTCACCAGTCACATGTGTTTCTGCATCAGTCGCATTCTGTCTGTACTAAGACAAGGGCATATCCTGCAAACATTCCTTACCAAACTATTTTTCAAGGAGCTTTACATCATTCTTTTTTCTACACTAATAGAAGAGATTCCAAATTTATGCTAACATTTTTTTTTGATTCTTCATGATGTTAGCATTAGTGTCAACCACAGCTGTGTGCTTGGGTTATTATGATTGCATGGTCTTTAAATTTGTCTAATTTTGGATTTTCATACCTCAAAATAAATAATATAAGAAGATATTTTAAGAATAAACTGTGTATATATATTAATAATATATAATAGAATTATAAACTACTATATTGGTACACAGCTTTTTAGAATAATATAACATTTGTCTATTATTATTAATAATAAATATAATCAATAAATTGCAGAACCCTTGAAATAACACAATATTGGTAATTATAGACACACCTTTTGTTCTTTTCCTCGTCTATCTTTCTTGACCCACACTTATTGGCACTCACTACAGTTTCTTCCATTTTTTTATTTCGTGCTACTAGGAAAAGAATCAAAATATTCCAACAGGAACGGCTTATATTCGAAGCACTGGATAGAAGGAAATACCCACGTGGGGTAGGGGTTGGGTTTACTCACCGTGCAAACAAGTTTTGTTTAAGGAAATATTACTCAAACAAAAGGGCTGAAAAGGTGTATACCATGACAACTTATGCGGTGAGGAGGCTGGTTGAATGGAAGTGCAAGCAATGCATTCCTAGAGCCCCTTTCAGATGTTACACCGTTATTTTCACAATAGGAATATTTGGTTCTCAAAATGTAAAGTGTAAGGTACTTGTTTCGTTTTAATTGAAAAACTGTGTATTATACATACAGGATTTGTTTGATATTGATAGAAAAGGAATGTGATAATTTTATTTGAAGTTTCTCTGGACTTGCTACATTTTGACTGAAAAGCCTTATTTTAAGCACAATTTTCTATAGTACTTGTTCTGATTTTGTTGAAAATTATTGCAGGTATAAAATTATGCTGAAAACAACATAAACTCTCTTTTTTTCTTCAATACTTTCTGTGCTTATGAAATTGTCGTTTATCATCATGTTAAATTGTGAAACCCAGATTTGACAGTTGATAAGTAAATTCAAATTAAGCTTCATCAATTTTATGTAAAGAACTCTGTGATTAAAAAGGACAAATTTGCAACTTTATAACAGAAAACTCAAGATTTTATATAAACTTATGAAGTTTTAATCAAATCATTACTGCTATTTTTGATAAAATAAAAGATATTTTTTTTTCTCTCTCATTTAAAGAATAGTTGGAGTGGCAGAATTTCATGAAAATCTGATTGCATTTTTGAAAGATGCTGGACTTAAGTACAAAGTTTGGTTTTTATAATGGTTCTTTCTATAATTGTGTGGAGTCACTAAGTTGGAAAGTTGAATCAGGTTTGAAAAATTTAATGTTACATACAGTACTGTAACTGTGGATGCATGTGTGTGAAACTTTCTCACAGCTAGTATAAAAGAACAAATATCAAAACATAAATTAACCCTCGCAGTTGTTAACTATAAAGCCCAGAAATTTAAAGTACCTGTAACATTGCAAATCACCTTTGGTTATATTATCTCAAATATCTGACATATCTTGAAAGGTTACTGGGATACTTGAGTGAGGTGATAAGGTTTAATGCACATGCAGGCATCTCGCAGCACTGAAGTTTTCAAGCCTGATGATTCAACATTCTAACAAAATTTGCTATTTGTGTGAATCTCTCTTGCTCCCTCTCATGGTGTTTTCTTTTGGTTCAGGGACTTAAAAATGTATTTCTGGTGAAATCTAGATACAGAATTTTCATGTGGAATGCAATATTCCTCAACTTATCATAGTTTCTTATACAAATATTGATTTTTTACAGAAGTATTATTGAATGAACTTACATTTATATATAGAACAAAGAACTGGAAAAAATAAATTTTGTTGTTGATAGATAGTGCTTCTACAACAAGGGCTGTTGCGAAAGCTGCGAGGAGAATCAGGATTTCTCTCACACCATGTTATCTGCTACCTGGATCTTTTACCTGAAGAAAAACGATCACTGACTGCCAATTTCTGGAAATCAGTAACAAAGTTGCTGATGCAGCACTTGGCACAAGCTGCTCAAGGTGGGTAACTTTGCTGGAAAAATTAGCAAACCAGCCCTAAATTGTTGTTAAAGCTGTTTCACAATAACTGGGAATGGAAACCAGAACCACAAAGTTAAAATATATCTATTACAATTCAAGCATCCACAATTCTCAGATTAGAGTTCCCATTTTTCTAAATATTTTTAACACTTATATGCACAAGTTTAGATTTTTATTATTCTAGCTTCACTTTCGCATCAAAACTTGCCATGGGACATGTTTCGGAGACTGTTGTCTCCATCATCAGCCTGGATTCACTGCCACACTTCCTTTTGTGACTTGTAGATGGCATTTTATGGCTATATACAGTAGAATCTCGTTAGCACGTTTTTGCAGGGACCTAAGGATTTGGACGTCATAGGCGTGAAAACGTGTTAACGAAAATGCAAAATATGCAATTTAAGAACATAGTTATGTAATAAAATCTAATAATTACTACGTCTCCATGGGTAATTGAAATTGATTTTGAGTACAATCCGTGTAGAATTCAATATGTGTTCAAATGTATTTGGATACACAAAGCCTGAGAATAAATAATTCAAGCTTTTATGTTGGTCAACTTGGATTTTTGAGGTTATGAATGTTTTTGAGAAAATAAATTGCGAATTATGGAAGTGACGAGTGGCTTTGCTGTGCATTTTATTACACATGTGATAACAATTTCCGCTAAAAAAGAAAAAAAAAAATTATGCGTGCATCATGTTACGAGTATAATAGACGAATGTATCTTTGGCGTATTCAATGCGGTTTGAATACGGTAAGTGTTTCCATGCAACAAATTTCGTTCTGATCCTCCTCTGATCCTATTTTCCAAGAGAAAAGTTTTGTTTTTGCATTTTTCCCTTCTTTAAAAGCAGTTTTAATCAGTTTAGGTTTGCTAACAATTGCGTTTAAGGTTGACAGAGGAATGTTAAACTTCCGCACTATATCCACATGTTTCATATTTGGATTGTGATCTGTTTCAAGGATTTTCAGTTTTTCACTGTTGGTTATTTACTATACTTTCATTTTTTCATTGCAAATGAAAAGTTAAAATACAATCTACGTATGTTTGGTCAACAGTAGAAACTATCGCTGGCGTTTACCACGCCAAGGTAAAGCATTCTCTATCCCACCCACACAAATCGTGATACATGCATGTGATTGGCTGCCGGTATCCACCCCGTGACCGAGGATTGACCAAAGTAGCCAATTAGGACATCAAACTTTGAACGTGTTAAGCGCCTTCTCCCACTGGACCGATCAAGGATTGGCCAAAACAGTGAATGAGGACGTCAAACTTCAAACATAGTAAGCGGGACTGGGAAAACGCATTAAGCAAACGTTATTTATTACATTTGGTGATTTGGTTCCGGTTCTTTTATAATTGAATGTAATGCATGGGAAAACGTGTTAATGAGGAACGTGCTAACGAGATTCCACTGTATACTGCTCATTGAGATCCTTTTCATATGGGACATCAAAGTTTAATTATATTGTGCTTATTCTTATGTATAAATAATTTGTCCATTAATAATTTCTCCATTTGAGAAAAATTATTCATATATAAAAATAAGCACAGTATATTGAACTTTGATGTCCCACATGGAAAGGATCTCATTGTGCACTACGTCCAGCCAGAAAACGTCATCTTCAAGTAACAAAAGGAAGCTCGGCAGTTAGTCTAAGCTGACGATGGAGGTAACAGTCTATGAAACATATTCCCGTAAGTTCCAGTATGAAAGTGAAGCTAGAATAATAAAAATCTCAATTTGTGCATACAAGGTGTTAAGAGTTCCCTTATTAGACTTCACTGTAGAAATTTCTCAAGACGACCATGACCTAAAACAGCTGTTAGGGCTCTCTGTAGTCTCAAACTGGGAAAATCAAATAGGAAGGAATTGCAGGAAATGTTCATCCTAACTCTCTGAGATTCATATTTCATTGAGCATTACAGAACAGTAAATAACAATAAAGTATAACAATAAAATTAATTGTTGAAATGTATACATTTAAACTTCACTTGTGTCATGGTGTCAAAAGCAGGACATAAGTGAAGTTTTAAGTGCAAAAATTTCAACAATCAATGCATTTTATTTGAAAGAACTTCACTTATTTTTAAAACAAATAAATTTAATGTACACTATTAATAAAGCAATAACACTTGCTAAGTTGCTTTTGCTAGAGGAATCTGAAATAGTAATGGCTTTGCATTTAGAAAATTTTTACTCTTATTGAATTTTTATATATGCCATTCCTTTTTGTTATTGATATGGTCATCAGTATGCATTTCTGATGTATTGTGAAACAGAATGTTGCCTGTTGTTTTGCTTTCCATTCTGATTTCAGTCTCGGGTTATTGGGAACTAACCTTCATATTTTGTCATCTTATCTCCATTCTTCAACCCCATATTGAATCAAATTTGACTAAGAATGTAAACATTACACATCCCAAGCATATCAAGAGTTTCAAAAGTTTCACTTATTGTTTTTGCTTACCATTTCAAGGGCAGTTAAATCAAAGTATGTTTCACTATTAAAACATATGTCTGATTCAGCCACAATTATAATAAAAGTGAAGCTGCAGAGTTACTACTTATACAGAATGCATGTTTGTAGCAGCTCTTAGCTTTCAATTCAAACTCATTAAGTATTACCATTGCTTAGTTGTGCTTGAAAGGTTCTTTTAGTATGTTAATGTGTCCTTGAAGATATGCATGAACCAGCAAAGGAGTATGATGAACAGTAATAGATGGCTGATAGGGGTGGAAAAAATTATGGAGATGTTAGGAATAGGAGGTATGTATATGGAAACTAGGAGGAAGAAATATCACTGGCTTTTGGAAGACAGTAAAAAGTAGAATGGAAGACATAGAAAGACAAGACATTTGGGGAAGCTTAGAAGACAAAAATTGCTAAGATTCTAACATGTTAATAAAAAGAAAGTAGGGGAGAGAAGGGTATGTCGACCAATGTAGCAGACACGAAAAGGAAGGATTAGCATGGATGAGAATGGGGTTACTGTACTTGAGAGGGTTAAGAGGCAAGGAAAAAGGAATTTGTGAATTATGTAGTGGAAGGGAAAGTACAAGACATTACAGGGCAGAATATAAGGAACTAATAATACGGAGACAAAAAGTGTGGGAGAAAAAAAATAGGATAAAATGGACAAAAAACAGTAGCTTTAAAAATATTGACAAGAAATAAAAATAAAAACATGGGTGAGCTTTTAAGGAAAGGAAGAGAAAAATGGGATTAGAAAAGGGATGCAAGAAAGGAAGACCGGCAAAGGGAAGAGGGGGAAGGCCAAGGTTGTCAAAGGGCCACTTAGGGTGTTGGCAGGATCACCAGGCAAACTGAGTAGCACATATGGCACATAGCCATATGTGAGAAGCTGGTAACTGGGAAAAAGTATTGTAATAAATTTGTATAAAATAAGAGGTACAAATACACTTAAATGTGATTCAACGTTAATGTGTGTATTGTTTATGAATAGGGTCAATGTTTGTGAAGCAGGCATTGGAGGGTGAATACCCAAAGTTCCTCCGCTTGTATCTAGACCTATGTAAAAAAGTCCAAACACTTTTGGATTCTTCTGATCAACAAAACATGCTGAGGAATGCCGAAAAGCAGATTAATGATGCAGAAACATTTAAAATAAAGTAAGTTTATGGAAACTATTTATTTTCCTTTATCATAGAACCTTGATTGCTCACTTTTTGAGGAAGATGGAGAACAGGAACATTACAAATATGATAATACCAAGAAATCATAAAGCTGTATCATAGCTATGACTAAAGGTGGAGAATCAGGAAGGTTTGTAAAGACAGACTGAAAAAGTCAGTGCCATTTGTTAATTTCAAATTTTAAATGATATTAATGGTAATGAGGCACAGAGATTTTGTCATTTAAATGCATATTCAAAGTGTAGAACAAATCCATTTATTTATTGATACTGCAATTTCTTTATTAAAGTAATGAAAATTTTCAGTAATAGCCAATAACGAAAATAAGTTATTTATGTACCAAGGGTATGGTATTAATGATTATGCCCTGAGGGTGACAAGCTTACAATTCTGAGTTCATAAGTTGTTTGAGCAGTATAATTATCAATAATTCCTGTGCTTATACAATATTTTATGGTTTGCTTCTTGATTAGTAGGAGAGAGAAAATTAAGATACAAGTTGAAAAATTAAATCAGATTTGAAAAGTGTAATGCATGGCCAGGGCTTGAACCATGGATGTTTGGCTCTCTGTGCTGATGCTCTTACCATATGGATTAAGCTCTTGTGTGCATCAAGCCCTCTCATCTGATTCAAGTATCCTGGTAAACCTTCAAGGCAATGCTCAAATATTAGAGATGTCATACCTCAAAAGTCTAATTCAACTTTCCAACAAAGTTAAAATACAAGATTTAGTTTTATTGTAATTAAGTTGGCATAACAGCAGTATATAGGGATTTGTTATGAACTAATGTGCACAATATGCATGAATTTGTAGATATTCCTGTAGAAATTGAACAAAAACATGTTGCATTACATTCATATGATTTTCTTTACCCATTCCTCTACAAACTACTCTTACAAAAGCTTACTCTTCTATCTGCTTCATGTTAATCGAGATAGCTGTTGCAGAAATTGCTTTATTATACCTTTAGTTGGAGGTACAAGGGGGACTACAGTAGACTTGAGTGATTGTCAAATCTTTAAAATGGTGGTTGCTATGCTTTGAAATTCTGTACACTTTTCATTTTTTTTCTCTCATTGTCATGCAGAGAGATTTTCCAGTTAAAAAAGTATTAAGTATTTGCAAATTCAAACCAATAATAAAGAATATCCCGGAAGTCGTTAATGCCTTAAAAAATTTATTTGACAAATCACTGTTTTGACGAGATCTGCATTTTTTGTGCAGTAAGTTTTTCTCTATCTCTCGTAGTTCACAAGTTATACAAAATTCATACAGAATGAAGAGGATTTCAAGGTCATTTGTAGAAAATTTAAGTTATATATATTGCCATGCATATATCGTAAGCTTGTGGTATTTTTAATCCAAAACGTTTCAGCCATTTTTGGGGAAATCAAAAATAAACATTTTTGTTCCATGTAAAGGGTAGTTTGGGGTGGGGATTTTGTTGAAACTTTTCGTGTTGCATCCTTGGAAGATGAACTTAATTACTAAGTTAGGTATTTAACCAACTTTTAATTTGTGGGTTATGCTGTTCATACACATGGGATTCAGGGAACCCCAAAATGTGTATTTCCGATTAAATCTTGGTATCAAAGTTTTTGGTGGAATGCAATATTTTTACATTTTTTAAATTAATTAGGCACTATTCTTTTGTTTCTCATAATGTCATGGAAGGTTATGGAATTTCTAAGCTATTATTGTGACCTGCTTTTTAAAGATTTGACTTTCACTTCAGCCTCTCCTATCCCGCTTGTACCTGCAACAAAATGTGTAGTGAAACCATTGCTGTAAATATTTATCTCAATTAACATGAAGTAGATAGAAAAAATAAGTATCTGTAACAATAGTTTGTAAAACAAGTATAACAATAAATGGTTTTGTGATGAAAAGTAACTCGTGTTCAGTTTTGTAGTTTATGCCTTGTTTTGAGTTGGTAGGCTGTGGCAAAAGTACTTGAAATTATTCATTTCTTGTTTAAATTTTATGTTTAACCATAGTTATCTTAAATGCAGGTGCAGACTGTTAAAAAAAATCCTCCAAAAGGTATAATGTGCTTCATAATTTGTATCCTAGTAGTAAAATAACTATAATGAAGAATGAAACTTTAAAAGAATTCCGAGCCCATTCACAACTTTGTCCATTCTGTTCATAAAGTAAAAACGTTGGTAGCTGTCAGGAAATGAAATAAAAAATGTTATTTGTATTAAAGTTTGAGTTAAGTAATAATATAATTTTCTGTTTTTAGCCGTGATGTAGTATCACAATTTGAGAATGCATATTTGTCACGTTCTGTTTCTCGACTGCTAGATCCTGTTCAGCTTATGTTCTCTGGAGACTCAGTCCCACCAAATGAAGAGGTGGATGCTCTGATTAGAACAATTACAAGGTAGCCAACCATATTGTATCTAGTGTTTTATTGCTTTGCTTTTGTAGTTACCAAAAAACCACTTTGTCTCTCTCTCTCTCTCTCTCTCTGTCTTTTTTTACCTGAAATGCTTTACAGAACAGTGAAAATAGCAAAATATATATCCATCCACTACAGATGCATTACTTTGTTTTTGTCCATATTCTCGAATAGTTCTCTATTTTCAGTGAATATTTAAAGAAAGCAGTTCTTCAGGATCTACAAGGGATTATTGATAAGTTCTTAGCCTTTTGTGTATTCAACATAACATCTTTTAACTGTACATTTAGCAAGCATTTATAAAAGATTTCTAAGCCTCTTAAAAATCCTCCACTGTATCATTGCTTCATTTAATTACAAATTATCCTTGTAAAATGTCTTGAAAATAGATAGTAATCTGAAGGGTACTAAGCCGTGTGCAGAATTAGAAATAAGGAAAGAACAGAAAAAGAATATGCCATGCACGTTCAACTGACTACAAGAACAAGAAGCAGCAACCCTAACCTCAATTTGATAATTGGAATTGATCAATTTTTAAAGTCATACCACAATAAATCAGGAATGGAAACTAGAAAGACAGGAGAAACCAAAAACTTATGTATTTAGGGCTCCTAATTTACCACAAAGTGAACAGGGAAATGTTGATTAGTATATCAATAACTGGGAAAATGGATTTGCACATTGAGATGTCATTTGTCACTGATTATATTTTTCTTTCATGTGGCTGCAGGTTTGCCAACCATGAAATTAACTCCAGTAAACTTAAGTGATGTTAGTGTAACAATTCCGACTCACCTTTAAATAAATTCAATACACATCACTGTTTCTAGCTTCTTTTCATTACAATATCCAGTAAACATGTTTAGAAAGCAATGTTGTTACCATTTGTGATATTTAACTAAGTGAAACTGTCAACAGCCAAAACAAAATTGAGAATGGAATGATGTAGAGCTGCTGCAAATCATCCTGATTTTTTTCTTCCAAGCCCAACAGTTCTATTGGTGGTTAGATCATGCCTCCTTGACTATCTTCTTTAATTAAGACCAATGTGCACATTAAGACACAATGTGCTGTGAATGAGAACAAAACGTATTCAAGACAGAAGTGACATGACCCTAAAATCTTTTCTGTTTTGACGAAGTTTACGTATTATTCAGATATTCTGGACTTTTTTCAGTGAATAGTTTTTAAGATTAAAAACACCTACCAGTAGTTTGTTTTCAATATCATGAATTTTATTAAAAACACCTTAATTCTCTATAAACCATTCACTCATTATGTGTTCTTTATTTTCTAAACTTTTGTAGACTTGCATTTAGCCTCATTTGATGTGTAGCAGTAGTTCTTTCATAGTGCATTTCTCTTTTTCCTTTAATTTGATCATTTTTACTTTTTCTTTAATGAAAGTGCCATATTTTTACCCAACATCCTTTATCATAAAATGCACAGCTTTTCTCACAATACACCATTCCAAGCAACGGACAGCACTGAAGGAAAAATACATATTTGCAACGGTAACCCCCTTTATTCCATCCGTGATGCAGTTTCCACTCAGGTATGCATGTTTATAAATCTTATTTAGGTACCTTAATAACTTACATTTGCAGTTTCCTTGGAAGCACTACATATCCCAAAACAAGTGCATTTTAATACTGCATTTTTCCATTTTAACCAGTTGCAGATGGTTCTGTTTTCAATTGGGCAGTTTCTGTAGTTTTCAGGAAAATAATACACATAGGGTAGCGTGCACCATGTTGGAGTAAATTGCTTTGGAAGTAACGATTACTAAAGTGCATACTAAGGAAGTAGGTTACTATGGGAGCAATTTGCTCTGTAAGTAACGTCGGAAAGTTCAATTACAATTTACTCTTTTAGTTACAACTACAGAATTAAGAGCTCATTACTCCCGGAGGTATTATTTTGCTTGCACGATTTACTTGATGTGATCATGGATAAGGTTATGTGCGATATGAAAAAGTGGATAAAACGTCGGCGAGAGATAAATGTTTGTTGGTAGAGATAGAAAAAATCCATTTAAACAATATGAGGGCAAAAAACGTGCTATAAAGCTGCTGGAAAGTCGTGGTGGATGAGTTTAATGCTTCGAATGACGGGAAACGTACTGAAGAGCAGCTTAAAATTCTGGAAACAATGTTTTGTAATGTTTAATTTGCATCACAGATCATTTGCGTGTTAATGAAGGAATACCCCTTTCGATTTCGGAAAAGTTCATCATATTCACAGATGGGCGCAAAGTAGTAACATGCATGCAGTCGATGTCACTCACAATGTGAGGGAAATCTGCAAAAGTGAAAACGAATTGCCTTTTATTTTCTGAACACTCGTGTATATTTATATGTGTAGATGTATACCTTGCTCTTAACCTCAAAAGTGCTCTAACAACACGGTGAAATACATGACCAGCAGATGCATGTTGAATGCTTATTTATAAGATTGCCTGTAATGTCGGGATTACGATGAACTTTACTTAATGTGATATGAGGTTAAGAAATACTGTAATGTAAAATAAAGGTCTAATTGGCATGCATTTAATATAATGGGAATGGCTCTTGATTGATAGTTCTTTTATTACTTCATGCCTAGTGCTTCACGCCGATTGGTTCTAATTACCATCTGACATCAAACGACCTAACAGGAAGGAAAAGTTTCACATTGCCAAACTCTTAAGTTATGTCACGTTAAGTCAATCCTAAATATCATTTAATACAGTGTTAAACTGTCATGTTACATTATATGTATCGTAATGCCGGCTTAAGTATCCGAAATATACCAGTAAGAAACACCTGTAAGATGCATAATAATAATTGCAGTTTGGGTTATAGAGGTGAATTCCTGTCTGAGTTTCGTTGTAAATGCTCTCCAAGCAGGTTAAAAAAGCATGTAAAGGATTCTTTCCTAATACTGAAATGTTCATTGAATTCTCTCTGTATAAGTATCATATGGTTCTCCCATTTTATTCGTTGAGATCATCAACACAACCTAAGTGATCGCTGTTTTCTTCACCGAGATCATCATTGTAATTCAAGTAATACATGAACACGTCAAAATATCTTCCTCCAAATACGATGTGGTATTCTAGTTCAATCGACAGGTTAGTTACTCCATCCAGGTCACAAAAGTAAATTGTAACCTATATTTGTGCTCTATTTAATTTCATAGTAACATACTACATGACAGTGCTTTCCAACATTTACTTCTGCAGTAATTTAATCTGGGAGTATCTGAAAGGAGTAAAACGCTTTGGAAGTAGTTTACTCTCATATGGAAGTCGCCGAGTGTTGACTTGAATAGTAGTTTACTACGAAAGTAGAGCTTACTCTAGGTTGGTGCACGCTGCCCATAGAGTATGTGATTTCCACTGGGATTGAAAATGTTTTCCGAAATAGACAGGATTCTGGCTTATTCATTGTCTGGTTTGGCCAGGTTTTGCTGAATATACACGTATAGAAACTTAATATTACTCATCACTTCACTTTATTATTACAGTGAGCCAACTTTAAATACACCAAAAACATGTTTCTAGTTCCACAAGGTAAACATGTATTTAATGTGAGGCAGTATTTTATATCACAACACTGTGAATGCCAGAGCGATTGTAGTGTAAATTAACATTATTGTATGACATTGATTTGAGATGTTTGTTAATTATAAGCATTGTTAGGAAATAAGTTTACACGGCCTCACTGAAACTGACAATAGGAGCGGGTAACAATGAGCGAGGGGGTGAATTGTTTATCAATTAGAAGAGGCAAACAAATGACGTCAGAGTAGCGCGCTTTTCTTTAGAAATGGAGGGAATATCTTCCCTAGAGCATATGCATTTGTAATTTTGATTGGATATAAAAATAGACGCTAATGTTGGCGCGCTTTATTAACCAATAGCAGCTCTGTTATAATGTTTAGGCATATCGGGGTGAGGGAGTATAAATTCTAAAGCCAGAGACAAGTATAGCACAGTTTAAGAGAATCATTCACGCGTTACACGTGATGTAGTGGTATTTGATGTTACAATGTATTTAACATTATTATAGCCCCACGTATGGGAGCCAATTTGCGATAGCAAATATATGTTTTTACTTCACGCGTTGCCATCCTGTGACGTCATTCTTTGTTTGGTTCGTAGCTCCCTCTGGCGTAGCAATTTGTATCAATTAGTTTCTGAAAGAATTTAAGGTTATGTATATTGTCCTCCGGCTAGCTATCATCTTATCTTGGTAGAACTTGTATCTCTTGCAGGGTGTGAATCGGAAAGGAATCTTTTATCCAGAAATTATACTGACGAAGAAATTGGTTTTATAACTTTTATTGCTGAACACATTCACAAACACTTTTACAAATTAATCTGGATACTCGCCAAACTGAAACTGTTTGTAATAACTTCTTATCACTTTTAACTCACGTACTTCAACTTTATATATTTAACTGTATAATACTTTATAATAATTCTCGTAATTCTGCTGCGCGTAACTTGACGAAATGAAGGACTGACTGACGATGAACTGAGAGACAGACGTTTAGTGTATTGAGAATTCCGTTGAACTGGGGGAATGCTACCTCGGACCTACACTATTTATAGGCTTGCCTCAAGATACGCCTAAAGATTATAAATGAACTGCTATTGGCTAATAAAACGCGCCAACATTAGCGTCTATTTTAATATCCAATGAAAACCACTAATACATATTTCTTTTAGGGAACATTCTAGAAGCTTTTACCGAAAAGGCGCGAAACATTACGTAACTTCCTGGTTCCCGGTAATGATAAACAACTCACCCCCTTGCTGCATTATTGCGTTATTGTTGACAGTTTCAGTAAAGCCGTATATTATTATTTACCAATAATAATTACAATTAATAAACCTCTGAAATCAATGTCACATAAAAATACATATTCATATTACTATTATTAATTACATCTGAGTAATTTGTGGTACAAATTACCGTATCACACGTCACACAGTTTAATAGAATCATTCACGGGTTACACGTCGCGCAATTCTGCAGAATCTCTCGCGTTGTAAAGCTACTTACAAAAAATGTGAAATACTCGAATTAATAATGTGCGGCAAATAAGTGATTATAGTTACATTAAAAAATATAACAGTTTCAGTTGGGCGTGTATCAAGAGATAAATATGTGAAATTAATGAAGTGTGACGGCAATAAAAGTGTAAAAACAAATTCTTTTATCAGTGTTATCTTTTAGTAACAACTCCTTTCCGTTTACACACCCTGTTCAAGAGATTTGCTCGACTGAGTAATAATAGCTAGCCGGAGGACAAAGAACTCAAAATTAAAAATAGTAAAACAATAACAGGCGCTCAGCAAATAAGATAATACAAACGAAACCGCAACAAATGAAGAGGTTTATTTAAACCTGACACAGTGTAATATTAAAAACCGTGAAACTTTGCTGTTGGCATTTCCAGCCTGTAGAAAGCTTCCTGTTGATTATGCATGCTCATATTTTGAAAGTGAGCGTTAATGTTTTTCCCATTCTGATTCCTGTTTGCACTCCTGGGCAAATCAGGCCACCAGGCTTAAATCTGGCAGGTACAGGGAATGATCAGTACATTAATATTCTGCATCGAAGTGCAAAATTTAGCACAGCTTGAACATTTTTCTAAAAAATTTTCCATAACTTGTCAGTAATGCTGCATAATATGCCCATATCACAATTTTACCTTTTCTAAGCAATCTGTCATCATAATTCCTTCTTTGTCCCAAAAATAGTTGTAACCTTTCCTGCCAATGTTTGCACACAATTTCTTCAGGCAAACCAAACATGTTTCTATTCGTTTGATTATTATTTTCTTTCTGGTTGACTATGGTAGTTCATAGATGCAGTATATTTGAAAAAGATGAAACAGCCTCATATTTCTTTTGCAGTGAACTGAGTGTTTCCTTAGTGGATGTCTCTCTCAGCTGCACCGTGGCTCGCAACATAAGTAAGACAGTTAGGCTGTTCTGCCTTAAGTGTGAGCAGATGACTGTCACTGATGGTGAAGCAACACAAGTAATTGGTAAGTTTTATTAAATGGGTTTCACACATGACTGGAGTGGCTCTAGATCACAGTTAGTGAAGAAACATCACCTATTTAATACAGTGAAGCACAAAATTAAAGTCAAGTTGAAAAGAAACTTTATACAACGAAACCACCAACCATGTAAAAAATAGAGATGGAGTCAACTAAACACTTGTAAGGTTTCACTTACCATACATATACAGAGAAGCATATTTTCATAGGTTGTTACATACATTGTCAGCTGCTGTCAACTGGTCGAACATTTGGGTCCCTCTTGACTCCATGTAGTTCTTCTGGCAGCTTGAACAAATTCACACATCTATCCACATTCTTAGGAATATCAAAGATCTTCATGCTTCTTGATGGAAATTTTCTCCCATACATCTATCTTCTTGGTGTTTTTCATTGTTTTAAACAGTTTTATACCACTGTTGTTGTGATGTGTGATCCAAAATTGGTTATCTACTGCAGATTTGTCAATTTGCTTATATGTAATGTTTCTTAGTTCTTTCAATCTGACATTCAGACTTCTTTTTGTTTTTCGAATGTACACAAGATCACATTCAAAACAGTTAATCATGTATCCCAGATCTATCTTACCAGATTAAGTCTGAATATCATATTGAAAGAACACACCTAAGAAAATTAAAGATAAGCAAACGAACAAATCTGCAGTAACTGACCATTTTTGGATCACACATCACAACAACAGTGGTATAAAACTGTTTAAAACAATGAGAAACGCTAAGAAGTTAGATGTATGGAAGAAAATTTCCATCAAGAAGCGTGAAGATCAAATTATGAACTTTGATATTCCTATGGATGTTAAATTAAATTGAGCTTTATTTATGGACGCTCTTTAACTGGTATGGTTCTTAGCATTCCATTCTATATTGGGCGTGAAAGACTGTAAATTTTGCTTAGAGGTCTCTTTATCAGGCTTGAGGTTCTTTTACATGCCATAAATCTACAACATGGGACCACCGGCTTTGTTTCCCTTCTGAGAAACCATGCTAAGGAGTTTTAGGCCTGAAAAAATTCATCACCCTCTTCTGAGTTTGAACCTGCAACCGTGGGAACTAGAGGCTAGCATGGTACCCATAGACCACAGAGGACGACCTTATGGATGTGGATAGAAATGTGAATTCTTCAAGCTCTCACTGTCGGGTTCACTACTTTGACCCATGTGGGACTCATGTTTGAATCAGTCAACAGCAACTGATGATGTAGGTATGTGTATGATAAGTAAAGCCTTAAAAGTGTTTAGTCGACTCCCAACTCCACTTGTTCTTGATGCTTACCTAGCGCATGTTTGGTAAGCTTTTCTCACATCTTCAGCTAGCATTGACTGTCAACTGTATCAAAATCTTTGATGTGATGATCCAAGGCACCTCTTTCAGTGGTTTGATAAACTTGAAGGTAGGATTTTCCTGCCTTGCAGTTTCAAAATTATGAGGCTTCCCCCAGATTTTTTAATGAATATCATTTGCTATGATAATTCCATTGCTCCCTGAGCACTATTTCTATGACATCTTGTTAACTGACATAATGTTTGCAGAAATGTTTTATTATGCAATTCATTGTAGTACAAGAGGATACAGGAGACCAAAACAATAGTGAGATCTTAAAGTAGGTTGTATATGCTGACTTCGATATTCCATACTCGTATGACATCCCTGGAAACTAAAGACTTGAAGTAGTATTACTTCAAAGAATATTTTGGTTCATTCCACCGGCATTCCAAAATAGCACTAAGAAGTGCTCTTCTTTTAATTTTTTTGGCTTGGGAATCATGCCTGTGTTGTAGTCCATTTAGCGTTACCCAGGGAACACCACGTGGAGGCAGACTACGTTGTTCCCCTACATTGTTGAAACTAGAAATCATGTCACTGTACAATGGATCCCAGCTCATGTCGGACTTTTGGGCAATGAACATGTGGATCAATTAGCAAAGAAAGGTGCAATACAACAAATAAAACCTGTAGGACAAATAGAAATAAATAAACAATTAAATAACATTTCAAAAGACAGCAGAGACTTGACGAAGAAGATAAATTAAAAGATAAAGATTATGAGAATATTAAAGATAGAGTTGATATACAAAAAATGTCAAGGAAGACTACAGTGGCCTTATTTAGGATGGCAACTGGCCACGATTGCCTCACAGAACATATCTACAAGATACGATGCCTACCTACACCCAAGTGCACTCTCTGTGAGGAAGATGTCATCCTGAACAAACAGCATCTTTTTCAAATGCAAAGGCCTTAAAAGTGATAACTAACAGACTTTATATTGGAAGCCAGAGGGAAAATGATGCAGATCAATTAATCCCCAATGCCATTGGTGAACAACAAAACAACAACTTTAAAAAATATATAATAGATTATTGGAAAATCGAACCAATAGTAATGAATATCTTGATAATAATTATAAAATTGCAAAATTTTGACATAAATTGTATATTTTAATGAGGTCTGTATTATCATGCTGTTGTTTATCTCTTAGGTTTACCAGTTATGCAGTTGTTACATTCTGAATGAAGAGAATTTCACAGGCTATTCACAGAAAATTCAAGATGTATATTTTAAAACATCATATGTTTAATTACCAATTATGCAAAATTATAGAAAATCCATTCTGAATGAAGAGGATTTTACAGGCTATTCACAGAAAATTCAAGATGTATATTTTAAAACATCATATGTTTAATTACCAATTATGCAAAATTATAGAAAATCCATTCTGAATGAAGAGGATTTTACAGGCTATTCACAGAAAATTCAAGATATACAGGGTGGAAGGGAACTTATATTCCTTTTAATATGTACTTCATAGAGGTATTACAAACAAAAAAGTATAAGATTTTCTTCTGTAATCAGCATTAAAAAAAACAAAAACCCTTTTTTCCAGATTAGTGGTTTATTCCACCAGAATGTATGAAGATTACGGTTTATTACTGGGTAAAGTAACCTGTTTCTGACTTAGCTTCAGTAGTAACTGTGTGACATAAGGATTTAGAAATACTTTGAAGATTGAGAAGCTAGTAACAGTGATTTCTCATAATTTAAAATAAACAGAGTTGGAGGTTTTTACAGTACATCACTAAAAGTTACTTACTTTGAACACGTTTTGGGAGAACAGTTTGCTCCCATCGTCAGCTTGTTTCCAACTGATTTTTCCGTTCTCCCGAAACACGTTCAAAGGAAGTACCTTTTAGTGATGTACTGTAACAACCTCCATGTCTCTTTATTTTAAATTCTGAAATAATCATTTTCCAAACACTGTTTTGCAGATGTAATGTGGTTGGAGACATAGGCAACATTGCTAGGTCAAGGTAGATCAGTGTGAGAACTGGCTCCCGGTCATAAACAAAACAGCATACCTGAATTAGGTGGGGGACTAGCGGTTTTGTTTTCCACATGATCGTTAATCCAAACAAACACGAACGGGTACTGTAATGTTTTGGCAAAATGACAAGTACAGCTTGATAGCTATTGGCCTACACTAACAGTATGGAAGTAATGACTTCATTGTCCAATGAGGGTTTTGCTGACTAAAAAGCACATGATGTTTATGTCAGCTCCACTAGAAGTTGAGTCATTATTAGAGTAACATCATACTATGCATTGAAAGTCACAGGTGTAGTGATAAAAGAACCTGAAGTGTGTTAAGTGGATAATCATACGTAAAGCACAAGAGCCTTTTCAAATTGTGAGTACCTTGATATGGCCTGTAAGTCGCCAGACTAAATCCTCTGGGCTTTTTCTTCTACAGGGAATATGAAAAACAGGGTCTACAAAACATCAATTACTGACATCAAATCTTTGAGACAACATATTCATTTGGCTGCAGAGGAAATATGCAATAATGAAGGTGTCTTTGCTAGAGTGCAACCTAATTGGTTACACAAGTGTGAAGGACACAGGTGCGCAAATGGTGGACATTTATCTGTGAATCATTTGGTTAATTATTTGTTCTTTTGCTGTCCATGTTAAAATTACCATTTAGTAGGCTTCGTAAGAGCCTAATTATGTCGATTGTTTGTGTTTACATATCTGAAAGATGGTTTGGTTCACTAAATTAGCGGTAACAATTGCAAAATGTATTTAAGTTTAATGCTGAACAAGCTGATTATCTGTAGATTCTAAGTTTAGATTAAAAAGTGTGTCATTGGAAGATGAAGATGCAATTATTAGAAGGTTACAAACATGAAAGGTTTATCTCCACTCATGAACCACATACTATACAGTGAAAAAGAAACCTGTTTACACACTGACCTACTTCTGGTTGTGAAAGGGAGAGTACCATCCACGCTCCCAGCTAGCAGTCAATGCCGACATCGCCAGCGTTTGCATTTTATGTTCTCAAAAAACCTAAAATATCTCCACAGAAAATGGTCATAGAAAAAAAATTAAAGATATAAGATATGTTCCAAATAATGAGATCTGTAACCGGTTTAAATTAATGTAATGACTTCCCTTCCACCTAGTATATGATGTTTTAAAGATATTTGCATGATTATTAATCAAAATCATTAGAGCCATTTTTGAGAAAATAAAAATTAACAAATAATTTTTCATGTGCAGGGTGGTGAAGGGATATTCTTGAAACTCCTCTTGTCATATCAGTGGAAAATGCTGAAATTAAATGCAGATTTGGTATTTATATATTTCATTTTTGAGTTATGCTGTTCGCTTACTCTCACTCTCTCTCATATATAGACACACACGCACGCACGCATGCGCGCGCGCACACACACACAGTAAAATCTATAAAAATAGGTTTTGTTTGAGCGAGTGAGTGCTAACTTTGGCACCTTTTCCAGGGTTACGACATTAAGATTTTCAAGAAAATCTCCCCACCTCAAATTACTCTTACATGGGAAATGTTTAATTATCTTTTATTTTCTCAAAATTTGCTCTTTACAATTTTGATCAAAATACATGTTTAAGACATTTGCATGGCAAAATGTATATCTTCATTTTTCTGCAAATAGCCTGTTAAGTCCTCTATTTTGAATGATTTTTTATTAATTTTGTATAAGTAATAAACCATAGGAGATAGACACAAAAAATGTAGATCTAATTAAATCATGCCATTTACCTCAAATAATTTTTCTTGTAGCTTTAACCATTTCCGAGCTATTCATTGTTATCAGTTGATATTTCCCAATACCTAGCACTTCAAATAAGTATTAATTTGCCATTCATTTGATTCTCATGGTCATTCAAAGAGTATGGAATGTCAAAGCTAGCATGAGGCGACGTTGTTGAAAAGATTTGACAATAGCTTCAGCCTTGTGTATTCCCCTTGACAACAAAATATACAATGAAAGCATTTCTGCAAACATTTATCTTGATTAGCATGAACTAGATAGCAGCAAAAGCTTCTTTTAAAAGTAGTTTGTAGAAGAGGGATAGACTAAGTCGTGTGAAAGTAGCACACCAGATTTTCATTTATTTTCAAGTTTTGCAAATAAAAAACTATACAGCAGTACAGTTTAATAGTACCTAAGCATATTTCTTTTCTTTTCCTTTTTAAATTTTCTACTATGTAGTTTTTTCTGCCATTTATACTTTTTTGCATCACTTCCTTAAAAAGTGCATAATAGTGATTTTACTGTGTGAAATATATACAGGTGTGTTACAGAATTTAAACTATTCTAATGTAAGGGATGGTAGGGAGTCCATGCTGCCTTTCTCTTCACCGCTGCTGCTTCAGTCCCGCAATGTGCAGTCTTGCTACTAAGGCTTGCAACCCTAATAACCTTCCTGTATAATAATAGGTGGTCATCATGTACAGATTTAGAAAAAACAATCATTCATTCATATAACAGTGTGTAAGATTATGTGCCTCAGGCTGATGTATTTTTATACAATTTAAGCTAAGTTCAGCTGTCAGTCTGTTTGTTTTTCCCCCTCTGGTAGGGGCAAACTTAAAACTTAGAGGGGCCTCAAGCCCCATGTATCCAAAACTGTAATATCAAAGCACTGCAGTCTTATTTTTGTTTTGTGGAACTCTTGTATATTTATTGGTTTACTGCATTTACCGCATTACATTTTAATAAACAAGCAAATGAGAATACTATAGGAATATACAGGGTGTCCAGTCTATACATTTAGCATTACAAACTTTTATAACTTTAGTTGTATCAGATACAGATAAAAAAACATTTGACACAATCAGTAGGTATCTTGCCATTTATGATTGGAACAATGATGATGGCCACATTATTAATATAGATTAGAATGTGCAAAGATGGCAATATAGACACCACAACAGGTTTTCTGTATTCTTGGACTGCCCGAAACAAAATGTGTAAAGCATGTACAACAAAATTTCTGCTATCAGTGCACGCTTCACAGATTTTGTTTCAGCCAGTCCAAGAACACAGAAAACCCTTGTTGTGGTGTCCACATCACTATCTTTGCACATTCAAATCTAGCTAATAGTGTAATCAATGACATTGTTGCAGTCATAAATGGCACAAGACCTACTAATCGTACATCAACTGTTTTTTATCTGGATCTGATACAACAAATGTTATAAAAGTTTGTAATGCTAAACATATAGGCTGGACAGCATGTACATTAAAACAGTGGTAAATACTGGGGTTTGACAAGGAATTTAATCTATTTTTTTTTTTAAAATTATCATTTCATAGATTGGTTGGCAACAATGATTAAACAGCTCACTCTGCTCATTTTACTATCTGCATCTGTTTAGTCACAGATAGTTCTAGATGATTAGTATAACTACAAGAGGTTGTCTGTAAAGTGAAAAAGGAACTTCTGAATGGGTCTTCCCATAGTCTTAACAGTTAACACTCCTGACTGGGTAGGAACCTATGAGTCCTGGTAGGTAGTTTAGTCTCTAAGTAATGCTGTTTGCATTTTCTCCTATAACTACTTAAAAGGTTATTTGTTCGTCATGCTGACCCATCAACTCCTTTTAATTAGTCAAGATACCCTGTTAAGTGATCCAGTTGATATTCCCATGGAATGAAGGCATGACTGACATGTTTCAGCCCCCCCCCCTTGCTAAATGCACTCTCTGTGCATGCCCATGCCCTCTGGTGATATAAAATGATACATGTTTTTCAGATTCATGCACACCAGGTCAGACAATGAATGTATCAATAGCAAATCTGTTGCATTATCTCAACGGACAAATAGGAAGAGTTATGGTGAACATGAAGATCAGTTTGTCACAGGATGCTGCCAACATTATTCAGGAATCACTGAGTCATACAAACAAGCAGACCCAGAATATATTAAACCCTTTATTGGCTTCTATATCCGATGCTATTGAGGCTATTATTCTAACAATGCATAATGAAGACTATTCAATGTAAGTAATATTTTGTTACGGTAAATAATTGCTTAACTAAACCAATACTGCTTAATTATGGAGAGCGAGAGAACCGTGTTCAAATCTCGGCTGTGACATTGAATTTTTCAGTTGACTTTATTAACAATACTGCTTAGTCTACAAAACACATTTATAAGGTCTATAAGTTGCTTATACATTGACAAACTCTTTTATTATCTTTTTAATTAAAATCCAAAGCAGATCATGTTTCAAAACTACTCAATTGCATCTTCAGCTGTACCTTTTATGCAAGTTGTTGATGTAACATCGTTAAGGTTACTGCCTCTAGGGATGGATTGTTTGCTGCAGTATTGTCATTTATTGTAGGTAAAATTTGTTGATAGAATCAATTGGCAGTATTTCAAAGTTCAATAGGCAATATTTATTCTTTATAATAAATATTTTCTCCCAAATTATTAAATCCTAGGTGTATTTAATTGCTTTAATAATTTAACTTCAAGGTTTATTTAATGATAAAATATCAAAAAATATACTTATGGCCGATTAATCAATTTGTTTGCATTAAATGTTTCTAAAATGTTACTGCTCTGGTTTCCAAATTATGTGTAGTTTTTCCAATACAGTTCAACTGAAATATTTTCACTCTACTAATAATATGTAACGGTGACATGCTGTCAAAAATGTATTCAGTTTTAAAGCATCACTCTTACTGTATTCTCTATAGCCAGATTTTAACACTTCCAAAATTTGGTCTTAAGCAGTACGCTTTAAAACCTTAGATTTTATACCACAAATATTTACTTACCTTTAATGGATGTTAATTGTTAATAAAGATTTAAGAGAGAAATGAAAGGCAAACTATGTGCATTTAAGTTACCACTGATGGTTACATTGTCGCGTATATTACTAGGTTCAAAGTGTAAGTGTATTGACAGGGAAAACATTAAGAAATTATGCACTTATGTATTCAAGTTACTTCCAATAGAACATTTTTTGAAGAATATTTAAATAAACAATACTTCAGATTAAAAACAGATTATAAAAGCCACAAACTAGAGATAGGAAAAGAATAATGTTTCTGCTATTTTGGAATGGTTCCAAGAATGTTCAGTTATACAGTTTTAAAATAACAGTTCTCCATTTTAGCACTAGTGCAATAATTTGATTACTTCTATAACCATTTCCAAAAATAAGGCTTTGATCACAGAGTTACAACAGTTACAAGTATGTGCAAGATCTCGGAACCATCATCCCTGCTTCCAAATTACAATAGAGACTAACACGACTACTGTGTTTTTCAAATGGGATGATGTTTGTCCTTGAGCGCGGCCAGAGCGGCAACCAATCGGAGTTCCGCTGTGTTGTCATATTGCATTCGCCGTAAGCTAAGCATGACGCGTGCTAAGCGAATGTGTTTCTAATACATATAATTTGCGCTAAGACAAAAATTCAAATTTTGCAAAAAGTAACCCACTAGAAGGTAGGGAGTAATTTTCGTAACACAACCGTAAAAACCACATATTTTTAGCTCAAATAGTTTTCATAATACAAACAAATAAACATTCCCATATGTTATAATATAACCACGTAAGCACTGTAATGGTCACATTATTTGTATGTATGCATTATTGTATACATTATGTATATATATTTGTAATTATACAGAACTACTGACTTGATGGTGATAAAGAATTATGTTGTAAAACCAAGGCGTTTGTTAAAGCTGAAAGAGAGCAAACAGCCCACCAAGCTCACTTGTGTTACTTGTAGAATCTGCAGAACGTGAGCCGTCACATGTTTATGATTGTGTGTTATTTTTAAATCTGGGTTGGAGTTTATTTACCCTACACAGTTAATATCAGTATTCAGTTGTTGTTCAGAGAGCAAGCAGCAAGAGTAAAATAGTGCAATGGCTTATTGTGGTGAATTTAGTGGCGAGTCAAAGAGGCAGGTATTGCGAAGTCAGGCTCGAAGTATTATATTTAGGGTCTACTCGTTTTTTAAAAAATGTAACAATGAGGAACACAGAAATCAACTTGATTTCAAAAATCCTCAACAGCTTACTGCTAAAGCGTGTTGTGTCGGTAAAGCAAGTGTGTCTCGCATTTGCGGAGAGGCAAGAAAATCTGTTCCCAGTGATACTCCAGTGTTTGTATCGCCCAGAAAGCACATTGGACCTCCGAAGAGGATTACAAATTTAACTGACTTTGACAAGGACGTTGTACGCAGAACTGTTTTCGAGTTTTATGACCAAGGTGAATTCCCAACAATACAGAAAATAACTTGTGCCCTTAGAACTAAAATATCATACACTGGTTCAAATTCATCTACTTATAGAATTTTGAGAGGATTAGGGTTCAGGTACAGAAAGACAAATGATGGGCGACAATTTTTAATGGAGAGGAGTGACATTGTTGCGGCAAGAATAAAATTCTTACGCAAAATGCACGAAATTCGCAATTCTTGCGATACGAGACCTATATTTTACTTAGATGAGACATGGGTAAATAAAAACCACACTCAAAATTCAATCTGGCAAGATTCCTCAAAAAAGGGTGGCCTGAAGGTACCTGTTGGAAAAGGCAGTCGACTTATCATTTGTCATGTAGGGTCCGCTAAGACAGGATTTGTACCTGAAAGCAAATGGATTTTTCTGTCCAAAACCACCTCAGATTATCACGAAGAGATGACAGCTGATACGTTTAAAGAATGGTTTTTGAACAGATTCCTAAATTATTTAGAAGAGGGAAGCATAATTATAATGGATAATGCACCATATCATTCGGTTATTGAAAACAAAGTACCGAATACTGCCAGTAGAAAGAACGAAATTGTTGAATGGTTGCAAAAAAAGGGGGTTGAATTTTCGGCAACAGAAACTAAAAATGAGTTACTGCAACGAGTACTTCCATTTAAAAACCAGGGAAAAGTGTATCAGCTGGATCAACTTGCAATGGAAATGGGACACGAGGTAATCCGCCTCCCCCCTTATCACTGCCAGTATAATCCAATTGAGTTAGTATGGGCTCAAATAAAACGAGGGGTTGCAAACAGAAATAACACTTTTAAACTGACTGACGTTGAACGTCTTATTCACGAAGAAATTGACAAGGTAACTCAACAAGACTGGGAAGCCTGCGTGAGACATGCAGAAAAACTACAAGAAGACGACTTTTGGAAAGAAATAGGCCGTGACGATATTTTGGAACCTATCATCATAAATTTGCAAGACTCAGACGATGAAGACAGTGTCAGTGACGAATTGCCTCTTCACGTAACTGATGACAGTGATACGGATGAGCCACTGGCAGTTCCATTGGATTAAAAGCACAGGTAATTCATATCCTATAATTATATAACACTTAAAAAATACGTACGTAGCATGCGAGTATATTCCCAATTATGAATTTAAACACCAGGAGAATTATAAAAGTTTAGATAATTCAGTTTGGGTTGCTTTACGTCGACCATTCTAGCGACAGGCAGATGTGAGAGTGAGAGGGAAATATGAAAAGAGTGGGGGTAACGAGGTGGCAACGCTGTGCACGCAAATGCATCTTATTCGCTGTAGCTCAGAACTCTTCCCATTTGAAACTAATAGTAGAAGTCTTCTGGGAAAATGCACATGCAACAGGCAATTCGCCATTTAGGCTAGTAATCAATAATCATTAGAATCATGGAAAATGTTACAAGGCAGGTAGTAAGATGATGGATTTGAATTCCTTTAATGAAAATTAAAGCAGTGATGATGTAGATGTATTGTTGTTAGCAGTGCATTATGAATTTGCGCATGCATGGTGGAAGGGATGGAGCATTATTTTTCAATACAGGAGCAAAGAATGAATTGAACTCGAGGTAACAGTAGACCAAGAGTATCCTGGTGTTACAGTTTAGTGTAAATACTCGTGGACATATTTGACAGTTATTTGGAACTAAATTTATTTTTGAATTTGTGGAACTGTTACCGGAAAACACCTATTTATTGCACCTCTGTCACAAACCTCAAAGCATAAAAGTGAGAACCACATCAAGAAAATAAATAAATGATTTAGCATTAAGAGTAGAATATCAATATTGCAAATCTAAGAACCAAGAAATGGCTTAGGTTGTGGCATCTGTGGCTTGTATTTGGGTAGTCATGGTTTCAAACCCCTTGTATCATCCAATCTGACTTTTGTGTGTGTGTTTGTGTGGGGTTCCCCTAAGTTGCCAGACAAATACCAGATTGGGTCATGGTATTGAATATCCAAAGCTCCACCAACAGAACAAAAGAAATAGACATAAAAGTAGATGATACAGGATGACCTATGCAACTAAGGCCATCTAACAAGAAGTTACCTAAGCAGATGATACAGAAAGGCAATTACATAACTAAAACCATCTGTCCAGCAATACAGTGATGTAAAAGACAGCCATCAGTTCTACAATAAATAAAAAAAAATACTGTCGAAACTCAAAAGCAAGAACAAACCTACAGTAACTGTCGTGATATAACCAAGAAGTTAAAGTGACATTAGCTAAAAAAAAGCTCAGATCTAAAAAATAACTATTTCAGTGAAATAAAGAACTCTACTGAGTGACAAACATGTTTAAAACACAACTTAGGAGAAATGCTCCATGAATTTGGACTGCAAGATTTACCCTCAGATATTGAAATGTGTTCTGAGCATGTGCAGCTTATCCGATATCTGGGCTTTTTTTGGGGGCTTGGGAAACAGTTCTCACAACTGTACTCATTTGAAAAATGATTCCTACTTAAATTTTTCACCATTCATGTGCTGAAAATCACACTAAATGTCAGTCTAAGCCAAAACCATTTTGGATTTTAAGATGCACACCTACCTGTTCAGTCCAAATTCTAGGTTGTTATAGAACTATTGTGATTTTTTTGTACTTGCAGGGGAGCAACGGCAGAAGACAAAGCAGCAGTATCTTCAAAGAAAAGCGATGCTTCTCAGTGCTCTTTATATATGAAGGAACTTCATGGGTTCATTGCAAGAGCCGTCAACAATTACCTGTCCCCATTCCATAACCAAGAGACTGTAATTAAATGGTAATTATGATAATGCAGAAGTTTTAGTTTAATTTCAGCATTCTTTTCTTTAAGAACACATTTTTTTCATATGTTAAGGTTTACAATACAAGAAAAAAAAATCTGATGTGATACACTCACATGACTTTCCCTACTCTTGTACAAATTATTTTTACAAGCTCTTATTCTCCATCTATTTCATATTAATCAAGATAAACATTTGCAGAAATGATCTTTTGACATGTAAGAGAATTATATTTTACACATAGTGACCAGGTCTAAAAATATTTGATTATCGCTTAAGGCGTACTATGGATCCCTTGTTTTGTATTTACAAGGGCAATATAGAAATACACTAGCCTTTAAGCACATACATATCTCTTAATAGCTGGTTGCTAGGTGCAGCACCATTCTCTTTGCCACAGATTAATACTCTTTGCATATCCAAGACAAAAAAAATGAATAACGAATTCCCATTTGAGAAAATAAGTATTGAAAAATTTAAGAGAATAGCAAGCAATATCTCAAAAATGGTTCACTCAACAAAAAGAATGTATATGACATAAATTGTGTATTTTAACGCAATCTACATTTTTTGCGTAGTAAAATTTTGTCTATCTCTTATGGTTTACCAGTTGTGCAAAAGTTGTTCACAGTGAAGAATACTTTTGGAGACATTCCCAGGAAATTCAAGACATACATTGTATTTGTCATGAAAATATCTTAAATATATGATATTTTAATCAAAATCGTTAGAGCCATTTTTGAGAAAATTAAAATTTTCGAAAAATGTTCCATGTAAAGGGCAATCTGGGGTGGAGGGATTTTCTTGAAAACCTTCGTGTCGCATCTCTGGAAGATACTGAACCTAAATACCAAGTTTGGTGTTTATCTGACTGTTCGTTTCTGAGTTATGCTGTCCACAGACACACACGGACATGTTTTCAAAAATGCTCTTTTTGGATTCAGGGGGTCTCAAAACATATATTTCCGGTGAAATCTTGGTATCGAATTTTTGGGTGGAATACAATACTTCCACTACTTACTGTATGTAGTAGAGAAAGTAATAAATTGAAGGCATAAATTGAGAATAACTTAAGCTGAATACATGTAAAGCAGTAGCAAATATTGAACCTGCTTGTTTGATTTGGCTTAGGCGAGGCGTCTATTTTCAAAAGTTTTTATATATCAATATTTCAGAATGAGATAAAATTACTGCTTCAATGGTTTGGCAGTAGAATGTTAGCATCTAAATCCAGAGGTCCAGGTTTTGACTCTGGATAGAGGGTGGTACTTTTTTTTCAGCCAGAATTAATGCTGATCCTTTTTAGAGTCTGGATGTTTGAATCAAAGAGTGCATGCATGATGCGATAGATTAGATTTTTGGCTTACGTAAATATAATTACGTATATTTGAAAAAGTGTGTTGTTATGTAATTATTTAGCTCCACGTTGAGGGACGCCAATTTGAAGAAATATTAATTCTTCAATTTGCAGTTTGTATATTAAGCCCCACGCTTTGGGAAGCCAATTTGCGGAAGTATAGGTTACGTAGTTGTTTGGTAGTTGTTTGGAGGAGTTTTCCCGACAATTGTAATTTGAAGAAGATGTTTGTTACCAACTTTGAAAAAGTTATTTAGCTGGATATGAGGTGTGAGAATCCCCACGTATGTGCGTCACTTTAAAAAAATGTATTTAGGTTACGTAATGAAGATACACTTTGATGTTGTTTGATGCTTGGGACGCCAAACTTTATAGTGAAGATGATGCTTATTTTACGTAATATTATTAAAGTTATCTCCCCCGGCTGCTTTCAGTCGCTCTATAGAAACACAAGTTCTTTTTAGGTTGTGATAAAACAAATTAAAATGTGTCACAGAATTTACTTTTTAATTTCACTTCTTTTTATTTCTCTTTATACTTGCACATTTATAAACACAACACTTTATAAAAGAAAAACTGTTAGCACTTTATATATTCTAGCGGAGAACACAATTTTTACCATCCGTACTCTACAACATCTTACCCGCGACTGACTAAATTCAACGGTAAAAAATCTTATAGCTTCGGTAATGCCAGTCTCTTATTGGCTAATTCTAGTCCAATAGAACTTAAGTATTCAAACTAAAACCCCTCTTTACCTTTGATTGGCTAATTCCAAACTGTAATCGAAATTATGTCATTACCGATCTTTTCATAACCAGTACTTTTAAAACTCCAGACACATTATTGTCACCAAAATTACATTATTACCTCATTATTAACATCCTAAAACATATTATTCTCACAGTTTTTGCACTATTAGAGGATATAAACATTTACATATCACTAATAAATATGTTTACAATAAAAAGTAAGTATTTACAATGACATATACAATATAAATAATAATTATATACATATTGTTTTCAAGGTGGGCTGTTATTGAATTTAATAATAATAAAACACAATTAATATCATGTAGGCATTAAAATACTGCCTCAATGATTAATATAGACAAGAAAACCAAAAGTAATGAAAAGTCCAAGGATTAAAATAAACTGTAAACAGCTGAACATCATTGCCAAAGAGTAGTTTTTCAAACTCAGAGCTACCAATATGACCTTATATGTTAAAGGCAACATATAAATGGATCAGTTTAAAGAAATTGGCGATATTGTTATCATCATGATGATCATTAACTATAAGGATACTGCTACTTGTGTGAAAAGATGATCTGATTAATTTTGCAGCATTTCTGCAATGGAATTTGTTTTAAATTGTACATATTCTTGGAGTTAGTTGGAACTCAGCTGATTTTCTTCTTCTTCTTTTTTAAGGGCTAGAATTAAAGTTTATGTTTAGTTACAAACAACAGAGGCAATGCTTTCTCTAAGATGGAACCCCTAGCTCAATTTTATTTTGTGTTCACTTATCAGGCTAGAGGGAGAGAGAGAGATGTATAAACCATTATGTACACAAGTAATTACTAACTCCATGTTGCAATAGCTAGAGGCTGATCGCTTTATCCTGCCTCTGTGCACAGGGGCAGAATGCAGTAATGGATTTGGCACATGGTCATCATGTCACCTCCTCTATGTTCATTGAAGCATGCTTTGCAGGATCAGTGCCTCTTTGTTCAAGTAGCTTCACAAGGAGCTCACAAGGTTAACTTGTACTTGACCTAGCAGAAGAAAAATTCCCATGCAATTTATGAAATTGAGCCTGGGTCTGTTTATACAAGAAGTAACAGTTTTATACTAATGCTATTTGGATAGCTGCATGATTAATAGAACTGGAAAATATTATATAACTTCTTATATTTTCATTTTATAACATTTTTGTAAATGACATAATTTGTCACAAAAGTTCCGTTAATAAACTTTTATCATACATCATTCTGAAAGCTCCATAGTAGTACAGATATTTTGATTCTTAGTTTCTCTACTGCTTCCCTAGGGTAGGTAGAGGAAGTAAAGTATTCCATCCAAAAATATTAGTATCGAGATTTCACAGGAAATCTTGTTTTGAATTCACCTTTGAATTAATAAAAAAATATTGTGTTGCATACATATGACTTCTCAACCCAGTATCATTTAATTAGATCTCTCTTCTACAAGCTGTTCTTACAAAAGATTACTTCTGTACCATATACATTAGGTAGAGAAGGTATTGGATTCCATCCAAAAATTTGATACCAAGATTTCACCAGAAATACATGTTTTGAGGCCCCGGAATTCAAATAAAGTATTTCAGAAAAAAGGTCTGTGTGCCTGTGAATAGCAAAACTCATGAATGAAAAGTTGATAAATACCAAACTTGGTATTTCAAAGATACTGAACTTAAAGATGCAACACAAACATTTTCAAGAAAATCTCCCAACCCTAACTACCCTTTAGAATGGATTTTTTTAAAAAAATTTATGTTTTTTATAAAATGGCTCAAATGATTTTGGTTAAAATATCATATATTTAAGATATTTACATGACAAAATGTGTATCTTGAATTTTCTGGAAATAGCCTGTGAAGTCCTCTTCATTTGGATGGAATTTTATATAATCTTGTATAACTGATAGATTTTAAGCCATAGATATAATGCACTACACAAAAATTGTTGATTTATGTAAAACACACAATTTATTTCAAGTAACTTTTTTGTGGCAACAGCAGTTTTCAAGATATCCATAATTAATGGTTTGATTTATTCAATACTTCATCAGTCCTGTCGACATTCAGTTGTTTCTTGCGATTGCATGGAAAGAGTATGGAATTGTAAGGCCAGCATATCACATCCATTTAACTATTGGCATTCCCTTTGTATCTATAATGAAATGTGTGCAAAAGGTATTCTTGATTAAAATGAAGGAGATAGAAAAATAAACCTTCATAAGAATAATTTTGTATAGCCACTAATAAACGATTGAGGGTAGAGAAAGTCATGTGAATGTAACACATCAGAATTTTTTCTATCTGCTTCATGTTAATCAAGATAAGCATTTGCATAAATGGTTTTATTAGGCATTACATTGTACATACAAGGGGAATATTGAAATAATAGCAATCTGCTTTTTAAAGATTTATATGCTGGCTTTGAAATTTCATACTCTTTGCATGACATCACGAGAAACAAAATAATGTATGATAAACATTTAAACCAATAGTAACAAATATCTCAGAAATGGTTAATACCACAAAAAATGTTGAGTAAATTGTGATCTATATTTTTCATATAGTTTTAGTCCATTTCTTATGGTGCGCCACTTAAAGAAAATTATACAAAATTCACTCAGAATGAAGAGGACTTCATAGATTACACATAGAAAATTCAAGATATACGTTTAAGATACTTGTATGGCTAATAAAAATGTATGTTATTTTAACAAGATAATTGGAACTATTTTTAAGAAAGTCAAAAATAGTGAAAAATTTTCCATATAAGGGGTTGTTTGTGGTGGAGAATTTTCTGAAAAACTTTGCTTTGCTTCCTCGGAAGATATTTACCCAACTTTTCATTTTTGACTTTGCTTTTCACAAGTATATGTACACACATGGGCCTTTTTCTAAAAATGCTTTTTCTGGGTTCAGGGAACCTCAAAAACTTTTATTTGTGGTGAAATCTTGATATTGAATTTTTGGGTGGAATATAGTAGTTCCTTTACTTACTATTGGAGCGTGTGTATGAGAGGGGGGGGGGTTCAGAGTGAGGTGGTGCACCATCATGTTGCTAAACAATTGTTATGTTATATTTCTATTGCAAATGTGGTGTGATATACATTGTGCTTGTAATTTGAAACTCATATTTAGCTTGTTATTTAAAAGTAAATGCCAATATTTTTAATTTTAATTTGTTAATAAGTATTTCTACGCAGTATCAGTGACAATTTAACATCCTCATCCTTTTGCAATGTATTAAAAGTCTGATGTGTTACACTCACATGACTTTCTCTACTCTTGTACAAACTATTTATACAAACGCTTATTCTCCATCTACTTCATGTTAATCGAGATAAACATTTGCAGACTCTATCTTATTGCTAAGTTTCTTGTAGATGTAAGGAGAATATATATTTACAAGGGCAATATAGAAATACAGTAGCCTTTAAGCACATACATATCTCTTAATAGCAGGTTGCTAGGTGCAGCACCATTCCCTTTGCCAGAGATTAATACTCTTTGCATATCCAAGACAAAAAAATGACTAACGAATTCCCATTTGAGAAAATAAGTATTGAAAAATTTAAGGGAATAACAAGCAATATCTCGAAAATGGTTCACTCAACAAAAAAAATGTATATGACATAAATTGTGTATTTTAATGCGATCTACATTTTTTGTGTAGTAAAATTTTGTCTATCTCTTATGGTTTACCAGTTATACAAAAGTTGTTCACAGTGAAGAATACTTTTGGAGACATTCCCAGAAAATTCAAGATATACATTTTATTTGTCATGAAAATATCTTAAACATATGATATTTTAAACAAAATCGTTAGAGCCATTTTTTATAAAATTAACATTTTCGAAAAATGTTCCATGTAAAGGATAATCTGGGGTGGGCGATTTTCTTGAAAACCTTCGTGTCGCATCTCTGGAAGATACTGAACCTAAATACCAAGTTTGGTGTTGATCCGACTGTTTGTTCCTGAGTTATGCTGTTCACAAACAGACACACACACGGACATGTTTCCAAAAATGCTTTTTTTGGATTCAGGGGGTCTCAAAACATGTATTTCTGGTGAAATCTCGGTATCGAATTTTTGGGTGGAATACAATACTTCCCCTACTTACTATACATAGTAGTGAAAGTAATTACAGAACATAAATGGTAGTGTTCATCTTACTACAGCAGTTTTATTACTTTGTTTATAACTTACCTGTTGTAAGTAGAGGAAGTGTTCCAGCAATTTGATAGCAAGATCTCACTAGAAGTGCATGTTTTGAGAACACTACAACACTACAACCCCCACCCCCAAAGAAAGAAAAAAAGCATTATTAGAAAATGTGTAAGAGGGAAGAAGGGAAACCAAACTTGGTGTTTAAGTTCAGTATTTTCTAGAGATGTGGCAAAAAAATTTACAGGAATATTCCTCCACTCCAAACTCCCTTTACATGGAAAAGTTTTTCATTATTGTTTATTTACTCAGAAATGGTGCTAAGGATTTTGATTAAAATACTGTATGTTTAGGATATTTGCATGACAAATAAAATATATATTGATTTTTTTTGCAAATAACTCGGAAGTCCTCTTCATTCTGAATGAATTTTGTATAACTGATAGACAAAGAATTACTCAAAAAATGCAGATATTGATAAAACACACTTTTATTCAAATAAGTTTATATGTCGACCATTTCTGGGATGTTTATTGTTATTGGTTTGCCCCACCCTAATTCTCAAATTACCTTTATAAACCTTTAATCAAGAATAACTTAGTGTGCTAAGCCACGAGATAATAAGATCAGGTTATCAGGGTGCAGTAGTTGATTAATACACAATTTGACCAATATTAAACACATTACTCACTAACTTGCTCACTCTTGCTTGCAGTGGGTCCATGACTTAGGATGCAGCATGATATTTTGAAATTATGTGAAACAAACATTTCAAACTACGTTTTAATAAGCTGTAACAACAAATACATATAAAATATATTTTGGTTTAAGTAATGAATTTGACAATGTTAGATTCATTTTCACTTGCCCCAAAGGCTCTTAAATCCACTTACTTGATGTAGTGTGCTAGAAAGTGTTTTTTAATCACTGCCAGTCTTTATGCCATGTATGTCTGAATTTACTATTCTTATAATCACAAACTTTGGGTATTAACCTTCCCAACATTAAACCAGTTTCCTAAACTGGGAATATGCATTTAACAAATGAATAATTAATATAAATTAAATTAAATTCACAATATAGACATTTGAAATACCCATTACACTTCTTTAAATTTCAGTGTCATTCTACTGGATACCATGACTTTAAATTAAACATTTAATAATTAAGTGAATATTACCTATATATTGTAATGAAAAGAAGCTAGAAACAGTGATGTGTATTGAATTTATTTAAAGGTGAGTCGGAATTGTTACACTAACATCACTTAAGTTTACTCACTTAACATGTTTCGGGAAACAGTTGTTCCCATCCTCAGAAGGTTAATTCGACTGGCCCGTGTTGTTGGTGTTTCCGTTTTTTGGACTGGATCCTGTGGTGGCATCTTGTGGTGGAGAAATGTACTTCCAGAGAGGATTTGGTGGCGGCAAATCAAAATTCATTAGATTTGTGTTGTGTTTTAGAATGGTGATCTTCTCCCATGCATCTAATTCGGCTGCAAATTTGGCTGGTTTGACTAATGTAATATTGGGTTTGATGTTGTGATTAGTGATCCAAAAATGGTGTGAAACTGCAGATTTGTCCATTTGTTTGTATTTAATACATCTCATGTGCTCCTTTAGCCTAGTTTCTAAGTTTCTTTTTGTCTTACCTATGTATACTTTATTGTAATCTGAACAATTGATTTTATAGATTCCAGCTTTTTTGTCTTGTGGAATGGGGTCTTTTAACTTGTTACAAAGTAATTTCTCTATGTTAAATTTGTTCTGTGGAGCTAGGCTGATGTTATGTTTCATGAAAATCTTCTTAAATTTGTGAAATGTTCCTGGGTGGTATGTGAATTTCTTGAACTTTAGCTCTTTATCTTGCTGGCTGAGATTTGTTGTGTTTCTGATGTGCATCTGTCGTTTGAATTTTGCAATTTTTTTTGTCAATAGTTGCTTTGTTGTACCCATTATGTATTGCTGTGTCTACTATATGCTGGTATTCTTTTTTATTTAAGGGGGTATATACCAGTCTATGTGTTAGGCTGTTTAGTACTGCATGTTTGTGTGTGGTTGGATTGAAACTCTTATTTTTTATGTAATTAGTAGTGTGTGTTGGCTTCCTGTATATGCCAAAGGTTAGGTTCTTTTGTTCTCTGATGATTTTTAGGTCTAAAAATGGTAGCATGCCTTCTTTTTCTATTTCTATGGTGAATTTTATTGATTGGTTCTGTAGGTTTAGTAAGGCTAAGGAGTCTTGTTCAGAACCAATCAATAAAATTCACCATAGAAATAGAAAAAGAAGGCATGCTACCATTTTTAGACCTAAAAATCATCAGAGAACAAAAGAACCTAACCTTTGGCATATACAGGAAGCCAACACACTCTACTAATTACATAAAAAACAAGAGTTTCAATCCAACCACACACAAACATGCAGTACTAAACAGCCTAACACATAGACTGGTATATACCCCCTTTAATAAAAAAGAATACCAGTTAGAATACCAGCATACAGTAGACACAGTAATACATAATGGGTACAACAAAGCACTATTGACAAAAAAATTGCAAAATTCAAACGACAGATGCACATCAGATACACAACAAATCTCAGCCAGCAAGATAAAGAGCTAAAGTTCAAGAAATTCACATACCACCCAGGAACATTTCACAAATTTAAGAAGATTTTCATGAAACATAACGTCAGCCTAGCTCTACAGAACAAATTTAACATAGAGAAATTACTTTGTAACAAGTTAAAAGACCCCATTCAACAAGACAAAAAAGCTGGAATCTATAAAATCAATTGTTCAGATTGCAATAAAGTATACATAGGTAAGACAAAAAGAAACTTAGAAACTAGGCTAAAGGAGCACATGAGATGTATTAAATACAAACAAATGGACAAATCTGCAGTTTCACACCATTTTTGGATCACTAATCACAACATCAAACCCAATATTACATTAGTCAAACCAGCCAAATTTGCAGCCGAATTAGATGCATGGGAGAAGATCACCATTCTAAAACACAACACAAATCTAATGAATTTTGATTTGCCGCCACCAAATCCTCTCTGGAAGTACATTTCTCCACCACAAGATGCCACCACAGGATCCAGTCCAAAAAACGGAAACACCAACAACACGGGCCAGTCGAATTAACCTTCTGAGGATGGGAACAACTGTTTCCCGAAACATGTTAAGTGAGTAAACTTAAGTGATGTTAGTGTAACAATTCCGACTCACCTTTAAATAAATGAATATTACCTGTTTAATTTGGCTGGGGAGGCAAGCACTGTAGAAGCCAAGGATCTTCTTTCTTATATGACATTCCACTGCTATTCTGGTGCATATCACCCTGGATGTAGTAGAACTCGAAATCCAGCCACCTTCCTATCCTGATTGCTGATCTTGTAGCATGCAAAGGTTGCAAACCGAAGATCCTCCGTAAAGTAATCACTCTACCCCACAAAGTCCCATTTGACTTTGGACAGCTGATGGTTTGATGTAAGTGTATGAAGTTCCGCAATACTAGCATGTGATGTTTAAATTTGCTGGCATACTTGCTACATATAAGAATTGCTGGTAGCAAAATTATACTAAAGCTGCTGATTGCCATATGAGAGTAGACATGATGGTTACTAGGCGTACTGTTAAAAGTTACATCATTATAGCCATACAGGACTGACTACCCTGCGTTGTCCCCCGTGGTGTAGTGGTTACCATGCTAGTTTCTAGTTCCCGATGTTGCGGGTTCAAACCCGGCAGAGGACAATGGATTTTTTCGGGCGTAAAAATCCTTAACATGGCTTCCTTCGGAAGGGAAGTAAAGCCGATGGTCCCGTGTTGTAGATTTATGGCACGTAAAAGAACCTCAAGCTTGATAAAGGGGCCTCTGAGCAAAAATTACCGGTCTTTCATGCCCTATATAGAACGGGACGCTAAGGACCACAGCAGTTAAAGAGCGTCCATAAATAAAACTCAATTTAATTTAATTTGACTGCTCTGCACACACAAACTATATTCTCACTGCTATAACGTTGCATTTGACAGCTAGTGTTTAAGTTGGTACACTCGCAAAAAAAAAAACAGATGAAAAGCTTTAACCGTTTGACTTCCTAAGCCAATTACAAGACAGCGTTCCGGATGGTTGATGACAAAGCGGAAGCGGAACGCTAACTGGAAGCTGCTCTGTTGCCGGATGTAGTAGCTATTCCCAACCACGTGCTTCAGTTTGTGAATCTCTAGCACGTGCATCGAGTTGTTCTTTGCATGCTACATATTGTTCATTTATACATATATTTATTTATATTTATCTATTTTTATATATATTTCATTCATGTTATTTATTAATACAAGATTTAAGTGCGACAATGTCTGAAAAACGATGTCGATCGCTGAGTGATGATTCATGAATTGAAAATCCTTTGCGCCGAGGTGTGCCACTTAATAGTCAGGCATTGGAACTATTGAGGACCCGGGAATTCTTTGAAGAGGAAAAGGAGCGCGTGAAGCTTCACGGCCATTCCTCTATTCCTGCCGATAAAGCCATACACTGTCACTTCAACCCTATCAAATTAGTGTGGAGCGACATTAAGGCTTATGTGAGGGAGAACAATGTCAGTTACCATTACCGAGGTGGAAAGGCTTTTGTGGGAAGGTGTGGTAACGGTGGACATGGCTTCGTGGAAGAAGAAAGTAGATCATGTAAGTAAGCTAATACGAAAAGCAGAAGAAATAGGCAGAATTATTAGTGAGTGTGAACCATTAATGAGATGCCTTGGTGAAGATGATGATGATGACTATGATGCTTGCAGTTTTAAATTGGTGAGTGAAAATAGCTTTATCGCAGCTTATAATTTGTTTCATTTCTCATCATTATAACAGGAAAGTTTGCATTATTCTGTTTCTATATTGTCAAAAGTGCCTAATTTATTGTACATATGCTGCAATGTTTATGCAGAGTTATTTTCAATTAACAATAATAATACAAAATAGTTATTATTTAGTTGACTTTTTTATGCAGCTTAGACACGATAGAAAGAACTATCAGCTGTTGTTGTTTATTAGCCACTCTGGCAACGTCGCAACCACAATATAGACAACTTTACGCGAAGCCACATGAACTGTCAAGTGCAAAGATTCAGCGGCAGGGGTATAACTATGCAGAACTGACTTCTCTCATGAGCACTTGTGGTTTTCTTCTAGAACATCAGGTGAGGGAACGGAGTCAAGTCAATCTCGCTACAGTCCAAACCATTTAATTTTCCCCTGGCCTTTGGAATTTCAAGTGACATGCTTATAAAAAAAGTCACAGGTTTGAATCCTGAAATACTTCATACTTTTTTGAGGTGCTAAGTTGCTGTTTGTTTCTGGTGGTCATGCAGAGTGGAATTTCAAATCAGCCATTAGCAACAAGCTTTTTAAAGATTTGACTAACACTTGAGCCCCCCTGTATTTCCCTTTTATCTTTAATGAAATGTGTAATGAAACCATTTCTATAAATGCCAATTGACTTGAAGTAGATAGAAACATAGATTTTTACAAGAATAGTTTGTAGAAGCTACATAAAAATAATATTGGGTAGAGAAAGTCATATGAATACAACACATTTAAGCATTTACATCATTCATAAAGCATCAGCCTGTACAATTCATGCCAAACTTTTTTTGCATAGCATTGCTATTTCTGAAATATTAGTTATTCATGTTTGTTTTCTCAGGTTGAGTGTTACTATGGAGCTCATCTATGAAACTCATTAGAAAATGCTTAATTCTGCAGTTTTTCAACCTTTTTTGTTTCATCTTTTCTTTTTTTCATATGAGCTCATTATTAATAAAAACTGGCATGTGTTATCAACAGTCAAGTGTTGTTTCCACATTTTGCAGGTAATCAGGTCCATGTTGCCTAATTTGAAACTGTATCTAGGCAAACATTTATCATGAGTTACCCTAAATCCAAAAAAGCATCTGATGTGATATATTCACATGACTTTCTCTATCCTCTATTGCTTATTAGTGGGTATACAAATTATTCTTACTCAAGCTTATTTTTCTATCCACTACATTTTAATCCAAATAAGCCTTTGCAAAAATAGATACATTACACATTTCGTTATAGATCCAAAGAGGAAAAGCGATAGTCAAATGTTTAAGAACTGGGTATTATGTTGGCCTTAAAATTCCATAATGTTTCCATGCAATCATGAGAAACAACTCAATGTTGAAGAGACTAAGTGAATGATCAAGAAATGAAAAATTTAAACATTTAATAACAGATATCTCAGAAATGGCCTTATACCACAAAAAAACTTATTTAAAAGTGTGTTTTAAAGAGATATACATGTTTTGTGTAATATGTTTTCCTCTCTTGCTTAACTTTTACCAGTTATACAAGATTATACAAAATTTCTTCCAAATGAAGTGGACTTCACAGGCTATTCGCAGAAAATTCAAGATATACATTTTATTTTTCATGTAAATATCTTTAATGATTTTGATTAATATAATATGGTATTTTATAGCTATTTTTAGAAAATTAAAATTTTCGAAAGATCTTCCATGTAAAGCATACTCTGGGGTGGGGGATTTTCTTAAAAATCTTCATGTCGCCTCTTTGGAAGGTACTGAACTTAAAAATGAAAACTTGGATCAACACCAAACTTAGTATTTGAGTTACGCTGTTCACAGATAGACAAAGGATGGAGGTTACAGAAAGTTATATGAATGTGTCACATCAGATTTTTTTAATATGGATAGTATAATTCACATAAAATGTATCTGATTGTTAACCATCAGGTATCTTTTTATTTGTTGTATTTTATATATTTTGTTTTAAGCTCTACTCCTGCGGCAAGTCGTTGTGTTGAACTTTTCCTTCACCATGCTTGCTTGGTGCGTCCTTTAGGTGACGGAGGTCGTTTGAAGCTTGCAACAGATTTCAACCAGGTAAAAATTGAAAATAATTATAAAAGCAAACTCAAACTCGGTAATCTAATTTTCTACTAAAATGTTTTACAGAATTGGTTATCAACAGTGTTAGATTCAGGTTTACAAATTGATGCGTGAGATGTTTTGATTTGTGTTGCAGATGGAGGTAGCAGTTGCACCACTCTGTAGGCAAGCCTCAGAACTTGGTCGACACTATCGCATGCTGAGGTCCATGCGTCCATTGTTGTTTATGCCTCCGGAAGAAATTGCTGCTAGTCCTGCACTCGGAGATGTCATACCATACAGTCTTGTTTTGCTTTCTTTGTTTTCCCATGGTCCTCCAGAGCTTCTTTCACCACACCAGGTAATTCCATGTTGCTTGGATCTTGAGTTCAGCACATGAACTTAAAATCATTAAAAGCTGGTTCACAATAACTCAAGAACAGGAACCAGAATGTAAAGGAAAACAAAGTACATTTTATTTATAGCACAGCAGTAACAAGAATAGGAATGCATAGTGATGACTGTATTGTCATACCGCAAAGGGTAATTTATATGGTAGAACTATTCAGTATCATTATATTTACATTTACTTTACAACTGCGACACAGCGAAAAGCATTTCAGAATTATCCAGCTTTAATCTAACACATCTCGGTAATTTAGGTAAGTTCTGCTACAGTAACTGAAAGGGAAAGGGTTTTTACTTTGAAATCATTTAAACCATAACTGGCATTTTTATTACAAAGGAAGAATTTAAAGTTTTAACATGGTTACCTTTCAGCTCAATTTTTGAAGATTTAGAAGCTTGTAACAGTGATGTGTCATAATTTAAAATAGAGAGTTGAGGGTTGTTACACTACATCACTATGATATTCTTACTTGTAAGAAGTAAGAATATCATAGTGATGTAGTGTAACAACCCTCAACTCTCTATTTTAAAATACAAAAAAATGGTTACCTTTGTCTCTTTGAGGCAGGTCAACACGGTTTCCCATGTTGACCCACTGATACCTAGCACACAAAAGAATGAATGCTGGCTGTCCCTTAGTGTGAATGTGCTAACTTCGTCCCTCCTAACCTTTACGCCACAATCGGCCAATACTGCTAACCCCTAATATGTAACTCCCCCAAATATACTAAACCCCTAAAAAATATGCCACAATATCAGTGGCAAAGTGAAAAGTGATTTTGCACATTAGGATGTCATTTGTTTGTAACTGACAAATATTTTTTCTCCTGCTTCCAAATCGTTCAACATAATGCAGATAATTCAACAAAATTCTATATAGTTAATATATTTCTAAATGCAGAGATATTACTTCAGATTCTCTAGCAACAACGTCTTGCTAAGCATCATTCCTTCATTAATAGCTTACATTAAGGTTATTTTTTGTTCTCGGTTAGAAATTAACAATTTTTAGCTTTATTTTGGTCTGTGGCAATAGCCAGTTCTGAGTTGCTATAAATAAACTACAAGTGTTGCTTTCACTATAAGAACCAATGCTCAGTGAATCTGAGGGAGTCAGGATGCACATTTGCCAGAATTCCTTCTAGTTTGAGCTTTCAGCTAGAGAGAGCTCCAGGTTACAACCTTCTTGAATAATTTCTACAGCGAAGAGTCTAAAATACATAATGGGGAACGCAAAGGAAAACTCACATTGAGATAGATGTGTTTTAACTTTGTCATTCTCTTCTGGTATTTGTTCCTGGTTATTGTGAACCAACCTTAAATATTTGAGCACCTAACAATAACATAAAAATTCTGTGAACATAGCCAGCAAACCAATCATTATGTTAGCTCTGTATTTAGCAAAAAGAAAGGTCTTGTGAAGCATTTCACTGCTTCTTGATTATACTCTATAAAAAAAAAAATCTGATGTGTTACACTCACATGACTTTCTCTACTCTTGTACAATCTATTTTTACAAACGCCTATTCTCCATATGCTTCATGTTAATCGAGATGTCAATCTTATTGGTAATTTTCTTGTAGATGCAAGGGGAATATGGTAGCTTTTAAGCGATAGTCAAATATTTTAACGCTGGTTACTATGTGGCGCATTCCATTCTCTTTGCATGTCCAGGACATAAAAAAAATGAATAACGAATTTGAGAAAAAGTATAAGTATTGGAAAATTTAAGAAAATAACAAGCAATATCTCGAAAACGGTTCACTCAACAAAAGAAATGTATATGACATAAGTTGTGTATTTTAACGCGATCTACATTTTTTGTGTAGTAAAATTTTGTCTATCTCTTCTGGTTTACCAGTTATGCAAAAGTCGCTGACAATGAAGAATACTTTTGGAGACATTCCCAGAAAATTCGAGATATACATTTCATTTCTCATGACATTATCTTAAATATATGATATTTTCATCAAAATCGTTAGAGCCATTTTTGAGAAAATTAAAATTTTCGAAAAATGTTCCATGTAAAGGGTAGTCTGGCGTGGGGGGATTTTCTTGAAAACCTTCGTGTCACATCTCTGGAAGATACTGAACCTAAATACCAAGTTTGGTGTTTATCCGACTGTTCGTTTTTGAGTTATGCTGTTCACACACACACACAGACACACACATGAGACACACACACGGACATGTTTCCAAAAATGCTTTTTACTTTCTCTACTACGTATAGTAAGTAGGGGAAGTATTGCATTCCACCCAAAAATTCGATACCGAGATTTCGCCGGAAATACATGTTTTGAGACCTCCTGAATCCAAAAAAAGCATTTTTGGAAACATGTCCTTTTCACAGTATTCCACTTATAAACTAACTTAACCTATGTAGAAATTTCTTTGCCAGCTACGCTGCTCCTTTTGCCTGGCACCCCTTCAGGCTCATCTGAGCATTCCTTGCTACCCTTAATCCCTATTGCCCATCCTCTCCCTCCTCTGTTTGTCCTTCTATCTTTCTTATCTCTCTTACTTTCTTTAAGAACTCCCCCATATTCTGATTTTTCTTTTCTTGTTAACATTTTAATTGTTACTATTTTTTCCCATTTTTCCTCCCATACTTCTTGTCTCCATTCTGCTAATTCTTTGGATTCTGTCACACAATGCTCTGTGCTTTCACTACCTCCGCATAATTCACAAATTCAGTTTTTTCTGCCTCTTAGCCCTCTCAGGTACATTGATCCTGTTCTCATCCATGCAAACGCTTCTTTTTCTGCTTTATTACAATAATCCACATACCCTTCTCTTCCCCATTTCCATTTTACTAATCTATAGAACCCTAATGATTTTTTATTCTCTAAGCTTTCCCAAATCTCTTCTCTCTCTATGTCCTCCACTCTGTTTCTTACTGTTATCCAGAAGCCGTTGCCATTTCTTTCTCCTGTTCTCCAAATATCTCCCATTCCTATCTTCTCCATAATTTTTTCTACCCCTGTCCACCAGCTATTTTTATTTTTTGTACTCTTTTGTTGTTCCATGCATATCTTTAAAATTTCCCCTTCATCTTTTCTCAGGCATCTAAACCAAAATTTCAATATCCTTTCTAGTATCACTCCCTTTCTTCTTGTTCTTCCTAATTCCACTAATGCTACTTCCCCTGGTGCTGATCTTGGTAACCTCAATAGCTCTTTACAGAATGTTCTATAGCTCTGGTCTATTTTTCTGCTTAATTCAGATCCCTCTCCCCCCCAAATTTCTACTGCATATAGCATTCTTGCTTCTACCAATGCTTCATACATTCTTTCTATCCATTTAGTTGGCATTTCTAATTTGTATTTGCACATCCTTACTCCTCATTGCCACCTTTCCTTTAGCTATAACTTTTCTGTTATGTGCCACCCATTCACCATTACTGCTCATCCTCACCCCCAAATAATCCAACTCCTTGACAACTTCTAACTTTAAAAAAAGAAGAGAAATGGCAGATGGAGGGTTTAGTTTATTTCCTCTTTTAAATATCATAACTTTTGATTTATTTATATTTACTTTAATTCCCCATTCTTTGCAGAATTCATGTATTCCGTTGATTGCTTTCTGTAGCCCAATTACTGTTATAGCCCCGACCATAAGATCATCTGCATATAGTAAACCTGGTATCTCTCTATTTGCTACAATGGGGCAGTGCAGATTTTTTTCTTTCACTCTTTCTAATATGTCATCTATGAATATATTAAATAATATAGGGCTCAAGTTGCACCCTTGTCTTAATCCTATTTTTTGCTCCGGCATTTCTGTAATTAAATTATTTTTACATCGTATACAAAATCTTATATCTTTATAAATCTTCTTGATTTCGTTTATAAAATTTTTGCTTACCCCCTTCTTGCTTAATTTATAAGCTAATGCTTCTCTATTTATTATATCAAATGCTTTTTCAAAATCTTCAAAAAACATGTATATCCTTCCTCTTTTCCTGCTGAGATACTTATCTATTATATGAGGGTAATCCCAAAAGTAAGGTCTCCAATTTGTTTTAAAATACAAAGAAAGTTTTATTGACAACAAATGATACATAGTTTTGAAGCTTTAACATTTGTCTATTTTTCCACATAATCGCCATTTCGGTTGATGCATTTTTGTAGACGCTGTGACAGTTTTTGTATGCCCATGTCATACCAGCTTGCCACCTTGCTCTTGAAAAAGTGATGGACCTCATTTTTCACTTCATCATCGTCACCGAAGCGCCTTCCAGCCAAGTGTTCTTTCAACTTGGGAAAGAAGTGGTAGTCACTGGGTGCTAAGTCCGGACTATAGGGTGGATGGGTGATGGTTTTCCATCCAAAATGTTGCAGAAAATTCTTGGTTTGAGGGGCGGTGTGGGGGCGAGCATTGTCATGGAGAAGGCTTATGCCCTTGCTCAACATTCCTCTTCTACGGTTCTGAATTGCCCGTCTGAGTTTTTTTAATGTCTGACAAATACCTGTCGGCATTTATTGTTGTCCCAGGATCCATAAAGTCGACCAACAATATCCCCTTTCGATCCCAAAACACAGTTGCCATGACTTTACCAGCAGACTGTGTTCTCTTGAATTTTCGCGGCTTGTGAACCAGAATGCCGCCACTCACGTGATTGTTGTTTGGTCTCAGGTGTGAAGTGGAAAGCCCAGGTTTCATCACACGTGACTTGAATCCAAAAGGTTGTCCTTTTCATCTGCATAGAAGAAATTGTGGGAAGTTTCAGCGCGTTGCCTTTTGTGATCTTGTGTCAGCATTCTTGGGACCCATCTTGCGCACACCTTCCGAAATTTCAACTCTTCAATCAAAGTCCGATGAATAGTGCTTCGAGAAATCTCAGGAACAACAATGCAGAGCTCATTGAGAGTGATCCGCCGATCTTGAAGCATGATTTGTTCAACCTTTGTGATTGTTTTGTCAGAAATGGACGGTCTCCCGCTTCTTTCCTCGTCATGAATTTCCGTGCGACCATTTGCAAATTCTCTATGCCACTTGCAAACATTTTTGACATCCATACAAGACTCTCCATACACTTCCATCAACTGTCAATGAATTTCGACAGATTTAACCTCTTTTGCACTCAAAAAGCGAATAACTGCGCGAACTTCGCACCTGGTGGTAGTGGCTAACGGGAGCTGCGAAGCCAAGACTGAGGGCGCTAAGGGATGTGCGGTGGTTTCTGAAGAGAGTGAAGGGAGGAAGGAAAAAAGCAGTATGGCCAACATCCACACAAATAGTTTCCCTGCGATCCCAGCGCTTCGGAGACCTTACTTTTGGGATTACCCTTGTAGTCTTTATCATAAATATATTATCTATTGTTTGTTTACCTTTCCTAAATCCTGCTTGATATTCTGACAGTTTTCCTTCCTCTTCCACCCAGTTTCTTAATCTGTCGGCCAATATACCTGTGTATGTTTTCCCTAATATTGATAGTAAACTTATTTCCCTATAGTTTTCTGGTCTATTTGCTCCTCCCTTTCCTTTGTAGATTGGTACCACCATACTTATTTTCCATCATTCTGGCACATCATTCTTTTCTTTAATTTTATTTAATAATTTTGTCATCACTTTTAAACCATTTTGCATTTCCCCATACATTTTCCAAAATTCCCCTGGTATTCCATCAATTCCTACTGCGTTCTCTACTACGTATAGTAAGTAGGGGAAGTATTGTATTCCACCCAAAAATTACCGAGATTTCACCGGAAATACATGTTTTGAGAGTCCCTGAATAAAAAAAAAAAAGCATTTTTGGAAACATGTCCGTGTGTGTCTCTGTCTGTCTGTGAACAGCATAACTCAGAAACGAACAGTCGGATAAACACCAAACTTGGTATTTAGGTTCAGTATCTTCCAGAGATGTGACACGAAGGTTTTCAAGAAAATCCCCCCCAACCCAGGATACCCTTTACATGGAAGATTTTTCGAAAATTTTAATTTTCTCCAAAACGGCTCTAACGTTTTTGATTAAAATATCATATGTTTAAGATATTTTCATGACAAATAAAATGTATATCTTGAATTTTCTGGGAATGTCTCCAAAAGTGTTCTTCATTGTGAACGACTTTTGCATAACTGGTAAACCAAAAGAGATAGACAAAATTTTACTACACAAAAAATGTAGATCGCATTAAAATACACAATTTATGTCATATACATTTTTTTTGTTGAGTGAACCATTTTCGTGATATTGCTTGTTATTCTCTTAAATTTTTCAATACTTATTTTCTCAAATGGGAATTTGTTATTCATTTTTACTTTCTCTACTACGTATAGTAAGTAGGGGAAGTATTTTGTCTTGGATATGCAAAGAGTATTAATTAATCTGTGGCAAAGGGAATGGTGCTGCACCTAGCAACCAGCTATTAAGACATATGTATATGCTTAAAGGCTACTGTATTTCTATATTGCCCTTGTAAATATATATTCCCCTTACATCTACAAGAAAATTAGCAATAAGATAGAGTCTGCAAATGTTTATCTCGATTAACATGAAGTAGATGGAGAATAAGCGTTTGTAAAAATAGTTTGTACAAGAGTAGAGAAAGTCATGTGAGTGTAACACATCAGATTTTTTTTATATTGCTTATTTGCTGGTAAACTTCCAGCTCCGCGATTTTACCATCTAATTTTTCATTTAATATTCCTCCTTGTCCTACATCTTTTGTGTGTAACTTTACTCTCTTCCCTTTAAAGTACCCTATCCATCATCCTCATTATATCCCTGCCATTCTTTCCTCTTAGCCTCAAGCAAACCTTTATATTCTCCCTTAAGTTTCATCAGATTTTGTCTATCCCTTTCATTCTCTGATCTGCATCTAATAAGCTCTTTAAATACCTCTCTTTTTTTTTGCTCTGCACTCTTCATCAAACCACCCCTTAATTTCTTGGCCTTCCATCCCTACTCCTGCTCTTGTTAGCAATAATTTCAGTAGCTCTAATACTTAGTAGCTCCATAGCCATTTTTATACCACACTCCACAATCTGATTTACCTTTGAATTCAATTCTTTTAAAAAGTCCTCTTTCAGTTCCTCCCTCCATTTATACACTTTTATTGTAGCTATTTCCTTATTCTTTATCTTCTGTTCCATAACATTTATTTCCATCATTAATGGAAAATGGCTACTACCTACTACTACTTATTTTAAATGTAGTGATTCTGTCCAGTTCCTCACTACATAACATGTAATCTACTACACTTTGTCCGTTTGCATTTACGAATGTAAACTCCCCTTCCTCATCTCCTTCCATTGTTCCATTACATATTAACATGTTGTTTACCTCAAAAAATTCTAGTAATTTTTTTCCCTCCGTGCCTGCTTTTCCTTGGTCTCATCACATCCCCTTCTACCTGCTCTTTATCTAATAACCTTCCATTCTCCTCCCCTTATTCTCGCATTCAAATCTCCTATCACAAATGCTGTCTCTGGCATCTTATTTTGTATTTCTTCTATAAAAGTTATTGTCATAAAAATATGATGCTTCTAGCGGGTTTTATGCCACCCCTATTCTTAATCTTATTCCATTATTCTGTTTAATCACTAACCATAACACATTGAGACCTCTATTCTCCATTTTTTTCTATATCAATAATTGTTTCCGTATCGTTCTTTATAAACAAACCTACTCCTTTATCGCATCTTTTCCTTGCCTCTAGAAACTTAAAACTCTCCATCATTTTCCTGTATCTTGTAGTTTTAGGCTCCATTTCTCTTTCACCCCTAAGTTGAATGTAATCCTTGGATGAAATTTCTAAACTTTTTTTTTTATTTCTTCTTCTGCCTTACTCATGGACCCTACCAATATTACTTCCCCACCTTCCATTTTACCTCTCTCTGCACTTTCACTTCTCACTGCCTCCCCTCTTTTCTTCTGGCTCCTCCTACTTCTTCTGCCCTCCCGATCAGCTATCAGCTGTTGCTGCCCTCTTCTTACCCATGTTTGACTTTGCTGAAATCCTGCTGACGATTCCATTCTCTGTTAAGGTCTTTCTCCTGTGTTTGGCTGTTCTATATTTAGCTGCTGTGCATAAGTTCCTCTGGTTTCGTTTCTTTTAATACTCATATTCCAATTTTCATCTTCCACTAGTAATTGTAGACCTCTTAGATATGCTTTGTTTCCTATCATCCTTGCTTCATTCATTGTTTTAATTAATTCCTTCCTTTGGTCTTGTTCCTCTTTCGTATAGTAAGTACTGTTCCATAAATATCTTTGTCCTTCTTAGTCTTCTTGTGTCTTAAAATCTCCCATTTTTTTCTCACTGTTGTCAATTTCAAAATAATAGGTTTTGGCTTTCTTCCTAAACATATCTTCAATAATTTCATCTCTTTGTGTTTTCATTGCTTCATTCATCCTTTTTCCTAGTTGCATTCCCCACTCCCTTACTTCTTCCATTAATTTGTTGATTCCTGCTGGTTCTGGATTCTTTTCCACTCCTCCTATTATCAGCAATATTGCGATTACATCATGATGACTCTCCATTTTTATTCCTGCCCAAAACTTCCACTCTCATTTCTTTCCTGCTTGTTCCACTACACAACCTTCCCCCTCTCGCTAGTGGCTTATGACTCCCCCAAAAATTAATAATATCCAGCAGTTTCAACTTTGGTTTGTTATATATTGATGTCAACTATTTTTGTACCATGTAAAACACATACTGTTTTTGAAAATAACATTTGAATTTAAAAAATGAGTTGTAATAGATAAGACAGGTTTCACCGTAAAATCTTTCAGAACATTGTAAACTAATTTCATTTATCCACCATATAGTTTACGAAATTAAATCATTTGTGGTTTCTTAAAATGCAAGTTGTACTACAAAATAAAGCAGTACTTCTTATTTCAGAGTGCCAATTGGTCTGTGAGCCGGTTTTCCCAGTGGCTGGATGGTCATGCTTCAGAAAGAGATAGATTGGAGCTGATGGGTGGAGCATTGCAGAGATACATACAGACTGTTCGTCAGCAAGGAAGCACCTCATTCCACTGCATTTATCCTGTAATGATTAACTTGTTGGAAAGGGGCATGGCTTACATTGGGAAGCAGTGATTACTGTAATTCGTCTTGTACAAGTGTTACAAATAAATGTATTGCTGGCTAAATACTTTATATTTGCCCAGCCCAGCCTGTGCATTCTATGTTGCTTAAGTCACACAAAATGCACACTGCAAGTAAGGAGAGAATGTCATCAGTGCTGTCTACCATGAAAACTTTGCTACTCTGGACACAAGGCGATATAAATTTTTGTGATCCACTTCCAGTCCTGAAGTTTGTCTATGGGAGGAGAACCAATACCTTCTCCCTTCCACTCCTTTATTCTTCATAACAAGAAAAGAACTTAAGATATGCTCTGAACACTTTATTTTTACATTTATTTCCCTACTTGTTGCAAATTTCTTAAGTATATGCTAATATATCACATAGGTATACCCAACAGGAACAAATACACACTATTATTTCTTTTGATGAACAGTTAATACAACATTTGCATAAAACAAATGAACATATTTCCTTCCATGTTTATCATCATAGTGGCTGTATATTTTATCTTTTAGATAGATGTTATCATATGAAAATTACCTTCTTAGTATCCAATCGATCATACTCAATGGAAGACAGAACAATTTCAATCCGTTTCCTCCTAGTCTGAAAATATACATCCAGAATACACAGGACACTCAGGTATTACAAACTCACTGTTTATATCTGTCTGTTAACATTAAGTAATTAAAAAGTGCCTTGGATGGAAATGGCTTATCTTTCCCAAATATCTAGTCGCTTCTCAATGACCACAATTTTAAAATAATTCAGCTTGCATTTAAATGCTCTCAATATGAATTTTTTATTGAATACTATCAAATTATGAATAACTGAAAGAATACACCAATATATCCCATACCAAAAACTGCTTTGTATATAACGGAAAGATAAATAATGTTTAAATTTCCCTTTTAAAAATTAGTTTCAAAATTTAACCCAGTATCATCCCAACAAAGAAAGACAAAAAATTCTATATGTTCATAAAAGAAAAAAGTGCTTGTAAAGAACCTTTCCTATTCTCAACTTTCTGCAACACAGCCCAATGATAAACACTAAAATTAATTATTTGACAACCAATAAATGAAATGCTTAACACATAGCATTATGGAATAAAAGTTTCATGTGAAATCAAAGTAATCTATTTCTGGCTCTTCCTCATTGGATTTTGATGAGTCTCCTGTAGGTGTAGAACTTGGGGCTGGTTTTGCTACCGCTGCTGCTGCAGATATGGGTGGCTGTGATGATTGAGGAGAACATTTAATTGGTAGCACATCCATAGTCCTGCAAATAAACATTTATATGACTGAGTTATATTATCTAGTTTTGATAGCAAGTTTGTAATGTTAGAAACAGCAGGTTATTTTTTGATGCATAAAAAAAAGGAGCAGCTTTCAAATAATTTATGGTGGATGTTGGTCCCGTTCAACTTGCTACTTCCAGTGGATTTACAGTGGACCACCGATTTTCTTATTCATAGACCAGGACTTGCATTGGTCTGGACCAAATTTTAGTCTACCTCAGAGGGGTAGATTAAAGGCAGATCATCTTTACAAAATGGACGACTATGGAGTGATGGGCATGGCTGCTGTGCAAAATGAGACAATGGAGTAAAACTATCTACCAAAATAAGACATAATTGGAAAGTATGATGACCTAAACTTCAAAGCAAATACAGGAAGGAGAACCAATACCTTCTCTCTTCCACTCCTTTCTGTGCTTTGTGTCCTTTATGCTTCATTGTAATTAGCTTCACAACAAGAAAAAAACTTAAGATATGCTTTAAACGCTTTATTTTTACATTTATTTCCCTCTTGTTGCAAATTTCTTAAATGTAGGCTGATATATCACATAGGTAAACCCAACAGGAACAAATACAACACTATCATGGCTGTTTAGTAAAGAAGGTTAGATGGCTGATAAAAGTGATTCATCCTAAACATTGATAACTGAGGCTTAAGTATCTCAATTGATATGTAAATGCTAATAGCACTTCCATATTATGCAAGAGGAGGGTATCAAGAAAATACTACTGACCTTATTAAGGCGTCAGTAAGCCATATTATAATTCATGTTTCATGTGTATTCTAGACTTCCCTTCGTTAAACCGGGATTACGATGAACTTTACGTAACATGATGGGACGTAATGCAAAGTTAAGAAATGCTGCTAAAGTAAAGGTCTAATTAGTATGCAATTAACGCAACAGGAATGAATCTTAATACATTGTTCTTTTATTACTTCATACTACTGCTTCACGCCGATTGGTGTAATTACAGTGAGACATTAAACTTGATGCAACAGGAAGAAAACGTTTGACATTGCCAAAGTTATGTTGCGTGAATTAAGTCACATTAACATAATCCTAAATAGCTCCATGTAATACAGTGTGTAATATCTTCACCTTACATCACATTAAGTACAAAGTAATTCAGGCTTTACTTACATTTTTCCCAGCAAGGAGAGGATTAAAATTCCTGGAAGGTTTAGGTTATATCAAGATTTCCTCAGTTAACTATTTCTGTATAATTACCATCACACAGTATTTAATTATTTGGTTAAGATACATTTTAATACCTGGAAATATTGCTTGCTACTTACATTGAATTTTATTCTGTAATTTTAACATTAAAAGTTAATATTCTAGCAAGTTAAATTCTTAGTGAAATGATTTAACAATGCCATGAAAATGTGTAGTTGGTGAATAAGAACGTTTTCAAAAGGGGAGGGGGGGGAATTTCTGCACAAAACTGCCTATATATTATCTCCCTCAATGTCTCCTCATTTTTATATTTGTCTTTGTAGAAACTGATTTGTTTTGAATAATAACCAACATTTTTTGTACGAGGGTTGGGGCCAAAGTCATGGCAACTATTTTTTTACTTGTAGATATGTGAACGGATCACAAATGTATATGTGTCATGTGGAAGTTCTTCAGGCATAGTGTGTATGCAGAACAACAGATGGCTCTGTGATAGCTGGTAGTAGGACAGCAAGGGCTGTGAAATCAGTCAGTTGGTGAGTGTCGTGCGAGATGGAAGTAACCCGTGTTGAGCAGCGCGTTTACATCAAAATAGCTGTTCTCCGAGGGAGAAATGCGATGGAATGTCACAGTGAATTAGTGGAAGCCCTTGGGAATAATGCCCTACCATACCGTACAGTAGCATGGTGGGTAGGAAAGTTTCAGCAATGACGTGTGTCAACCAGTGATGAGCAACGTTCGGGATGACCTGTCAGTGTGCGGACTGATGTGGCATGTGCCGTCATCGAGCAGCTACTGGCGTTAAGAGATGGCAAGTGACATCGAGAAATGCACCGTCCACAGGACATTGCGTAATGAGCTGCAACTTCGCAAAATCGCATCGCAGTGGTACCGCATGCACTAACGAAAGTTCAAAGGTGGGTGCGCTATGCAATATGCTCCGACCACCTTGAACGCTGGCAACAGGTCGGCGATCAATTCTTGTCACGAATAATCGCCATTGATGAATTTTGGGCCTGGGCATATGAACCAGAACTGAAACGTCAGTCCGCGGAGTGGCGACATGCTGGATTACCAAGGAGGCAGAAGTTCCGTCAGAATCCTTCTCCAGTCAAATTGATGGTTATCATCGCATATGACGTCAGGGGTATCATTGTTTGCCACTTTGTTCCACATGGCAGAACAGTGACCACACAGTACTACAGAGACTTCCTGATGCAACAGGTATGAGGTGGTGTTCGGGAGAAACGTCCGTATCTTGTGGACAGTGCAATAATCCTGCACAACAATGCAAAACCACATAAAGCAGAGTGTGTAGGGCAGCTACTGCGATGTTGGGGATGGGAAGAATTGGAGCACCCACCGTACTCTCCCGACATTTCATCCTGTGACTTTGATGTCATTCGAAAGATTAAGGAACCACTACGTGGTAGGCGGTTTGCAACACGAGAGGACATTGCTAATGCTGTGCGCGAACAGGCGACCCGATTCACACGTGGTGCGGCAGATGGTACTCAGCGCCTCCCACATCGTTGGCAGCGTGTGGTGACAGTAGCCCAGGTTTGTTGTGTCAACTGTATGTGTACTGTGTTGTCATTCTTTTGCACCGTGGCCATATTGTCCTATTACTACCGTAATAAATTATACCCCCGCCGCTGTATCGTTGCACTTGACAGCTAGCGTTTAAGTTGGTATACTCGCAAAAAAACAGATGAAAAGCTTTAACCGTTTGACTTCCTAAGCCAATTACAAGGCAGCATTCCGGATGGTCGATGACAAAGCGGAAGCGGAACCGGAACTAGAAGCGGCTCTGTTGCTAAATGTAACTATTCCCAACCACGTGTTTCAGTTTGTGAATCTCTAGCACGAGCGTCGAGTTATTCTTTGCAAGCTATATATTGTTCATAGTTATTTATATTTGTGGTATTTGATATTTTTGTTATTGTTCGTTTATACATATATTTATTTACATTTATCTATTTTTATATATATTTCATTCATATTATTTATTTATACAAGATTTAAGTGCGACAATGTCTGAAAGATGACGCCGATCGCCGAATGATGATTCATGGAGTGAAAATCCTTTGCGCCGAAGTGTGTCACTTAATAGTCAGGCATTGGAACTATTAAGGAGGACCCGGGAATTCTTTGAACAGGAAAAGGAGTACGTGAAGCTTCAAGGCCATCCCTCTTTTCCTGCTGATAAAGCCGTACAACGAACTGCAGCAGCTCTAGGACTGAGCACGAGAACTGTTATTCACAAGGGAGTGAAACTTCAAGAGAAAGAGAACACATTCCTGAACCATCTGGAACGCAGCAGGCATTTCTGTCAACTCCAGGGAAGAAAAGAAAGCAGTCACAAAACTTGATGTTTTTCAATTATACGTCATACGTAGGCACATTTATGCCTATCATCATAGAAAGGAGTAACCGACCATACCAAAGCTACTTATATCGCTTAGAGAAGCAGAGCCGTTCACTGGAAGGGCAAAACGCCACTGAAAGTGGTACTGAAAGACATAGGCTTTTGGCACAGAAAACTGAATGGAAGAAAAGTGCTGCTGGAAAAGACACACATTGTAGTGGCGCGAAGCGTGTATTTGCATAAAAGTTTGGGCAAATACCTCCATAAAATAGCGTGGCTGGACGAAACGTGGGTCATTGCTGTAGAAGCTGTAACAAAATGCTGGACAGACGATACTCCTAACAGCTATGGCCATCAGCCGACAGGGAAAGGAGCCCAGCTAATTGTGGCTCACGCTGGTTCTTCCGATGGGTTTATTGAAGACGGTCTACTGGTCTTCTAATCGAAGAAAACTGGAGATTACCACGAAGACGTGGACCATTCTCGCTTCCTGGAGTGGTTCAGAAAGCTTCTGCAGCAACTGGACCGTCCTACAGTTATAGTGATAGACAACGCACCATATCACTCGGTTAAACTTGACAAGGCCCCTACCTCCAACGACAGAAAAGAAGTTATGGTAGAGTGGCTAAACGCAAGGGGTATTGCTGCAGACATGAGCATGACCAAGATGCTTCTGTATTCCCTGGTGAAAGTAAATAAGCCGTAACACCAACTTACGTCGCAGATGAATTATCCAGGGAACTAGATGATGAAGTAATTAGGTTACCGCCTTATCACTGACACTTCAACCCTATCGAATTAGTGTGGAGCAACATTAAGGCTTATGTGAGGGAGAACAATCAGTCATTTACCAATACCAAGGTGCAAAGGCGTTTGCTGGAAGGTGTGGCGACGGTGGACGCGTCTTCGTGGAAGAATAAAGTAGCTCATGTGAATAAGCTAATACGAAAAGCATAAGAAATAGATGGAATTATTAGTAAGTGTGAACGATTAATGATATGCCTTGGTGAAGATGATGATGATGACGATGACCATGATGCTTCCGAGGATGATGATGACGACGACGGGGATTTGAATGAAATTGAGCCATTGCAGTTTTAAATCGGTGAGTGAAAATAACTTTGTTATCGCATGCTTATAATTTGTTTATTTCTCCTCATTGTAGCAGGCAAGTTTGCAGTATTTTGTTTCTATATTGTCAAAAGTGCGTAATTTATTCTACATACGCTGCAATGTTTACGCAGAGTTATTTTAAATTAACAATAATTATACGAAATAGTTATTATTCATTGACGTTCGCCACTTACGTACACTTTTTGTATGCGGCTTAGACACGATAGAAAGAACTATCAGCTGTTGTTGTTTACTAGCCACTCTGGCAACGTCGCAACCTTAATGTAGCCAACCTTACGCGAAGCCACACGAACTGTCAAGTGCAAAGATTCAGCGGCGGGGGTATAGTGTGTTACGATATTTCAGTGCTATTCGTTGTCCTTTCATCTGTATATGTCACATTTTCCAACTGGATTAATATCTTCAAGAAAATAAATAGTTGCCATGACTTTTGCCCCAACACTCGCATTAAGGAAAACAGACATTTTCCTCTTCCGACCATCGGTTATCTCCATTTTTTTCTGAGGATGAGAAGTGAGCACTGAATCGATGAAAAAAAAAAAAAAAAGCTAAGAAATGACCATAGAACGATAAAAACAAGGGGTAATAATGGTTAGTTTACTGCTCTATGGAATTTGCACAACCGCAGAAGTCCCTTTCTTGGTCCAGACCAACATGAAATCTATGAATACAGCCCTTAAAGTTTACTAGCTAGCTCACCCAGAATTGTACATGTGACTTTTTATTTTCTCTACCACTTACTTATGGTAGGTAGAAAAAGTATTCCAAACAAAAAATTTGAAATTGAGATTTCACAAGGAAAACTGCTTTGAAAAACTGGGGCATTTTTAGAAGATCTGTGTGTGCGTTCATTACATATTTTTTGTAGGTATCAGAAGGGATAGGAGGCTGATAAAACCATCAAATCTTTAAAAAGCGGGTTTAAAAATGGCTTTGAAATTCCTTTCTCTGCATGAGAAAAAACAAAACAAAAAATATTTTGGAAATGGTTATTACTACAAAAAACATTTGAAATAAATTGTGTATTTTAAATAGATCTACAGTTCTGTGTACTTAGTTACACAGAATTATTCAGAATAAAAGGACTTCACAGGCTATTCATAGGAAATTCAATTCATGTGTACATTTTATTTCTCATGCAGATATTTTAAACATATGCTATTTTAATAAAAGTAATGAAAATTTTCTCATATATAGGATATTTAGTAGTGGGGGATTTTCTTGAAAATGTTTGTTTTATCTTTGGAAGATGCTACACTTACATATGAAGTTAGGTATGTATCCGACTTTTCATTTTTGAGTTACACATTCACCTTTTATGATTTTTTGTTGGTTTCTGGAGCCCTCAAAACATTAGTGAAAGAACTGTAAAAACCAGGTGAATGCTCTTTGAGCTAAATAAATCAATGGTATCGCCTATGTTTTATGTCTTTAAAGATATATCCCCATCAAAGGCAGTAATAATAAATAGGACAATTTTCAGCTCAAACAATGAAAGTACAATGGTCATTTGAAACGTTCTTGATAGGAAGCACAATACAATGCCACAGATTATTGAAATTGTTCTTATTCTTCAACATCCTCTCCTGTAACATCCATGTACACCTGTGGAGAAAAAAAAAAAATGTCATCCCCAGATTCTATGTGATGACTGGAGGGTTTCGTGTACCTTCGTAACAGCTCTGTTTACCAGGCATATGCAGGAACTGTAGAATGGTATGTGCCTGTGAGTGCAATGGTCACCTTATAACAAAGTTTCATTCATAATTATACTCCCGCCAATGAAACGTTGCACTGGATAGGTAGCGATTAAGTTGGTACACTCGCAAAAAACAGATGAAAAGCTTTAACCGTTAGACTTCCTAAACCAATCACAAGGCAGCATTTTGGGTAGTTTATGGCAAAGCAGAAGCAGAGAGAGAGCAATGGGGTTTAAGGGCGCACAACAGCCCAGGTTATAAGCGCCCTCACTAAAGTTAAAAGCGTCAACAGTTAAAGTAAAAGCACGATAAAATAAGAGTCTAAATGAGCAGTTAAAACACAGAAGTAAAAAACAAATAGTGCCACAGGCGGTAGAACGCCAAGTGAAAGCAGAAGGAGAACTGGAAACGGCTCTGTTGCCGGATGTAGCTATTTCCAACAATGTATTTCAGTTCGTGAATCTCTAGCACGTGGGTCGATCTGTTCTTTGCAAGCTAATATTGTTCATTGTTATTTATATTTTTGGTTACTGTTGTTGTTTGTTTATTTATATATTAAATTTATTTTTTTTATATATATATTTCATTCACATTATTCATACAAGATTTGAAGTGCGACAATGTTTCAAAAACGACGCCGATCACTGAGTGATGATTCACAAAGTGAAAGTCCTTTGCATTGAGATGTGCCACTTAATAATCAGGCATTGGAACTGTTAAGGACCCGGGAATTCTTTGAATAGGAGTACTTAAAGGTTCATGGGCATCTCTCTATTCCTGCTGATAAAGCCGTACTGCAAACTGTAGCAGCTCTTGAACTAATCATGAGAACTGTTATTTACAAGGGAGCGTTACTCCACGAGAAAGAGGACAAAATTCCCGAAACCATCTAGAATTTAGCATGAGTGAAAATAACTTTGTTATCGCAGCTTATAATTTGTTTTATTCCTCCTCATTGTAGCAGGCACGTTTGCATTATTTTGTTTCTATATTGACAAAAGTGCATAATTTATTCTACATACGTCGCAATGTTTATGCTGAATTATTTTCAATTAACAATAATGGTAATACGAAATAGTTATTACTCATTGACGTTCGCTACTTACATACACTTTTTGTGTGCAGCTTACACACGATAGAAAGAACAATCAGCTACTGTTATTTACTAACCACTCTAGCAACGTTGCAACCACAATATAGCCAATGTTATGCAAAGCCACACAAACTGTCAAGTGCAAAGATTCAACGGCGGGGGTATAAAATTAGCCACAAACATAATAACTTCAGACTTAACACGTAAACTTAGCAGTACGTAGACACTCACAATGGAAGACGTAACGTTAGTATTAGCCAATCAAAAAGAGAGAACAAAGGATGATACGTAATTTGTATCACAAATTACTTAAATGTAATTAATGATTGTAATATGAATATGTATTTTTATGTGACATTGATTTCAGAGGTTTATTAATTGTAATTATTATTGGTAAATAATAATATACGGCTTTACTGAAACTGTCAACAATAACGCAATAATGCAGCGATGGGGTGAGTTGTTTATCATTACCGGGAACAAGGAAGTTGCGTAATATTTCGCGCGGTTTCGATAGAAGCTTCTAGAACATTTCCTAAAGTAATATGTATTCGTGGTTTTCATTGGATATTAAAATAGACGCTAATGTTGGCGCGTTTTATTAGCCAGTAGCAGTTCATTTATAATCTTTAGGCGTATCTTGATGCAGGCCTATAAATAGTGTAGGTTCGAGGTAGCTTGTCCCCCAGTTCAACAGAATTCTCAATACTCTACACGTCGGTCTCTCAGTTCATCGTCAGTAAGTCCTTCATTACGTCAAGTTACACGCAGCAGAATTACAAGAATTATTATAAAGTATTATACATTTAAAAAAATTACATAAAGTTGAAGTATGCGAGTTAAAAGTGATAAATAAGAAGTTATTACAAACAGTTTCAGTTTGGCGAGTATCCAGATTAATATGTAAAAAGTGTTAGTGAACGTGTTCGACAATAAAAGTTATAAAACCAATTTCTTCATCAGTATCATTTCTGGATAAAAGATTCCTTTCCGATTCACACCCTGCAAGAGTTAAATGTCGACCTAAATAGCTAGCCGGAGAACATTTAAAGTGAATTATTTTAAAACTGATGCAAATTGCTACGCCAGATGGAGCTACGAACCAGACAAACGAATGACGTCACAAGATGGCAACGCGTGAAGTAAAGCAGCACAACATATGATCTACAAGTTCTAATAACTTACGCTATAAATATTACGTAAGCAACATTTTCCGTCGCATAACTGGCTTCCAAACGTGGTGCTATAATAAAGTTAAATAAATGTAACATTAATACCGTTGCAAATTGGCGCCCAACGTGGGGCAGTTAAAGTTATGTAAACAAACATTTATTTGCAACATACAATTTGTAACATTAATACCGTTACAAATAGTGTCAACTCGCAGCTGGGTTAAAATGGCTGCTTCTGAACAGAGCAGCAATGGGGTTTATGTATTAAAATCAACAAAAGCTAGCTGCTCGGTTGAAGGAAAACTAAGAAGAAAAAAAAACACCATCTACAATCACATTTTATCCCGTGATCTTACACAGAAAGGCAGTTATTGAGTCAATGCATGGCAACAGAAAATCTAATGCCAAGTGGTAAAATACTCATGTGATGAGAATCACTCTGTGATTGGCTAGTTGTTTATGTTTGATACTGAACCCTGCAAGCTTCTAAGTTTCCGTTTATGTGATTCATTGTGAATGGTTTCATTACAATACGTAGCATCTAGCTACTTTCTTACTGCTAATTTTCATTGTGAATAGGGTTTAAGATGTTTGATATTTCTCATATACACCAGCCTGCGCTGTAAAATAGTTCTGCATATTATGATTCTTAAACAACTAATTTAATTCAGTTTTATTTATGGACGCTCTTTAACTGCTGTGGTCCTTAGCGTCCCATTCTATATTGGGCATGAAAGACCAGTAATTTTGCTCAGAGGCCTCTTTATCAGGCTTGAGGTTCTTTTACGTGCCATAAAGCTACAACATGGGACCACCACTTTACTTCCCTTCCGAAGGAAGCCATGCTAAGGCGTTTTACGCCCGAAAAAATCCATTGCCCTCCGCCGGGTTTGAATCCGTGACCTCGGGAACTAGAGGCTGGCTTGGTAACCACTGCACCATGGAGGACGACATGATTCTTTAACAATCTCCATATAGTGCATCAACATTTCCAAAAAATAGCTTCAGAAATACTGCGTAATTCGTGGATCATTCCAAGGACTTTTCAAATGACCCTTGTAATACTAAGAATTTACCTTGTTGTAGATGGTCTTGAAGAATGAAACACTGGCTTAGGGACCTTACGCTGACCATTCTCCCGCTGTATCACTTCCAACAGGCTCATACCAGGCATCCAACACTGTTTAACAAAATCTGTATTAAAATTCACTTGTAATAGTGGTAGAGCTATCAGAGATCTGGATTTGCATTCTTATAACCTTCTCTATTCTTTATTTTATATATCTTCCCTACAAATTACTCTTAAAAGCTTATTTTTCTGAAGTTAAGTCATTGTCTATTTCATATGACTTCATAATTCATATGACCTCATTCAGAATGAAGAGGACTTCACAAGCTATTCACAGAAAATTCAAGACATAGATTTTACTTGTCATGCAAATATCTTAAACATATGATATTTTCATCAAAATAATTGCAGCCTTTTTTGAGAAAATAAAGAATAACAAACAATTTTCCATTTAAAGGGTAGTTTGAGATGGGGGATTTTCTTGAAAAATCTTTGTGTCGCAGCTTTGGAAAATGCTGAATGTAAATACACATTTGGTCATTTTTGTTTTATGTTAAACACAGTTTGGTGTTTATCAGACTTTTGTTTTTGATCTTCCCCCTACCCACCATATGCAGATGCAGACACATGTGAAGTCCTCTATGTGCTATCAGAGTACAGTTATAACTCACCTTGTCCTTACATGCAGTTGCTACAACATTTCGTTTCGGCTCCTGATCGTAAGCAACTGATTCACATCCAAAATGTTCACAATATTCATGAACAAAGTGGCGCTTGTCCCGATTCATTGAGTCAAAGGAATAACTGCGACTTTTCTGCTTTGACTGAAACAAAAGTTATAGCACATTCTTACGTTCCACTTTTATAAAAGCAATATCTCATTTCTGAATTTGAAAATTGGACCCATTTCAGTAGTAACCCATGAACTATATTTACTTGGTTGGTGAATTATCTGCCCATTGCTCTCAAAACATCACAAAAATACATGTTTGTTTTTGTTTGAAAATCACAGGATATTATTGTAAAAGTAAATACACATAGTGATACTCTCATAGGATATACGAGGGCAGGTTGATAAGTGACTTTTTAAAGAAAATAACAATTTTTTCCAAAACATCAATTTTATTTCTCAGCATAGTCTTCTTTCAATTCAATACACGTACAACATTTCTCCAGCTTTTTTAATCCTTCCAAAAAATATGATTTTCCGAAGTCTGCAAAATATGAGATTGTTTCTGCCATGATGTACTCACTGGACACAAATTTCTTCCCGGTGAGCCAATTTTTAAGGTTTGCGAACAGGAAGAAGTCGCTTGGAGCCAAATCTAGAGAATATGGTGTGTAAGGTAGCAGTTCGTAGCCCAATTCCACAAATTTTGCGATTCAATGGCTGACTTGTGTGCTGGTGCATTATCCTGGTGAAAGAGAAACATTTTCTTCACCAAGTGGGGCCATTTCTTTAACAATTCCTTGCAAAACTGATCCAGCATTACGGCATAATATGAACCTGTGATCATTTTAACCTCTTTCCAGGTAGTGGATGTGTATGCCCCCTTGTGAATCCCAAAAGACAGCTGCCATGATTTTTCCTGCCGACGGAATGGTTTTCGCTTTCTTTGGAGCAGGTTCACCAAAGGAAATCCACTGCTTTGATTGTTGTTTGGTTTCAGGTTGATAGTAATGGATCCAAGTTTCATCAACCGTGATATAATGCAGCAAAAGCTCATTTGGATTGCACTGGAACATGTTGAAACATTCCAATGAAATGGTCACACGATCCGCTTGTTCTCAACTGTGATCAGTTGCGCCTCCCATCTTGCTGACAGCTTTCTCATACCCAAAAATTTGTGCAGAATGTTATACACCAGTTCACTAAAGATGTTTACAGTCTTGGCTACCTCAAGGATTTTCACTTCCAACACAATATCGTGAACTTTGTTCACAAGTCCTTCTGTTGTGACCGCCTATGCGCACGGCATCTCTTGTGCTCAAATGACCACATCGAAATTCTGTGAACCATGCCATGTGATGGAGCAGAGTTCTATAATACTTGTTCAGCTTTTCTTCCATTTCCTTCACTGTCTTAACACGCAGAAAGTAGTGCTTTATCAGAATACGAAATTCACTCTTCTCCATTTTCTACAAAGCAACACACATCTACTTATTTTAGACACTCTCAACAATGTTCTAAGAAACATATGACAACGAATTTTTGCGATTATACCCAGAATAGATGTAAGACTTGGGTGCAAACAAGAAACCTGTAATTAGAACACTATCTCTCGTCAAAGTCATGGACTTATCAATCCGCCCTCATATATGGTGTATGGAAGCTCTATACTATTTTCACTTTAATTTCAAAGGCATTGCAAACAAAACCACATGCGAGCGCTTCATTGGCTAGTGGTCAAACTACAACTTTTCCTCCTTAGCATGTTGTCTCTTTAGTTTCATCGAACAATTCCACTCAGACGAACTTTTTGTAGTAGTGCAGAGAAATTTTAGAAGCACATTATTGTAGTCGTTCAAGCTATGAAACAAAAAGCACTCAACCAGATTTACTTAAACTAATTTAACTGCTACAGCAGAGCATTTAAGATGCTATGCACATTGAATGGTTCATTTCTGAGTTCCAGCATAAGCCATCTGTGCACTCCTTGCAGCATGATGGATGTCTTATGAAAATATTACCTTTGAATAATAAATAAGTCATGCCTGAGAGACAATCCCCTGCCTTGCCACAGAAAAAATATAACAGAAAAGTATTAAAAAGTGGAGAGAAAATAATTGTATTAAATGAACTCAACAAATTCTGTGAAAACTATTCTTCATCTGCAATAGAAGATGACACTGACTTCAGAATTCACAGGGTTTCCAATGTATACAGTGCTCAAAAGGTTTCTCTATCACTATCATTTACTTTTGAATAGCTTCTATAAACTATTCCTACAAAAGCTTAATTCTCTATCTACTTCATGTTAATGGGATTAATTGTTCTTCCATGCAAGCTGTGTATTGGGCTAGTTGGAAAGGTAAAATCAGACAACTGAAAAATTCAATGCCATAGCCAGGATTTGAACCATGGATCTCCTGGTCTCCGTCCGATTGCTCTAACCACTGAGCTACCATTGCAACTTGCCAGTACGACATTAAATTCCCCAACTGATTCACATTACTTCATGTTAATCAAGATAAGTGCTTGCAGAAATCATTTCATTACATATTTTCTTTTAGGTACTGTTGTAGTCCGCTGGCAAGATGTAGACATTCTAGTTGCATGTCCGGATCTACCACTTAAAGGTTTCACAAAGGAGAAAGGGATGCTCTTGCCTTAGTTAGCTCCAATATCTGCAGCTAGACATGCTGTCAGGGATTAACCTGAAGAGCTCAAGATGCAGGACAGGATCGTCAACTGAGTGTGCCCTTGCCTTAGTTAGCTCCACATATCTGCATCTAGACGCGCTGACAGGCATTAACCTGAAGAGCTCGAGATGCAAGACAGGATCATCAACCGGGTGTAAGGTCACAACAGTGAAACCCTGATCCTGTAGCAGGCTCCACAGAGGGAGAGTGAATAACATGAGTTTACACTTACACTTGAGATGCATCACCATGCAGTATCGCAGGAGAAGTGTTGCCTGGTCAAGTTGCATTGAGTGACTCTTGGCCATTCTCCCTCCCCCTTTTATATCTGAGCCCGTGGCTTACTGGTCCACTGTAATTAGCACGATGGCACCATTTCTGTTTTATTGAATCAACTATTTACAGTAGCTCGTCTGTGTGGTGATCTTAGTAACTAAGTATATTCTGGCCCACTAGGCCTTGACCAAAAAGGTTGTTTTATCTGTTGTGGAGGTTCCCAATATGTACAAAAGAGAAACAGGAGGTTGAAACAACAGCTAATCTTTAAAAAGTGAGTTGGTATATGCTGGCTTAACTGCATACTCTTTCCATGTCACGAGAAACAACTGATCAGCCCTTCAAAAAATGACAGTATTAAATTATCATTTGTGTTTACAATGAGGATGTTAACAAGATTTACTATTAGGTGCTCAATACATTTTTAAAGTGATTTATATACTTCATTTATCTTAGTTGTCTTATTATAGATCAACTGCAACAGAAGTGTTGCATGGGCTGAGTGCATACACAAAACACGTCTTTCAGGATGCTGTAAACATGTTGCTTCATTATGCACCTACTTAATATTTTAAAGAGATTCCTACAGAGAAGTCTAAGAGTGTTGCCATAGCATATTTCAAAAGGGGAAAATTTAGCAGAATTTTTAAACAGAAATCATATACGCTGCTGAATTATTATATACTTCAAAGTGAAAAATAGGAGCAAGGAAGGAACCATTGTGCAAAAAAAAAAAAACAACTTAAAAACATGGTTTGTACTTTTGCCAAAATTTTCAAGGTATAACATGAAAGCGAATATTGGTACTTCCATCATTAAAAACATTATGGATGATGCTACAGAACTGAAGAGTGCCTTCACCAACAGGCACTATAAAAGTTAATAAATTGCTTTGATGCTATGAAGTTAAGTATCATTGACCTAAAGCAATAAGATATCCTAATGCAAAAAAAAAAATGTGTGTGTGTTTGGCCAATTATTGAACTAGAACATATTCATGCCACTGTCATTATTTATCATAACAAATGTGTGCATACTCGTATCACATAATGTGAAAGCATTATATTGTAGTGACCCACCTGAAGTTTGAACCACGGTCAGGGAGTTGCATCAGTTTTCATGAGTGTCGAAAGATATGGTAATGTAGGAAGGACCAGCTTCCAGGGCATGATGTAGCTTGTAGATATACGAGGTGTGATCAAAAAGTATTGGGAATTATTGTTTTTCATACAGAGTTTTATTTAAACATCAACTTTGTACCCTTCAAAGTAATCCCCCTCAGATATAATATACTTGTGCCAGCACTTTTTGCAATCTTGGAAGCAATTCTGGAACTCACTTTTCGTTATGGTGTTCAGCTCCTTCAGCGATTCTGTTTTTCCTTTCATGGTTCTCTTCAGCCTCAGGAATAGAAAGAAGTTGCAGAGGGCCATGTCCGGTGAATACAGTGGCTGAGGCAGCATAATGGTTTTGTTTTTTGCCAAAATGTCACGAACAAGCATTGAGGTTTGAGTGGGTGCATTATCGTGATGCAATTTCCACGAGTGGTTCTGCCACAATTCTGGTTGCTTTCTTCGGATTGCTTCATGCAAATGGCGCATAACTTCCAGATAGTATTCCTTATTGGCTGTATGACCATAAGGCAGAACTGATGCACTATCCCATTGCAATCGCAGAAAACTGTGAGAAGAACCTTCACATGTGATCAAACATGTCAAATTTTTTTCAGTCTTGGCTCCTCAGGAAGTTTCCATTGGGACGATTGGGCCTTAGTTTCGACATCATACCCATATACCCATGTTATAACCTTCTTTAGAAGTTCTGGATTGTTTTTGACTTCATTCAGCAATTCCTGGGCGATGTCTATGCAATGTTGCTTTTGCTCGAGATTCAACAATTTTGGAACAAGCTTAGCTGCTACACGTTTCATGCCCAAAACTTCCAAAAAGATTGCTTGGCACGAGCCAAAGGATATCACATCATCAGCAACTTCTCTGATGGCAATTCGGCGATTTTCCAGAACCATTTTCTTTACTTCTTCCACATAGTCAACATTTCAAATGTAGTGCTACACTTTATTCTGTTTTTCAAGCAAACTTTAATGCAAATTCTTTGATCTATCTTTTTCGAAAGTAAAAATTTGCAGAACACTCAAAAACACGTATAAATTTTTGACTGTCAACACTAACTATTCAAAACAACTGAAAAGACACACACATATGAGGAACATGTTTACAAAGAAGATAATGCAAAAGTTTTGAATACTGGATGTGTAAATCTAGCGAAATTAAAAAATACTCATTATTTTTTTATCACACTCGTATATATTGGCTGAATCTCTCTCAATTCTCTCCAACATGCCACAACACCGAGCTATGTTCATCATGGGCTTCAACACCCCACCCTAATAAGTTGACTCTTAACTCAGTGTCACAGCAAGTCCAGCCACAGAGCTTTCCAGGTAAGGGATATGTAGATACATTTAAGTTCTTGCATGTATGTTCCCTCAAACAAGGGGGCCCCCACTGCCACTTCAGTCTATTTCAGAATATAGTCTTAGCTTTCATACAACTGCTGGGTACTTATTTGACACCTCCCCCCAAAACCCCTCCATCTGAGCCCATTCTTCCCTACTATCAGCCGCAGCGAGGCGAACTGCCCCAAGGGTGCACTGCAATATTCCATCTCATTTTCATGTCTCTGTTTAGCCCTCATGTACCTAATTGTTACTTGGTTCTCTTCTCGTTGTTGCTGGTCATCCAATGCGTTTGGTTTTATATACAATCTCAGTATATAGCCAGGACTGTCAGGATCTCTCTTGTCGACTACAAACATGTGAATTCTTTATAGGATTCCATGGTTTATCATTGCCACAATCCAAGCTTTCCTCAAAATTAAATGCTGCTTGCTGTTTGGGAACATGAAAAACTTGGTGTCAGGAGGACAGTTTCTGTAACTGCATATCCAACCACAGAACAGTTAACTCCACTTCTTGTATAACTTTCCATCATTATATTGAACTTGTAGCTTTTTCCATACAATGAAAAACCCACTGATACACTGCTAGGCAATCATATGCACTGTTTAAGCAAGTGCATGCTCCCTATAAGTTTGAACGCAGTAACAATGTGAATTGACACTACAATGACCAGTTTTAATGAACAATGAATTTGGTTGTCTGGTGTTCAGCTATAATTAAACTGTTCATTGTTATTGATCCATAAATATTGCTTCTGCTAAGATTGTTTATAATCATATTTGTTTTCTGTTGTATTTTCTAACATATAGTGCTCAACATTTACTTAAATCGTCGATTCACAAAAGTTTAAAGCCAAAGTGGTGGTACTGACGTGATAAAATTGATCTGTAAACCTAAACTTAATAGCAGTTTAATCCAGTATGTTTTATTACAGGTGAAATAAGAGTAGCTATAATCGCTCCACTATTAAAACACAACATGATGCAAACACATGACATCATTAATAAGGATGCGATAATGCAGGAAACCAAAACACACCATAACATACAGTACCTTATATATGCAAAAGTATCTGTGGGTTTTCAAGTAACGTGTTAATCAAACATAGTTCAAAACTTTTGATTAACATGAAATAGTAAATAATACAATAGTAAAACCTAAAGAAGGTTGTAGCTTCTGTTTAATTCTGTGTGGTGTTATTCACCCCTCTTCCGTATTCAGACAATAACAAGGAGCAGTCAGTAAGGCGACAAAAATGGATGTTTCTACAAGTGCTGTAAGCTTGATGAGTGACAATAAAGGTGAACTTGTGAAGAATTTTAAACATAAGCCATTAAAAGCAGCAATAAACAAATTATGTTGAATGTTTTTAACTAACTAATTGCAGATTATATTAGGTTGTCTCATAAGTAATGTCAGTTTTTAAGTCTGTTTTAAAAGATAAAATTGGTTTTCTTTGGTTCGCCAATACTATTTCCAGGATGCCATGGCTAGTACTGTATATGTTGTGAGAATGTGTTAGTCGTCAGTTGTTAATACACAATCACAAAATGAAAGTTACAAAGTTTGAGATTACAGTCCTTCTAAAGCACTACTGGAAACAAGATTATAAAGCTGTGCCACGGCTCGAAAAATATGTGAAGTGGAAGGAGAAGGGTTGTTAGTGAGAGTGTGGCACAACAATGGTTCCAACGTTTCAACACTGGAGAAGAAAACACTCAAGATTTACCACGTTCTGGAAGACCTGATTATGGGATATAAGAATACAAGGAGAGTTTTGAAAGAAAATCCGCTAAAAAGTACTTGTAAGCTGTCAGAAGAAATTTGTCCATCAAAAGATACCATACATCGCCAGATAAAGAAACCTGAAAAAATCAAACAGAAGCTATAGATCTATACCTCATGAATTGACACTTCAACAGGCTCAACTAGAAAGGATATCTGTCATCAGCTTATTGATAATCCCATGGAAATATTTATCAGAAGAATTGTCACATGTGATTCAACCTACCAATCATTGTTAAAAAGAAATCAGGTGGAATTTTGAAGGAGTGATTCACTGGGAGTTTGTTCGAAACAGGGAGCAGCTCAATGTGGATCTTCATTCTCAACTGGAACGAGTTCATGAAATTTTGAGATGGAGATACCCAGCAGTAGTTAACCGAAATAGTTCTCTTGCAGCAGGACAATACAACACCCTATACTGCATGAAAAACCATGACAAAAATTCAGGAATTTGCAGGAGTCGACTGCTACTACATCCAGCCCCCTGATCTTGTGTGGAAGAAATTTTGAAAACATAGAAGCTGTGGAATGGGTCTCACCGAATTCTTCACATTAAAAACCACAGAATGGTACTGTCACGGGATAATAAACCTCGCTGAAAGATGGCTAAAGATCATAGAATCTGATGGTCTCTTAGTTTAATTTGTCAGAAAACGTTCCAAATAAAGTTTTGCTTAAAAACTGACAATACTTATGAGACACCATATATACCAGTGTTTCTGACTGCAGCATTGCAGGTGTGTTTAAAGAACTAAAGGAAATAGGAGTATTGCACACACGAAGGGATAAAATAAACAGACATGAGCCAGAATTAGAAAAAAATGTAGATCACATTAACAAATGTATAAGGTGCGTTAAAAAAAAATCTGATGTGTTACACTCACATGACTTTCTCTCCTCTTGTACAAACTATTTTTACAAACGCTTATTCTCCATATGCTTCATGTTAATTGCGATATCGAGATGTTAATCTTATTGGTAATTTTCTTGTAGATGCAAGGGGAATTGGTAGGCTTTAAGCGACAGTCCAATATTTTAAGAGTTGGTTGCTATGTGGAGTATTCCATTCTCTTTGTATGTCCAGGACAAAAAACAAAATGAATTCCCATTTGAGAAAAAGTGTAAGTATTGGAAAATTTAAGGGAATAACAAGCAATATCTCGAAAATGGTTCACTCAACAAAAAAAATGTACATGACATAAATTGAGTATTTTAACGCTATCTACATTTTTTGTGTAGTAAAATTTTGTCTATCTCTTATAGTTTACCAGTTATGCAAAAGTCGTTCGCAATGAACAATACTTTTGGAGACATTCCCAGAAAATTTGAGATATACATTTCATTTGTCATGAAAATATCTTAAACATATGATATTTTAATCAAAATCGTTAGAACCATTTTTGAGAAAATGAAAATTTTCGAAAAATGTTCCATGTAAAGGGTAATCTGGGATAGGGGGATTTTCTTGAAAACCTTCGTGTTGTATCTCTGGAAGATACTGAACCTAACTACCAAGTTTGGTGTTTATCCGACTGTTCGTTTCTGAGTTATGCTGTTCACAGACACACACAGAAGCAACAGTGACAACAATCTCGGAGAAACGAAGATTCACAGGTAGGGGCTGGCTTTTTAAGGCTGTTACAGGTAAATTGCTGTAGTATTATGAATAAAGTTGTAGAGTTTTGGAATTTATTGGAGATATGTAATCCAAATGTAATTATAGGTACGGAGTCATGGCTAAATGTTGATATAAATGATGCGGAAGTTTTCAGCTCAGATTACAGGGTGTTTAGGAGGGACAGGGACGGAAGGGGAGGGGGAATTTTTATTTGCGCTAAGTCAGAGTTACAAAGCAAAGCGCTATGGGTAGAAGAGGATGTAGAGATTATGGCAATTGAAATTATTGATCAAAAAAACGAAGGTAATAATATAACAATAATAGCTGCTACAGACCACCTAGCGAAACTAATCACAAAACGTTGCATAAATTAATAGAAAAAATCTCTTCCGTAAAGGGAAACGTTATTGTAGCAGGGGATGTAAATCTGCCAAATGTAAACTGGAAAGGTCAGTTAATAGGAGGCGAAGACCAAAATCTTGTTAATTTTCTGGTTTGGGAACAGGGGTTGTTGCAAGTCGTTAACACAAGTACTCGGCAATCAGCCTTACTAGATGTATTTTTATGCAGGCCTCAGTCTTTGTTTGCTGAATGTGAGGTCTTGCCAGGTATCAGTGACCACCATTGTGTGCAATTAGAAGTAAGCTGGGGGGGACGATTGAACCGGTTTGAATTAGAACAAACATCAATTAGCTGGAATTTCCAGAAAGCGGTCGGGGCTGCTATTCAGAATTTTCTACGCGAGCAATATTGGTCTTTCGTAAAATCTGTCACTAGTGTAAATGAAGCCTGGGCTAGTTTCAAAACACTTACTTCGGAAGCAATTATGAAACATGTACCTTTTAAAGTTATGAAAAATAACGCTGATCCAGAATTTTATACAAAACGTATTAGGTCACTTAAAAGGAAAACAAGGCGCGCGTATCATAAAAGGAGGAAATCAGAATGGCATTTTATTAAATTTAAAGAATTAACCAAGAATTTACAAAACGAAAAGTTGCAAGCGCAGGAGCGGTTCTTAGAACAAATTTTAAATAAGGAAAGTGACGGATGGAAAGCATTTTACAATTATGTGAGGAGACGCAGGGGTAATAAAGAAGGCATACCAGATTTCAAAGTTAACGGGACTGCCGTAATAAATGATAAGGAAAAGGCGAACATATTAAATGCACATTTTGTATCGGTCTTTCATCAAATGGATGATAGTCCTGAACGGGAAAATAGGAGTGGTGGAGAATCGCTATTTCAAATAATGGCGCCAAAATTACGTAAAAGGATCAAGATGCTACAGAATCGAAAATCAAGAGGGCCGGACAACGTACCTACTGAAATATTAAAAATAGGGGGAGAAGCCATGATTCCCTACCTAATGCTCTTGTTTAACATGTCAATTAACAACCGTGCACTACCGGAAGACTGGAAATCCGCTATTGTAGTTCCAATATACTAAGGGGGTAATAAAACAGAAATAAATAATTATCGGCCTGTCAGCCTAACGTCGGTAGTGTGTAAAGTAATGGAGCATCTAATTGCAGAATACATACGGGAGGAATTAGTAAACAAACAGTGGTTCAACAAAGCGCAACATGGGTTTAGATCCGGGTATTCATGTGAAAGTCAAACAACTTCATTAATTCAAGATTTGGCAGATGAGGTGGATGCAGGAGGAAGGACTGATGCAGTGGTGATAGATTTTTCTAAAGCTTTTGACGTAGTGCCACATAGTTTACTCATCCGGAAACTAGCAAATGCGGGACTTGATAATCGCGTTGTATTGTGGGTAGAACAATTTTTGAAAGGGAGGACACAAAGAGTAAGAGTAGGTAGAGAACTGTCAGAAGGGGGGACCGTAAGTTCGGGCGTGCCCCAAGACTCGGTACTGAGCCCGTTACTGTTTCTTATCTTTGTTAATGATATCCATATAAACATTAAATGCCAGATAAGACTGTTCGCAGACGATTGTATTATTTACAATAAGATTAGGAATTCCATGCATGAGACTGCTCTTCAGGACGACCTAAATGAAATCAGGCGGTGGGCCGAAGCAAACAAAATGACAATTAATGCTGGGAAAAGTAAGTCCATTGTTTTTAGCAGAACTAAGGGGAAGATTATACATAACTATCAAATGGGCGGGGAACCAATTCCACAGGTGGACAGCTGCAAATATTTGGGAGTGTGCTTGTCAAGTAATGCTGGATGGGGGGGAACAGATAAATAGTACATCTAGGAAAGCGTGGAAAGCATTGCATTTCGTAATGAAAATACTGAAAAAGGGGAGCGCAAAGACCAGGGAACTAGCCTACAAATCGTTAGTGCGGCCGGTTATGGAATATGGAGTAGCATGTTGGGACCCATACAGAGTCAATCAGATTGATTCCTTAGAAAAAGTACAGAGAAGGGCTATAAAATTCATAAGGAGAGGTAAAGATTTTGGGTTTACAAAAGGTGAAGAGAATGAATGGGAACCGCTAAAAGTTAGGCGTAAAAAACATAGATTAGTTGCGTTATTTAAAGCTTATATTGGTTCAAATGCTTGGGCGGATGTTAGAGAAAGGTTAGAGAATCCAGCACACTACGGTCGAAACGATCATCTGTTTAAAATTAGGGGTAGAAAGTGCAGAACCGACGTGGGAAAATTTTCTTTTGTTAATAGAACCATTGAGGAATGGAATGAATTGCCTGTAGCAGCCTTTCAGGGCTGTCCTCTGACCTTAAAGCAGTTCAGAAATAATATTAGCAGAATAAATGTTGGTTAATTAACTAGTGTACTCATTTCACAAACTATACTATTAAAGTTGACACTACCAGGTTGAAAATACTGGTAACTAAATATAAGGACCAATTGTAAATAGTTAAGTACCTCGAAAATAGTTACGTACTTTGTAAATTGTTAAGTACTTTGTAGATAGTTAAGTAAATTGAGAATAGTTAAGTAAATTGTGAATAGTTAAGTAAATTGTGAATAGTGAAGTTGAGACGGTAATTTGTATCACAAATTACTTTAAGGTAAATAATTATTTTTATATGAATATGTATTTTTATGTAACATTGATTTCAGAGGTTTAATAATTGTAATTATTATTGGTAAATAATAATTTTCGGCTCTACTGAAACTGTTAACAATAACATAATACTTTAGCAAGGGGGTGAGTTGTTTATCGTTACCGGGAACCAGGAAGTTACGTCATGTTTCGCGCCTTTTCAGTAAAAAAAGCTTCCAGAACATTCTATAAAAGTAATATGTATTAGTGGTTTTCATTGGATAGTAAAATAGACGCTAATGTTGGCGCGTTTTATTAGCCAATGGTAATTCATTTATAATCTTTAGGTGTATCTTGGGGCAAGCCTATAAATAGCCATGCTCAAAAGCGAGCGTTCTCCAGTTCAGCAAGATTCTCGAAGCATTCACATCGTTCTCCAGTTCGGCAGGATTCACGAAGCATTACACATCGTCCGCACATTACACGTTGGACGCTCAGTTCGTCAAGTCACGCGCAGTGAAAATCATTAAAGATCTAAAATATTACAAAGTCACTTATATACAAAAATTGAAGTACGTGAGTTAAAAGTGAGAAGTTATTATAAACAGTTTCAGTATGGCGATTATCTAGAAAAATCTGTGAAAGTGTTAGTGCACGTGTTCGACAATAAAACAGTATAAAAAACATTTCTTCACTAGTAATTTTTGGATAAAAGATTCCTTTTCCGCTTCACACCCTGCAAGAATTAAATGCCTACCTAAATAGCTAGCCGGAAGACAATATACATAACCTTAAAACTAATTCATATAGATTGCTACGCCAGATGGAGTTAGCAGGCGACCGACGAATGACGTCACACAATATGGCTGCACGCGTGAGGTAAACGACATTACGTGAGAAACATTATCCACCACGTGGGGACACAAATACACACTAATACTACTTCAAATTGGCTCCCATACGTGGGGCAGTTAAAGTGAAGTAAACACAAAATTTGCAATGTTGCTACTTCAAATTGGCGCATCAACGTGGAGCGACAACTAGGAAAGGAAGGCTAGACGACTAGGAAAGGAACAAGAATAACCAGAGAGGCGAAAGCAGCAGTGAAACGACCTATAGACGCAGATTCCGAGACAGAAGGGTAATTCAGCTACAAGAAAACATCGAAACGACGTAGATTCATCACGATACAACGCAGAAGCGACATACAAATCTAGGAGAAAGGGGCAGAACGCTGGACATCAAGGATACATCAACAGACAGCATCACAAAGTCAGGTGATTGTATTTTTTTTTTAAAACAAAAACAATGGCCACTAATAACATAGAAAAAACAATGATGGAGGGAGATAGTGTAACAGTTAGCTGTAATTCAATACAGGTTACAAAAAAAGGCTCAAACAATGTAGTATTGAAGCAAAAAAATGTTAGTGCAAAAAGTCAGAATAGAATTGCAGGAAATGTTAATCTTGATGCTAGTATAATGATGGAAGTGCTAAATATGTATAGGGAAACGAGGGAATATATTTGTAAGAAAATAGATCAGAGTTTTATGGAATTAAGGGAAGATATGCAAAAAAGTCATAGGGAGTTAATTGAAGATATTGGTAGGAGTAATGAGATATTAGAGCAAAAAGTAGATCAAAGTAGTGAAGAAATTGAAAAGAAAGTTACAACGCTAGATAGTAGTATGCCAGAAATGAGTGATGAAAAGGAAGTAATAGTAAGTGAGATAGGAGAAATTTCAAAGAAAATGCTAGACATGAGCAAGGAAATAGGTAACAAAGAAAGTGAGGTTAATGTAGAAAGTACAGAGTTAGGAAGTCAAATGAGTAGTATTTCAAGTGAGCTAATAGAGATAAAAGAGGTTAGGATTGTAGATGTAAATCAGGCTCAAGTCAATTTCAGAGCGGAGATATCAGAAATGCAAAAAGAATCAGAAATGCAAAGAGATAAATTGTACCAATATGTTCAAATTGAAAACTCCAGTCCAGTACAGTTTAGTACAGATTTGTCAGAGTATTCTCAAGTTAAAGAGATAGTAGAAGAATTGAAAATGACAGTTGTTAAAAGATTTGTTGTAAAAGAAACTGTAGATTGTTTTCAAATGTTATCAGGGAACGAAATGTCAAATGAATACAAGAGGTTATTCATGAACAATAATTTGAAGGTTAGGTTACGGCTACGAGTAATGTTTAGCCACACACAATTTGATCCAGGAGGGTAAATAGCAACGAGATGTAAAGTAAATGATGGATAGGTAAAGATGACTTGCAGAGAAATGTATTGGAACGTAAGAGGGTTAACTATTTATATATATATATATCATTTGAAAAGAGAAATAAATTATAAAAAAAAAAAAAAAAGAGAAATGTTAAAAAAAAAAAAAAAAATAAATAAATAAATTAAAATTTTTATTAACTGTAATAGTATTTGAAAAGAAGAAGGTAATAATTGAAACTTAAGATGATATTAAATTAAAAGTACGTAAATACAATTCAAAGAGTATTGTTAAAACAAAGTACAAAATAACAAAAAAATTGGTAAATATAATTAAAAATAATTGAAACAAATACTTATGTAGCAAACAGAAAAGGTGAAACATTGTCAAGATTTAAGAGGTGTAAATATATTTGCAAAGTACAAAATAACAAAAAATTTGGTAAATATAATTAAAAATAATTGAAACAAATACTTATGTAGCAAACAGAAAATGTAACACAGTGCCTAGATTTAAGAGATGTAAATATATGTAAAGGGTGAATATTTTGGTAAATATGTATAGTAATTACAAAAAAAATTCTTGAATTGATAAATTTTTGGTAACAATATAAGAAAGTAAACCATTTTTTGTAACACTAGTTAAATAATTTAGGGTAAAGTATTTGCTATAAAAAAAAATTTATTGTAACGACAGATTAATATCAAAACAAATTAAACCAGAGCCAGTAAGTAGTGGCGAGATAAAACATATGTCGTGTGTTAAACGCGTGTGAAGTGTTAAGTGAAAGTGAATAGCGTGTGTTACAAGATTTAGGAGACTAAAAACAAAATTATAAAATTTCTAAACAGGTTATAAATATTTATAATTATATTTCTAGTGGGGCATATGAGACGGTAATTTGTATCACAAATTACTTTAAGGTAAATAATTATTTTTATATGAATATGTATTTTTATGTAACATTGATTTCAGAGGTTTAATAATTGTAATTATTATTGGTAAATAATAATTTTCGGCTCTACTGAAACTGTTAACAATAACATAATACTTTAGCAAGGGGGTGAGTTGTTTATCGTTACCGGGAACCAGGAAGTTACGTCATGTTTCGCGCCTTTTCAGTAAAAAAAGCTTCCAGAACATTCTATAAAAGTAATATGTATTAGTGGTTTTCATTGGATAGTAAAATAGACGCTAATGTTGGCGCGTTTTATTAGCCAATGGTAATTCATTTATAATCTTTAGGTGTATCTTGGGGCAAGCCTATAAATAGCCATGCTCAAAAGCGAGCGTTCTCCAGTTCAGCAAGATTCTCGAAGCATTCACATCGTTCTCCAGTTCGGCAGGATTCACGAAGCATTACACATCGTCCGCACATTACACGTTGGACGCTCAGTTCGTCAAGTCACGCGCAGTGAAAATCATTAAAGATCTAAAATATTACAAAGTCACTTATATACAAAAATTGAAGTACGTGAGTTAAAAGTGAGAAGTTATTATAAACAGTTTCAGTATGGCGATTATCTAGAAAAATCTGTGAAAGTGTTAGTGCACGTGTTCGACAATAAAACAGTATAAAAAACATTTCTTCACTAGTAATTTTTGGATAAAAGATTCCTTTTCCGCTTCACACCCTGCAAGAATTAAATGCCTACCTAAATAGCTAGCCGGAAGACAATATACATAACCTTAAAACTAATTCATATAGATTGCTACGCCAGATGGAGTTAGCAGGCGACCGACGAATGACGTCACACAATATGGCTGCACGCGTGAGGTAAACGACATTACGTGAGAAACATTATCCACCACGTGGTGCTATAAACATAAATACAACACTATAACACTTTCAAAGTAAATGGTGAATAGTTAAGTAATTGTGAATAGTTAAGTAAACTATAAATGGTTCAGTAATTAGGGATTTTAAAAGCTTCGTTAATATTTAAAATTAATCATTTTGTATTGTTAGTCTTGTTTATTATTATTATTATTGTAAGCTAGTCATGGTGATGTAAATTTTGTACGGTTTAATTCTGCCACCGGGAAGTACCCAATTGCAGAATAAATAAATACATACATACATACACACACGGATATGTTTACAAAAATGCTTTTTTTTTTTGATTCAGGGGGTCTCAAAACATATATTTCCGGTGAAATCTCGGTATTGAATTTTTGGGTGGAGTACAATACTTCCCCTACTTACTATACGCAGTAGAGAAAACAAAAAAGACTGATCTTTTAAAATAGCACATCAACCAGCACAGCGACTGTGCTGCAACTACTGAGTGCACTTAGCAGCAGGTTTAGACAATAAACTGCCATTTGCCTTGTTTCACTATGATTGTTAGTTGCCAAGCTACAACTGCTGAAGTGAAGATGTGTACAAGCTGTTCGTCGGATTGGTGACAAAAGAACCTGCGTGTGTGTGAAATTATGCTACAAACTTGGCAAAACTTTTATAGAGACATTTCACTTGCTTAGCCAAGCATACAGGCAGGACTGTATGAGTCGCACACAGTGCTATGAGTGGTTTAAGCATTTTGAACACAGCAGAATGTTAGTCAGTGAGGATCCCAGGCCTGGAGGACCTTCCACATCAACCGATGATGACAATGTCGAGATTGTACATAGGAATTTGAACCACATGATCAGATGGTAAACAAGGAAGTCTACCAGGGAATTTTAGCACGTTTGAGGGATGCTGTGTGCAGGAAGAGACCTGAATTGTGGAAAACCCAGACTTGGATGTTGCATCATGACAATGTCACACTGCATACATCGCTCCTTGTCCGCAGCTATCTAATAAAACATCAGACTCCTGCTGTACCCCATCCACCCTTTTCTCCGGACCTAGCCCCAGCAGTTGTTTCCTTGTTTCCCAAACTTAAAACCACATTGAAAGGATATCATTTCCAAACCATAGAGGAGATTCAGGACAATGCAACAAGAGACCTGCTCAGAATCCCAGAAAGTGCATTCCAGGAGGCTTTTGAAAGATGGAAGAAATATTGGGAACAGTGTATTGGCAGTAGAGGGGACTACTTTGCAGGAGACAGTGCTTAAAATGTTGTACAATGAGCAATAAAGATGTTACAACCAAACTTCAGTCTTTTTCTTTAACACATCTCGTATTCCTAGGAAAGGGCAAAGATTATTCTTTAATAATGAATACCACATTAGAAAAGTCTTAAATACTGTCAACAATGATCCTATGTTGCCTTGTTTTAAGTGATCAACCTTTCATAAATTATTGCTAAAACAGATTTAAGTTTGTGAAGAGAAATAAAAAATAAAATGAATATAGTTATTCACAGAGAGTATACCGAGTGATGAAGACCAAGATTTTACAGCTCTTCCCAACAGTGACACAGCTATAGATTAAAGTGAGTTTTATTTCAATTATTCTGAATTTAATTTCAACTCAGCTTTCATTTCGGCATTTATTATTATTAAAGTTGTGCACCATTCTACTGCATTATGAACACGAGACGTGGCATTTGTTTATGTTTGTTCCTCACAAATGATGTGAACACAAGGCTAACACAGTATTATTGTTAAAGAATGCAAGGTAAAATATATGAATATTTAAACACTAATGATTCAAGCTGTGGAATATGTCCTATTCACAGGTTGACAGTAACAATTTCTTGCAGGTACATAGTTCAACATGGTGTCGTCATGTGCTCAGCAAAGTAATACATTCCCTCTGGAGAAAGAACTGGAATATTGTGGCGTATGCACAGATAATAGTTACACCGCTCTCTGGGCACCGAAGCACGGCAGTTTGTCTGTGAGTAGGGGCGAGTCAGGGGAAACAGTGTCAAGGTGGGGATAGCGTTACTGATGCCCGAGTTGGCGTGGCTTTTTGTAAGAGTCAGTAAGTAAGCTTCGAGTGAGACAGACGGGAAACTGCTAAAGCACGATGTCCTCTTTGGCAGGCAATGGGCAAAGGTATGTGAGTATTTAATTTCATTTAATAAACGGTGTTCCATCCACGTTTGGAAGTCTTAATTATGGTAGAATAGAATCTTTCCTCCCCCTTAAGCCAGGCATTGTGTTGGTGTAGCAATTATTTTGGAATTTAACTTAGCTGCGTCCTCGTCGTTGCCTCGTAATTTGAAGTTCTTTGTTTGATTTAACGATCCCTCTCGCAAGCGAGTAGCTCCCCTCTGTAGTTGAAAAATAATATAAAGAGAGGCATACGACAATTGGTGAGGCGCCGAGCAATTGGTGGAGGCCGGGTAGAGTTTAGTTTTTTGTGAGATTTTTAAGTGTAAAATTTTTTTTTTCCCCCTCTAAAATGTAACGGTTTGTGGTCGCGAAAAATCTAAATTTGTTTCTGGCTTAAGGGTAAGGATTTTTATGCTTTAATTTGTGATTCTCTTATGACTGCATTTTCCCCTTGTTTTGGCTTCATTTCCTTTAACTTGTATTGCTGTGATAAGTGGTTCTTGCTGGTTATTTTCAAAAATGTTTTTGTGAAAGTTGAGTTGTGAAACGAGTGAGATAACGAGCGAGATAGTTGTAACTTTGAAAATGTGCTCGTCACGTGTTGGCCATCTAGTTGAAAATCTTGTTTTCTGTGCTTATTAGCAGTGGTTCTAGAAACTTATAACTTTATATTCCAGTGATTGTGATTTCTAGCTGTTTACTATACTTTTGTGGGACATTTTTTGTGTAACTTTTATGTACGCACGTGTGTTATGTAATTCCCGCGTGGTCATGCATTTCAGCAATAATTCTAGCTTGTGAAACCAGTCTTCCTCAGCACGTGTTTTGGCGCGTTTATTTGCGTGTGTATATCAGATCAGATACATTTGTTTAAAAAAAAAAAAAAAAAAAAGAGAAGGAATTTTTTTTTGTGTGCTACGTATAAATTGCAAGTCTGTATTCTGCTCTTTTTGAGATAATGTTAGCGGTGGTCACAGTAGGTGTGACGTGGTTTTTTTAACTTTCAGTTCCAGGTTTCTCACTGAAGCTATCATTTTGTTTTCTTCCATGTGTTCATTCTGATTAAAAATCTTGGTATTGTGTCCAAGTGGCTTGCGTGTCATGCTTGTGTAGACGTGTGTTGGTATAATTTTCTGATATTTCGCTGCGGGCGCCTAATTGTATTCTTTTTGGAACTGTTTTATTTGGCTATGTTCTGATTTTGCTACTTACATTCATGTGATGCTATAAGTGTTTAGTTTGGTGTAATCTGTATCGCTTTGTCATACTGTTTATTTACTGGTTGCGTAAATTTTTGTGCTGCAATCATGCCTAAGCGACGTACTATGCAGAAATTTGATATGGCAATTGCTCCAGTTAGCGAGCACAGTGAAGTAGAATCTATGTCCAGTGTTAGTACGCCTGTTGTTACTCAGTTACCAGCGATGTCTAATCCGCCTGTCGTGGCCAGTGCAACGCAGTCAGCTGTGTGTCGCTCGGTCATTGACCTCTCTCACGTTGAGAATTCCAGCAAGTTGTCGGCGTATGAGTTACTTTAGAATTTTGAAATGTTCGCTACTACTGCTAATGGCCGCTCTGAGAAAATGATAATGATGATAATTTTGCTTCACCGTTGCCAAGTTTGGTTTATTTAATTCCGCAATGCATATTTTTAGGGGAAAATCTTTCGCAGTTACTCATGTATGTAAAAGTTTCAGGAGCTACTACCAGCCTTGCTAGTGTCTTCACCTAATTCGGTTTGATGTGCCTTCTAATATGGACCGGTACGATGTGGATGTTGATGAACCAGCTGTACGTGTGTTACCAGATTTTGGAAAATTTGCACTGAAATCTTGTGGTAAACGAGTAAGAGAAAAGAAAGAAAAAACCATAACTTGTAAGTATGTAAACATTGTGAGTGCTAAAGTTCGGACGAATGAAATAGTTTTACAACTCACACAGGTATGCTAAATTTATTGTTTCACTGACTGATGCTTAATTAAGCTTTGCTTTTCAGGAATATGTGCTATGAATGTCTCTGCTAAATTCAAAGTGTATTATTTTTTTGGTGTAATTTAAATTTTAAATTATGTTTTGGGAACTGCAAATCATTTGTTTTGTTGTTGTGTCATGCTGCAGGAATGTGTTTCATGTGTACTATGTGCTTAATTGAGCTTCCATTTTCAGGAATGTTATGTGACAGTATTGTTTTGAGTAATGATGTGATGTTGTTTTGTTGCATTCGATTTGATTTGACTCGATTTGATTTTGGGTTTCATAATGATGCTGTGATCTTTATTTGCAGAAAATTGTTGCATGAATAGTGTGTGTATGTATGTGTGTATTTGAGGTTATGTGCTATATGTGAGATTTGCCTCGGTGGGAGTGCCAAAGTGTAACCCCGATGGCGTAGTGTGAGGTTATGTGAGAAATATGAGTTGAGATTTGCCTCGGTGGATGTGCGTAAGAGTAACCCCGACGGTGCTAATGTGAGAGATGAGATGATGTCAGCTTCGGTGGAAGTGCCAAAGAGTAACCCCGACAGTTGTTGTATGAATGTGTTGATTTTTCAGGAGGGCTACATGTAGCTGGAAAGTTGATGAGATGTGATGTGATGATTTCAGAGATTTTGGCTTATTGGTGTTGCTGTAACGTGCCCAGTATAGCGTGTGTGATGAATTCACACGAGAGATTAAATGGATGGAAGTGATGGGAATGTGAATAATTTTTTTTTTCTGTTTATGCAACAAGTTTATTACCATCTTAGATAGCAAATTTTAATACCACCTGTTTTCCAGCTTAATTTTCATTTGGAGGATGTGGATGCAACAGTATAATGTCATGTTATTTGTGTCATTTCTGAAATATTAATGTGATTTCTTGAAGGTTATGCCTATGTTAGATGTTTTGAATTTACAGCATGGTAAATGAGACACGTCAGTGAAGATGTTTTGTTTTTGAAGAGAAAATTGAAAGTTGAGATAAAGATGTTAATGATTGAAGTAATGATGCTGATTGAAATACTGCTGATGATGATGATTATGATTGAGTTGATGATAATAATGAGATGAGGAAGATAGTACTGTGGACGAGAAACTGTATTAGTGACAAGAGTATGACAATAGTAGTTGAAAGCATGTCACGTGGTGTAGTTTGGAGATGTATTGTGGATGTATTTTGTAGTTCGTAGTAATGCATACAGTAGTTTTCAGTAGCTAGCTAAGTGAGTGTTGTGTGTAATTTGGGCCATGGTCAATGTGAATGAGTTCATTTCATTGTCATGTGTGATTGTCTTGTAAGTGCACTTATTTTCTTTTGTTAGTGATACCAGCTGGTTATTAAGATTTAATATTGGGATCCCAAATAAGGTTATGTTTTTCTGTCATGTTAATGTATTCTGAGTCTGTTTTACTGTTTTATTTGGATTCTGAAGCATTGTGAGTAAAATTTTGGATGGCAACTCTATAAAATTTAGTTCTTATGCCAATTTGTACTTATTTTTTGTTCTCTTTCTTTGCCCATGTCAAAAGAATGTTAGTGCAAACTTTTCAACCTTTAAAATATTTAATTGTACATGACATACCGTTCTTTTTATGTGTGATTGTTTGTTGGAGCACCCTTTTTATTGTTTGGTGGTTTTGTTCTAGTATTTTGCTGTGGCGGAGCTCGAGAGCATCCAGGAGTAGCCCCGTGGCACACCAGAAGTCAAGAAACACCACAGGGACGCTGTCGGGCAGCCACTACACTGCCATGGCATAAGGAGCCACCATGTCGGGGGGCAGTCCAAGCCAGCGACTGCCCACCCTGTTGTCATCACCAGAGACCTGCAGTGATAATTCTACACCAGGACAAATCGTCGTTGTGGGCACTTTATAAAAATCACCCACAAACAGTTCCAGCAGACCATCGATATTTTGCGCAGTGTAGTGTGCCTGTGAACTGAGGCAGCGTGGTGTGTGCGTGGTGCTCAAGCATAAGTGCAGTAACAATATTCGTCGATAGCACTTAAGTTTCTCGAGACTCCTCATTGCCCAGTAACATTGTGTCGTCGTCTGGGTGCTTATCACACATGTATATTATTCTGTTATATTTTGGTGCATCACACATATGTATTTTATTATGTATGTCATTTGTGTTATTTAATATCTCTTATTGTATTTATTTTCCTTGTGTCGACGAGGGCGTCGACCTCGGTGACCAGGGGGAGATGTGGCATATGCACAGATAATAGTTACACCGCTCTCTGGGCACCGAAGCACGGCAGTTTGTCTGTGAGTAGGGGCGAGTCAGGGGAAACAGTGTCAAGGTGGGGATAGCGTTACTGACGCCCGAGTTGTCGTGGCTTTTTGTAACAGTCAGTAAGTAAGCTTCGAGTGAGACAGACGGGAAACTGCTAAAGCACGATGTCCTCGTCGGCAGGCAATGGGCAAAGGTATGTGAGTATTTAATTTCATTTAATAAACGGTGTTCCATCCACGTTTGGAAGTCTTAATTATGGTAGAATAGAATCTTTCCTCCCCCTTAAGCCAGGCATTGTGTTGGTGTAGCAATTATTTTGGAATTTAACTTAGCTGCGTCCTCGTCATTGCCTCGTAATTTGAAATTCTTTGTTTGATTTAACGATCCCTCTCGCAAGCGAGTAGCTCCCCTCTGTAGTTGAAAAATAATATAAAGAGAGGCATACGACAATATGAACACATAGTAAACACAACCGAAAAGAATGGAAACAATAAAATAATAGTCAACAGGAAAATTACAGAATCCAAGGCACACACACATCATAGACTTCACAAAATAAACATTCTAAGCTCAAAAAGTTCACGTCACCCAAGAGCACACTACAGATTAAATAAAATGTTCATGAAACACATCAGCGTAGACCCATAGAATAAATTTAGCCCATAGAAGTTACTTTGCAACAGGTTAAAGGACCGTATAATACAAGATAAAAAGCTGGAATTTCGAATTGCAACAAGGTGTATATAGTCAAGACAAAAACAATTTTGGAAAGTAGATTAAAAGATCATATTAGATGCTTAAACTACAAAGAAATGGATAAATCTGCAGTTTCACATCATTTCTGGACAACGACCACACAATATCAAACTTAACATAACAGTAATTAAACCAACCAAACACAAGCAGAATTGGAGATATGGGAAATCTTTATCTTGAAATACAGCCCGCAGTTGATGAATTTTGATTTGTTGCCACCAAGTCCACTCTGGAATTGTTTAACTTCCATAAGATACTGTCACAATCGACAACAACCACAACAGGAGCCAGTCAGACACCTTCTGAGGATGGAAACAAACATTTTCTCAAGAAATGTCAAGTCAGCAAAATAAGTGATGTTAGTTGATATTTGAAAAGAAGCTAGAAACAGTGATGTGTATTGAATTTATTTCGACTCACCTTGAAATAAAATTAAAAAAAAAAAAGTGATGTTAGTGTTACTAGTTCCAACTCAAGTTAAGCGAATTTAAAAACGCATTACTTTTTCCAGCTTCTTTTTGTATATAAACATTAAGGTTTGTTTACTTCTCCTTTGAGCTTGAAGTAAAACAGGTGTAGTGGCTTTCATTATTGTTCTTGGCAATGAGCCAATTATGACTCTTCTTTCAAGGAGTAGCTGTTTTAGCAGAGATGGACACAGTTACTTAACGCCTCTGGAATGATGAACTACAATTTTTGGCCCCTGCTTGTAACTACATCGGCAGCCCAATTAACTGTCAGTAACCAGCTGCACCAGATACCAGGTGCACCCTCTCTGCCAGCATAGATAGCACTTATGCAGTGTCGATGTCATCACCACCTGATCTTCTGCCCCTCGAGTGATACGCTCCGACGAAGAAGACAGTGTATAACAGACTTAATTCTCGACAACCAGTGAAGGAGGACTTTGAGCTTCGTGTCTGGGAGCGGCTGTCTCCATACTTTTCGGCCTTGTCTAAATTTATACACATTTTTTTCGGCGTAAGTAAACTTCTAAATTCTTTCTAGTGCGTGGAGCGGCACTTAAATTCTATCAAAGCAAGTTCATATTGGAATATCACCACGTACTAAATTGTATTTAAAATGGCAAATATTGTGTGAGAAGGACAAAGCAAAAATGCTATGCATTTCAATTGTAATTTATTAATGTTTCTAGATTTGAATGTGTATATATTCAGCGCTTTGGGGGGGCTGTAAGAATTATTACTTTCATTTATAGCTGTATTAAATACTTACTTCATTTCCTTTAATTATATTTGTAGTACAAACATTACTACCCTGGGGGAATGCTTTATTTCAATGCATTCTAGAATGTGCCCGGCATTTTACCTTTTTAGTTATTAAATTGCAAGAATGTTACAGTAAGAGTGATAACGTTTCTATTTATGCTTGCAACTTTCCTCAGTTGTGAACAAGAGCAAATTGTACACAATGATGATGACCATGTAGTTTATTTAACAATGCTATTAACAGCCTACTTAGCGTTAGTACTGAAACTTTTGCCATCAGTAGTTGACTTGATTCGTCATGGGGCAATAGTTACCTGTTTTGCCAACTGTACTAGTTCACAAAGCTTCTCATACACCATGTTACAGAAGTTGGGATCTTTCTTGGCCCACTGTCGCATAAAGTCAGAGTAGCGCGGTGTCAGCTTAGCACTCAAATCAGGATTCACAATCTGCAGGCCAATTGCCAAACGACGGTTTCTTTCTATAACACGGCATTCCTCAGTGCATTCCAACCTGAAACAATATTAACTTACAATGATTTTTCTTTAACACTAGCTATATGTTAGCACTAAGTTTGAATGCTGAATCAGACTTGAAAATCCCAAATAGTGGTAAACCACATAGCCTGAAAATTTAAAGCACTTGCAATATTGCAAGTCACATTTGAGGTATGATTATCTCTAACATTTAAGAGCACCTTGAAGGCTTACCATCATAGTTAAATTAAATGCATGTAATTTAATGCATGTATAGATAATCTTGGCATGGTGGCCCAAGCTGTAAGACAATCGGCAAGGAGAGAGGAGATACATGGTCCCAGTGCTGGACTTGGCATTGAATTTTTGAAAATATCTACCTAAAACCTTCTATTCATAAGCCTAAATAGTATATAAACAACTTGTTAGCATATATGCTATGGTAACAATGGGAGATGCAATGTGTTCAACATTAGTGGTAATGGTGAATATTTTCCTGGTTAATAAATAGAAGCTGAAACTAGTAACAGTGAAGTATATAAATTTCTTATATATTAAACACAAATGCTTCACTTATGTTTTTACTTTTTGTGAAACTACAGAAGTATTGCATTCACCCAAAAATCTGGCATTAAGATTCCACTGAAAATACATGTTTTGAGGCCTCTGAAGCCAATCCCCAAAAAGTTTCAGGAGAGAGAATAGCATATCAAGTTCAGTAACTACCAAATTTGGTATTTAAGTCAGTATCTTCCAAGGATGCAACAAAGATTTTTTAAAACAAAAGTACAATGATTTTCATTAATACAATATATTTAAAATATTTGCATTATAAATGAAATGTATGTTTTGAAGTATCTGTGAATAGCCTATGAAGTTCTCTTTACCCTGAAAGAATTTTGTGTAACCGGTAAACCATATGATATAAACAGAAATTTGCTACACAAACAATTCAAATCTCTTTAAATCGCAAGCACAATTAACTTCAAATAATTCTTTATTATTAAAATAATTATTTTTGCTTCAACCATTTACTAGATATCTGTATATATATATATATATAGGTTTGAATTGTTTAACACTTTGTCAATTTTTTAAGTCCTGTTGCCATTCAGTTGTTTCTCACTGTGTCATGGAAAGAGTGAAATTTCAAGGCCCAGTATATAGTGACCCACTTTTTAAAGATTTGACTATTGCTCTAGTCTGCTAGCACTTGTAGCTGCACTAACTGTGTAATGAAGCAATTTTTGCAAAGGTTTTGTCTTGATTAACATGAACCAGAGAAAGTTAGGTGTATGCAACAAATCAGATTTTTCTTTATTCAACTGCTTCCTTTAATCTTTTGTCCCTGGTTATTCAAATAGAATGTGAATGGTAGTTTCATTGCACTGCCACAATAGACATATTCTGTTTCAGGTTTCGTGTAGTTCCTTTTATACTCGCTGCCAAAGAAGACAAGGATGGACATTTTGCAGAGAGAGAGAGAGGCGATGTTGCCGCTTATTGCAACATGTAGAGCGTGTTAAATTAGTGTGTGCGAAGGCGATTGGGCTGCGCCTGCATTGTAGGGTGGGTATTGTTTATATTCATATATGAAGACAATTATAAAATAATAATCTACATACAAAGGAGAGAACATGCAATAATATATCAGTGTAAAGATCTGCATTTTACAAAAGAGACGTACCTGTGAAATATTGATATTTATTCTAACGGGAAAATGCCGCTGATTCTCTCTCAGAGCATATTATTTCCCGTGCTTGTCCTTTAATTGGGATAGCTTTACCAAATACAGCTTTATTTGGTTATCGAGTACGCTCAGTCTTTTGTTTGGCTCGCTGTCTTTGTCACTCTTTTTGGATATTGTTAAATATCCATTAAAAGTGTTAACACAATTGCAAATGCTCACAAATACACAAACTCAAACACATGTAAACACAAAGCAAATAACCGTACAAATAGGATGACGTAAAATAACTTGTCAGTACAAGGCAATCTCTAAACTGATGCAAATACACTGGAAGTTGTGGCTAAAGGAAGGCGCTGTTTATAACTTCAGCGACAGCAGAAGATAAGACATGCACTTCATATTACTGCAATGGTCGCTCACTAGGCAAGTCATGCTAATCACATGTTACAATATCGGCAAAAAGGTTTTTGCATCTATCGTTCTAATTGGTCCTTCTAATTGTTGCTATGACGACCGCTTAGATGTATCCATCTCTTCCCATTCATTTAAAGTTTTCCACCACGTGGTTAGTAACTGTCAATCCCTTTCTTGATTGGCGCCAACTATAGTCTCTTTTTTATTACATCTGTCAAGACCTTCCCTCATTCATTTCTTGATACAACAAAGAGTTTTTCTCTTGAAGCAGCATAATTAATATGTCTGTATCCTCAAATCTGCATCTAACAATTTTACAAAACCACCTACTAAATTCTCTCTTCCTAATGGCATCTCCCTACCCAATTAGCTTTACCTAACGTTTTAACATTCTTTCGGGATATGACCACGTGGCACTCTGAACCAATACTTTAGTATGCTCTCCATCGCCACTGACCTCCCCCATTTCAAACGGAACATCAACATTAATAGCATTTAATGGAATAACTAAGTTTCATAAAACATACTGAATATTTTATCCATTTTTCCAGCTATTCTTCGCCCACCTAGACCCATCTCGATTGCAATAGTGCAGGTGTACTATCTCACACCAGGTTATGTTCATATTATGTGCAAAATATAAACATTTCCTTAAAATATACTACTAAATTACTATGTGAGTCAAATGGACACTTGAATTGCTTCACAACCTACTATACAAATTCATTAACCGACTGGCAGAGGGATCCAGTGAGTACACAGAGCATATTAGCAACAAGTCTAACATTTTAAATCTGCTGATATAGGCAACATTGCCTATAAAGCATATTCAAGTAATATATTGTTAACGAAGCAATTCAAGCGTGCTTCATTATGTACCACTTCCAGTATTCGGATTTCCTTAAAAATGTAATTGCCAATCTTTATTTAAGTGATGCAAACCTTTTCAATTTTTCTCACTGATCCAAACTGCTAAACCTTATTCCCAAATATGTAAACTAACAATGCTGCTTCCTCCTATGGGTCACTTTTCTTCCTTTCCCAGTTTTCCCTTTCTTCAAAACCATGTTTGTGTTATCCTGATTCAACTTCAGATCCCATTCCTCACAGTATCAATTTCTGAAATTACATTCTTCAGCATAAATTGTTGAATTCTTACACAAAAAATTAGTGATTACCTTTTGAAACATACACATTAAAATAAAGTTTGTATGAAACTGTAGGAAATGCAATACATAACTATTTTAACAGACCTGGTAAACTTTATTGATAGAAATGCTTGAAATATATGTATTTTATTTTGAAGAAATACATGAATTGTGTTAAAAATTTTATAAGAATCTTGCAATTTTCAAACGATTGTGGATAACGCAAATATGAAATTATCTTATTTGTACTACCCAGATTGTTTGGTTGGTAATGCTGAGGCTGTCCACTGCGAAAATGTGTCAACAACGATACAGTTACAACTTTAACTGAAGGTAAATTACAATTGTGAACGTTTATTTGAAGTCATAAACTGAAAGTATTCCAAGTATTTCCAACAACAAAACAAACTTTTGTTAAGAATAAAGATTTGGTTGTTGAATGCAACAAACCCCGAGACAAACCGATCTTGCTAACACATTTGTTACACAACAGATTCGCAAAGGTATCGTTTTAATGCTGCTATAAGAGGAAAGGCACGACAGAAGTTTCACATTTTAATTATCAAATGTTTATTTATTCATTTTTAGCATAAAATATAAGTGTTACGGATTAGCTTGAGTGAGCAAAGTTCTGTGTGATAGAATTGGTAAATGATGCTCCCAATGTAAACTTTTAAGAGCAAATTTTAATAGGAAAATAAATGTTATATAATCTGAACATAATAAAAAAGTAACATTATTGATTTAAGAATTTTAGGTGCAAATAGTGATATACGAAGGCAGACCCAGAAGTACCCGACCTGACGTGTGTATATATATATATATATATATAGCGGTTGTTGTTTCAAACAAATACTATGGTAGAAAGTACAACCCTTATAAAGCTTAAGTTTGACGATGCCACATTGTTTAGTAATTGTTTGGCAGCCATTAATAGTGAACTGTCTCAGCAAATTTGTAAACATGGATAAAACTGGCCATTGTTATGTGATAGAATACTTTCATTTGAAACGTCTTAGTCCAACTAATATTAAAGCTGAGCTAGATTCTATTCTGGGGGAGCCTGCTCCCTTGTTTACAACAGTAAAATATTGGGTGGCAGACTTTAAGCAAAGCTGTATGAGCTGCCAAGACGAACATCCCAGTGTTTGACCAATTGAGGTGGCCATGCCAGAAATTGTGAAGAAAATCCACAAAATTGGTATTGGATGACCATCGACTGAAAGTGCACGAGCTAGCAGACATTGTAGGCATTTCAAAAATTGCTGTACATCACATACTAACTGAAAGTTTAGACATGAGAAGGCTGTACGCAAGATGGGTGCCACGTTTACTCACAATGGAACAAAAGCAGCGTCGTGAGGATGTTTCAGTTGAGTGTTTGGCTATGTTTTGCCGCATTAAAGCTGAGTTTTTGCATCGATTCATAAACATGGATGAAACATGGTCCATCACTTCACACCTGAGATGAAGGAACAGTCAAAACAGTGGATTAAAAGGGGAGAATCAGCTCCAAAGAAGGCGAAGACAGTCCCATCTGCAGGCAAGGTCATGGCGTCAGTTTTATGGGATGTGAGTGGGATAATTTTCATTGATTATCTTCAAAAAGGAAAAGTAATCAATGACGAGCAATGTGCAAACTTATTGCAGCGTTTGAATGATGAAATCAAGCAAAACCGGCCGCATTTAGCAAATAAGAAAGTTCTGTTTCATTAAGACAATGCACCAGTTCATACATCCATTATCGCTATGGTCAAAATCAATGAGTTAAAGTTCGAATTCATGCACCCTATTCACCAAACTTAGGCCCCCTCTGATTATTTTCTGTTTCCAAAGTTGAGGAAATGGCTTGGTGGTAAACGATTTGCCAATAATGAAGAGGTAGAGTTTGCAGTTGATGGCTATTTTGCAGAACTCGATGGTTCTCACTATAAACAGGGTATCGAAGCTATTGAACAGTGCTTGGAAAAGTGTATCGAGCTGAAAGGAGACATGTAGAGAAATAAAGATGTTTTTTCACAACATTTTTGTGATTTCTTTTAGGTCGGGTATTTCTGGGACAGCCCTTGTATCTTGTGTTGATTTACATGGTTCACGAATATATTTGCCTCATTGTTAAGCCAAGATTAGGAACTGAGCACTTTTGAGAGCTATAGAATATTACACAGATGCGTTTACATTCCCAGAACTATTTTAAGATAATTTCCAAACTGCTAAAAGAAGTGGCTAGCAGAAAGCTATTTACCAGTTTCTCATAACCATAGAAAATTGTACTTATACTGATGTTGCCAAATCATGAATAAAATAATAAAATACCTACTTATGCTTGAAGTTATACAATAAAATTTCAGAAAAATCTTTAAGACAACTGATATCTTTAAAAATCATAATTTAAAGTCAAAAACCATAAAGAAAATTAAGCAATAGTTGTGGGTTGATATGAATTAGTGAAACTTACATCAATATGAAACTGCGCTGCTAATTCTTTGTCTGTCTTTCCTAACCTAAAATTAAACCCATTTTACAGGACCCCTGCCACAGCTGTTTGGCAAATTTTCCCCATAAAAAAGAATTAATTCTTTGGGGTAATAAGAAGATGAAGTCTTGCTATTCTAAGCAATGGGTGTGAATTTTAAAAATCTATATACATTTTATATTTTTCATGTGAGGTTTCCACAGCACGCTTTGTCTCCATCTTGGCAGCAGTGTGAAAATAAAACGCTATTGCAGAGTGCACAAATTTTCCATTAGTCACTCCGGTGGGGTAACAAATTATGAGAAAACGAACATTGGCGATACCAAGAAGTTGCAGAATGCCAAATTGCAGCACATCTGTTAAGAGCAGTTCTTTAAGCTTAACAAATAATTGTAGTTGCATTTTTAACAACGAAGTTACAGAATAGCCCTGAATAACCAGTTTTCTCTTTGACAGTAAAAACTAAAAGGTGAGCATAATTAGGATTAGAAAAAATAACATTCCATTGCATGGTTACACCAGATGTGCTCAAGGTAGTTAAGGATTGTCAAACTGTTAATGTTTCAATAAAAAAGGAAGTTCCATTTCATCAGGGTCTCTCATCACTTTGATTGCCAAAGCTTCCATCACTTTAAGGAGCCATTTTCCTCTCTTCAAATCACTTCATCGATTCTTTGTTTCGGGTTTTGCAGATGCTTCAGTTCTGTGAAATGACATCACAGTTGTTTTCATTCCACTAAGTGAATAATAAATATTTTCTAATGTTGGTGACGTTAATAGAAGCATTTGTTCAATGGTCGATGAAACCAAGCACATGTATTAAAGTTATATTAAACATGGATGTTCATTTATTTTCAGACATTTGTCAGCAAAGGTTTGAATTTAATAATGTCATTCTTATATTGCAAGGTTCTGCAGATCTTGGATATACAGCAGTGAATGCTAACAGTCATTTAATTACGAGTGGTGTGCAGGACTTTGTTGAAATCTCTGCATTTGCCTATATCATCGCAAGAGTGCACAATTCATACCTAGCAGTGCCAAGTACTAAATTACTTTAAAAGACATCCCCACTAGGTATCAAAATTTCTTCAGCACTGTCTGTCCTGTCTAGCAATCGTCACAAATACACATGGCATCATATACAAAACTACTGTACCTACCATGACAAATGATTAGCAAAATATTCAACTTACGTTTTGAGGGCCATTTTTCTAGCTGAGGGATTGCCCAGCACATCACCAATGTCTACAGAATGACCAAGTTGCATGTCAGCCATCTTTGAGGCTAGAAGCGATGTGGCTACACGCTGATACTCCTTTGCATTGTCTGAGCATGCCCTGCTTGCTGAACGATGTCCACATTCACAGGTTACCTTAACCTACAATATTAAATATCCATTATTGGCAAGGGAGCAAGGTGTGATGGTAAAGGTCTGAATGTTACTGTTACAAAACCTGGATTGAATTTTTAAGGCTCTTCCCCCCCACTTTTTTGGGGGGGGGGCTTTGAAAATGCAGTAAGCAGGTGCCTATATGGAATGTACAAGGATAAAATATAAATCAGGATTTTCTGTCAGTGGTTCAGTGAACAATTTGGTATGTGACCTTGAATGGCAAATGGTGGGCATGTCTGTAGGCATTCCTCTGTAGGTCATCTACAGCAAGTCACTTCTCTTGTCAGTACCAAAACATTGGTGGACAAGTATTTAAAAGAAAAAAGAGGGAAATTGTATGTGGCCTTTGTGGACCTAGGAAACGTTTATGATAGTATTAAACTACATTTACTGTGGCAAAAATTTTTAATAAAGGGATGAGCAATCAAATGGTTAACATAGTAAGGGCATTGTATAAAGAGAACACCTTTTGTATAAGAATGGAGGTAGGGGAAGTAACAGGAGAAATTTGACAATAGAAAAGCCTCAGGCAAGGGTGCAAATTAAGTCCAATATTATTTAATATATTTACAGACAATATATTACAAGAAATAGGGTAACACAATAAGCACTCACCAGTGATAAACAATGTATAGATACCTGATGATTTGGTGGTGGAATCATTTATAGTAATTGGATTAAAACAAGCACTTCAAGGGGGGGAAAAATATTGCAATGACTGGAGATTGAGACCTAACCAAGAAAAAAAGCCAGAATGTGGTATTTAATTACCTAGGAGTCAAAACAGATGGTGGCGGAAAATGGGGAAAAACAGAAAAAAGCAATATTAGCTAAAGGAAAATGCGCATTAGCAATAATAAAAACTTTTAAATATAGAGTACCCAAAATAGCCGTTCCAACCAATAGTTGGAATGGCTATATAAAACAGTGGTAGAGCCCAAAATCATATACGGAGTAGAGATATGAGACTTGATGAGGGGCGGGAAGTAGTCAAAGTCTATAGGTTATTTTGTAAAGCAGCCCTAGCCTACCAATACCAAGTGTCAAACAGGTAGCAAAGATAGAAATGGGCTGAGAATCAAGCAAGGTAAGATTATGGAGAGACATTGAAGTATTGGTACAGAATGCTACACCTAGAAGAAAATAACATAGTAAGACAGGGTCTAAAGTTGCAAGAAAAAAGTTTAAAAAAATAGAGGGTGGCTGTACCTTTTGAAGAACTTCTATAATCAAATGATCTAAGAGAGATTTGGTGGAAAAGAGAGAATAATGAATTAAATTTTTGGAGAGAAATAAGAAAGAGGCTAAAGGATATGGAAATACTAAAAATGTTTAGTGAAATATCAGAGAAGTCTTCTTTAATAGATTATAAAATATTTAAGTCAACATGGGGAAGGGAGGAACATGTAGAAAAAACAGGAAGGAAGCAAGAGAAAGTATAGCATGGGTAAGATCAGGAGTGTGGAAATTAAAAGGAATGAGGATGGGAATAACAAAACCAATGTCCTTTATGTGGACAGCTGGAGGATCTAGTACATATACTGTTTAAATGTAGGGCCACTAACAAGTCGAGGGAGGAGCAGATAAGTGGCAAATTGTCAAAGGTTGACCCAAACATTGCACTGAAGGAAATATTTATGAAGGACTATGAGAAGGTTGGAGTGTTTATGAACAAAGTGTGAATGAAATGGTATGGGCAGTGAAAATAAAAAATTAGGTTATTATGCAGCTAATAATTAAAAGTAAGAATAAAGCTGTAAATGTTGTAAGTTCACACGAGTGGGAGAGGCAAATGAGGCTGGGTTGAATGCAAATCCCACTTATGTCTTGTATCCAGCTAAACACAATAAATAAACTAAGCATAAGCATTGTCAGTAGCACAATGAGTGAGCAAAATGTACAAACATCCATTGAGCAATGTATTATCTTAAGTTTCTTACCAAAAAAGCCATAAAGCCACACAAAATTTTGAGAAGATTGCAGGTACAGGTTGGGGAAGAAACTCTTTCGAAGACCCAAGTAGCACAAAACACTCTTGCCAGGATGATAAGCAGTAGAAATCAAGCCCCATCAATAATGATTGCAGAAAACTTTCATGCTGTTTGAAGCTTGTCAGCTGGAAAGGTGCCTGCAACTAGTTTTAGGGACTCGAAGGGCATTTTGATGGTGGACTTTCTTCATGAAAGAAGGACAATAAATGCTGCCTACTAATGAGATCTGTAATTGTGGCAAAAGCTGCTTATTACAGCAAATGATATCAGCTACCCAACCAAAATGTCACTCTTCTATGGCAATGCGAGACCACATACAGCTATACTAACATGTGAAAACACGGAAGAGATACACTGGACAATTCTGGAACACCCTCTTTACAGTCCAGATTTATCCCCTGCTGCTTAAAGAGGCACTGAGGGAACAGTGACTCAATGATACATTCTACTAAATCCAATGCAGGAAGAACTTAACACAATGAAACCAATATTAAACATTTAAGGTTTTGAATTGGTCGACTTAACACTCGTGAGTTTCACTTACACACAATTAATGCAGGAACATGTTTTCGTAGCACCTCAGCTGCTGTCAACTGGTTTGAATGACCGGGTCAAAGGTAGTTGAAAGTGGCTTCTAATTAGGCAAAAAACCAAGAAGTCACAGTCAACAAGCATTAGTAACGTTGTGAACCTTTCACAAGCAAGTTTTAGCCCAGTAGAAATGAATTTTCTGAACAGAGGCTTAAAACTTGCGTCAGTTTCATAAATGAGGTGGAGGGATATACAGTAGATATAGAACTGGCTATCATGAATTTTAGTCAGGCTGTAAAGCGTATATCAGAAATGAATGTGAGGAAGTATTAGAACGCATTCACAGTACAAAGTATACACCAAACTGCATAACAATATAGTACAATCGCTAAATCTAAAGAATGTAGTGTATACAAAAGCTAACAAGGTCAATACCATTGTAATAATGGATAAAGACAAATACATAGCATGAATTCTGTTCTACAGAGTGACGAATTTATTGAAATCAAAACATAACCCCTTAAACTTTCACAGGAAGTCAATGGAGCTATCAAAATAGTAATATTATTACCAAGTCAGAAGAATTCAAAATAAAAGCCATCAACCCTACATTAGCCACAATACATGGTTTACAAAAATCCATAAAGTAGCAAATAAAATGCGACCTTCATAAGTAACATCAATACTTCTGCATATCAGTTGGCAAAATGGCTTAATACAAAATTCACTTCTCTCTCCCTCCATTCGAAAGCCTCACCATTAAGAATTCTTTGGGACTAGTGGAAAAAATTAAACACATTCAGTTAGCCAGTGATGACATTTTGGTATCATTCGATGTAATGTCACTATTTCCAATTGTACCCAGGGAAAAATTTTTAATCTGTTTGGAAAAATCATTATCTTTAGTAAATGTCAGCCATCTTGATATACAAGAACTGAAATACCTCACAAACATCTGCATCAATCTGTTTTTCAATTCCTTGGGAAATACTACAAGTAAGGTTCGGGGGCTAGCAATGGGTAACCCATTATCACCTCTTTTGTCCAACTTGTTCACGAGTCACTTCAAAGTGCATATTACAAAATCCTTCAACTACATTTTTAAAAAATGGTACCATTATGTTGATGATGTGTTTGCCATAGTAAATAAAAACTTCATACAGAATGCACTAAAACTGTTGAACCTACAAGAGAATATCAAATGTTTATTATGGAAATGGAAACTGACATGTTGCCTTTCCTAGACTTGAAATAATAATATATAAATGGTGGGAAAATCGAATTTGGAATTTTAAGGAAGGGGGGCATGCATGCACACACGCACGCCCACCTGCCCACATACACAAAAACATCATCAAAGCCAATGGTTTTAATCCTAGACAACATAAACATTCAATAATGAACACACTTGCTCACAGACTAGCCAACATACCGTTGAACAGTGTTGAATGCAACAAGGAGCATACAGAAATTTTAAAGACAGCAGCATGTAATGGTTTTACCAAAGAAATAGTAAAAAAGAAAATACAAAAATTTAAAAGACTCAAACACTCAAAAAAGAAAAACTTGGTATACAGTATAGAAAATTTGCCTTTTATCCGATAGCTATGCACAAATTTAAAAAAAAATTATAAAAAACAGTGTTATCATTTTGGCCCCTCAGAATAGACTATCTTTAAGTAACTTAATTCAATCAAACAAATTGGACAAACCTGAAACAAATGAAAATTCAGGGATATATCAGATTAGCCGTTTGGATTGTGATAAGATTTATATAGGAAAAACAAAGAGAAATTTAAAAGTGAGGGAAAAAAGAACATTTCATAAGCACCAGATATAAACAGACAAATCAGCAGTGGCTGATCATTTCTGGAAAACTAGCCACAACATTAATGGAAGAACTGGATGTCTGGGAGAAAACTTTTATTAAGAAACATGAAGGACATGCGATGAACTTTGAGATTTAAAATAGAGAGTTGAGGGTTGTTACACTACATCACTACACTAGCACTAGCATTTTCTCTCAACTACAGAGAGAAAATGCTGACGATGGGAACAAGCCGTCTCCCGAAACGCGTTCAAGTAAGAATGTTATAGTGATGTAGTGTAACAACCCTCAACTCTCTATTTTAAATTATGACACGTCACTGTTACTAGCTTCTAAATCTTCAAAATTAGTCAAGAACTTTGAGATCCCTAATGACATCAATGCCTATGCAAAATTGTTCCAGCTTACGCCGGCAGAGGACATACTTTCAGCTACCTTTGACCCGGTCGTTCAAACCAGTCGACAGCAGCTGATGATGTAGACAAGGTGCTACGAAAACATGCTCCTGCATTAATTATGTGTAAGTGAAACCCATGAGTGTTAAGTCGACCAATTCAAAACCTTAAATGTTTTATATATTTTATTGTTGTACATTTTGATTGTTTCAATAAATTACACAATGTAACAAATTCCAAGGACACAAAACTTTCTTAAAAAAAATGTAGGTGTTCTTTATGTATTTCGACCTCCTGAATTCGAAAATGGTACTCAAAACATTATATCACCCAAAGTTTTTGCACAAATTGCATATTTTGGAATAATGATATACACAAAAATGCCATATGAAACTCAGAGTAAGTGCATCACTTTCAACTGCTCAACACTTGTGCCCTAATGGCACACAGCAAACTGCCACATTGCAAATGGCACTGCCTGTCAGTGACCGTGTTGTGTTTGTGCAAGGAAGTATGTGTTAGATAGAGAGATATAGAGATAGAGATAGATAGAGAAAGAGAGATAGATAGATACATAGATAGAGATAGATAGGTATACTTTATTTGTACATTTTTCTACATAATTTTTTTTACAATGTTCCACTTATAAACTAACTTAACATATGTACAAATTTCCTTGCCAGCTATGCTGCTCTTTTTGCCTGGCACCCTGGCTCCTCTAAGCATTCCTTACTACCTTTTATCCCTATTTGCCCATCTTCTCCTTCCTCCGTTTGCCTTTCTACCTTTCTTATCTCTCTTACTTTTCTAATCCATTTCTCTTTTACTTTCTTTAAGAACTCCCCCATATTCTTAATTTGCTTTTCTTCTTTTCTCGTTAGCATTTTAATTGCTACTATTTTCCTATCCATTTTTTCCCATTTTTCGGGAAGTATGTGTTAGTGTACAATGTCTACCTAAGGCTGTGTAATCTTTCCTAACTGTTTTTGTTGAAGTTGTGGTGAAAAAGGACTGAAGAAACATTACTGTCTTTATGAGAACGGTCTACTATGCCTATTTTGGGGTGAAACTAGGCGACATCAATAAAGCATGGGCTCCACAGGTCATGTGTGTAGAAGATTTACAACAGTGAGTGGCAGGAAAGAAGAAGTCATTATGATTTGGCATCCCTATGGTCTGGAGGGAGCAACAGAATCATACCGACAGCTGCAATTTCTGCTCTTGTAAGGTTACAGCTTTCAACAAGAAAAATAAGAAGAGATTAAGTATCCGAACAACATTCACCCAGCAATTCGTCCTGTTCCACATGGCCTGGATATACTTATTCCACAGCCTCTGCAGACATTATATAGGGACGACAGTGATGACACAGATGATACTGAGTTTGAAGTAGGCACAGATGAGGGCCTTCTTCTGTTCACTCATGCAGATCTAAATGATTTAGTTTGTGATCTGGAGCTGACAAAGGATAAAGCAGAGCTCCTAGGGTCAAGAATGCATAAAAGACATATGTTAGCAGCTGGTATGTCCATTACATTTTACAGAAAAGGGACTTGATATTCACACAATATTTTGCTCAAAATGACATGTTAGTGTACTGCAGTAATGTACAAAATTTGATGGGTCAGTTCAACAATCCGTATGCGCCAGGTACTGGAGACTGTATATTGACATCTAAAAGAAGCCTGAAGGCAGTTCTGCTGCACAATGGTAACATGTATGCCTCAATACCTGAAGGAAACATATGACAACATTAAGGTGCTTCTTACTACCATTCATTATGAGGATCACAATTAGATGATGTGTGGTGATTTGTAAGGGTTGGGTATGGTTCTAGTACAACAATCAGGATATATCAAATTCTCCTGTTTCATCTGTGAACGGGACAGTCGGGCTCGTGACAAACACTGGGAGCAAAAACAGTGGGCCTGAAGGTTGGAATTGCTTCCAGGGTACAAAACCATCAAGTGACCCTCTAGTGGAAAGAGACGGAATACTCTGTCTCTTTCCTGCACATCAAACTGGCATAATGAAGCAGCTTGCCAAGGCATTACCTAAGTGTGGCAACTTTTTCAAATATCTACGTTATAAGTCCCCCAGCCTGTCAGATGCTAAGTTGAAAAAGGGCATGTTCACTGGTCCCAATATTCGGAAACTAATGCTAGATGAAGGTTTTTTTACATTCAACGAATGCCATGGAGCGAGAAGCCTGGACTGCCTTTAAGTGTGTGGTTCAAAACTTCTTGGGAAACAATCGTAGCCCAGAGTATATCGATATAGCTGAGAACATGCTGACGAAATTAAAAATACTAGGATACTCAATGAGTTTGAAGTTACATTTTTTAAATTCGCACCTTGACTTTTCTCCTCCAAAACTGGGTGATGTAAGTGAGGAACAGGGTGAAAGATTCCAGCAGGATATCAAAGACATGGAACAACAATACCAAGGAACCTGGGATGTTTGGAAGATGGCCAACTACTGCTGGATGCTTCATCACCGTGAGCACACTGATATTCCCATAATAGGAAAAGCAAGGGCAACGCTATCACAACTAAGAAAGCATGGAACAAATTATGTTAATATACGTTTTGTACCACATTCTCTCTATGCATCTGTTTACTGTGTGCGTATTTCAATATGTTGTTATTTTAAACTTATATTCTACTTCTGCATGATTCGTGTGCCATATATATGTGATATCATTATTGCAAAATATGTAATTTATGCTAAAACTGTGGGTGATAGTATGATTTTCAAATTCAGAAGGTCAAAATATATAAAGAAAACCTACATTTTTCAAAAAAACGTTTTTTCACTGTTGCATTGTAATGTTAAAGTTCCTGCATATAGATTCTGCTAATGCCGACAAGAACTAGACTACTGGTTCGTTTTTGAAACAATATATATCTGTAAAACTATGGATTTTTTAAGCTTATGGTCATTCTGTGCTACTTTCTCTCTGATTGGCTAAAATCTGTTTGCACTGTAATCGTTTTACAGAAGAACTTTGTTTTAATGTTCCTGAATTTAAAAAATTCCCAGCAACAAAACCATGAGAGCAATAATTTAAACTCGCATTTTGCAAAAACCTGGTTTAACAAAACATTTGGTTTTAAGGAACCTTTTATTCCTAAAGCTGTGAACATGCACCCTAAATAACAAATGATTGGTTGTGGTAGCACACTTTTACTTCCTTTGCAGCTTGCGTCCTATGACACGACATTGGATCCACGGTATACTCTCAGTTTCTTCAGCTTCCATTTGATCTAGAGATTTGCATTACCTTACTGTTTGTATTGAACAAGTGTAAACATGCATATTGCTCAGCATCTTATTTGGATTTCTAGATTGCAGATTAAAATGGCTGCAGAGAAGAAGAAATTTAAGTATTCACAGAAAGTAGCAATACTTCAAGATGTGGAAAACAAGGCCAGAATTTTTTTACACATACCAAAGAAATATGAACTTGCTGCATCCCCGCTTTTTGAAGCTGAAGGATGAAACTTTACATGAGGATTAAGTGCAGTATGGTGCTATAATTAGAAAAAAACAAAAGTGTTTGTGCTTTGTCTTTTGTGCAAATGGAAGATATTTTAGTGAAAGGGTTTACAGCAATCAGGATAAAAAATATGCCTATTGACAGAAACAAAAATTGAAAACAGATGGATTTTCTGCCTCCAAAAGCTAGCTGCAAAGATTTTTAAGGGAGTACATAAGTGAATGGGGGGAAAAGAAAACTTTATCCCATCTTATCAATGGCTACCATCCAAAATACATCCTCAATGCTGGTGAAATGGGAGTATTTTTCATTACGCTTCAAAACGAAACATATCTAACACGTGGAGAAAAATGTAAATGTGGGAGAAAAAGCAAACAGCGATTTTTGACAGTAGAGATCTGCTAAACTTTGCAAAAGGGGTTCAACCGTATACATTTAATATAAGTTGGTAATGAAGTTGTTTACAACCTAAAGAAGAAATGCTGAAAAAAAAACTTACTTATGTAAGAATTATTAACAGATTTTGGCATCAAGAAACTTCATTAGATACATCTTTAAAACTATAACAAGTTAGCACTGCTTCATTACACACATGTACAGTATTTGATAAATGCCAATTAAAGAAATAAATATCACATATTGTGCCATTATAAGGAATCTGATTGTTGTTAATTTTGCTCCGTTTTGTGCTTACTTCGCAATGGAGGAAAATATTAAACAGCAACCTTCAAAGGCTTTGATATTGCTTAAAATAAAATATAATCAGTATTGTTTTTACAAACATTCTTAGTGGAGAAACAACAACTTGGGAAATAAAGCTATCACAGTAGATATCTTCTATTATGACTCCCTGTTCATATTCTAATATACAGACCTTGTTATTATCAGTATATTCTGAAGTAGAATATTTGTTGGTAGTTGGAAGATGCTTCATGTTTATCTGCCCCACGTATGGGAGCCAATTTGTCTCGGTCACTTCGTGTTATCTTATTGCTGAGCGCCTGTTATTGTATTAATAGTTTGAATTTTGGGTTATTTGTCCTCCGGCTAGCTATTATTACTACTCAGTCGAGCATATCTCTTGAACAGGGTGTGTAAATGGAAAGGATTTGTTACTGAAAGATAACACTTATAAAAATTTCTTTTTACACTTTTATTAGTCACAATTAATTCATTTCACACATTGACTCTTGATACACGCCCGACTGAAACTGTTATATTTTCTAATATCACTATAATCACTTATTTGCTGCACATTATTAATTCGCGTATTTCACATTTATAACTAACTTTACGACGCGAGAGATTTTGTAGAATTGCGCGACGTATAACGCGTGAACGATTCTCTTAAACTGTGCGATGTGTAACCCACGAATACTTCTGCTGAACTGAGCGACGTATAACATTTGTATGATTCTGTTGAACTGAACGACGTTTGCCTTGTGAATTATTGTCAAACTGCGCGTTACCCGTCTCTGGCACGGAATTTATACTACCTCACCCCAATATGCCTAAACATTATAACTGAGCTGCTATTGGTTAATAAAACGCACCAACATTAGCGTCTATATTTATATCCAATCAAAATTACGAACACATATGCTTTAGGGAAAATATTCCCTCCATTTTTACAGAAAAGCGCGCTAATCTGACGTCATTTGCTTGCCTCTTCTAATTAATAAACAACTCACCCCCTCACTCATTGTTACCCGCTCTTATTGTCAGTTTGAGTGAGGCCGTGTAAACTTATTTCCTAACAATGCTTATAATTAACAAACATCTCAAATCATTGTCATACAATAATGTTAATTTACACTACAATCACTCTGGCATTTACAGTGTTGTGATATAAAATACTGCGTCAATTCTTATTATAAAGATAGAGTACTCACTGTTACTTTGCATGGAGTGTCTGGACAAGGTCCTTCGTGACAGGGAGCAGCACAGTTGTGACCACACAACGGTCTCGGCATGGTGCATGGCTGTGTACAGAGCTGGCCTTCCTTGAGACATGACCCCTTGTGACAAGGGAGTATACACTTGTGTCGTCCACATGGCAAGGGCACATTACAGGGCAACCCACAAGATAGTTCTGTCATGTAACAAGGCACACTCTTCCTCAGCTGTAATGGTACGAAAAACCTTATTCTAAAACTGTGATTTACAAACCCAAAGGCATATTCAATAGTAAGCATAATTTTTATTATTAAAACAAATTCTAAGAAAGAAAAACAAATAAACTGTTACCATGTTATCTATACATTACTAAAAGAAAGTTTCATAAACTATATTCAGAGCAATTCATTTTTAGAACAAGAACCACAATACAGAGAGGAACCTGATGTATTACATTCACATTACTTTCTCTATACACTAACTCTTATTTTTCCCCCTCTTTTACAAACTATTCTTATGAAAGATTATTTTTCTATCTATAGGGTCTTTCAACAAGAGTGTCCTATCTTTGAACTTAAATAAAACATGTTCTATAATTGATACAGATTTATTTTGAAACATAATTAATGTCATTACATGTGGAAGAGAACATCATTAAGCGACCGCAGTGACTTCGTTGGGTTGCGCGTATACGGTTGACCCAATTTTCAATGACAGAAGAACGTAAACTAGGTTCAGCTTCACGAATAACACACATGATGTTATTCATAAGATCATTTACTGTTTCTGGCTTGTTGACATAAACTCGAGATTTAACATAACCCCATAAGAAGTAATCCAAAGGCGTTAAATCACATGACCTCGGGGGCCAGTTAACATTACCATGGGAAATGATGTAACCTCTGAGCTTCTCCTTAAAAATATCGATTGTGTGGAGATCAGTATGACATGTGGCACCATCTTGCTGGAACTAGATGTTTCTGAGATCCATACCATCCAATTGAGGCCAAAAATAGTCCCTTATAAGAGCCCGGTATCTTTCTCCATTGACAGTTAGAGCTTCTCCATCATCATCTTGGAAAAAATATGAACCAATGATTCCACCATACCAAAATCCACACCACACAGTAACCTTTTGGGGATGAAGTGGTCGTTCTTGAATTTGCATTGGATTGTGATTGCTCCAATAGCGGCAATTTTGTTTGTTAACATAACCATCCATCCAAAAGTGGGCTTCGTCGCAGAAGATGATTTTTCGACAAAAATCCGGGTCAGCTTCCAATTGTTCCATAGCCCAGTCAGCAAATACATTGCGCAACCTATGGTTGTTGGGCTTTAGTTCTTGAGTTAACACCATTTGGTAAGCGTGAAACTTCAAGTCCAGATGCAGAATTCGCCAAGTTTTGGTCGGCGAAAGCCCCAATTCTTGCGCTCGACGAGCAATTGATTTGTTTTATATTTTTTATTTAAAGGTGAGTCGGAATTGTAACACTAACATCACTTAAGTTTACTCACTAAACTTAAGTGATGTTAGTGTTACAATTCCGACTCACCTTTAAATAAATTCAATACACATCACTGTTTCTAGTTTCTTTTCATTACAATATCAACGTAATTGATTTGTTTCCGTTCTCACGTACACTCTCACGAATGGCACCTATGTTTTCGTTGGAGCACTTACGTCGATTACGTACAGGCATTCTTTGATCGCTGACAGAACCACTTCTTTCAAATTTATCGATGAAACGCCTAATTGTTCTCTCGCAGGGATGATTATGCACACCGTAAACTTCACGCAATAGACGGAAGGTTTGGCGAACAGATGATCCATTTTGATAATAAATTTTCACAATTTCTATGCGTTGCTGAATGCTGTAACGTTCCATGGCTATTTGTCAATAACAACAGTAACCACATGAAAAAAATGACTGCTGTAACTCAATAACAACGGCAGCTATCACATGTTAAAGATAGGACACTCTTGTTGAAAGACCCTTTACTTTTTGTTAATCAAGATAAATGTTTGCAAAAATGCTTTTACTACACATTTGATTTTAGGTATAAGGGGGATACAAGAGGCTGAAGCAAAGGTCAAATCTTTACCACAATCTTTAGTTGCCATAAATTTTAATGGAATCTTCATTTTTCCTGTAGTACATTTTGTCAGTTTTTTAATGTTTCCCTGTTATGCAATATTCAGTCATAATGGAGATGACTTCATAAGCTATATGCAGAAAATTCAAAATATACATTTAAATTTACATGCCAACACCTCAAACATATAATATTTTAATAAAATCCTAGTATTTTGTGAAAGTAAAAATAGTGAAAACTTCTCTATGAAAGGGCTGCTTGGAACAGGAGGTACTACATGAAAAACCTTGTTTTGCATCCTTAAATATGCTTCACTTAAGTGCTATGAGAGGGATTTGAACTCCTAATAAGAGGGTAAAATTATGCAGAATTATATATGAACTTAACTTGCATTCTTATCTTAATCCTTTTTCTTGATATATTTCTTTAGTTATTATCTGTTCCTCATGTTTTATGCAAAAGGTATTGTCTTTGTATAAGATGGTCACCATTTGATTACTTAGCCCCTTTCTTTAATAATTTACATCACAATACATTCAGTTTTGTTTGGTCAAAAGCTTTCTCAGTCGATAAATGCCCTATACAATTTTCCTCTTATATTCTTTGATATTTATCCACTAATGTTTTTATAACAAATACATTGTCAACAGTTCTTCTTCCTTTCCTAAAGCTTATTTTAAATTTTGAAAGATTATTACATTCCTGTGCCATTCTTACAGCCTGTATGTGAAAATCTCAGTATAAACTGTATACAATTTCCCCACATTGGATAATAGAACCATGCCCCGATAATTTTTACATTTGTCCATTTCCCACTACCTTTATATATTAGTGTATGATTGCTTTTCTCCAGCTTTCTGGTGTGTATCATTTGTCTTTCATTGAGTTAAATAAAGATGTTAAAAAACACTAGTCGATGTTTGACATGTTTCAATTTTAAGTGGAGCAATTAGTGTTTTTAAACGTTGACTAGTGTATTTTTAACATTTTATTAACATGCCCCACTGTTTTAAACACTTCATTTTTATTACCAATTCCAATCTTATTTAATTTCTTTATATGATGTACTATAAAATATAACCAACAGTAATCATCTCTTGCCTGTAATAAATAATGTATAGATCATGATTTGGAAGTGGGTTCTATTACTTTAAATGCCTTAAAAATTACTTAACAAGAAATAGGTAAGTACTGTTCAGAATGGGGATTGGTGGCAAACAGAGCAAATATGAGAAATGGAAGAAAGAAGGTAATGAGTCTAAAGTGGTGCATGATTGCACTTACCTAGGAATTAAAATGGAAAAGATGAAAGAGATCAGCATTAGCAAAAGGGAAAGCAGCAATAATGGCTGTGAGGGGATGTTTATATAAAATGCCAGAGATAAAGGTGAAATGGTTGGAAAGGGTAAACAACTCTGTGGTTGAGGCCCAAATGTTACATGGTATTGAAATATGGGGACTTGAAAATGGGGGGGGGGGAAGTTGTGGACTTAGTGCAAAGGATGTATTGCAAGGAAGTTCTGGGGTTGCCAACAGATAATGAAAAATAAATTAAATTGGGTTTTATTTATGGACGCTCATTAACTGCTGTGGTCCTTAGCGTCCCATTCTATATTGGACATGAAAGACCGCTAATTTTGCTCAGAGGCCTCTTTATCAGGCTTGAGGTTCTTTTACGTGTCGTAAATCTACGACATGGTACCACCTGCTTTACTTACCTTCCGAAGGAAGCCATGCTAAGGATTTTTACACCCGAAAAAATCCATCGCCCTCCGCTGGGTTTGAACCCACGACCTTGGGAACTAGAGGCTAACACGGTACCACTAGTCCACAGAGGGCGACTACAGATAATGAAGTTGCTCGAATTAAAATGGGAAGAGTAGGGGGAAAAAAAAACACTATGGAGAACTATATTGGTATAGGATCCCGATCTGTTAAAATAATGTTTAAAATACATCTACACGGCACTGTTTGGATAAGTAATTTTAAAAAAATCTGATGTGTTGCACTCATATGACATTCTCTACTCTTGTACATACTATTTTTACAAACGCTTATTCTCCACCTACTTCATGTTAATCGAGACAAACATTTGCAGAAATTATCTTATTGCTAATTTTCTTGTAGGTGCAAGGGGAATATGGTAGGCTTTAAGTGATAGTCAAATCTTTTAACAGCTGGTTGCATTCCAAATTCTAACTTCTTATTGTTCCTTATATTCTTAAGGTCCAAAAACGGAAGCATGAGGTCTTTCTTGGTTTCCATTATGAACTTTATTTCAATGCATCTTCGGCTTGTTTTCGTTGACCAATGGAAGACATTGACATACCTGAACCACTTTTTGAAGATGTGGGGAAATGATTTTATGATTTGGGTTTCAAAGAAGCTGATGATTAAGTTCATTAAAACTGGTAATAAGGGGCTTCCCATTGTTTACAGTATTCTCCTTTACAGGTGAAGAAAAACTGATCAATGCAGATCTTTATGAACTTTGAGTATTCCTCAATTTTTTCTTCTGTAGAGCCATGAAAAAATCGAGGAATCTTTACACAAAAAGTGTTATGAGCATACCTCATGCTTTCCATAGCACCACTTCTGCGTGAGTACAGTGCAAGGTGGACATTGTGGTTCACTGTGGCAGTTATGCAGCGCTGGATGTTCGCAGGAATGTGGACGAGAACATGGCTTAGAGCACTCAGGACGTCGTGTTCCACATGGCACTGGAGGCATTATTACACTGGCACCGCACTCACAGTACAGCTCTTCAAAACCTGAAAAATAAATATTACAGAACCTTCAGTTATACTTTTTCATGCTGCAAATAGAGGGAAAATATAAATTGAGGCTAGAGTACAACCTAACAGACATTCAATTTTCAATTGTATTGATAAAAAGCTTCAAGGAACGATATGAAAATGGCGGTGGGCAATCATGTTGGACTTTTAAATAGTGAATGCTTCAAACATCATATACAGGCACATATAAATAAATCATGATTAAGTATACTTTAGCAAACATCTTTGAGAAACTTACTATTGCTTCATTTGTGCCATGTTCATGTTTATTCAGCTAAATAAACTATAAACATTCACGTAAAGGCTGTAGACATGGCAATAAATAAGAGCGCAAACAAGAACAAGTTAAAATACAAACAGTTAAAACACATTTTCCACAAAATATGGATAAGCCCTAACAGTGGTGTGAATTTGAAATTATTTATAAAATTTGAGTCTGAATTGAAACACTTAACATCACTTACATATTTTTCATCTTGACCAGTTTCACTCTTGGATGAAAAATCACATCACACCAAATATAACACCCCTATAACCAGCAAAATACACAATAGGGTTGGATATTTGGGAAAAATTATTTATCACAAAACAAATACCATGTAATGAATTTTGGATTGCTGCCACCAAACGCAGTATGGAAATTCTCACTGCACCACTAGATGCCACCACACACAAACTAACACCGGACATTACCAGTTGGCCATTTCCGAGAATGGGAGCAATTACTCTCAAAACCAGTCAAGATGAAAAACATGTAAGTGATGTTAAGTGTTTCAACTCCACCTCAAATTTTCTAAATAATTTCAAGTTAAAACATACAATTGACGAGAAGCTTTACTAGGTTCCAGGAACAAAAAAGACAACTTCGCCAAGTTTTAGCTTTTTTACTCTTGTTCCCAGGCACATCATATTAGATCCATATTGTGTATATAAGTCTTTACACTATAGAAATTATTCAAGGCGGCCATGAACGAAGCAATCGCTAGAGCCCTCTCCAACTGCAAGCTGGAAAAATGAAACAAAGAAATTCCAACTTAAGTGCATCATAACCTCAGATCTTGACACCCGTATAGCCATTGAGCATTGACACTTCTGACAAAATCTTCATCTACAGTTTGTTTATATGCAATTCCAAACTGGCTACTGTCTCAAAACCAATAGAAAAAATTGGTAGAAATTAAATAAAAAACAACAAACAACTTTAATGTATGCCATTAATAAAGAAATGAAAGCTTGCACGACTAAAGGAATCAAAATAGTAATGGGTCTGCATTTAGAAAATATTTACTCTATCATCAAATTTTGACGTTGGCTAGCCCACATTATGTTGGCTGAATTAGAAGTAGGTGATAAAAATACCATTGGTCAGTTATAATTGGTCAGTTGCTATTTTGGCCAATGCTTGGTCGGTCCAGTGGGAGTAGATTTACTACATTCAAAATTTTATGTCCTCATTCGCTACTTTGGTCAAACTAAGCAGGGTAGAACAAGCAGCCAATGGCATGCATGTATACATGTACATATTTGTATGACGCAATTTGTGGGGGGATAGAGAATGTTTTACTTTAGTGGTGCTTGGCATAGTTAGTATCTGCTGCTGAGTGTTGACGAAACGTAATTGTATTTTAACTTTTTGTTCACAATGGAGAAAAAGAAAGTGCGGCAAATAACCAACAGTGAAAAACTGAAAATCCTTGAAGAAGTAGATCACAATCCAAATATGAAACATGTGGATATAGCGCGGAAGTTAAACACTCCTTCGTCAACCTTAAACACAATTGTTAGCAAACAAACTAATTGAAACTGCTTTTGAAGAAGGGAAAAATGCTGAAAGAAAACATAAATCTCCCTGGCCAGTTTGCAGAATTAAAAGATGTTCTGCTAAGTGGTTTACACAAGCTAGAGCTTCAAATGTGCCAATAGACGGTACTGTGGTTAGAGCTCAAGCAACACACATTTAGCACAGAAGATGGACTTTGATTTCAAAGCGTCCAATGGCTGGATTGAAAGATTCAAGAATCGATATGGCTTAGTCTACAGATGTGTGCAAGGTGAGGCTGCTGCCCTAAATAATGACGCTACACAGTGTGAAAATATAGAAATGTGGAAAAATACAACACTCCCATCAATTGACTAATTTTGAAGATTTAGAAGCTAGTAACAGTGATGTGTCATAATTTAAAATAGAGAGTTGAGGGTTGTTACACTACATCACTATAACATAACATTAGTTGAGAGAAAATGCTGACGATGGGAACAAGCCGTCTCCCGAAACGCGTTTTTATTATGTTATAGTGATGTAGTGTAACAACCCTCAACTCTCTATTTTAAACTCCCATCAATTTTTAAAGACTATAGCCCCAACGATGATTATAATGCAGATGAAACAGGAGTATTTTTTTCATCTTTTGCCAGACAAAACCCTGGATTTTAAGGGCACTAAGTGCCACGACGGGAAGCTTAACAAGGAGAGGATTACAGTTTTGTTGTGCTGTAACGAAAGTGGAATGGAGAAATTGGTACTGCTGGTTATTGGAAAAGCACGCAGTCTGCGATGTTTTAAGAATGTGCGATCTTTTCCATGTAAGTACACTTCCAATATAAAAGCCTGGATAACTTCTTGCCATCTTTGAAAATGTCTTATGAGCATGGGACGCAAGACTGGGCATAAGAAGCAGGATAATTGGACTCTTTATTGATCAGTGTGCCGCTCATCCACCAACTGTTTCAAATTTAAGAAACATAAAGATTATTTTCTTCCCAACAAACTGCATGAGTAAGCTACAAGCTTTAGATCAAGGCATAATTTGGTGCATGAAGCATACGTATCAGAAGAGGCTGGTACAGAGAAGGTTGGCTGCACTGAAATCAACGACAAGAAACATCACAGTCTTAGATGCCATGCATTTTATTAGAACTGTTTGGGATTGTGTGACGCACAATACCATTAGGAACCGTTTTAATAAAGCTGGTTTTTGCCGAGTTCTTGGTGATGCAATCATGCAGGAAGATGAGTTTTCCGAGAGTGAAGAATGGCGCCAAATGGCAGACGATGCCGGCGTGTCTTTCAAAACATACGTAAACATTGGCAATGAAATTCCAGTGTGTGAAACAGCAACAATAGATGAAATACTTGAAGAACAAATGAAAGAAGAAGTGTTAGTGGGAGATGAAAGTGATGATGAGCCAGATCCTGAGCCAGTACCTACAGTGTCGGAAGCAATGCAGGCAATGGACATAGTGAAGCTATATGTGTGCAGTTTCGAAGTTGATGACAATGTAATGACTTTACTAAACAAGAGGGACAGTAAAATTTTGGCATTAAAACCAACAAAGTAATCAACTATAGGTATGTATTTCAAACCATGTAAATAGTATCTATATTTCACATCCGTTTTTGAGGTAAGATGTATTATTAGATTTTATTACATAAATATGTTCTTAAATTGCAGATTTTGTATTTTCGTTAACACATTTTCCTGTCTATGACGTCCAAATCCTTGGGTCCCTGCAAAAATGTACTAACGAGATTCTACTGTATTTCCAGACATTTAGATTTAGATATTCTATCTTCAAAAGCCTTTAAGGTTGCTTGATTATCGTAAAATATACTGTGTCTATTGCAACTGCATTACATTAAAGGCTGGTTCACAATATCCAAGAATGGAAACCAAAACAAGAACAGCAAAGTTAATATACATAATATATTACGAGAGCATTCATAATTAAAGTGGAGATTTAATGGATCCCAAGAATGGGAAAAGCACTTAATATGCATTCCTGTTCACGTTCCCAGCGTATTGTAAACTAAAACGTCACTTCCTGTTCACGTTCCCAGCTATTATGAGCCAGCTTTAAAGCAATACTGTGTTATATCTTCAAAGGTGGAGTGCATATTAAATGCATTTCCAGTTGTTCATCATCTTGGGTTATTCAAAATAACAATTCATAACTAATTAATATGGTATTCAGAAGCTGAAGAAAGTGAAGTGAAAGTTATATGAAGTTATAGTGCATCAACAGGCTCAACATTTATTTAAGTTTGTAACTAACTTACTGGTTCGCCAACATGGGCGGCAATGGCCCCTATGACAAGGTTCCTCGCAGCGATGTTGTCCACAGGTCAACTGATGGTTACATAAAAGAGGACAAACATGGTCCACATCAATACAGCACAGCTGATTGCATTTGTGTTTGCCACATGATCTTTTCTGGAAAACAACATAATAACTTTCAAGTAAAGGAATACCTTTTTGCATTTTGCAATACAAGAAATAAACAAAACTGATGTTCATGATGAAAACAACTTTGTAACAAATAGTTGTACATAGAGACTGAAAATAGTTAAAAGAATTCGGTAGAAGTGGTAAAAAATGTAGCTCTCAGTGGGTTAAAATCACTAACTTTTTATAGTATGAATCAAAACATGTAGTAGCACTATTTCAGTCCAATTTACTAGTTTTACTAACATTTGTTGCTACAGAATATGTTTAGCAGATATGTCTGAACCCTTGGCTATGATCGACTGCCGAAAATGTTGGACCCTGATCTTGGATTTTCTCTTGTGAACCACTGATGAAGCGGTAAAATACGTTGTCTTCAGTGGGAATTTCAAAATTCATTAATTCTGCCCCATGTTTCTTTATGAACATCTTCTCCCATTTGTCCAGTTCTTTTTGACGCTGAACATGTTTTAAAAGATAAACAATTTTTTATGTTGTAGTTGTGGTTCCAAAGTGTACTGATTTTTCTATTTGTTTGTATTTAGTATGTCTGAGATGTTAAGACAGGTGCCAATGTTTCTTTTTGTCTTCCTTACATAGATTTTATTGCAATCTTCAGTTTTGATTTTGTATATTCCAGGTTTTGTGAATGGTGATGATTTTTCCAAATTGCTTGACTTCAATAGGTTTTTAATATTATACTTTATGGGGCTAGAACTATGCTGTAATTGCTGAAATCTTTTGAAACCTTTTCATCTCCCAAAAGTGGTATGTGAATTTCTTGAATCTTTTATTTTCTGTTTACTGTATATGTATCTGCAATTGCTTTTATCTTATTAAGTTCTGCAGCTTCTTGTCAACTAAATCTTTTTGAGAAGTCACGTTTTCTCTGTTTTCAATATTTGTACACATTCTTTCTTGTACTCTACTCTGTTCACAGAAATACTTAGTAATCTGTATATTAGGCTACTGAAGACTGCACATTTGTGGTTCACTGGGTTGAAACTAATGGCTTTTATGATTGTCTATGAATATCTTTTCTGAATATTCTGAATTCTAAATTTTTGTTATTTCTGATAATCTTCAGATCTAGGAAGGGAAGTACATTATATCTTTTGATTTCTATGGTGAATTTGATCTCAGATATTTGCAAGTTTACGAGTGCCAAAGTATTTTCTGCTAGGTTCTTGTGCAGTACAGAAAACACATTATTGATGTATCTATACCATGTTTTACATATTTGCAGAAATGATCTAATCTATAGCAACAAAGTTAAATAAGATAATTAAGTGTAAATTTGGCTCAAATAGTATTCCACAAAGTATTTCTTCTAGCAATAAATAAAAGTCTTGGTGTTACATTCATATGACTTTTTTTACCCATAATTGTTTACTTTTATGTATCTTCAATAAACCATTCTTGTAAAACTTTTGTTTATGGCAATATAGTTACCTTTGTGCACTTTTTCTCGCATCTGGCATCATCTGCTTTTGTGGTGAGTTCACCACAAGGTATCTCACGATCCATGTTGCCACATCTACATCTTACCATTGTTGACCGAGGACATGCTGCGCAAGGTCCTGTGTGACACAGCTGTTCACAAGTATGGGGCGAAGCTGTGGAAATAACACAAAATATTAGAACTTATTTTCAAAACTATATATGTTCATGTTATTTTTACTTAATATTACAAAGAAAAAGAAAAAACTGATACGCAACACTCAAAAACTGTATTTGGCAATCACAAACTGACTGACTGAGTGTCCTTGTTGCTGTTACTATGAAGCAACATGAGGTTTACTGGAATCAACTGTGTTCCAGTGCCTTCTGTCTGCCACCAGAGCATGCAGTGCCTACTAGATGGCTACAGAGTGCATTGGGTGTAAAATGCTTGATAAATTTTGCTCAGGGTCAGTTTTTCTCAAGTTCTTTTACTTGAAGAACAAGCATTACATTGGCTTTGCTTCCTTTATGAAGGAAACCGTGCTATATAATACACTGCAATATAAGGGTGATACATGGTTTATAACACAATAAAGGAAATACGAGACTTCATCTCATATTTTCTATTTCAGAGATTTTGTTATTCACTTAACGCAGGTATACTGCATGCTATGTTTTGGGTGATGGACAATAATTACATTAATTGTAATGTTATCTAGTTGCTCATTCTCAGCTGATTGAAATATCAAAATGGCTGGCCAGTACCAACCTTAAAAATACTGCATATGAATGCCTGTTCCATGAACAATTGTATTTTCAAATAAATGCCAGATTTTACATTTTTTTATTATTATTGTTATATAAGTTAATTATACTTTCAATAGACCTTAGCCTGGTCTTGGCAAGTTTTTAATATAGAGTCAACTGAAAAATTCAACGCCACAGCTAGGATTTGAACACGGTTCTCCCGCTCTCCGTACGGTTGCTCTAACCGTTGAGCTACTGTGACAACATGCCAGTAGGACATTGAATTCCCCAACTGACTCAAGTTGTTTCCCAGACAGACCACCAAGGCATCTCACTATTTATATAAGAATAATAAAAATAAAAACAAAAAGTAAAACCTTAAAAAACCCATTTACCCAACACTGAAGTACTTGTGATAGCAGGTCGCTGCTAAGATTGTCATCTCGAGTGAGATACCTAAGTGGTCTGTCTGGGAAACAACTTGAAAACAATTGCGGAATTCAATGCCCCACCGACATGTTGTCACAGTAACTCAATAGTTAGAGCAACTGCAAGGAGAGCAGGAGAACTTTGTTCAAATCCTGGCTGTGGTGTTGAATTTTTCAGTTGACACTATATTTAAAATTGAAAAAAGCCAGATTGATTGAAGTTGTATGGAGCCATGACAGTCCTTAGCTATCGATTACTTCAGCCTGGTATTAGGAAAACATCATGGTCTCTTTAATTAGAAAAACATCAAGATAAGGATGTGTTTCTTTGGTTCCAAATAAATCTGAATCAAGATAAGATATAGCATACACTATATTCAAAAAGTATTAAGAAGATCATATTGCTCATTTTGCCTAGTGTGTGAATATGATAATCAACATGATGCATGAATTAACTAAAGTGATAACATGATGCACAAATTAAAACATATTAAGAAATAAACACAAAAGTAAAGACAGAGGGAAGACTAAAATGGTATAAATTTAACTAAAAGTATGACTATATTTCATATATATATAATAAAAGCATTATAGGCTTATATTTATGATATGAATAGTGGCTATAAATAAGGATCTGTGAAAATTGTTTATTTTTTTAAGAAAATTTGTTTTAAAATATCTGAATTGTGGTGTTTGCTTTTATATAAAGGTATATAAATGCAAGTTTTACAATGTAGAAGGATAAGAAACAATGACTATAGTGGTATGTAACTATTGTTGCACATAGCAGCCTTATCTCTTACATTAAATTACATTCCGAGTATTTCTATTACAGATTTTAATGATGAAACCAACAAAGATGAACCATTTAATTGTGCAAGTAGATAATTTGGTTCTAATCCCAGTTGCCCAAGACACAATATTTTTATTGAAGGAGAAATGGGTGATAGTCGCACCATCTGAATTTCCATCGCAGTATGTTTACTGCAGACATAATTTCTATTAAAATTAGCTTTCCATAAGCTTGTAACAATGGCTATAAGCTGCCTAATAGTATCAATAAGAATTTATAAAACAAATGTATGAATTTAACATTGAATAATGCGGAAAATATACTGAGCGAGGAAATCACAGAGTGTAGAATCTGTGAGCCAGACTGCAGTAATTGATTGAGTTTGCTCATGGCGGTATCCACGGAGAAGTGAATCCAAAGTCAACTCCTCCTTGCAGTAGCCAACATGGTGGCCATGTATGCACATCTTTGAAGTTCTTCATTCTAATTGTTTTGCTTTAAAATGGCAATAGAAAGCATATTCTGGGATTGTGGGAACAACTTTGAGGCAATAATACAAAATACTGTGGAAATTGAAGCAATTTGTTTTATCACATCTTGCAAAATTTGCGGATCCCTACTTATAGGCTACAAAAGCAGCAAAAAAGAGGAGCGAGGTCAGGTTAGCAACAATAAATGCGGGAAAATCAGCTTCCCACACATGTAATGATAGATGGCAAGTGCATGAAAAAACACAATTGCTAAAAACAATTTTTTACATAAATAAAAAATAAAAATAAAAATGTTTTGTCCCCACCTCAGGTGTTAGCAAGATAACCATTACTCCTCAGAGGATATCAAATAATGTATATCCCTTGTACATTACTCGTGTAAAAAATTATTCTTTTACCCATTTACATAATTCAAGATAAGATGTTTGCCTGATGATTTCAAATTAATAAATACAGGTTCTGCTATATGCAAAATGAAGAAACCACATTCAGAGTTAATGAACATAAACTGCAATAACGAACTCATTGAAGAAAATAAAAGAATCAAGAATTGTCAAAACATGTTCCATTATGTGATACATATTTGTATTAGCTTGAATATGAAGCGTCACATTTAAGATGGCCCTTAAATTTTGGAAGGTTTTCACAACAAAAATTGCCCAATTTTGAAAATACTCTTGGCATACTGGAAATCTCTGATTTCGTTCTCCCACACAAATTGAGTGACAACCATATCAATTTCATAAAATTTCTTTGTCTTTGGTCCTCTGAATGCTTTCTATGACATATGGGTATTCAAAAACTTTTCTTTATCCTTCCGCCAATGTCCTGCATTACACTCAGAAACATTGAACTTCATTAAAACCTGTATGTTATTAGCACATTTTGCCTCAAGCAAAGTCTGTTCATAACTTCTCTCTTGTGTGTTTGTGGAGTCAGTTTTGTAACATTACGCCACTGCCAGTACAGTTCTGAATGAAAACAAACCTCTTTAAACATAGGGTATGTATACAAGGTAAATACGGTTTGAAAAGCACACTTTAAAGTTAAAAAAAAAAAATTGTCATAATCGGATCAATACAATACTTAATTTGGTAAAATGAAAGTATACAACACGCAATATTTCAAAAGTAACTTTCTATAACCATGACAAATTCACATACATCCATAATATACTTTAGTCTTCATGTGAGTCTTCTATTCCTATTACGTTATTCATGATATAATTTTAGGAATTATTCAAATTAAGCCATAAGCACCTGTAATAACGGGACAACCCTTGCACTGGAAAGAAAAAAGGATTGCAAAATTTCCAGCATAATCATCAGACGACATAATTGAGAAAGCATAAATATGGAACATGCAATATTTTAAAAAAGCTAATGCTAAGAATAAATTTTAAAAAAATCGAACTCTACACATTTATTGTATAGTAAGTTTTTGTCTATTTCTTACAATTTCCCAGTTATATAAAATCAATCATGTGATGAAATTTCATGGGCTATTCACAGTAAATTTTATATATTTAATTTGCAACATTAACATCTTGAATATTTATTGTTTTAATCATAACAACTTTTACAGCTTTCTTTGAGAAAATAAAAAATAAAGCCATTATTTACACATACAGAGTTGTTCATGGTGAACAAGGTAGTGTGAATAGAAGAACAGTTTTAATGGTGAGAAAAGACGGGAGTGTTCACAGAGTTTCTGAATGATAATGGTGTATTTAAAACAAAGTCCTGGCACCCACCTGGCTGTCCACATGAAAGCTTCTTGCCACAAACAAGCGAACATGTTGGTATAGGATCTTTGCAACTAGATCTGGCCTGGTCCTTGCTGAGAGCAGTCTTGCCACATGGACAATGTGTCACCTTGTCTGGTGTCAGCTGACATTCAATGCATGACCCGGAATGACATACCTGCTCACACTTATGGTTACCACAGGCCAGAGGTCGCTCACATTTGCCTTCACATGAAAAATGTTTCATATCTGCTGTTTCTTTGGTGCATGCAACTTCCTTCTGCTCCTTGCCACAGTAACATACTGCCAAACAAAACATTAAAATTAAATTATTATTACTCTTAACCTTTTTGGCTTGGGAAGCATTCATACTAATTAAAGATAGGATGCCTACCTACCCCCAAGTGTACTCTCTGTGAAAAAGATGTCATCCTGAACAAACAACATCTCGCCAAATGCAAAGGCCTTAAAAGTGATAACTTACAGACTTTATATTGGGAAGCCAGAAGGAAAATGATGCAGATCAATTAATCACCAGTGCCATTGGTGAACAACAACAATTATTACTACTCTTGTTAAATGTACACTTAAGAAGAGAAAGAAGGTGCATTATGATCTCACCTAACTGCACCAGATGTTCACAGTCTGGACATTCACCGACATGACAGGTTTTGGTACAGTGATGTAGACCACAGTTTAGCTCCTTGCCACACTTCTCACCACACAGCAGAGCCTGATCTGATCCGCATTTCACCACTTTCCGCAACTTGCCGCATCCACAGCTCCTAGAAAACAAAAAAAATCTAATGTGTTACATTCAAATAACTTTCTCTAGACATGTCATTTGTTTTTATATATTCTTATACTCTATCCAAAATTATTAACCTAAGATTAATATTAAATATCCATCTACAAGAGTGTCGTGATTATTCAAATACCAAACCTCATTCCTTCTGCTACCACGGCAACTGAACCAACTGTTTAGCTTAAAAGCATGTGTACAAAATGCCAATATTTGGGCACTGATAAATCATAATGTATGGAAAGAAGTGCATGTTTTATCGTTCCAGCAGCTGTATTGACCCAAGCTTTAATGGCAGTATGTCCATCACTGACCAAGTTTCATCAAAATAGTATGTTATTCTCTTTTCTTTCCTATATTGACGCATAGCTCTCAAATACTTGCACTCCACAAATCTATGTCTTCCTTGTCTATTATCATGTTAACTTTCTTTCTTTCTTCCTTTCCATGTTCAAGAAAAGTATTTTCTACAGCAGTTTGTGAAATGTCGACCTCATAAAGTCTGGAAAATCTGGATTATTGTTGACTACATTTAAAACTTTAGTGTTGGTGGTTCATTATTAAAAAAATCTGATGTGTTACACTCACATGACTTTCTCTACTCTTGTACAATCTATTTTTACAAACGCCTATTCTCCATATGCTTCATGTTAATCGAGATATCGAGATGTCAATCTTATTGGTAATTTTCTTGTAGATGCAAGGGGAATATGGTAGCTTTTAAGCGATAGTCAAATATTTTAACGCTGGTTGCTATGTGGCGCATTTCATTCTCTTTGCATGTCCAGGACATAAAAAAATGAATAACGAATTTGAGAAAAAGTATAAGTATTGGAAAATTTAAGGAAATAACAAGCAATATCTCGAAAACGGTTCACTCAACAAAAGAAATGTATATGACATAAATTGTGTATTTTAACGCGATCTACATGTTTTGTGTAGTAAAATTCAAAATTCTGTCTATCTCTTACGGTTTACCAGTTATACAAAAGTCGTTCACAATGAAGAATACTTTTGGAGACATTCCCAGAAAATTCGAGATATACATTTCATTTCTCATGACATTATCTTAAACATATGATATTTTCATCAAAATCGTTAGAGCCATTTTTGAGAAAATTAAAATTTTCGAAAAATGTTCCATGTAAAGGGTAGTCTGGGGTGGGGGGATTTTCTTGAAAACCTTCGTGTCGCATCTCTGGAAGATACTGAACCTAAATACCAAGTTTGGTGTTTATCCGACTGTTCGTTTTTGCTACACACAGACACACACACACACACACACACAAACATGTTTCCAAAAATGCTTTTTTTGGATTCAGGAGGTCTCAAAACATGTATTTCCGGTGAAATCTCGGTATCGAATTTTTGGGTGGAATGCAATACTTCCCCTACTTACTATACGTAGAGAAAGTAAAAAAGAAAGCATGAACTTTGGAATGGATAGCACACTTTACACAATCGTCCACTTTGTCCAACACAGTTCTGAGCTTATTTCAGCATAGGTACCTATTTCTTGTAAAATTCTTTGCCAGTGACTATTACAGATCACTGAGAAACACCTGTAAATTCAATCATGAGTTGCACTCAAGGCAGCTGGATTACAGAGTAGCATTATATCATTCACTGACACTGTGGGATTACTCTGCATTACAGAATTGAACACGTTTAGCAATATTTGCTTTTTACCACTCTTTAATGCCACTTTTTCTGACATGATGGTGTAACATGTTATTGGTCATACTTATCAACAGTTCCTTAACCACACTTACACTTGACTGAATCATACAAAACCAGCTGTAACGCTAAAAATGCCTCCTAAAAGCAGTAAACAATTAATTGTTTACTTTATCGTAAGTAAATATACTCAAAATAATACTTATTTTATTTGTTTATTTTAATGGTACCTTTATAATTACATGACAACAACTGTGAAATAATATGGGTTCTAATAATAACATTTATTAAGAGAGAGCAGTAGCTATATTTCAGTCAATGGTTAATTAAATTCTTTCTGTGCCATGTGCATTTACTTACATCCAGTAAGCTAATTATAATGGACGTAGAATACAAAAATTTATTTTTCTATCTACTTCATGTTAATCAGTGTATAACATCTGAAGAAATAGTTTCATTGCACATTTTGTTGTAGGTACAAGGGGAATATAAGAGACCAAAGCGATAGTCAAATCTTTAAAATTCCACACACTTTCCATGATTTGGTTCTGTATTCAAATCAATAATAACGAATAATATCTCAGAAATGGCTGATGCCACAAGTTATTTGCAATAAATTGTACATTTTGAAGAGACCTGCATATTTTGTGTAGCACGTTTTTGCCAATCTCTTATGGTTTACCGGTTATGTATGCATGGTAAAATACAGGCAGGTCAAAATTAATGAAACAACTTCATGTATTTATTCTAATAAACCACTGAGGGTGTAAGAAATGTAAGAGACATCAAAATACAGCATAACTCTCAAAGTTGTGCTTATATCATAAAGATTCATAAGCATTCAATGTGGGAATTGCATGTCACACGACATACGTCATGGTAATTGAGTTTCTGCCTTAATGACACAGCACTTCCGCATCAATGGTTGTAACATGCTGACATAACTCTTGCATACTTCTTGGCAGGGAGGGCACATACACAGCATCCTTCATATACCCCCAAAAATAAAAATCACATGGGGTTAAGTCTAGTGATCTGCTAGGTCATTGACAGTGGCAAGACTGGTCCAGCAATGAAACAGATGTTTGTTCAGGTACTGCCAAACTGCATTGTGATAATGGGGTGGTGCCCCATCTTGTTGGAACAGGTAGTCTGTGTAGTCCTCCATGGTCTAGGGGTACCATGCTAGCCTCTAGTTCCAGAGGTTGTGGGTTCAAATGCAGTAGAGGGATTTTTTTCGGGCATAAAAATCCTTAGCCTGGCTTCCTTTGGAAGGGAAGTAAATACAGTGGTCCCATGTCATAGATTTACAGCACTTAAAAGAACTTCAAGCCTGATAAAGAGGTCTCTGAGCAAACTTTCTGGTCTTTCACGCCCAATACAGAACGAGACACTAAGGACCATAGTAGTTAAAGAGCGTCTATACGTAAAACTCAAAAAACGTTTTTTTTTGTGTAGTTCTCTAACTGTAGGATTAGACACTGCTACAGCATGCAAAGATAGGTCATCCCAGTTACGGGTACCCTCATCGACGAAGAATGGGACAGACTTTCCTTTGTGGTATGGCACTAAAAATGTTGATCTTGGACGAATCCCGCTTGTATGGCTTGGTAACAAGTTGTTTATAAAGAACATACCATATAAATTTTTGAGGCAGCAGCAGCTCATGACTGGCCTGGTATGTGAACTTCTTGTGAAACTTGCTCTGATTCTGTTACCATTTGCATCTGACACATGTGGCTGCCCTGAGCTCTTTAGTTTACACACGAACCAGTCACTTGAAACTGATGGTAGCAATAGCAGATGTTCTTCTGAGATGGAGGATCTTTAACAAAACATTTGCAGAAATGTTGCTATACTGCTGTGATGGAATCTGTCTTTGTTAACTCAAATACACAAAATGCCTTCTCCCAATTAAACACCATTATTACACTAGTACTCCTAGTGGAGCATGGCAAAAACTTAGAGCACAGCACTAACTATGAATAAAACTTTGAGAGTTGTGCTGTATTTTGATGCCTTGTTTGTTCGACTATCTTCAAATGTTTATTCATAATATGTAAAGTTGTTGTTGTTCACCAATGGCACTGTGGATTAATTTCTGCATCATTTTCCCTCTGGCTTCCCAATATAAAGTCTGTAAGTTATCACTTTTGCAGTTGGCGAGATGTTGTTTGTTCAGGATGATATCTTCTTCACAGAGAGAGTGCACAGTGTTGTTCCCAAGAATATGTAAAGTTGTTTCATTCCTTTTGATAGACTGTATATGAAGAAACGGTAGAGATAAAAAACAAGCAAAACATAGCCATTACTTTAAAATGGTTACGAAAACGGAACCATTTCAAAAAGTAAACCGCAAGTCCAGCAATGCAGTTCCAAAATAAAAGTCCTACAACTTTGCAATAATGTGATTATTAAGGGTATAACCAGTTTTAACCTTAAGGCCCTGATTGTAGAGAATACCTAAAATGCAACAGTTACAAGTGCATATATGATGACATTAGAACTGTCAATACTTTCCACTGTGGGCAATGCCCAATAGAAATCCTACAGCTAATCAGATTTAATTATGCTACTGAGCTCTTACGATACCTGCACTATAGGTAATTACCCAAGAAGTTGTATTGGAAGATATAAGCACTATAGAAACTGATACATGATGGAAATTTATTCCTTTAACATGACTTAAATGAGCAGTAATTATGGTAAACATGTAGATGGATTGTTATCAGTACTTCCAAATTTCTGCTTGCATGGTGAAAGGGAGAGAAGCATTGTTTTTTATTACTAGAATAAGGAATAACAAATTGACATGAAAGAATGTGAATCAGGCAAATAATATTAACCTTTTGTAGTCTGAATGCAAGCATATGGAGGTGAGAAAAACGTAAGTTATAAACTGAGGCACACATTTGTGGCTGGATGTATTTGATGTTTTGCACAGTAATTGTTAGATGTCAGCAGATGTAAGGATGTCATTTGTAGCCCATTAAAAAACTTTTAAGGGCGATTCTGAGGCAAAAGTTTATAAGGTGGAATGCGTGCATGTGTGTATGAGTAGTTCACTAGGAACACCCACTACAGCTCTCTCCACAAGCTGGGGAAAATGAAACCGGAAATTATTCTAGCAAATGTGCATCTTGACCAGAGTATATTCTCTGGTTCTGAACCTCGCATATTCATTGAGCTGCAACTCAAAGCTGGTTATTGCACCTTAAAAAAACTACAAGAAAAGAAGAAAAAAAAAGATAGAAATTAACAATGAACAACAAAGAGTAACAAGTAACTTTAATGAGCACCATTAATAAGGACAAGATGCTTGGTACAAGAGGAATCTGAAATAGTAATGGATGTGCGTTTACAAAATGTTTCTCTATTGAATTTTGATGTTGGCTAAATTGGAAACAATGAAAAAATATCATTGATCAGTTACAAACAAATGAAGTCAGCTATACAAAATTGACTTTCCACTTTACTATCGAGATGGTCATCGATAACACACTTTTGAGGTGTAGTGAATCAAAACGTTATATGCTGCTTTGCTTCCGAATACCGGGTTATTGTAAACGAGCCTTCAAGCATCACAAGATCATAGAAGATAGCAGCAGAAATGCAAGGACAGCCACCGACTGAATGTAGAATGGTCAAAACATTCAAGAAAAATAATTTCTTTCACCTCTACACTGAAGACTGCTATAGCATTAACAATATCCTGTAATAGGGAATGGGAATGTCTTATTTGAAATGTCACCTGTCTACTGTTATTGGCCCCAGTAAGTTTCCCATTAATTGAAAACTTATATAATAATAAACGTATCACAAATTTGCAGCTGTCTTTCCCATTACTGTGAACCAGCCTAACTATAAATCTGTGAATAAAGCCCTTAAGTGACTTTTGTTCTTTTAGTTCCATGTTTGGTGTGCCACTAACACACATAAGCATTTTTCGACTTACCGAGTGACCTGAGCAGTACAAATGGGGCATGGGCCTGGGTGACATAGTAGTGTGCAGCGATGTGTACAGTCAGCTCTCTTGTCGCTCCTTGAACGTCCACAGACCTCGCCACATGAATGAGCTGCATCATTGCGATTCCACTCAGGGTCGAGCACTTTTCCACAGAAGCAGTGATATTCATGTGGAATCTCTTGGGTCACGTTCTGACATGCTGGACAGCGCCATCCAGATTCTGCCAACAGATTGCAAGTAATGTTATTGTTTCAATGTTCCCCATAGGGTCAACAACCTTCAGAGAAACCTCATTCCACCAAGCAATGGCTGGAATCATTTATTAGCTGGAAGCACTAAGTGGACAGTGTCAGTAATTTACCTCTGATGGTATGGTGAGGAGGATGCTGATGTAATAAGAGGACCTATAGCATTTACCGTGGACTCTGAACCACGTCGGGGCCTTCAGGATACTTCACATGGGCTAGTCAGAGATGAAGGCTTCAATACAGCCAATTTAAAATTGCTACTCCAGAGCTGGGTATCAAACCAAATACCCTTAACTTCAGAGCCGTAATTGAAACCATTGAACTACCCCTGCACCTGATTTTAAATAATTATTGCATAGATGTAAGCTTGCTTATGATATAAAGAAGAGAACGATATAATAAAACTGGTTGTGCAGCTTAACCCTTTCATTACTAATGATATATTTGGATGTGTAGCCGGGTGTAATGTTTGCCAGCAGAGTTGGATATTCATAACCCCTTAAATTCAAGTGCCTAGATTTATCATGTATATTATAACTACAATACCACATATCTTCATCATATAGGAGAAACACTAAAATGAAGTAATGCAGTTTTTAGCATGGTCCCTTGACATTCCTATACAAAGCAATATTAAAAAGCCTTCTGTAAATCGATATTTCTTTTGGATAATTCAATATAATATTCAACAAGAATGACTGAAAATATTATAGGTTAGTCAAACTTGCTGGATAAATTCAAGGAAATGTGCTGTACTGTGGTCCCATTTCCTTCCCTTGCTAAATTCCAGGAAATGCATCATATTGTAATTCCCTCTCCTGCTGGTAAGGAATGTTGGTTACTCAAGCTTCTTTGTGCAATTCTAGTAACTTGTTGCCAAGCCCCTAGCCTCTTACAAGGAACTTATTGTGAACATTGCACCCAGTCCATTGTCTACCTGCTATGTTTGCAGCAAATAACTTCCCGTGCAGTAAAGTGAGCATTTTTAAACAGTGCACACAGTTACATCAAAATCATCAGTGTGTGTTTAAGAAGTGAACTGAGCCGACCATGGCTCTCTCCAAACCTAAACGTAGAAATTACAAAACTTTTACTTTAGCTGAAAAGGCAGCAGCCGTTCACAAAGTGGAAAAAGGTTTTTTAAAAAAAAGTGTGAAGTTGCAAGAAATTTTGGGATCCTCCAGAATACATTGTCTACGTACCTCAAAAATAAGGATAAAATTCTGAACAGTATAGGCAGTTTGTGGGGAGCTAACCGATGTGGACATTTTGGGCGACGCAATGAACACACAAACTGCAACCCTATCTTCAGATGAAGAAGAACCAAAACAACCCGTGAAAACAATTGCTGAGGCCATGGATCACTTACAACAATTAAGGTGTTATGTTGAGGGACAACAAAATGTGAGTGAAACAATGTTCCAATCACTCAATATACTAGAAGTGTTTTGTGTGAATCAAAGGTTAAATGCTAAAAAACAAACAAAGATATCAAGTTTCTTTAAAAAACTTTGAATGTGAACTGAACCTGAGTTTAACATCACAAAACTGTAAGTACACACTGTAATGTTGTCCTTCCTATAATTTCATTTAATTTAAACCTGTTTTAATTAAAAAAAACTTTAAAAAATCAAACTTTTGCAATTCAAAATCTTGAATAATTCAATTTTTTTTCTTGGTCCCTTCAACTTTGAATTAGCCAAGTTTGACTGCATTTGAAACTGTATTATAAAAGTATAATCAGAAAGCATGGAGCACTTATGCAAACATAAAACAATTTCAAATCAATGCACACATGGAACATAATGACCTCTACACAACCAAGGAGTATTTGCTTTAAATTTGACAGTTTATGTACCTGTAAGGCGACTTTATATCTGCATCACCAATGTAACAACTGCAATTAACACTGACTATGGTCGTATCTTTACCACTGGTATACGCAAGAAACAGTTGCTGGTACTGATATCAAATGAACAATAGATGACATTGAAGATGATATTCCTGTATAATCACCCATTTTTCACACCTTTTTAAAAAAGTTTGCTTTAACACTCATTAATTCTTCATTACCATGTAAATAAAACCATGCTTTATCCATAAAAAGAAATTGAACATGTGTCAATAGAGTGATAATTTACATAGTTGTAACACCCAGTTGCAGAAATTAACTGTAGATAGATTATTACTTGGTTGCATTCCTAAACTACAGCTATCTTATAGGCTTTTAATTTTAAAAGTTTAGTGACATCCAAGCTAAGGTTTGCAAAATTCATGTGCAAGCTTTCTCACAGATTTTCCTCTGTGAGAACATGGCAATTTACTTTCGGTTCCTTAAGAACAATAGGTTTCCCTTAATCTATTCACAAGATTATAAAGCATTTTTTCTGTGAGGCCCTGAACTGCAGGAAATCTCTCTATATATTGCAATCTCACTTCTCTACAAGAGTTTGTTGTTACATAGGAATCAAACATGAAGATTGGGTATGCTAAAGTATACAGACTTTTTGGCATTAGAACACTAACACTCTATAACACTGAAACACATGGTGTCACAATGTATCAACTTCTGTACAAAGACTTCATGTCAACTGATTAGCCAGCTCATGAGGGAAAGTGGACAGGGAACAGAACTGTTAGAAATAGTATACTGCAGGGAACAATTCCCCATAATACAGCCACGCATTCAAATGAAAGCTCTGTATATATTTTGTTGAAACGCTGTTTTACTTTGTGGTCATCATTTTAGATTAAGCTTGGTTTTAGCTTTGGCCCCAGTTTTTGTAATAAACCGCAGGCTCAAATCACAGGGGAAGCATTCAACATAGAGTGAAAACAGTCAGTGGGTGTGCAAAGTGTTTAACAGTGAAGAGGTTAATAAGAAAAAAAGATGTTCAGATATATTTTCCTCTATCCCCTTGAGTTTTAAAGAAAATACAGTACTACCAGTCTATTACACTTTTCTGGTTCCAACAAAAAATGTTGCAAATCAAGGGCAAGTGTACAGAATGCGACATTTTTATATGCAATAAAAAGCATACAAGAAAATACTTTTGCAAAAGTATACACTGTAATATGAAAATTGATTGCTCTTTATCATAGCTATAGTTGACCAGCACACTTGCATGGGTGCATTTTTAACCCTCAAATAATATAAATATACTAACATATACAACATATTTGTTATTTTATTGTTATGAAAATGAAAGGAAAAGTTACCTGCTTTAGAAGATTTGGCCCACTTTTTGATGCATTTTAGATGAAGAACATGGTAGCAATTTGAACAACTCCATACTGGATCATACTGGCGAACTCGTTCACAGCATACAAGACATTCCAGCGTTCCACGAGAAAGTTGTTCTGATAGTCTCTCACGCTGGCTTGCATCATCATCTATAACAGTAATAACTTTCATTATCTGCAATGTATGCACACTCAGCTAAAAACTTAAAGACATTTATGTATATATACACACACACACAATATTTTCTGGGAATTTTCACTTCCGGAAGGACTGATGCTTCACGAATGGCCTAACTCGAAGGCAAAACTCCCATTTAAAAATTTGTTTGTTTTCAAACAAAAACAGCAAAGTCAATTGTCATGAAAACCGGTATATAAAATATATCCATATGAATACTAAAATATCCATGTTCTGTTACAATATATCTACATTTTTGCTTAGAAATCATTTTAAATTAAGCGGAAATGCTTAGTTATAACATGCAGAAATAGCACTCAAGGCTTATTTATTGGTAATAATAGGCTCTTGGAATGGAAAGATAGAAAAAATGGTTGGAATTACAATCTTTCAATAACGTGCAATACACTTGGTAGAAGTGCAAACCTGCAATATATTTGGAAAATGGCTAATGCTAAGATAAAATTTAACATAAATTGTGCCTTTTAATGAGCTCTGCATTTTTCATGCAGAAGGTTTTCATCTATTTCTTATGATTGCCAAGTTAACAAAATTCATTTACAGTGATGAGGGATTTGCAGGCTCTTTACAGAAAATTTGAGATATACACTTTATTATAGTCATGTAAATGTCTTAGTTATATGGGTTTTAAATCAAAATTACAGCCATCTTTAAGAAAGGCTATTCTGAAGTTAGTTGGTCTTCATTGAAAATGCTTATAAAAGCAAAAGGAAAGAGAACAAATTACCTTAAGAGTGAATTTAGAAGTAGATGTGCTCTTGTCAATAGTTTGTGCCCACCTGCCTTCCCCTTTTAGGTGTTTTACTTTTATAGGAATATTGCATTATGAACACAACAAACTTAGCCATCTTCCCGCTAAAACACACGCAAAATGGGAACTGTCAACCTAAATAAGAAGTGAAATCCACTAAATAAGTGATGTGTTTGATGCTGAGGGCCCTCAATCCCTCAGCTACACCTTGAGGCTGAGTATCTTACCGACTTTGGCGGCATTAATTATTCATATGTTGCCAGCATTGCATTAGAGCTAGAGGATGACAGAGTGACATCTGTAGGACATATAAGACATCACTTCCATCACTGTTGAAGACCAACTAAGAGCAGAAAGTCCCCCCCCAAAAAAAAGTGCTGTATAAGAAATACTTATTTGTATAATGCTCTTTATAAGTTTTGTTACACATATTTGATTTGAATGAATATTTAAGAAGTTATACAACACTTTGTTACCACTAGTTGTGCATGTAAACCAGGTGTCACAAAATAGCAGAGTTCTGCTCCAGAGCCATAAGTGTGCAATTAAACCTTTTATTTGTGTTTTAATTTTTATTAACACCTTGCAAAAAGTATTTTTATTACAGGTTTTCAAAGCATCATACAACATTTAGTTTAGGATGAGGACAATGGAGGAGTGAAAAATGAGAATAGTAAGGCGAGAAAAAGACAATCACAGAAACATGGAAGGAAAGTGAGTGTTGGACAGGGAGAAAAAGTGAGAAATGTAAAGAATCTTTAATGCTTTAACAAATTTCCTAAAAATAATTGATTTTTGATTTGACTGAGCAATTTGTTTACAACCTGTATACATTCAAATTAGAAAAGAAAAAATTGAGCAAAACACAGGATTTTTAATATCTGGAGGTGGCAACAACCAGAAATCTTATGGACAACAACTGTAGCAATTTTCATATCATTTTTATGTTTAATGAATTCTGCTCATTCTAAAAACACAAAAATTAAGCTCACTAGTATAGTAATTTTTGCTCTCTAATCATATACACACAAAATCTGTCAATTTATATCAATTGACATCAGTAACCACTTTTCATTGGCTTAAAATTGAAGAACTTACCTACTATATTGTTGCCACTGCTTCCATACTTTTGTGAATCCCTTTTTGGTGATACACGAGGAGGTGCACCATTAGTTGGATGCCGTACAGCTGTAGAACGAAAATGTTTACCATCTATGTTATTGGCATTTCTTGCAGAATTATATTCAATTGCACCACCCCGTTGATAATGTTCATTTCCACTGGATCGATGATATTCATTTGCACTGCCTCGCTGATCATTTGCATTGCTCCATGGATGATATTCATTTGTGCTGCCCCGCAGATCATTTGCACTGCTGCGTTGATAATGTTCATTTGCACTACCCCGTTGATGATATTCATTTGTGCTGCCTCGCTGATAGTCATTTGCACTGCCCCTTTGACCCTGATTCTTATGAAAATTATCAAAGCTCCACCTCTTGGAATAATTTGCTCCTTCAGAATCTTGAGTAGCAGAACTCTTCAAAGAAGCACTGCTATTATTATATCTTCCAGAGTTTGTAAAGACTCTGTTGTATTCTTGAGCTCGTGGATGACTTTGCTGCTCCTGACCTCTAGGGCGTGATGCAATAGATCCCCTAGTATTACTGGACTTTGTTTCTCCATTTTCAACAGGTTCACGGGAAGCTGCACTTGAAGCATTATTGGCTGATGGGGACAAAAATGCTGCAGCTTCTGCAAGCAATCTCTGACGATCCTGGCTTTTAACATCCTCCATGGATGGATACTTGGAATTGGAATTTGAACTCCCAAACCAACCACCTCCCTTACGTCCATTATTAGTATTCTCCCGATTATATCCATATGTACTACGTGAATTAGGACGTTTGAAGTCACTGCCATTTTGTCTTCTGTTTGCCTGATTGTTCCAGTCTCTGCTTTGTCTTGAGTTACTAAACCTGTGCTCTACAGGTGGTGCTTTATTGTCATTACTCTGCAAAGTTCTTTGGGAATGTTCTCCGGTCTGGGAAAATGTCTGTCTGGGAACAAATTCACCTGCTGTTGGAGTCAGTGAAGATGCCGCAGCTATAGCCAAACTAGCCTCACTAGGTCCATACGCGGCTGCATAATCGGTGCCATTCCCATATCCCCACGTCAAATCTGTTCCTGTTCCCTGCCGAGCAGCTATTGGTGCTGTAAGGCATTCTTGGGAGGGAGAACTCGGAAAAGGATGCACATTTAAGAGGGGAACACCTGGAACGGGGTAGTAATTCCAACTTGATGCTGCATCACCTAAGACATCATTATTCCCAGCCACCAATGAAGGAACGTAGTTATAATTCTGACTATCTCCATTTCCGTAATAGGCATTGTTCCAATTTGCCATTCTGCAATCACATTTCTAAAAGTAACGATAAATACAGGTATTAGTTCACGGACACCACCTTATGCTACCTGAGGCAGCTTCAAGACAAAAATGTTTTATGCGATTAGTATTGCTTATTAACATATATTTACCTTGAAATGTTGCCAGCTGGAGATAATTAGGAATTAATTGACGATAACTGTAAACAACCACCAAAGTTTTTCACTCTTCAAACACAATAATTTCACAAGGCACAGGTAATCTGTAGAATGATGTCATGATTATGGTTAAGTCGGACAAACACTTTAGCCAACAGTGCAAAAACCTTATACCATGCTTCTTATTCAGAGTTCTCGAATCAGTCCACGCCACGAGTGTGTGAGTAATACTCCTGAAGCTAATATTCACATACGTACAGTTTTATTTCTCCTGGTCTTCACATAACTCACGTTATGTTTGGTCGTCTACGAGTGGCAAATTTAGCTTTTAATGTGTTTAGGTTGATATAATTGATTTACTACAAGGTTGCTATCTGTTGGTTAAGAATAATCGCGGCGCGAAAGTCACATATGAAAATAGTTTATTGTAACCGTCATAGATGGCAGGCAAACATTTATGCTGTCCTCTGGTGTATACGTCTAAAACTAATCTATGTTGTGGTTCATGGTGTGTTTGTGTGTATCGATGAGCTTGTTAGACAAAGTTTCATGTGTTACAGGCTACAAATTGTGCACTATATATACAAAAAACTACGGCTTAACACGGGAACTCTTTAAAGTCAAAGATGTCAAACGCCTCGCCTGTATTAAATGGTGAAAACACAGGCGGTGTTGCGGATTTCTCGACAGAAGCGTCCGTCAACATGGTTGCAGCAATACACGATCACATTTCTTGTGCCAAACCAGTGCCAGTAGACCCATTTAATTCTCAGGATTCTAAAGCAGGAATTCTCACATATCCTTGCGAATTCGACCACATGTATGCGAGTCTGTCAGAAGGTACAGTGCAAAAAGATGGTGCTGAAGTGAAACATTTGAAAGAATTGTTGTTGCTTCATCTGGACCTTATACAACAACAGTCCGAGTTAATAGTGACAAAAGATAAACAGTTAGCCGCCATGCGACAAGAAAATGAGACAGTAAGTTATGCGTTTTAATTTGTACCAACTATACAAATAATACCTGGTTTTTGAAATTACATTATGCCCATTCTCTCAAATCCAGTTTGGTAATAGTGCACAGTCCCGACACTATGCGGCGCATGTATCGTATCTGCCCAAGAGAAATAGGATAAAGAATAAAATGCACCTTACCTGGCTATTGTAATGAAAATATAAAAATAAAAAATGCAAAGCGCAATAATTGCTATAAATGACTACAACTTTGCGTTAACATAAGACATTCCGATTTAATAAAGATTTAATCTTGACATTTGACATGGTTTGTTTACATCATGGCTGCCGAAAGAGCAGCTGTGTATCATGCCCGAAGTAAACAGACCAAGATCGGAATTAGTTGCATGCTATTTATGAAATGGTATTTCTAGATAAAAGATAAACAGTTGAATAAAGAAACAAAAAATAAAAATTAACAACAAGAAATCAATTAAATCTTTTTTTCTCTTAACACAGTTGCAAGTTAAAGAGTATCTTAAAAGACAAAAATAATTGTGAAGGTGATAATTTCTTTTAATTTATTTTGCAATTTAGTTAAGTTTATGTGTAAGGCTTATGCTAAGTTTCTAATTAATTATTTAGTGTATTTAAGATCTAATTCAATTCAGGCAGCCCATAACTCTTCATTCAGCATTATTGGAGGTTTAATTCACAGGGATAAGAGATGACTGAAGGAGAATCTAATACAATTAAACAGGTATAAATGTAAACGAAAGTGTTGAACTGTTTCTTTCCTTAATTGTAATTTTAAGCAGCTTGGTTGTATTATATGAAGTTGTTTTAATTGCTTATATTGGGATATAAGAGATCCATAAGCAGTAGTATATAAATTCACTTGGTGTCTGTTTTTTTAATGTTTCACGTTCTAATATACTTCATATTGTTTCCTGCAGCTCAGACAAAGGCTGGAGCGTATGGACCGGAGGGTGACACTGCAGAAACACCGTGAAGTGTCAGAAGTGTTCATCCCATCATCTGTGGAAAGTGTCAGTGCAGCAACGTTGTTACCAACTCTCACAACTACAAACTCCTCTATAGTTCTGTCTTCACCAACAGCACCTATTGTCGAGGGAGACCCAAATACCATTTCCATTCCGTTGGACTCTATAGACAATAGCAATAATGTCCCAGTGGAAACTGTGGTGAACAATAGTGACTTGAGCCCTACTACACAGACAGAACCACCTTCCTCCTCAAGAAACACTTCTTGGGACATTACAAAACGGCGAAGAAGACAAGACTGTGAAAATGCAAACACTCCGACAACGGGTGGCAGGAGGAAAAGATTGCTGTCATGTTCATCCTCAGCTAACAGCGATAGTGTATCACATGATGATCGGAACTCTGTAACCAAGGAACCAGTGACAGAACAAAAGCGAGTGCTGAAGAAACCAAGGACCAAAGGTTTATATAAATACATCTTCCTAAAAGTGTTACATAGAAATCCAGTGAGGAGCTTAGCATAGAATAAGATAAATAATTTTTGCTTTTAAGGAAACAAAGTATAATTGACTCCCTCTGCTTCTTGCAGTCAAGGTACTGGTTTCTGAACCCATATGTACAGGGTTCAGAACCCAGCTGGGATGGAATGTTTCTATAGTTGGAAGCATTTCCTATCCTCCAAGGGTCTGGAAAGAAAGATTGTGAGAAGAATACACGAGTGTGTTTCAATATAAAAAGAAATAACACACCCAAGGTAAAGCAGTTACCATAACATTCTTAAAACAAAGCTATTTATATGACCTTAGAAGTTGAAGGTCATTAACATTTACTAAATATAAGCTTTTGGATTAAAGTTATATACTTAATGGGTGTAAAGATCTAATGAAAGCATTAAAAGCTGCTTTTAGAAGTAGATATGAACATTTAAAAGGCTTTAAGGCACTACCATTTTAAGTCCATTTTACTGTCATACACAAACTTTATGGAAAAATAATATTCAGAAAACAGCATGCTTCACAAATATATATACCTCTTTTTACTTCATACACACATTAACCTTGGGTTAAATGTAGAAACCATGGGGCTCTGCTCACCTCTTATTTTAAGACCAAAATATGCATGTTAGGTTATACTCATTACAAGAAACTTCCAAAACTTCTGTAATAATTTATTAAATTACTTTCTAGCAGTCTTTACCTATGTTCTTTGGCACCCTAAGAAATCTCTAAGACAACTGCTAAGCATTAGTGTGTAAACTAATCTTTCCAATTAAGTAAGAAATAATTTGAGTATTACCCAAGGCTTTATGATGTTTGATTCAAAGATTGTAATATATTGAAGAAAATTAGAAATTGCTTTGGAAAGCCTTACCTTGCCAAATTACACAAAAAAAATCCTCTTCGAGAAAGTTAATTGCACATATAAAGCACACCTGGCAGATAATAAAGAGACTCATCAGTATAAGAGGATGTAATATTAGCACAATAAGCCCAAGGCTGAAGTGCACCCAAAGCAATGATGGAAATCTGTGTTGAACAAGGCAAGGGCATGATAAAACAATTTTAAAAATCCAGTTTTCCAATAGTTTAAAGATAGTTTTTGTTGCAGATAAAAATATGTTTATTCCACTTTTAGAAAATATTACGTATAAAATTAAACATTATTGCTATATTTTATATATGGATGTTCATGATGAGTTTACTTGACAGGCACTAAAGCAACATTGGCCTGAGTGATACAATTGCCTAGTCCTAGATTCGATCCTTGCCTAGGACTTTGACATTCAGTTGCTTAAATATGTGACTGCCTCATGCCAGCAGAATTCCTTCATTACAAATTCTGACAAACGATTGAGGTTTGATTGAAGCTCATATAAACCTTACAGGTGCTGGCATTTCTTATGTGGGGTGCTAACAAATGAAAGAAAAGAATACGTGAAATCCTGAGGAAAAGCTTATAGGTATCCTATAGTTTTCAATTTCAGCAGAAAATTATTAAAGTTCCATTTATAAAATCGGAGCCATTTAGACAAAATGGCTATAATAGCACAGGAATCCGGGGTGGTGGCTGTGCTTACATAGGTACCTATTTTGTTAAAAGTTGGTTAGGTTAAATTATATTCCCCAACATTAGCATATTAGCTTTGAGTGGTAAACTATATACATTATTAAAGTTATTGCCAGAGGTATGTTATTGTTCTTTTTCGTGCCAAATCTGCATTGAAGTTTCAATCTTTTATTTCTCTTGGTTTCTGCAGGTCCAACTGATTTGGTTACCTAAAGCTAATCCATTGTAATGGGTAAAACATTTACATATTGTCACAAAATTACAAGTGAAATGTATCAAAATACAGAATTAAGTTCCTATTGCCTCGTAAAAGTAGGTTTAAAAATATCTCTGATCTGGTAGAACACAGACAAGTGTAAATATTGATAAAATAGCTCGGATAAAAGGGTATCAGAAACAAAAATATTTGCATGGGTATGATAAGGTTTCTATAATCTGATTTAACTGATTTGGGTTTAAAGTTACATTTCATGGATACATGGTAAATATTTTGTCTAGGAAGTTACAAAAGAACTTACAGTACTTTACAGAGAGTGCAATCTTGTTTAATACTGTATAGTGTTTGATATTTATGTTTTCAGTTTTAGGTCATATTGATGTTGGGTATATAATTTCTGCAGTGTTCATGTTTACTTTTAAAACCATTTTTTAATGTGACAAAGTTTTGAAGGCAACACTTTGTTGGATGCTGTATGAAACTTTTGTTAAATTTGCTGTCTTGTATGTATGATAACTGCAACAGTAACTGCAACACATATCTGTAATGTTTCAGGTGGTGCAATCAAAAGGGAGGCAATACTGCTGACTAAAGACTCATACTACACTATTGTTGGTGACAAGGATGCGGCTTGGGGCACTCCGGCGGAGGAGAAACTCTCGGGTCATGTTGAGGTTTGAGGCATTTTACTGTTTAAAGGAAATAGTTCCATGCAATTACATGTTTCATTGTGGTACGAAACACGCTAACTTTATTCCCATTCCGTTCCTGGGCAGTTTATACCAGACTTTATGCTTCAAATGTAGATTAAAAGCATTTTAAGACAGTAGTTTCTTGAGGTAAAATAATTATCTACCACTTTTGGCTTATAATTTCTAGCGCAACCAACCCAAGATGTTTTCATTGGCTTTGTTAATGCACACTGTTAACAGGAAATATCCATGAACATTTCTACATAATTCATAAACCAAATAGTATGACTTTATTTAAGAATAAACTATTGTTTTCATTAATATTTAAGGTGGCATATGCACATCCAACACCTGTGCAAAATAATTTGTATCATTGCTTGCAATTTAAGGCTGATGTACTGTCTAAAAGAACTAAAAGTCATGTGAGTGCATTTCCAAAAAATTCTGAAGGCTTATTGAAGCATGAATTAAAAGTTCAAGCACATTATCATCATTATTATATTTTTATTAAATTTAATTTATATACCTTTGAAGTATTTTTGTTTCTCATATTCATATTTGTGCTTTTATATTCTCATTCGTTATAATAATTAATGCTACAATGTTTTTTTTTTAATTTATTTATTTATTTATTTATTGATGCAGACATAGGTAGCCGAGGTCAATAAGGCATGTGTTCATGAATGGGATGTCTGCAGTTTAAATCTCGCCAGGATCATTCTCCGTGATTAAGGTTTTTTTTTTAGGGGTTTCCTCAGTGATAACTGATAAATGTTGTGGAGGTAGAACAAAATCAATTTTATCAATTTCAGATTACATTGAATCGCACATTAAATAATTGGCCTGGAAAGTTTTCTTCCCAAATTTTGTTTTCCAATTATCGTTTCATGTTTCATCAGTGTCCATTCACCACACAGTGCTGTATGCAGTAAGAATTAGCATTAAACACAACCATACCTCTCCCTCCCCTTTTATTGACCCTATAGTTTGTAGCTGCGTAAAACTATTTTAGTATGTACATTTGCAAAATATTATATGAAAAAGGAGAAGAAAACCAATAAGCACAAAACAATATTTTTTTTATTTGAGTGAAAATGATCCTTCCATCTGGGCTTCTAGTAGGTTAATGGACATTATGGCAGAGCACAAGGCAGATTTTCTAAGACAATTACTAATAAATGCACCACAGCATATAATCATTGTTCTTGTGCATAGTTTTGGCACAGAAGAGTGAGTAGTTGCTTTGGACACACTTATAGAGGCAGAGAAAAATGGGATGAAAGTATGAAAATGGAAAATATGAGTCCATTATATAAATGCAGAAAGACATACCTTAGGAGTATTCCTATCTTTTCTCAACTTACTTGAGAAACAGAAAAGGTTCCTGAAATACAAATAAACAAAAATTTGGTCAGATTAGATGCACAATTCATAAATGCTTTTTAAGGCCTAGTGTATGCCTGAATGTAAAAAGAAATGCAAACGAAAACAAACAAAAGCATTGAATATTTTGTAAACAGTTTGTGGAACCTTCCTTCACTTGCACAAGTGTTGAAAGTGTGTCCACAAGTCGCAAACATATCTCTGTATGAAATAGCTGCAAGCATAAGTCCTGCTTACATATATTTTTCGTTCGTGAAAAAGACAAGTAGAAGATCTTGATGCACACGTAAATTTCTGTAACATTGTGCAGAATGTAGAAAATATTTTAAATGACTTGAAATTAAATGATCGTGCCGGATTTAAAAATTTCGTCAGAGTGACACCAAGTGATTTTGAAGTACTAATTCAAATGATAAGGCTGCAAATCTCAAAAGTAACACTAAATATAGAATGGTTATATCCTTGAATTCATCAATTAGTGGTTACTTTCAGATTCTTGGGAAAAAGTGGTTCTTACACTATGCTACGTACACATTTTGAATTTCAAAACAGTTTATTTCTGTGTTTGTGAAGCTTTTATAGAAGCTTAATAGGTTTTGTCATATGCATATTTTATGAAATGAATGCAGTACTGTTGGCGCCAAATGCATCTGACCGCAAACATATCCAGACCTGTATGTTTGTGATTGCTATCACACTTGTTTTCCATCTCAGATGGAATACAAAACACAAACATTTGTTTGTAAACATCAGATTACTGTTTACACATTGGTTTTGGGCAATTTTACCAGGCGTGCACTAGGCCTAATGAGACAGGTTTTGAAAGCACTTGCTTTCATCCTCAGCCAAATAGTGGCATACTGATAAATTCATGAGTAATAATTAAAATTACTTAATTTTTTATTATTATATTTTCTGATTAAAAGATTAAATAGTAATACAGTGCATATCGGTATGTTGGTAAATAACTAAATGATGGAAAATGAATCAACATTAAGCACTCATATTGCTCCACTTACTAAATTACTGGCAGGACATGTTTTGAGGACCTTTAGTCCCCATTTTTGGCTGCTGGTGAACTAACTGGTGGTCCCGTAAATCTTCTTTTTCCCTCGGTATCTAGCGTATCTGGTTTGGGATTGACAAATATAGAGATTAAACTATCATCTGCTGGAATTTTAAAGTTCATAATTCAGTGTTCAAAACTTTTAATATACATTCATTTTCATAGGTCCTTGAAACATGTTGTGCCAATAATTTGGTAAGTGGTGAGTTGAGATGAATGGTTGAAGAAATGTGGTAAAATTGCAGGTAGGGTTACTTGAGGGAAGAAAGAGCAGCTAATCATTGGTTGGATTTTGGACTACATATCTTTCCAAGGGCGATAGGAAGTTTTGCAAATTTCATGAATATTTTCGAATTCACTATTGGGGTATTAGCTTGGTGCAGTATTGACTACTTAGATTGGTTATAACTCACTCTGTGATATAGATTTGTATGTATCTCCAAATATTTACATGTAAACTTTTTCAAGACTTTGCCATCCTTCCAATCTTGCCCAGATTAAGCAGTTTTGCTAGAGAATCATACACTTAGTTTTACAGTTGCATTGGTAGAATTGTAATATGTTGTTTTCATAACTGCTTTTTTTATAGTTGGTAATGTATTTGGAGCTAAAACGAACTTCAGAAGAAAATCGTGCATGTGTGCAGGTGCCTAGTTGGCGGACCAGAACATATACCAGCTGCTACACAATGGAAGGTACAGAGAACTTGGATGACGAGGTGTTTAGTAAAAGGCACCAGAGGCAGGAGCTTGACGAACGACGTCGGAAAAGATGGGATGTGCAGCGAATCAGAGAACAGCGCCAGGTGGAAAGGTTAAAGCAGCGACAATTGGCTTCAGCACAGAGGGGCCGGAACAGTGACAGCGAGGAACCGTTCACCACATTCTGGCCACAGCCTGAAGAGATTGACTTTCTGGAGATGGACGAGCACCTTCCTGTGTCCGCATTTGGGCATCCAATTGCAAAGTTTACTCCAAGGTTTGTATATTAATATCTCTGTGCTTTCTTGTTTAATTTTAGGCACGATTGTTTCAAAATAAATACATACACTCTGTAATGTGATTCTCTTTGAGTTCGTGCCCCTACACAGCCCAGAACGACAAAACAGTGCAATACTATCAAGGGGAGAAAATAATAACAACCTTCTATTTAAACTTATAGTAGTATTAAAAAGAGAGAAAATTTGTGTCTGTGTATAGGGGCGGATGGTAACCTCAGAAATCATTCAACTAATTTTGATAATTCTTTCAAAATTTAAGCACTGCTCCTCTGCTTGGACATGGCTGTAAAATATTTTAAAACTGGAGGGGTTTTCATATTCATGTCCCCAATTCAAATCCATTTCTTTAAGCATGAGTATAGGAAGATATTTTTTGGCCCTTTATTTTTAATTACTTTCAGTCCAAAGGGGTAAGGTTCTTTTAAAGTGAAATTATTAGATAGAAGAAGACTTCATATGTTTATATCACTAAATTCCCCTCTGATTTCACTGAACTCTCTTATCGGACTATTACTTTCCCTACTGCTTACCTATAATAAGTAGAGGAAGTGTTGTATTCCATCCAAACATTTGATAAGATTTCACCAGAAATACATATTTTGAAGCTTCCTGAATCCAAAACAGCATTATTAGAAAAACATCTGCATGTGTGACAGAATAGCATAACTCAGCCTAGCTTTTATATGGAAATTTTTTTCATTCTTTATTTTCAAAAAGATTGGCTCTTAACAATTTTGATTAAAATATCATTTTTATAGGATCTTTGCATGACAAATAAATTGTTCTGGAATAGGCTGTGAAGTCTCTTCACTCTGAATGAATATTGTATAACAGCTAAACCATAAGAGACAGGCAAAAGCATACTACACACAAAAACGTAGATCTCATTAAAACATACAATTTATGTCAAAATTTGTTGTGGCATAAACCATTTCCAACATACTGTTTTATAAGGTTGGTTTACAATAGCCCTATAAAGACAATGAGAATGCATATTGATGACCAAAGTTGGTTTTGAGCATTGGGATTTCATTTGTTGTTAACTGACCAATGATGTTTTTCACCTGCTTCCAATTCAGTCAACCATAATGCGGGTTAGCCAGCATCAAAATTTGATAGAGTAAACGTTATATAAATGCAAATCCATTATTATTTCCAATTCCTTTACTTGTACCAAGCTTTTATTCCTTTATTAATGGCGACATCTGTTGTTTGTTGTTCTTTGTTAATTTCTATCAGTTTTACTGTTCTTTGTATTTTTTGCTATTGTTTTTGAGACAGTAGTGAGTTTTGAGTTGCATGTAAACAGAATACAGATGATCCTTTCACTAGAAGAACAAACACTCAATTGATATACAGGTGTCAGGATCTGAGATTAGGATGCACATATGCTAGAATTTCTTCCAGTTTTGCTTTTCCAGCTTGTGAGTAGAGCGAGACCTCTAACGACTGCTTCATGTCACGGCTTCTGGGATTAATCTCTAATTTACACAATATGGATCTAATATGCTATGCCAGAGAAAATTAAGACTTGGCCAAGTCTTCTTTGCCATTCTTGGAACCCGGAAAAGCTTCCCATTATTTGTGAATGCTCACATCACAATATACATATTTTAACTTTGTCATTCTTGTTCTGGTTACCATTCCTGGTTATTGTGAATCAGTCTTAATTGGTTTGAATACGTGATACTTTGTTCAGCTAAAACTTTTTCACACTAGGCTGAAAGGAGAAGTAAACAAAACCATGTGACAAGACAGCACCTCATTGGCTGGTGGACAAACTACAACCTTTCCTGCTTAGCATGTCATCTCTTCCTCTACAAAAAAACAGTTCGGTTCGGATCGTAACATTTTGTGGTTATTCTCGTGCAAAGAAACTTAAAAAGCTCATTATTGTAATAGTTCAATTTATGAAACTAAATGTGTTTGTTCGATTCACCTGTAACTAAATAAACCTTTATAGCAGAGGGTTTAAGAGGCTATGCACAGACGCTGCAGTTCGTTTCCGATTTCCGGCTGAGAATCTTCTGCCACTGTGGAAAGAAGACAATTGCATTAAATGCTTCTAACAAATTCTGTGAAAAGTACCCATTTTTAATCGACAATGAATATGGTTGACCATTGTTTAGCAATAATTGAACTCCTTTGTTAATGATGCAGAATTGTTGCTCGGATAGCTTGGGTCGCGTTTGTTTTCTGTTGTGTTTAAACCTATAGTGCTAATCGTTATTTAACTTGTTGACTCATAAACGGTTAAAGCAAAGGTGGTATACTGATATTAGTCATTAAATGAATGATTTCTAAAGCATAAAGTTAAGAACAGTTTAATCCAGTACCTTTAATCACAGATGCGAAGTGTTCAGATACCACTTTTATTTGTCTACTCTTAGTATTATGTGTTAGAAGTTTAGGATGTAAGGCAAAATATAGGAATAAGACATACAATGTTTAAAAGCTAATCATCCCCAAGCTGCGCAATATACTGTATTAGCATTCTGTCTGAAGCAATTTCCTCTCACAGGCCTTAGTTCCTGTCATCTTCCGCGTGATGCTGTCATGTGCTCGGCGGAGTGATGCATTTAACATTTGTTTACTTTTCCTTTCAGCTTATAGTGAAAAAGGTTTAGGTCACTGGAAGAATAAACTTTTTTTAAGAATATTGTATAGAAGAGGTGGTAGAGAAGATCATGTGAGTGTTACACATCAAAATTTTTTTGATATGATTTTGACAAAACTTGGTACATATGGAGTTTGATATCTGGTAACCCTATAACCTTCAAAAACTTCTGCTGCGCTTATTTTCAACCCTTTATATTTATATATATATATATATATATATATATATATATATATATATATATATATATATATATATATATCAAGAGAAAACTTTGGACATTTATACTATAGGATGCAATAAAAATTATAGTCTATCTCACAGCTCTCGAAAACTACCAATAGCATATTTTCAAACCTGTGTATAGAAATTTACATTGTTTAACTCATCTAGTAAAAATATTGTACAATTGTAGACTAATTTTGAAGATTTAGAAGCTAGTAACAGTGATGTGTCATAATTTAAAATAGAGAGTTGAGGGTTGTTACACTACATCACTATAACATTCTTACTTGAACGCGTTTCGGGAGACGGCTTGTTCCCATCGTCAGCATTTGAGAGAAAATGCTGACGATGGGAACAAGCCGTCTCCCGAAACGCGTTCAAGTAAGAATGTTATAGTGATGTAGTGTAACAACCCTCAACTCTCTATTTTAAATGTACAATTGTAGTATATACAACCTGACAAAAATCATGTTACCTAATTCCATAACTACCCAATCGTTTTCAACACCTTATTTAAAAAATTATACTGCAAGGTTTAGCCAGCGCAGAAATTTATACTTTAAAAAAATTAAATGAGGCATTTTTCGTGTTTTTTTACAGTGAATTCTCCTTGCCTTGGTTATCATCTTTACGACCAAAGACTAGCAGTGGCCATGCAGGGCGAAGAAGAGGGGAGAGCAAGAGATAGGTAACAGTTACCGATCTCCATTCATCGCATCCTTAAGAAGAATGTTACAACAGTAATTCTTTCAACCAACAAATAGATATTAAAACAAAAAAAAAGTTTAACAGTTGCTCATTCATTTATCAGAAGCCAAGTCATGACTATGTAGTCCGGGTTATAGTACATTGGTAGTACTGTAGTTATCTCGCCCTCGCTTCTGATAAGTACTTGCACAGTATTTTTCTTCTTGTGTGATTCCTGAGTTGCTGTTTGCATATTTTAGACTGTGCACAAAGTTTGTTTCCTAGGAACCTCAAAGTATTTGTACATTTTGTGCAAATAGAAAATATATATATCAAAAAACAACATAAAAAACCAGGGTGCTGCTGTTGTGATATTATGAGCAGCACTGTGATACTGTGATGTCATCAGTGTTTCATCGTTAACTCCCATTGTTGATCACAACTCACCATCATCTTCACCATAATCAAAAATTTCTGGTCCTCTTTAACAATTTTTGTATCTTCCATGACTGAAGATAAGAAACCAGGCATAAGTATTCATTATGGAGTGCAAGAAAAACAATAAACATGTGTAGCCCAAAGATAGAAACCTGAACAATAGAATGTTTATTGTATTAGTCCTTTACAAAATAAAATTAAAACAGTATCTATCCTGTGTACTTGTCATCGTGTTATAAGGGCTGCCCAAATGTAACTCAGACCTTCATAAGACCAACAGAACATGTGTCAGTAGGTGTTAGGAAGCAATTTGGAGTCAGCAAGAAGTGTTAGTGTGCTGCTGCCATGTACAAAGCTAGATACGAACATGCCATGAATTGATCCAAAAGCACTTTCATGCAGTTATTCATTTTTGAAGACAGAAGTTATTGGAGTTAATATTTAATGTCACTTGAAGTACATTAAATGTGGAAATTTGGAAAGGATTTTGGCCTGAATTTGACAAGAGTGTGCCAAGCTCTCTATGATATTTCTTGTGGGAATTCCTTATCCATGACTTCTATAATCTTAACCTCTTGTCCTGATTTTGGGTCACTAAAAAAAAGCTCTCAAGGATACTGTTTGGCAAACAATGATGAGGACCAAGATGAAAATAATTCCATAGACAATCACATAAATGTTTTTTGTTCTGGGTGTACATCATCCAGGGGACCTCAAAGTCACTTGTTTGAACTAACAAAGGCAACTGCAGATGGAATGTTACCCATGCATACTTTGCATGCACAATTTATTCCAAACTATAAGCTACTGGAGTCTTTGTTTCGTTTGGACAGCCCTTATGCTTGTTTTAAGTTCTAATGGACCAAAAGCAAATAATGTTCTGCATACTAGAAATCCTTCGGCATTGTTTTGCAGTGGAGCAGTTAATGCTGAAGGGAAGTGTCTGAAGGAAAGAGACACTAATGCAGTAATGCATTTAGAATTTGAGACATTTGTACAGATTGATATGCTGGGTACAGCTATATGAGCAGTTAGCTGCTGAAGGATTGCTTGTCGTTTCTGTTTATATGTGGTCGCATTTAGTGACGACAGAACTGTTTCGACATTGTTAAACATATAGTGAATAAAATGTTGTTAAAAGCATATTTTCCTGTATTTTTAACAAAGTGTTTTATGGAAGAAATTACAAAAGTCCTGTTTAAACCACTGCTGACACCCCAACCACCCATGTCTGAACAGTTTTGTATTGGACCAACAATTCAGTTCATGGTTACACCAAAATAAACAAATAATCTTACCAATTATAATTTGTACCATCAGCTGACCTGTGATGTATGCTCCAATCTTGTGTTTGTTACTAATGCATTTATTAGAATTCCATGTACAAATAAATCATCAGAAACCAAATGCGTTTCATTTTATGTTCTAGTATAAAGTTGTTAAATTATATGTGCCTTTTATAGTTAATTAGAATATTAGTGTCATAGACATTGGAGAAGTTGTCAAACCTGGGCAAATGTCATGTTGGTAACCAATCGAGGATTGTAATAAAATGTTACAATACATGTACCATAACACATCCTATCTACTTAACATGAAAAGTTTATTTATTTTAGAACTTTACATTATTATGCGGTCCAAATCTCTTGACATTTGAGGCATGTCCACTAAAACAGCAGTAGCGAATAGCAGCAGTGCAGCGTTGCCTCATACAGACAGTACACCTCACCTCTAATTGGAATATCATGTGCGTGCATGCGTATTTCATATTTCAGAAAAGCAACAAGTAGTTAGGGTAAAAGGCGACATTTTCCTGAACAAGTACAAAAAAAAATCATATTTTTACACCCAATAGTTCGCCATTAATTTATAGTTATCTTTTGTGATGTTTAAACGGAGACTTTTAGTCATAGTCATGCTTGTAATAGTAATAAATCCATTGCTGTCGAAGTTACTTTATATATTGTTATGTCATAGACATAATTATCACTTAATAATGTGCGATTCTCCGTGTCTAAATAAATTTAGAAATAGGTATTCCACAAGGTTTTCTAATACAGCTACAAACTCATCATGAAAATCCTTTCGAAGCCCTCTGACGCAGCTGTACAAAACCATACACGACTTTTTTTTTTAATAAATAACGTCATGTATGGTTTTGTTTCACAGAATAATACCATTGGCAAACGAATAATTAAGTGCATTTTAATGGTTATTATGCAGTAATAATAACCATGTTTCTGCATGATGCAGAGTCCTAGAATCAACCACATATCTGTTAAGTGAGAAGAGCGTGTTGTGATTTTTAGAACATTCAACACCTCATTGCTTGGAGTGCACTACCCCAAAAAATAAATAAATAAATAATAATAATAATAAGCTATATACAGCATAAGCCAACAGCACTTTAAGCAAAGAATCAACAATTGCTGTCACATTCTCGAGGAAGCATCAACAATGGGATTCATTGCACCATTGACGCGATAGCTCAAGGTTAAAATAAACACTGCTGGTGTAGTTCTTACAGCACGCTTGTGACTCAGCTGTGAATTCAACTGCGGTGTACTCAGTTCTTGCAGTGATAGGTTTGTCCTAGCGTTTATAAAGTTAATTCTTTCATAAAAAGTCGCTTAGTAAGCCCGGTAGTACCAGTGGATATAGCAATAAGGTTAGGGCTGCTGTCTTCAGTGTGTATAATTTGTTTAAAAAGTACGCCAACGAAGAAAACTGCAAAAATCTTAACTTCACGAAATGTCAAGAACTTACTTCTGAGGCGTGCTCATTAAGTACATCAACTGTTTCACGTGTGTGTGTGTGTAGGGAAGCAAATTATTTACATTGCCGAGAAAGCATATACGCTTACCTAAGAGAGTGACAACCCTGGATGATCGAAAAAGATGTATGTGTTTTTTAATTTTATGATAAATGTGATATCGAGGACGGTGAGAGTATCCTGTTAGCTGTGCCAGTTGAATAACAAAGGACGCATAGAAAGGTATGTTTTTTATTTCTCTATTTGTGTATTACATCTCCATTATCGTGTCTCTTCTTGTTTTCTTATAATGTTTAAGTGAACATTGCGATAGCATTTATAACAAACACGTAACGTTCTGACGAAGCAAAGTGAAGTTTGGCAACCGCGCGACTATTCCGTATTGGTTGTCACAAGACATCAAGAGATTTGGACCGCACAGTAGTGCATTACATTTTATTAGTTTAGCTATTCCTGCGAAGGACAATTGGTTTATGTTTGTTTGGTTTATTTATTTGAGTAGTGAGCAATTAAAAGTATTGTACTGCCATCTGTAATTGGCCGGCCACACTTATTCAGTTAAATAGCAATCTGGTATTCATACTATATGTGTTACATAATCATACATATACAAGTATTATAAATTATTTGCTCTTTTTACTATTCTATTCATTTTTTATTTGGTATACGTATTGACCAATTTTTTATTGCTTTTGTCAAAAACATGCTTTAAACCAGGTGTTCTGATCATTATAACTCCCTTTTTACTTAAACTTTTTGTTCTGCATATCTGTTTCTTTACATTCTAACACTGATATGTTCTACATTTTCCCCCATATAATGGATATTTGCATTACATACGTCCATTTCTTTGCCTTTTAACCTCCATCCCTCAGTTCTTAATCTTCATAGTCGCACTCTCTATTTTTTTGCTTGATGTTTAATATCTTTTGATCTAGTAGGCGATATCAGATGATCAATGGGTAAAATGATGCTCAAGCGGGCCTGGGGTCCTTAGAGGTTAAGGCTACTTGACATTCATCTTCTCAAGAGGAAACCCTAGAAAAACCTTATCTGGGTAACTTGCCGTAACCAAGATTCAAAATTGGGACACCTTGAATGAGGTAGACACACTACATCCACACCACAGAGGTGAGCTTGCATATTTTTTTTGTCAATTCACTAAGCAACTTATATCAAATCATTTTGTTATCTGCTTTCAGAAGCCTTTAATTTGATTTCCTTACTTCTCCAGAGCCATTATTTTCCAAAGTAATCTGTAAATTATTATCACAGTCCTTATTTTGTAACATAATTATTTGATATAATTGAAATTGTGAACAGATTGGTGACACTTCAGTTTCATTTAAGTTTTTTTCACTCAGAACATGCTTTGATGATGTTCGTCTCCATCATCACTTGTACTGCCATCTAGCTGTCTAGTGGAAAACTTCAGTCATCTCCTGAAAAAGATTTCTAAATATATTACTCCGTACAGATTTTTTTCCTATACTTTGAATTGTGCAGGTGTTTTGGCATGTTTTAAATTTCTTAGGTGCTCCTTTAGCCTGGTTTGTAGGTGTCTCTTGGTGTTTCCTGTGTACATTTCAAGGCAGTCTTAAAATCCATCTAGTAAATCCCTGTTTTGTTAGTGTTTGCGTATCCAAATTCAGTTCAGTGAACACCTACATAAAAAAAATAAGTACTATGGCAACTCACGCCAACATGTAATATTCTACAGCTTAACCTACCGATTGGTAAACTTACCACTCCAAGAAAATGAATACAATGGGGAATAACATATTTAAAAGGTAGCTACCCAATGGATTCAGCATACACGTAGTGGACGAATACAAAAGACAAAAAATGTGGGACATTACTACTTTCAGCAGCAGGAATACAAATTCAGTAAACTGTTTCTAGAATACGTAGCACAAAATTGGCTCTATACAATAAACAATCTCGAGATACTTCACCATCCGCTAAAGGACACTATACTGAACAGTAAGAAATCAGGGATTAACGAGATTGATTGTGAAGACTGCCATGAAATATACATAAGAAAAACAAAGAGAAACCTAAAGGAACACCTAAGAAATTTAAAACTTGGGCAAATAGAAAAACCTGCAGTAGCTCATCATTTTTGGTCAACAGAACACAACATTAAATGTTCTAAATAAAGCCTTTAAAATAAGCCACAACACTGCACAACTAGCAGTGTGGAAAAAAAAATCCACCGGTAGATGACATAGTGAAGTTTTTCACTAGACAGCTAGGTGGCAGTATAACCAGCACTAAAGTAGGGGATCCCCTTCCAAATGTCAGTTGACAATGGAGATGAACGTCTTTGAAACATGTTCTTAGTGAAAACTTCTCAAGTGAAATCCTTTCACAATGTTGATTATGTTAAAAGATTTCACTATTTATTATCACTCCTAATAATGTAGTGTGTCATTCCTTGATATTTTAGAAATAGTTTAAATAAATTTCCATCATCTAAATTCAGGATCCTGTGGCATTACTTTAAATCTCTTTCATTTAGTTGATCTACTCTTCCTATTTCAGTTTGAGCAGCTTCATTAACTACTGCAAGTATCAACTCTAGCACCTTCTAACAAAACATTTTATGTGCAGAGTCCAAAATTTTCCTTCCATTATTGTGTCTCCATATAATTCAATACCATATATCCATGCCTCTACTACTGTGCCTATACCCTTTCCAGCCACTTCATCCCTGAGGCATTTTGTACAGGCATCTCTACAGTTGCCATCATTGCATTTCCTTTTGCTGATCTTTAGTTTCTCCCATTTACCTCATCCATCTATTTTAATTTGCAAGTACGAGGTGGTATCCAAACTATCGGGACTGGTACTGGAATGTTGACAGCAGCTGCAGTTGTGTTCTGGAACGATAATGGTAGCTCTAGCATATCTGATTTGAGTTAGTGTTCTAGTTTCGTGCAATTGGATGGAGATTTTACAATTGTTTTCATGATACCCTGTCTGTAATGTGTGGCGATTTCATGATGGATCCAAGAATGGAACAGAGAGGGTGCATCAAATTCTGTGCAAATCTTAAGGAAAAGTGCTACAGAGACTGGCAATGATTAAACAGTGTTTGGGGAACAAAGTATGAGCTGTACATGTGTGTTTGGGTGGCAAGCTTTGGTTCAGGGCCAGCCATACATCCATTGAGGATGAAAACCATGTGGGAAGGCTATCAGCTGCACAATCCCCAAAAAATTCAACAGCTCATTTGTGAGGATCAATGTTGAACCATTCATGACCTTGCCATTGAGGTGTGAATTAGTTATATGACATGCCATGTACCTCTGCAAATTTTGTGCCAAGGATCCTGAATGCTGATTAAATGGCACAGTATTTTGAATTTTCCACGTTTCATCAGGTTGTATCTGATGATTCAACCGTCTTGTCCAGTCATCACTGGTGACGAGACTTGGATTTATCGATACGACCTTGATACAAAACAATCTTTCTCCTGGAAAAGTCCATCTTCACCAAGACCAAAAAATGTGAGACAAGTGAAGACCAAAATCAAGAACATACCAAGGGGATTGTGGACAAAGAATTTGTCCCAACAAGCCAAACTGAGTTCCAAACACTACTATGTCATTTTGTCATGGCTCTTAGAGATTTGCGAAGATGTTGGCCCAAACTTTGACGACAAGGGAACTGGTTGTTACATCACAATGCATTCTGTCACACTTCCTGTTCATTGCAAACATTTTGATCAAAAACAGCATGACTGTCTTCTGTCATCCACCCTACTCGCTTGATTTATCACCTTGCGACTTCACTACATTTCCCAGAGTGAAAGTCAAGTTGAAAGACCATCAGTTTGACACAACTGAGCAGATCCAAGAAGAAACACTGACAATGCTAAGCACCCTCAAAGAACATGACAATCAGGATGGAAAATGGCAGAAATGCTGGGATCATAAGTGCAAGCAAAAGATGGCTTTCAAGGGGCACAGCAGTCATTGTGCCCCAAGTAAGTTTTTGATCAGTTGCAGCACTAGTTCTAAATATTTTGAATACCACATGGATGTATTTACCCACTTTTGTTTGTTAATTTTTAACATTTGCTTTTGTTTATAAGACAAAACCATCAGCATTGTGGTAATGAAGTGAAATAAACATAGTAATACACCAAATTTGTGTATTTAAAGCTGACAGTGTGTTTTTATCACTTCACTTTACTAAGTTCCTGCACATGTATATAGAAATAAACATTGTTAAAACAAATTTGAACATGGATTCATATATTTCATTTCAAAGTGTTGTGTATATAGTGCAATTGAGTGTATAGTACCATCAAAATCCTGTGTAATCTATGAAGATACAAAAATTTTAAGGAAGTTTCAAGAAAAATATAGAAAGGGTGTTGGAGAAGAAAAAAATCTGATGTGTTACACTCACATGACTTTCTCTACTCTTGTACAATCTATTTTTACAAACGCCTATTCTCCATATGCTTCATATTAATCGAGATGTCAATCTTATTTGTAATTTTCTTGTAGATGCAAGGAGAATATGGTAGCTTTTAAGCGATAGTCAAATATTTTATCGCTGGTTGCTATGTGGCGCATTCCATTCTCTTTGCATGTCCAGGACATAAAAAAATGAATAACGAATTTGAGAAAAAGTATAAGTATTGGAAAATTTAAGGAAATAACAAGCAATATCTCGAAAACGGTTCACTCAACAAAAAAAATGTATATGATATAAGTTGTGTATTTTAACGCGATCTACATTTTTTGTGTAGTGAAATTTTGTCTATCTCTTATGGTTTACCAGTTATGCAAAAGTCGTTCACAATGAAGAATACTTTTGGAGACATTCCCAGAAATTTCGAGATATACATTTCATTTCTCATGACATTATCTTAAACATATGATATTTTCATCAAAATCGTTAGAGCCATTTTTGAGAAAATTAAAATTTTCGAAAAATGTTCCATGTAAAGGGTAGTCAGGGGTGGGGGGATTTTCTTGAAAATCTTCGTGTCGCATCTCTGGAAGATATTGAACGTAAATACCAAGTTTGGTGTTTATCCGACTGTTAGTTTTTGAGTTATGCTGTTCACAGACACACACACACACACGGACATGTTTCCAAAAATGCTTTTTTTGGATTCAGGAGGTCTCAAAACATGTATTTCCGGCGAAATCTCGGTATCGAATTTTTGGGTGGAATGCAATACTTCCCCTACTTACTATACGTAGTAGAGAAAGTAAAAAACTGAGTATTTATGAATGCTCCTTAACTACTATGGTTCTTAGCTTCCCATTCTGTATTGGTTGCAAAAAACCAGAAATTTTGCTCAGAGGCCTCTTTATCAGGCTTGAGGTGTTTTTACGTGCTGTTTTTACCGGCTTTACTTCCCATTCAAAGGAAGCCATGCTAAGCATTTTTACGCCTGAAAAAAACCATTGCCCTCTGCCAGGTTTAAACCAGCAATCTTGGGTTGAGGCTAGCATGGTATCACTAGACGGCAGAGGAAGATGAGAAGGAAATGTTTATATGCCTTAGTGAGAAAGTGACATGCAAAAAGCCAAGTATTGACTATTCTATGAGTTGATTAATGTTCTGAGCTTCACTTGAATCCAATTTATGTAGAACTAGTTTCCTTAGTAGCCTAGATCTTCGGCTACTCAACTGCCAGACCTCGTAGGATTATCAGGACGTTTTTACATACTCCCAGATCTGTGCAACTTCAATTTTAGTAGCTTCACGTTGGTTTTTAGTTTCTCTAGTACTTATAGTCAGTATTGTATTCCATTCAAAAAAATTGATATCAGGGTTTCACTGAAAACACATGTTTTGAAGTTCCTGTACACAAAAATATTCCTTTTAAAAAAAAGTTCCATGTTATGAGACTGTACAGTATAACAAAATCGAAAAGTCAGATAAATACCATACTTGGTATTTAAGTGTAGCATCTTCCAAGAATATGACAAAAATTGCCAAGGAAATTGCTGACCCCAAACTAACCTTTACATGAAAAAATTGTTATTTTCTAAAAAATGGCTCTTAACCATTTTAATAAAATTACGATATGTTCATCTTCATTTTTCTGTGAACTTATTATAACCCCACCCCCCAAAATGTAAACTTTGTTAAAACAGAACTTGTGTCAAGCATTTTCATAGCATAAGCCAATTTTTAAATATTCCATCTTGCAAGTTGGTTTTTCCAAAGTTTGAAAGCGTCATCTAATGGAGGTGCGTGAAGGGTTACAATTGTTTAGTTTTTTCTTTGTTTTCTATTTCGAGCCTCCTTGGTGAGAGCATGTTAAAAGTTTGTAACTAGGCATTCCTTGCTTAATTTGAAGTCATTAAGCAGAAATATGTATATCGTAAAAATTAAATTGAGGTTTATTTATGGATGCTAAGTATTTTTACGGCCGAAAAACTCCATCGCCCGCGACCTCGGTAAATAGACGCTAGCATGGTAATCACTACAGCGCGGAGGACATGTATACATATCGTGAATACCATAACATGTATGGAGGGATCACTTTTTGTATGAATAGTATAATATATAATGGATGTACAGTAGACTTTTGATTATGTGGGTTAACTGGGTTCTAAGTAGTAGACTACCTTACATACGGAAAAACTCTAATACAAAGATAATCTCCGACGCTCATTATCACCAGCAACCTTTTAATAGCCTTTATGCAACCCTATACCTATAGGGTAGCTTCATGTTGGGGGGGGGATTTTCGTGAACATTTTTGTACCATATCCTTTGAAGATGCAAACATAAACATCGTTTGGTATTTTTCCGATATTTTGTTTTTATGTTATGTTGTTCATACACACACAAGTACACACCTTTTTCTAAAAAAAAAAAAGTCCTTCCAGTGAAATCTTGGTGTTTTGTTAAATTTATTCTCTAGAAAACTAATTTTGACATATTGATACTTTAAAGAAAATACAGTTGTGAATTCAGATGAGGTGGAGCAAGTGGGCACTTTAGATATTGGGATGTACCTAATTAGTAGTATGAACGGTTGTGAAGAAGTCAAACAAAGGACTGCAATAGTAAAGAAAGATTTTAATACAGAAAGAAACATCTTCTGTGTATCCTTGAAGAAATAACGGATGGAGAGATAGTGGAGTTTGGCACAATGAAGTGCAGAAACTTTGACGTTGTGAACAAAGAGGAAACTTCATTAGAAGTATTTGAAATTGAATATGCAGAAGGAAGTTGTGTGAAATGGACAATCAAAATAAGCAATGAAATTTTGGAGAAATAGGGAAGAGGAAAAACAGCACTGTTGAAATCAATGTCATGGTCTGAAGCGCTGAGAGCTGTTACTAGTTTTAACTATAGCAGATGATCCACGCGCTCTTTTCATTTAAAGACAAAATAGCCAGCGGAGAAGTTCATTCTAAGTTTCAGAGTCAAAGATATTTTTGTGTATCGTGAAACCTAACATGCTTCCTATAATATACCTATCTTGTTACGAAAGTCGAACTGGGAAACTGCGGCCTGCGAATCGTTCATTGCAGCCTCTCTTCTGTAACGAACGTGGACCGAAGGATTATTTCAAAATACTTGAAACAACAAAACAGTACCTATTACTATGTATTAAACAACACAAAAACATACGTACTACATAAACACAAAATGAAGCAAAGAAAATTTAGTATTAAGTAAATGTAACAGAGTGTACTGAGCGATCAGTGCGGTTGTGTTTCCGGTCGAGCTGACTGTAACAGTTTTCCTTTATACCTGCAACATGCTTTCCAAATTAATCTAGATTTTATAATATCAATCAAGAAATATTAAATGATATAAAAAGGAATCCAATACTCTTACAGAGAAACAATACGTTTATCCTAAAATTTGAGGTTAGGTATTGCTTCATAATTGAGCAGTTCGTATTAATACTATATTACGCAATATGTCATTTGTTCTTAAGCAGAACATAAATAGGAAATAATTTTAATGTATATATTATCAATATGCACATTAAAAGGCGTTATCGAGTTAAATCGCGAGTAATGTCACCCAAAGTTTTGAGCTTAATCAGACAAGTGCGCACTCGCATGCTGCCAAGGTAACTGGAATATGCTCGCATTCTTATTCGATAGTCTCGAAACCTCTTGTGATATTACCTATGATAGGAACCGTGATGGATAACCATGACTGGTTAATATTCGTCGGTCCTAAATCTACAGATAAAAGTATTTATAAAATAAAAATACCACAGAGTATTTCATTCATACAGAGACGTTTAATACTAATATAAAAATGTCTTCAATTCCAATCATGCCGCACTTGTTTGTCATCCTTTTATGAAATTATTGTATATGATCTTCAAATGCTTATAGCTAGTAAACAAACTAGAATGGGGGAAAATCCGTTCATGTGTGAAATTACATATAATAGCTATTTATTTAACAAGTGGCGAAAAGATGCCTTTTATGTACGAGAAATGAAGATTGTCCACGAGCCGAAGGTGAAGTGGATAGTAAGTCCAATGCCTAAAACCCTAGTTTCGTATGTATTTCATACAAGATTGTTTTAGACAGTCGCTGGAAAATCCCTATTGTGCTTATATTTTAAAAAGAATAAAATTGCTGATTTCTTCTATAACACTTTTATTTAATTTCGCGAACTTCTGGTGTTGAATACGACAGAGTATTTGTATGCAAAGAGATAGATTTTACAGCCTTGTTTTGCTGGTTGTTAGGCAGCTGTTTGGAGTTCTGTTTGTTATGTAACTCTTAAATATCATTAAAACGAAAATATGTATAATAAAAAAAGTGAATGTCTGAAGTGAATTCAGATGTAGAAAATGCAGCAGAGACTGCAATGAATATAACGATACCACAAAAATCAAAGTAGTTATACAACACTAAAAATAGTTGGAACTTATGCTTTCGGCATTTCTAATTAGCATGCTTAAAAGCTACTTTTTACTCACCAATATTTACTTTCAAGCACATTTATTTATGGATCAATGGCATTTCGATACTAAAATGAGAATTGAAAAGTCGTAATTATGAAATGACCATCTAAAACATACACAAACCTGAATAAGATTATAAATTAAATACCTTTTCTAAATAAAAGTTATCCAAAGCTCTCCATAAAATGAATTCGTCTTTTGTTTCCCAGTCAAATTTGACAAATGAAGGGTATTTCAGAACGTGTTGTTTCCTAAAGCATCACAAGCAGCGCTTTGATACACGATATAAAAAATCTGCTGTGTTGCATTCACACAACTTTCTCTACCTGCTATCGTTTATTTTTGTATAGCTTTTACAAAGTATTCTTACGAAACTTAATTTTTCTATCTACTTCATGTTAATCGGAATAAACCTTTGCAGAATTAGCCTCACTATACATTTCGTTGTAGGTACAAGGGAATAGAGGAAAGCGTATCGAAGGCCAGGTATTCAAAACCGGGTTACTCTATGCTGACCTTAAAATTCCATACTTTTTCCATGATATCACGAGAAACAATCGAATAGCGACAGAACTTTAAAAGATGACAAAATATTGAAAAAATACGAACCAATAATAACGGACATCGGAAATAGCTGATGTACAAAAAACTTATTTGAAATAAATTGTATGTTTTACAGAGCTGTACTTTTTTTTGTTTTTTTTTTTGTTTTGTAAAGTAAGATTTTGTCTATCTCTTGTGGTTTACCCGTTATTTGAAACTATACAAAATTCCTTCTGAATGAAGAGGACTTCACAGGCTATTCCAAGAAAATTCAAGATATACATTTTATTGTCATATAAATATGGTATTTTAATACAAATCGTTAGAATCATTTTTGAGAAAATAAAAAATATCGAGCATTTTCCATGTAAAGGGTAGTTTGAGGCGGGGTGAATTTTCTTGAAAATCTTTGCGTCGTATCTTTGGAAGATACTGAACATACGAGTAAATACCAAATTGTGTTTTTAATTGACTTTTCGTTTTTGAGTTATGGTGTTCACAGACAGACAACACATACACAGGGATCTTATTCTATAAATGCTTTTTATTGTTTCAGGGAGCTTCAAAACGTGTATTTCCGGTAAAACCTCGACACTGAATTGTGGAATACAATACTTCCTCTGTGTCCTACTATAGGTAGGTAGCCGAGAAAGTAAAAATCTGATGTGTTACACTCACATGACTTTCTCTACTCTTGTACAAACTATTTTTACAAACGCTTATTCTCCATATGCTTCATGTTAATCGAGATATCGAGGTGTTAATCTTATTGCTAATTTTCTTGTAGATGCAAGGGGAACATGGTAGCTTTTAAGCGATAGTCAAACCCTTTAAACGCTGGTTGCTTTATGGAGCATTCCATTCTGTTTGCATATCCAGGACATAAAAAAATTAATAACGAATTTGAGAAAAAGTATAAGTATTGGAAAATTTAAGGGAATAACAAGCAATATCTCGAAAATGGTTCACTCAACTAAAAAAATGTATATGACATAAATTGTGTATTTTAACACGATCGACATTTTTTGTGTAGTAAAATTTTGTCTATCTTTTATGGTTTACCAGTTATGCAAAAGTCGTTCACAATGAAGAATACTTTTGGAGACATTCCCAGAAAATTCGGGATATACATTTCATTTCTCATGACATTATCTTAAACATATGATATTTTAATCAAAATCGTTAGAGCCATTTTTGAGAAAATTAAAATGTTCGAAAAATGTTCCATGTAAAGGGTAGTCTGGGGTGGGGGGATTTTCTTGAAAACCTTCGTGTCGCATCTTTGGAAGATACTAAACCTAAATACCAAGTTTGGTGTTTATCCGACTGTTCGTTTTTGAGTTATGCTGTTCACAGACACACACACAGACACACACACGGACATGTTTCCAAAAATGCTTTTTTTGGATTCAGGAGGTCTCAAAACATGTATTTCCGGTGAAATCTCGGTATCGAATTTTTGGGTGGAATACAATACTTCCCCTACTTACTATACGTAGCAGAGAAAGTAAAAAAAATCTGATGTGTTACACTCACATGACTTTCTCTACTATTGTACAATCTATTTTTACAAACGCCTATTCTCAATATGCTTCATGTTAATCGAGATATCGAGATGTCAATCTTATTGGTAATTTTCTTGTAGATGCAAGGGGAATATGGTAGCTTTTAAGCGATAGTCAAATATTTTAACGCTGGTTGCTATGTGGCGCATTCCATTCTCTGCATATCCAGGACATAAAAAATGAATAACGAATTTGAGAAAAAGTATAAGTATTGGAAAATTTAAGGAAATTACAAGCAATATCTCGAAAACGGTTCACTCAACAAAAGAAATGTATATGACATAAGTTGTGTATTTTTACGCGATCTACATTTTTTGTGTAGTAAAATTTTGTCTATCTCGTATGGTTTACCAGTTATGCAAAAGTCGTTCACAATGAAGAATACTTTTGGAGTCATTCCCAGAAAATTCGAGATATACATTTCATTTCTCATGACATTATCTTAAACATATGATATTTTCATCAAAATCGTTAGAGCCATTTTTGAGAAAATTAAATTTTTCGAAAAACGTTCCATGTAAAGGGTAGTCTGGGGAGGGGGGATTTTCTTGTAAACCTTCGTGTCGCATCTCTGGAAGATACTGAACCAAAATACCAAGTTTGGTGTTTATCCGACTGTTCGTTTTGGAGTTATGCTGTTCACAGACACACACAGACACACACACACACACACACACACACACACACACACACAGACACATACACGGACATGTTTCCAAAAATGCTTTTTTTGGATTCAGGAGGGCTCAAAACATATATTTCCGGTGAAATCTCGGTATCGAATTTTTGGGTGGAATGCAATACTTCCCCTACTTACTATACGTAGTAGAGAAAGTAATATGCCCTAATTGAAGATACCCCTGGTCCACAGTCCTCGGATCCTGAGATTCGAAGTCGTGGATCTCTGTGCCCTTGCTGGGCTTGGCCATGGCGAGTCGAGAGATGCAATATGGGGTCATGTTCATAACAGCTGTTTAAAAACCACTGCTGGTTCGCTTTAAAAGGACGTGTAGAGTTCTCGTTCATAAAAGGAAATGCTTCAACCTGTCAATGTGTTCCCATTACTGCTTGTCTTTCTCTGCAGTAAATCACGGGCATTTTACCGCGGATAGAAGGAAATCCAGTGCAGGAGCCTTCAACAAACTGCGTCCACTTCCATACGCAAAATATTCTACACATATCGCAGATTCTGAAGGTTTTATTTTACGTTTCAGAAAATTGATGTTTTACTATATTAAATACTAATAAAAATGTCATGTATTATATTCACATTACTTTGTCTAACCATTATCCTTAGTTTTATATCTCCTCTACAAACCATTCTTTGAAAAGCTTACTTTTCTATCTACTTAATGTTAATCTAGATTTAAACGTTTGCAGAAATGATTTCATTAGGCTTTCGTTAAAGTAGAAGGGGGAAAGGAGGCTGAAGCGATAGCCAAATCTTTAAAAAGTGGGTCACCATGTACATGCTAGTTTTGAAATTACAAACTCTTTCCATGACATCGTGAGATCAGAAGACTGTTAACTCAGCATATTTAAAAATGAAGTATTGAAAAATTCAAATCAACAACTAATATTTTTCATGCACTAAGCTTTTGCCTATCTCTATTGACTATGATCCGGATCTCCCACCTCGACCCTACGCGAATTTTTTGTGCTTACCACTCCCAGGAGGAACGGATGAAGGCGAAGGAACCGCATTAGGTTATAGGCCGCAGACAGAGACGCGCAGAGGTCCCTAACGATTCTAACCTTAACGACGCGGTCATGCCGGCGGATTACTCAGAGAAGGCTTCCCTCTGGCGTAACGGGGGAGAATTCGACCTAACTTAAATGGCTCAGGGATGGTTGCCATTTGCAGGGCCGAGAAGAACTTTCCAATAAGCAAGCATCTGCACCATGTGTCCGACACCGGCCGACACTGCACAGCCCTTAAGTCCACTTGGAACATGTTATAGGAATCGAAATGAGGGAAAGAAATTCGTGGTAGAAGAGAAACCACCCCAGAATTCGCCTTGCCAATTAAGGAAAACCACAAAAACACATGATCAGAGTGCCCGGCCCCAGCAATCGAACCGGACTCCCAAATGCCAGTCTTGCACGTTACCGCGGAGACATTTCGCTCGATCATCTCTAATGATTCATCCCGAATGAAGAGGACATTAAGGCTATTCGCAGAAAATTCAATATATACATTTTATTAGTCGCACAGATATTTTAAACATATGGCATTTCAATCAAAATTGTTACAGCAATTTTTGAGAAAATTAAAAATAACGGAAACTTTATCATGCAAGTTTAGGGTGGGGATTTTCTTGAAAATCTTCATATCGCAACTTTGGAACGGCTGAACTTAAATGCAAGTTTGGCACTTATGAGACATTTTGTTTGTGAATTATACTGTTTACACATATACATATATACCACATGCATACATACACCCTTTTTCTAAACAAATTATTCAAAAAACCTCAAAACGTGTATTTCCAGTGATATCTCGATATCGAATTTCTGGTTGAGATAAAATACTTCCTCTGATAGTGTATATAATAAAACTTGCAATTAAAAGCTAGTTTTCAAACCTTATATTTTATTGCATTTATTATTCCTTTGGTAGGTATATACTATGTTAATAAAAAACCTTAACGAATATATAAAATTAGGGCCGAAATTACTGTAATTATTATTGCTAGTCTTGAAGGACAAATTTTCAGACTGGTCCAAATCGTTGTGAAACACATTATCTGAATGTAAGAGATCGAACATGGGGTACGGTTTCTAGTGCATAGGTATACAAAGTTTTGTTCTGTATGGTTATTTTTTATCTTCTCAAAAATTACTTAATGGCATTAGTTGAAGTATAATATATTCGAGATATTAATGTGACAAATTATGTCTTGAATATTTTGTAAAAACCTGTGAAGTTCTCTTCATGTTTATTGACTTGTGTATAGTTTTGTATATCTGGTAAGCATATAAAAGAGATAAAAACTTACCACAGGAAAATATACAGCTTGTTAAACACACAATGTATGTCGAATAAACTTTTTTCGAAATATTCTATGTTACATGTTTACACTTTCCTAAGGGTATTATCTGACGGACATGCTCGAAGGTTTCCATTCTACTTTTTCTGAATTTTCTGACTGTTTTCGCATGTCTTATGTAACTAAACATTTATTGCTGAATTTGAAATAAGTCCTAGGTTGATAGGTAGAAAGTTTGTTTCAGCAAAACAGAGATACATAACTGTATACTGTAATCAGTCCGATCCAAGCTAGACGCTTAACTATCTTCTCTGAATATTACCCTTCCTAAAGCTCCTGCCTATATTTCTAGTCGCAATACACACAATTCCAAGTTGTTAGTGTGTTGGTGACCCTATTTTTACAGTATGAGCTTGTCCTTATTTCTACTTTTATATATATATATATATATATATATATATATATATATATATTCTTCTATAAGCGTTCACTACAACTGGCTCAACCTCACCGTATTTGACGTGTGCAGATAACCCTTCGTGCGTTAAAAGAGTTGCAGAACTCAATGGGCAGCTCCAAGTAAAACCAGGTCAGTGTGAATGGCGCATTAGCCCTCTAAAAACACATTACTACTACGCCAGTTCTAACATCCATATGGATACACGGAGACGGTTGGAGTATCGTATCAATCAATAGGGGCAAAATTTCAAACATATATTCAATGGGCTAAGTCAGCATAACAGTACCGTTAGATGATGATGATGATGATGATAATAAATAATAACAACAACATTTACAATAGCAAGCGAAAAAAATGGCAGTGAAGCACTACGTGTTCTTATGTTTGTTGCTCATAGTCCGTATTGTTAAACAACAGCGTAACACAATTAAAAGATAGCTATGGGCGAATACAGATAGGTCAAATAAAGACATTTTAATTGTTTATCAGTCTAAAGAGTGCGTTTATTCCCTCGAAAATAAAGCCTGTGTAATAGAGGTGGAAATTAAAGGTTTTTTCGGTGTATTTTTGTCTATCATCACGGACAGAACACTCTAGTGCAGTCTGTTTATGTCTGCCATCACGGACTATACACCCTACTGCAAGCTTGGGAAGTGTCTCTCAATTAGCTCGATCCGCTCATCGTCTTTGCTGATAAGCAAGCTGGCCCGTAGCTCAGTCGGTAGAGCACCTGCTTACTGTGCGAGGGGTTCCGGGCTCGATTCCAGGCTGGGAGATTGGAATTTTTCTCTAGCCAAGATTGTTTCGTATATTCCCCAGAGTCTGGAATCATGAATGAAAGTGTGAATGTGTGTGATGTAATAATAAAGCCCAAAGTTTACTAGAAACTCGAAAACAAGCGAATACAAGTTAACACCATTGCCTGTAGGCAATAATATGCTCCAAAGGAAAGGCCGCCGATAAAACCATAGTTAAAGGTGGGGTATAAATGGAAAATAAAATAAAAACAAGCTCACTCACGCTAATTCGCCAGTTCCCCACTGGCCTATGTTTATTTGGAATTGCTCCTTTGAGTTCTGCAACTCTTTTAACGCAGAAGGGATATCTGCCCGTTTTGTTTGTAGGACGCTATAACGGCCAGTTTAGGGTCAATTGAATTTTTTTAAAATGGGAGCCACATTTTATATGTTTTCTAATTAGAAAATGGTTTATAGAAAGCTGTTTATTTTACGATAAGGAATAAGGAAAATAAAATATGTTGGTTGTCAATTACGAAACTTAACGTGATCCTCGAATGGCCATCCATGGATGGTGCAACCATTCATTGCGCTCTTCGTATACAGCCATTCAGAATTTAAGTTGGTGTAAGAACAAATGCAAAGTGCTTTATACAAATGTTTAATTTTTTTTATGAGTGAGAAAACAACATAAAAAACGTAGGTTCTCATTTAAAAAAAATTAAATTGACCCTAAAACGGCCAACACAACTTCCTCCAAATAAAACACAACTAATGGCATTTACTTTCCCCCATAATATCAAGCAACTTTTATACGAGATACTTCTTTCTACAACGCTTAGTTTTGATATTGTACAGTCTCAACTTAAATGGTCCACCCTGCATATTTATTTATTCTCCCTTTACTGTTAAAAGTCCTTAGCAGTCGGTCTTTCACGCCCAATATAGAATGGTGTGATAAGGACCACGTCCATTAAAAATAAATAAATAAATAATAATAATAATAAAACACTCAAAGAACAGCATTTCCATGATCCGAAGTCTATATTTCGCCAAAACTCAGTAGTAATAAAATAGAAGTTACAGTAAGGCGATCATGCAAATATGGCCATCTATCAGAAGAAAGGCGAGTGCGCAACTAAGGACATCTATTGACACGCAGATTCAAATGAACCAATGGACCTAGAGTAATTGTCGCGATATGACCAAGATGACGTTAAACAATAATAACGAACGTAAATATTTGTATAGGTTCATTTACGTTCGTTTATGTCGAAAATAGCTCATTAACACACACTGGTGAAACGTATCATTGTGGATATTTTTGATAAAATAATCCTAAAAATCTATGTGACTCACTCATAAAATTGCCCTACCAATGATAAAATTCACATATATCCGTTAATATATTATAACATTCATGTGAAAACGGATTCTTCTATCTACTTAATTCTTTATGATATATTTTTACCTAAGCATCAAACAAATGCCAGTTATAAGGTCAAGTTTTACCAACAGCATCATTAGATGGTGCAGGACAATTAGACATTTCCACAAAAGTAAGATTGACAAAAGAATCATTATTGGAAGAGAATGGCGTCATTAAACAGTGATTCCGCATAAAAGAGAAATAATTTCATCCCCTCCACCTAAAACTAGAGTTGTGAATTTAAAAGGTTTGAAGCGCGACAAACATTTAGAGACGGCCTCTGCGGTCGAGTGGTAAGCACGCTGGCTTCTTCACCCAAAGGTCCCGGGGCTTGATTCCCGGCTGGAGTGGGGAATTCTTCTTTCCCAGAATCATACCGTATTCCCCAAAGTGTCTTTCCAGTGAGTGAATATGAGTGTGTTTAATAATAAAATACTTTAAGAAAAACCTAAAGTTCAGCGAGTAATAACTCCATCAATTGTTTCTCACGTCAGAGCCCCATATACACTACGTGATCAAAAGTATCCGGACACCTGGCTGAAAATGACGTACAAGTTCGTGGCGTCCTCCAACGGTAATGCTGGAAGTCAATATGGTGTTGGCCCACCCTTAACCTTGATGACAGCGTTCACTCTCGCAGGCATACTTTCAATCAGGTGCTGGAAGGTTTCTTGGGCAATGGCAGCCCATTCTTCACGGAGTGCGGAACTGAGGAGAGGTATCGATGTAGGTCGGTGAGGCCTAGCACGAAGTCGGCGTTCCAAAACATCTCAAAGGTGTTCTATAGGATTCAAGTCAGGGCTCTGTGCAGGTCAGTCCATTACAGGGATGTTATTGTCGCTTAACCACTCCGCCACAGCCCGTGCAGCATGAACAGGTGCTCGATCGTGTTGAAAGATGCAATCGCCATCCCCGAATTGCTCTTCAATAGTGGGAAGCAAGAAGGTGCTTAAAATATCAATGTAGGTCTGCGCTGTGATCGTGACACGCAAAACAACAAGGGGTGCAAGCCCCCTCCAGGAGAAACACGACCATACCATAACATCACCACCTCCGAATTTCACTGTTGGCACTACACACGCTGGCAGATGACGTTCATCGGGCATTCGCCATAACCACACCCTGCCATCGGAGAGCCACATTGTGTACCGTGATTTGTCACTCCACACAACGTTTTGCCACTGTTCAATCGTGTAACGTTGACGCTCCTTACACCAAGCAGGCGTCGTTTGACATTTTCCTGCGTGATGTATGGCTTATGAGCAGCCGCTCGACCATGGAATCCAAGGTTTCTCACCTCACGCCTAGCTGTCATAGTACTTGGAGTGGATCTGATGCAGTTTGTAATCCCTGTGTGATGGTCTGGATAGATGTCTGCCTCTTACTCTTTACGACCCTTTTCAAATGTCGGCGGTCTCTGTCAGTCAACAGACGAGGTCAGGCTGTACGCTTTTGTGCTGTACATGTCCCTTCACGTTTCCATTTCACTATCACATCAGAAACAGTGGACCTAGGGATGTTTAGGAGTGTGGAAATCTCGCGTACAGAACTTCTGGCACAAGTGACATCCAATCACCTGACCACGTTCGAAGTCTGTGAGTTCCACGGAGCGTCCCATTCTGCTGTTTCAGGATGTCTAATGACTACTGAGGTCGCGGATGAGTAACAGGCAGTAGGTGGCAGCACAATGTACCTAAGATGAAAAACGTATGTTTGTGGGGTGTCCGGATACTTTTGATCACATAGTGTATGACCGGAGAAGTTAAAGGGGGCTATACAAATTAAACAATTATAGTTTTTTATAGAAATGAAAGAGTTTATAAATAAAAAAAAACTCAATTTAAAGTGTGAAGAAGCAAGCAATGAGTTTCACTGTATTAAAGGTAGGTATGACGAGAAAAGCATGACACAAAATGGAATAATACAAATGGAGGGAGAAATGTTAATTACAAAGACTCGACAGTAAAGAGAATATTTTTATTTATTTATTTATTTATTTATTTATGCACGCTGTTTAATTGCTACGGTTCTTTGCGTCTCATTCTACATTGGGTGTGAAAAGCCAGTAATTTTGCTCAGAGGCCTCTTTATCAGTCTTGAGGTTCCTTTACGTGCCGTAAATCTACGACACGGGGCCACCGGCTTTACTTCCTTTCCGAAGGAAGCCATGCTAAGAATTTTTACGCCCGAAAAAAATCCATCGTCCTCCGCCGGGTTTGAACCCTTGACCTCGGGAACTTGAGACTAACATGGTAACCACTACACCACGGAGGACTCTTTGAGTGTACGCGTAATCATTGTGACGATGGACAGGTCGCCTTAGTTGCGTGGTAGCCTTCCTGTACGGTTTTCTTACCTAACTTGTAATAATAATAATAATAATAATAATAATAATAATAATAATAATTTATTGAAATGCTAAGGCATTGTAATAGTATGCCCACTGAGATTAGCCCTGAGGTTGTTGAGGTGCACAACCCATCTTGTGTTACAAATCAATTATATATTAGTACTTTAGTTTTTATTTATATACTCATAAATTGTTCCTATTTTATTTCCATTTATTTTTACTTTTTCTAAATATTGCCCCATTTTCTTACCGGTTTTGTTTAAAATTTGATTTATGTAAATTTTTCTATTCGTTCTTAACCACACACTTTCTTTACTCCAAATCTCAGTATATAACATGTTGATAGATGGTATTAGTTGTATAGTTGTCTTCATGTACCATCTATTTTTTTATTTATATTTCTTTTGCTTTGTTAGGAAACTTAGGCTCGTGGTATTGAGTATCCAGTCCGGTATTTACTGTAATGTTTTATCTAAAATGGACTTAGCGATTTATTTATAATAGGTTTAGCTTTTCTATCTCTCTAAGATACTGTTGCATTTTTGGTAACAAATTATTGATGTGAAACCCCAAAGAAAGGAGAGAGTGTTCAGCGTGTTTTGAGAGAAATAAAGAAATGTTACCATCACGAGCTCCAAAACAAAACTGGCAGTTCTCGATGGGAGGAGAACGGCGATATCAGCATCTAATATAGACATGGTGCAGTAACAATCCAAATTTGGTCAACAACCTTGCAAGGAGCGAAGTAGCCGTTTATTACGTAATAACACAGCCATCAATTGTAACCCATCAGTACGATTAATGGGTCAGTAGCCAATAAACGAGTTACGCCATTTAATGCTAACAAAAAACATATTCACACCTTGCCATTATACCGTGTCCAAAAGGTATGGCCGAAACTTAATTGAGGAAATATAACATCGATATCAACTATTTTTAAGGGAATGCGCCACTGAAAATGCTATTTTCTAAAGCTTTCAGTTAATTTGGTAGAAAATCCAATGCTAAGTTTGGCTTATGTAAACACTGAAAGGTTTTAAATTTCGTTGCGTTATCATTATATGTTTACAAATCATTGAGTTTCATCAAGTTCCATATGATGAGATAGTTGTGCTAATTTTTATTCAAAAGGAAATACTTTTTAAACATTTATAATTTTACACGTCAGTTTTGCTTTAAAATAAAAAAAGCTTAGAACATTTTAATTGCTTCACTTTTGGGAGTGTGTATAAAACATTTCAGAATAACTGCAAAAAAGCTTAATGTGTTACATGACTTTCTCTATCCACAATTGTTTATCTTTTATCTCTTCTATAAAGTGTTCTTACAAAAGCTTACTTTTCTATACGCATCATATTAATCGAATAAATGTTTGCAGAAACGGTTACATTTTACATTTCGCTGTAAGTGCAAGGGAGATAGAGGAGCCTGAGGCTATAGTCACATCTTCAAAAATCTGATGTGTTACACTCACATGACTTTCTCTACTCTTGTACAAATTATTTTTTACAAACGCTTATTCTCCACATGCTTCGTGTTAATCGAGATGTTAATCTTATTGCTAATTTTCTTGTAGATGCAAGGGGAATTGGAAGGCTTTAAGCGATAGTCAAACATTTTAAGAGTTGGTTGCTATTGGAGTATTCCATTCTCTTTGCATTACCAGGACAAAAAAAAATGAATAACGAATTTAAGAAAAAGTATAAGTATTGGAAAATTTAAGGGAATAACAAGCAATATCTCGAAAATGGTTCACTCAACAACAAAAAATGTATATGACATAAATTGTGTATTTTAACGCGATCTACATTTTTTGTGTAGTAAAATTTTGTCTATCTCTTATGGTTTACCAGTTATGCAAAAGTCGTTCACAATGAAGAACACTTTTGGAGACATTCCTAGAAAACTCAGATATACATTTCATTTGTCATGAAAATATCTTAATCATACGATATTTTAATCAAAATCGTTAGAGCCATTTTTGAGAAAATTACAATTTTCAAAAAATGTTCCATGTAAAGGGTAATCTGGGGTGGGGAATTTTCTTGAAAACCTTCGTGTCGCATCTCTGGAAGATACTGAACCTAAATACCAAGTTTGGTGTTTATATGACTGTTTGTTTCTCAGTTATGCTGTTCACAGACAGACAGACACACGGACATGTTTCCAAAAATGCTTTTTTTGGATTCAGGGGCTCTCAAAACAAGTATTTCCGGTGAAATTTCGGTATCGAATTTTTGGGTGGAATACAATACTTCCCCTACTTACCTACTATACGTAGTAGAGAAAGTAAAAAGTGGGCCACTATATGCTAGCTTTGAAATTCCATAATCTTTCCATGGCATGGCGAGAAACACACTACGGCGAGTGTTACAAATGTAGAACACAGTACCTATAGGACAATTCAAACCAATGGCAATGAAATATCTTAGAAATGGTTAACATCACAAACAAATTTATTTGACATAAATTGTGCGTTTCAACGAGATTTGAAATTTGGGTGTGTTAAGATTTTTTCCATCTCTTACAGTTTACAAAATATTCATTCACATTGAAGAGGACTTCACAGGCTATTCCCAGAAAATTCAAAATGTATTTTATTAGTTATACGGACGTCAAACGCACAGCATTATAATACGTATTAAAATCGTTAGAGCCGTTTTTGAGAAAATAAGAAATAACGAAAATGTTTCCTGTAAAGGGAAGTTTGGGATGTGGGGATTTTCTTGAAAATCGATGTGTCGAATCATTGTAAAATGCTGAAAACTTAAATATCAACTTTGGTATTTACCTAACTTTTCACATTTGGGTTATGTTGTTCACAGACACACACAAGTAAGGGATCAGGAGTCAAAGAAGCACATCCTATTTGCTACGCCTCTTCAATTTTCCACTTAAAGTTTCCGCCATGATAGTAACTTAATGTTTTCCTCACATCAGGCGAAAGTAGTCGATGGCAATAAACTGTCTTAGTTATATGTACTTCAATCGACTTGTCTGTTTTTAAAAATAAAGTTATCAATGAAACAGGCATTTATATGCAGTATTTTTAATGTTGACACAGACCAGTCATTTTGATACTTCAACCAGTTGTTAATAATTAACTAAGTACAGAATGACTCAGAATAATGCCGAATAATTTTAAGGCGCGATTCAGGGCTCCTATTTGAGTATTTGTTTTTAGGAAATGTATGCCCTTAAACGTCTTGTTATCGAGCTAGAGGGCATTAACGTTTTTGAAACACCGCGTGGGATTAGATGAAATTCCGCCGAACAGATCGCTACCTTTTGCTACAAGGCACTGGAAGAGTTGAAATAAGAGTAGCCAGTATCTTTAATTTTAAACATCGCATAACTCTCGTAAACTGATTTAGTGACTTGTAAATCTTTATTTAATTATATGACACTAAATCCACGTGCTCTGAAGTACGTCCAAACTTTTTTAACCATCTGCAGCTGCGAGCACGGGCTATTGTGAATAACATATGCAAATAATACTATTGTTGGTCAAATTTTCCACACCATTATACAGATTACTTGAGAAGAGTTAAAACAAGGTTAAATGATGCAAACATATATTTTTAAAAGGCTTCAAACACAGTTAAACTAAGAGTAAAACAAGAATTGAGCAAGTGCATAAGTGTTTATAAAAGATGTTCAAGATGCCGACCTTTGACTTCGGAGCATAGTTGATAGCGTCGTAATGATCGCCTAGTTATTTCAGAAGCACCTGACGAATAGCATGAAATGCTACAAAGATCCCGGCCATCAGCTCCTCTTCAATATTATAACCGGCGTCTCGTACACAAGAGTCTGAACATGTCCCCTAAGGAAATATCCAGATATCCAGCCATCAGGATACGTTACTCTTAGGAAATCCCTTACGTCACCGGAATAATGCGCAGGTGTCCCATCGCCTTTGTAACCACATTAACTATTCCTAAAGGAACATCCTCCAGAAGTTCTGGCAAAATATGTTGTAAAACTGTAGGCCCTGTAGGGCAATGCGGCCCATCAAGCGTGGAGGTAGTAAATATGGCTCTGTGAGTGAGTCATTCACAATGCCAGCCCAAATGTTCACTGCAAACCGGCGTTGGTAATTTGTAACTCTAATAACTCTAGGGTTATCCTGTGCCCAAAAAGTGACTTATATATGTGTTAAACACGTCCTCTCGTGTAAAACCCTTCTCGTCCGTCCACAATGTGGTTGTAGGAAATCTTGGTTGATCGATGCATTTATGAAGAAAATACTAGACAAGCTGTAGTCAGGCTGAAAAGTCATCTTGCCCCAGTGCTTGGACTCGGGTGAGATGATATGGAGGTAATTGCTATTTGCACTGAATTCTAGTAACCAAAGACTGGCTTGTGTGCATGGCATGCGCTATTGCTGGTACTTGTGGACGGAGAACTATGGACCCGGACAAGAACCTCCTCTTCTAGAGCCACTGTTCTTACATCTCTTTGGACTCCCAAACGATGCGTTTGTTTTTGGAAAGTTCCTGTTTCTCGCAGTTATTGGTGTACGGCAGTAAAGGTGCTGTGATGAGGCAAATGTCTCCTTGGGTAAAGCTCAGCATAAGGATCTCCCGCCCTTTTCGCATTTACGCAAGCAGCAGTATAAACGTAAAGCATGTGTGCTAGCTCTGCGTGAGTGAGACATTTTTATAACAGGCTGTAAAATGTGGCACATCCTGATAGCTGAGATTGATAACCTACACCTCTTGTAGGGACCACAAAGTCACAAAGTGCTGTACAATATGCGACAAAATTAAATTGAGTTTTATTTATGAACGCTCTATAACTGCTGTGGTCCTTAGCGTACCATTCTATATTGGGCGTGAAAGACCGACAATTTTGCTCAAAGGCAACTTTATGAAACTTGAGGTTCTTTTACGTGCCGTAAATCCACGACACGGGATCGGCGGCTTTACTTCCCTTCCGAAGGAACTAGAGGCTAGCATGGTAAGCACTACACCACGGAGAACGACATAATATGCGAGGAATCCCTTACCACTTAAATAACAAAATGCAAGTTTTACGTTAATAGTGATATAAACAATGTTAAAAACAGAACACAACAATATTCCAAAATACAAAGAAACCAAACATAAGCGATATTCCATTGCCGTGGGTGAACAAGGATGTGTTTGACAGAATCTCATCTAACCCGACGCGGCGTTAAAAAAAACGTTAATGTCCTTTAGCTCGATAACAAGACGTTTACGGACATACATTCCCTATAAGAAAATACTCAAATATAACCCTGAATCACGCCTTAAAATTATTCGGTGTTATCCCGACTCGTCCTGTATATGTATATATTGTATATGTTATTTATCTAAAATTAACATAATTATCATCAGTTGTAGTAACCTGATAGCATGCAATGTACAATATTGAGTTTTATTTATGGACGCTCTTTAACTGCTATGGTCCTTAGCGTCCCACTCTATAATGGCCGTGAAATACCGGTAATTTTGCTCAGAGGCCTCTTTATCAGGCTTGAGGTTCTTTTACGTGCCGTAAATCTACGACACTGTACCACCGGCTTTACTTCCTTTCGGGAGGAAGCCATGCTAAGGATTTCTACGCCCGAAAAAAATCCCTTACCCTCCGCCGGGTTTGAACCCGCGACCTCGAGAACTAGACTATCACGGTAACCATTACACCACGGATGACGACAAGCAATGTACATGTGTTAAGTGTATAACAAATCTCGTAAATACAAATTGCTCAACTTCGTTACTTATTTTAAAACTTTCCGCCGATTCTGTTACAACTTGTCACTTACCACCCTTATATCGCAATATAGGTACTATTACCATTCGTGCCTTGAACCTCGACGCTATCTCTATATATTCTCTTCGTTGGAGCAACAGTATGTTATGACAAACTATAGTCACTGATATAAATCTAGGGGAGGGGGAGATTATGTAGTGAGTTGCAACTTTGGGGTTAGTTTTGCCTGCCTATTTGCTATCCCTGTCTTCCATATTCCATTTAAAGAAACCAAACAGTAGAACTCTACCTTTATTTCAAACTGTCCTTTAAGCTGGCACGAACCTTGGTAAAATTTCAAAGTGCCTACTTCGAGCTAGCATATGATCTTAAAATGACAAATTAAGATGACATCCTTTAAACTAGAGATATATATCGATGACTGCATCGAAAAATTTATGGATGTTTTACTTAAATCTTACACATATATTTTTAAAAACGCCTTGTGTGAAGCGCGCGATTGAGAACTGCGCGGTTCACCTTGTAGGCAAGTAAGAATCCGCGTTGGTGTGGGGGAGTTCACGTTTGTCTCACAACAAAAGCTGGGGGGGGGATGAGATTCCGAAAGCGGCTGTCAGATTTACAAGAATGATATAGCTTTTGATAGTGGCATTTAATTCTCAAGAGAATTCTTCCGTGCATTTGCAGTGAGTTAATTGAAGGAACTAAAGTCGAAATGCTTGCTTTTAGGGTGCTCGACACTGTAATTGCCAATGTATATAAATTTCAACCTACCTAGTTGAGGTTTTTATCACAGAGTTGTTCAACATAATTATAATGAAAATTAATTTTCATATACCTATATGAATTAAACTTTTCCAAGAAACTAATTTTCAAGAACTGAAAATCGAATCTCAAGTAAAATGTCCCACGTGATAAAAGTATGAAGAGTTAAAACATATAAGTTTTGTATATTATTCCTCGCTTATAAGTCTTTAAATTCAAATATTACATTTTGTGTAATATTAAAACTTTTCCTGCAACGTTAACACTTTTAACTTTTTGTAAATCAGCCATGTCTAAATAATTACATCATATCCAAGACTACGTATACAGAATGTAACAGAAATGTACGGCTCAAATTGCAGGACACATTCCTCACACGTAGACGAAGAAATTATGTTATATGAACATGAGTCTGGAAACACTTTGTTTCCATGTTACAATTCATTCTCCAGCTCATTAATCATGGGAAACACACACAAACAGAACGTTAGAATCATGGGGAACATGCACTCTTGGTTAAGTTGTCATCGTAGGTACACCGCCAGTGTTTTGTTGCACATGTCCCTGTTGCCATGCGACTTGCGTCACTGCTTGTTTACAGGTAACATCAACTGTTACAGTTAGCAGTACGACCTTCGCAAGCACACGGGTTACTACGTACATAGTTTGCTGTTCTGTGCTACGTACTAGTAGAGTTGATCACAGACTTGGCTCGTGCAATGCAGTGTACACAAATGCAGAGATGGCAGATGCCCATTTGATATATGGATTAGCAGACGGCATTGGCGCTTGTGCTCAACGTTTGTACAGCTTGTGTAAAATGTCGTGACACTCCATATGCGCAAGAGGGAAGAAATGAGAAGTAATGAGAGTGATATCTGAACTCGGAAGCAGTCACATACACAAGGGACTGTCACGGCGTTTCACACAAACTGTACCGTAAGAGATTTCCAGGACGAAGGTGCCCCGACAGGAAAACGTTTGAAACCCATTGATCGTCGTCTTAGGGAACACGGGGCATCTCAGGCTGATACTCGCAACTGGGGGAGGCCTAAAAGGACAAGGACACCGCAACGGGAGGCGGCAATTCTTCAGGCAGGACGACGACCCCAGTGTCAGTATAAGACAAGTAGCTGCAACAATGAATGTTGACCAAATGACTGTCTGGTGAATGTTACACGATGTCCGGCGTGTGCAGGCACTATCAGCAGCTGATTTTCCTTCATGGGTACGCTTCTGCGAATGGTTTGTGCAACAAAATATTAACCCTAATTTTAGTGCAACGGCGCTGTTCACAGATAAGGCGTCGTTTCAACGAGATCAGATTGTAAATTATCACAATCGGCATGTATGGGCTGACGTCAATCCTCACGCAACTGTTGAAGCAAGTCATCAACAAAGGTTTTATGTCAATGTTTGGGCCGGCATTATTAGTGACCGTTAGGTAGGGCCTCACGTTCTTCCACCCAGGCTCAACAGATAAACTTACCATAACTTCGTAGAGAATGTTCTACCTGATCTGTTAGCAGATGTGCCTTTAGCTGTGTGACAAAACATGTACTTCATGCACGATGGAGCACCTCCTCATTTTAGTGTTAATGTCCGTCGGCTTCTAAATAACAGATTCGGTGACAGATGGATAGGTAGAGGTGGACCAATTGCCTAGCCTCCACGCTCTCCGGACCTAAACCCACTGGAATTTTATTTGTGGGGGGCATTTGAAAGCCCTAGTGCATCGAACCCCAGTACCAGATGTTCAGAGTCTCCGTTCCCGTAATATGGAAGGCTGCGAAAGCATACGCAATACTCCAGGGATACATCAGCGCATCCGGGATTCACTACGACGGCGGGTTGATGCATGTATCAATGCTCACGGAGGACATATTGAACATCTCCTATGAGAAAGAGTTGCATGTGTTATGCTGGTATGTTTTATTCTTGTGTGTTTCCCATGATTAATGAGTTGGAGAAAATGAGTTGTAACATGGTAAGAAAGCGTTTCCAGACCCATGTTCATATAACATAATTTCTTCGTCTACGTGTGAGATGTGTGTCCTGTAATTTGTGCCATACATTTTTGTTACATCCGGTATATACTTCATATCAAGAAAAGACTATTTGGATATCTTCATCAACCCTCAAAGAGCATTTACTGAAAATCTGAAAGGAATTAAACAAAAATTATATCATGGGTATTTGAAACTGGCAAAAAGTAAGAAAACAAGATTACGAAAACATTCAAGTTTTAAAATTTCCGTGCTATTTGCACACACCAACTGAGATCCATTTAAACGTCGCGTTTGAGATTTTAAATGACCAGAAAGCTAAAACTGCAACTGGATGTGATTATGCAATATTTGAGGATTTTTTCCATGACCATTTAAATTTATTTCCTCGAGGTTTTATTGAAAAGTCGGTATCGAGTAAATTAGAAGTAATAAAGAAAAGTCAATAAATGATTTAACTTAGACAATTATTTATATCCATTTGAAGCAGAAACGAAACAGGTAAGTACAATAATTTTAAATACTCAACCAATAAAAAAACTGTATATGTACTTGCTTAAGTATCAACGAAAATGAATAAAAGTAAAATGGGTGCTTTATTTCGCTATTTGTAGAGTTCAAATAAATTATAAAATAACACTTAATAGAATAAACCAGCAGCTGCCCTATCTTACTATCATTTGAAGCTACAATAAAAGAATACTAACAACGACGCGACATAAAGTATAAGTCACACCTTCCATAGAGAGCGGTACAACTGTCAGGATCGAGCGCTAGGTCATGACAGCCGTGATTGCCTATTACTCTCGCGAAAATTGCGATTTCATTCATTCATTATCTGTTTACCCTCCTCTTATGTAGGACTTACACCCCCCAGGACTTACAAGCGGGTGCCTGGGGTCAGAGGCTCGTTGAGGAGCAGACACTCATGGATCAGACAGAGCATCCAGAATGGGTGATCAGCCCGATGCCTGGTATGGGATGAAGGAAGTAGATGAAACGAAATGTTGGTGAAATGGATGAAAGCAAAAGGTGATGATGGAGCAGTTGGTGGAATGAATGGCGGAGGAAACCGGAGAACCCGGAGAAAACCCGCCCAGACGCCGCTTCGTCCACCACATATCCCACATGCAGGTCCCTGGGATTGAACCCGGGCCACCTCGGTGGGAGGAGATCGGTCTAACCACTCGGCCACGGGAAAATTGCGATTTCACGAAAACAAAAATAGTACATTGTTACGAAACTACGCGCTTAAGGAAGAGAGTCAAAATAACAAGAAATGTAAATCAGCTACTGCTTTTGTCACTTACTTCAAGACAAAAGACTAGCCTTAGTCGCTCCATATTTTAATTAGGAGTGCCCGAAAAATAAGAAAAACGTATTTTTTTTCTAGCACTTCTATAAATAGAGGAAGCATTGTCTTTCATTTAACATTTCCGTATAGATTTCACCGGAAATACACGTTTTGAGGTCCACTGAACCCCTCCGAATAAAAACAATTTAGGAAAAATGATTTGTGTATGTGTCTTTGATTCTGTTTGTGAACAACTTAACTAAAAAGGTCCGTATTTTAATCACATGACTTTCTCTACCCTCTATATGTTATTAGTGGGTATACAAATTATTCTTACAAAAGTTTATCTTTCTACTTCATTTAATCCATATAAACGTTTCCGGAAATAGCTACATTACACATTTCGTTATAGATACAAAGGGAGAAGCGATGGTCAAATGTTTAAGAACTGGACGCTATACGCTGGCCTTAAAACTCTTTCCATAACATGCAAGAAACAACTGAAAATCGACAGGACTTGAAAAGAATGGCTAAGTATTGAACAATAAGAACCATTAATAACGGATATCTTAAGTATGGCTGATGCCGCCAAAAATGTTATTCGAAACAAATTGTGTGTTTTAAAGAGATCTACATTTCTTATGTCCATGTCTTCATCTGTCGCTTAATGTTTACTAGTTATACAAACTTCCTTCCGAATGAAGAGAACTTCAAAAGCTATTCCCAGAAAATTGAAGAATTGCCTTTTATTTTTCATTTAAATATCTTTAATATATGGTATTTTAATCAAAATCGTTAGAGCACATTTTAGAAAATCAAAGATTTCGGAAAATTTCCCCGTAAAGGGTAGTTTGGTATGGGGGATTTTCTTGAAAATCTTTGTGTCGTGGAAGGTACTGAATCTAAATACCAAGTTTGGTGTTTATCCGACTTTTCGTTTTTTAGTTATGCTGTTCACACACACACACACACACACACACACACACACACACACACCACCGACACATACACGGACCTTTTTCTAAAATGCTTTTTTTTATTAAGGAGGCCTCAAAACATGTATTTCCGGTGAAATCTCGGTATCGAATTTTTAGGTGGAATATAATACCTTCTCTACCTATTTAGTACGTGACACAGAAAGAAAAAACAAACAAAAGTTGGGTAAATACCAAACTTTAGTATTTAAGTTCACTATCTTCCAAGGATACGACATGAAGATTTTCAAGAAAATTCCCCAACCTCAAACTACCCTTTACATGGAAAAATGTTATTAAATGGCTCTAACGATTTTTATTAAAATACCACATGCTTAAGATATTTGCATATTGTTTTATATATAATCTTGAATTTTCTGCGAATAGCCTAGTTGCTAAACCGTAAGAGAAGGCCGTAAGACAAATCTCACGACACAGAAAATGTAGATCTCTTTAAAGCACAGTTTATGTAAAATACAAATTTTTCTGGTCTTAACCATTTCCAACATTCTTTATTAATGGTTTGAATTTTAAAATACTTATACGTTTTACCTTCTCTCCCACGCACCCATGGTAGGTAAGAGAAAGTATGTATTCCAAAATTTGATGTGGAGATTTCATTGGTAAAATACAGGTTTTGAGATATCCTGAGTCAAAAGAAGTGCATTTTTAGAAAAGGTCGTGTGTATGTATGTATGTATGTATGTATGTATGTATGTATGTATGTATGTATGTATGTATATCTGAATGTGTGTATGTACATATGTGTGTATGAGTGTATGTTTATATATGTGTATGTGCATGTGTGTGTGTGTGATGTGTATATACAAACATGACTCTAAGACGAAATTTTCACTAAATAACTTGTTATTTAAGATTGGTGTCCTCCAAAGATGCGTCATGAAAATGTCCAGGAAAATCCTCCCACCCCAAATTTTTCAATGTTTTTGACTTTCTCAAAAATAGCCCTAACGAATTTTACTAAGTTACCGTAGCTTTAACAGATTTACATAACAAATAAAATGTCTACCATTAATTTTCTGGGAATAGGCTGTGAAGTCCTCTGCATTCAAAAGGAATTTTGCATAATCTGACATAAGTGCTATACGTTAAGCGAGAGACAAAAACGTACCACATAAAAACTGTAAAATCTCTTTAAAACACAAACTTATTTCAAATAAATGTTTTGTGACATAAGCCATTTTCCGAGATATCAGTTTTTAATAGTTTGAATTGTTCAATAATTTGTCATTCTTTTAAAATCCTGTCTATATTCAGTTTTTTTTCGCAATGCCATGGAAACAGTATGGAATTTTTTAAGGCCAACATGTAGCGTCCAGTTCTCAAACATTTGACTGTCGCTGTTTCCTTTGCATCTATAACGAAATGTGTAATGCAGCTATTTCTCGACTAAAATGAAGTAGGAAGAAAAATAAGCTTTCATAAGAATAATTTCTATTCCACTAATAAGCGATAGAGGGTAGGGAAATCCATGTGAATGTAACACATCTGATTTTTTTCCAAGTCGTATTCGTTTTTTCGTGGTCATGCAAGGAGCATGGACTTTCAAAGACCGCTTTTTAAAAGTCTAACTATCGCTTTAGCCCTACTGTAATTTTCTATACTTACCGTGAATGTGTAGATATGCATTGAAATGTTATCTATATTAACATGAAATAGATAGAAGACTAAGCTTTTGCAAGAAGTTTGTAGAAGAGTGAGTAGAAAAGTTATGTGAATTCAACACAAGAACTTTTTTTCTTCATTCATCTCTGTGTAGCATCATCATCTACATCCCTGTATATTTGTGTATCCTGAAGATACACTCGTTCGCAGCACCCTGGCTGGTGTTCAAGGCCGGATGATCATCTAATTGTGATGTGCAGTAATTAACACGTGTGTGTGTGTATGTGTATGGCCCTTCTGCCAAGGAAGCGTAACTCTTCTCCATATAAGGTAACGGCAAGGAACCGTGACTCTGCGGGCATCGAACCGGAGACATGTTTCTCTTGCTGAACATGGCTTTCCTTCATTTGTAAAACTGCACACAGCTCACCGATACCAGTTTTAAGAGAGAGCACTGGTCAAATTTGTCCAGTTTTAGCGAAAACCCGAAAAAAGAGTTATAAAAATATCGTAGTTTACAGACGTCTTTCTCTGGAATACAGCATGCTGAAAGGGTAGTCAAATCTTTAAAAAGCGAGTCGCCATATGATGGGTTTCAAATTCCACCCTTAAAATGACCACGAGAAACAAAGGAATATATTATTATTATTATTATTATTATTATTATTATTATTATTATTTTTACTTTCTCTACTACGTATAGTAAGTAGGGGAAGTATTATATTCCACCCAAAAATTCGATACCAAGATTTCACCGGAAATACATGTTTTCAGACCCCCTGAATCCAAAAAAAAAAAAAAACATTTTTGGAAACATGTCCGTGTGTGTGTCTGTGTGTCTGTCTGTGAACAGCATAACTCAGAAACGAACAGTCTAATAAACACCAAACTTGCTATTTAGGTTCAGTATCTTCCAGAGATGCGACACGAAGGTTTTCAAGAAAATCCCCCCACCCCAGATTACCCTTTACATGGAACATTTTTCGAAAATTTTAATTTTCTCAAAAATGGCTCTAACAATTTTGATTAAAACATCATATGTTTAAGATATTTTTATGACAAATAAAATGTATATCTTGAATTTTTTTGGGAATATCTCCAAAAGTATTCTTCATTGTGAACGACTTTTGCATAACTGGTAAACCATAAGAGATAGACAAAATTTTACTGCACAAAAAATGTAGATCGCGTTAAAATACACAATTTATATCATATACATTTTTGTTGTTGAGTGAACCATTTTCGAGATATTGCTTGTCATTCCCTTAAATTTTTCAATACTTATTTTCTCAAATGGGAATTCGTTATTCATTTTTTTGTCTTGTATATGCAAAGAGTATTAATCTGTGGCAAAGAGAATGGTGCTGCACCTAGCAACCAGCTATTAAGAGATATGTATGTGCTTAAACGCTACTGTATTTCTATATTGCCCTTGCAAATATATATTCCCCTTACATCTACAAGAAACTTAGCAATAAGATAGAGCCTGCAAATGTTTATCTCGATTAACATGAAGTAGATGGAGAATAATCGTTTGTAAAAATAGTTTGTACAAGAGTAGAGAAAGTCATGTGAGTGTAACACATCAGATTGTTTACTTTCTCTACCATATAGTAGATAGAGAAAGTATTGCATTCCACCCAAACATTCGATGCCGCATTTCACCAGAAATACATGTTTTGGGGCTCCCTGAATAAAAAAAACATTTTTAGAAAAAGCTCCGCGCACGCGCGCGCGCGTGTATGTGTGTGTGTCTGTGAACAGCATAACTAAAAAACGTAAAGTCCGATAATTACCAAACGTAGTATTTAGGTTTAGTATCTTCCAAAGATGCGGCACGAAGATTTTTAAGAAAATCTCCCACTCCAAACTTCCTTTTACATGGAACATTTTTCGAAATTTTATACTAAAAATGGCTCTAACAATTTTGATTAAAATACCATATATTAAAGATATTTACATGACAAACAAAATACACATCTTGAATTTTCTGGGAATAGCCTATGAAGTCCTCTTCATTCTGAAGGAATTTTGTATAATCGTATATAACTAGTAGACATTAAGCGATAGACAAAATTGTATTACACAAAAAATGTAGATCTCTTCAAAATACACAATTTATTTCAAATAAGTATTTTTGTGACAAGGCATTTCTGAGATATTCGTTATTAAAGGTTTGAATTGTTCATTTCTTGGTCATTTTCTTAAAGTCCTGTCAACCATCGATTGTTTCTGGTGATTCCATGGAAACAGTATGGAATTTTAAGGCCGCGTATCGTTCAGTTCTTAAATATTTGACGATTGTTGTTCTCTTTGTATCTACAACGAAATGTGTAATTTCTGCCAAGGTTTATTTGGACTAAAATGTAGTAGATAGAAAAATTACATTTAGTAAGAATAATTTGTATACCCACTAATAAATTATAGAGGGTAGAGAACGTCATATGGATGCATCACATCATATTTTTAATACTAATTGTTTTTCTAGTTCCCAAGGTCGCGGGTTCAAACCCGGCTGAGGGCGATGGATTTTTCGGCCGTAAAAATCCTTAGCATGTCTTCTTTCGGACGGGAAGTAAAGCAGGTGGTCCCGTGTCGTAGATTTACGGCACTAAAAGAACCTCAAACCTGATAAAGAGGCCTCTGAGCAAAATTACCGGCCTTTCACGCCCAATATAGAATGGGACGCTAAGGACCATAGTAGTTAAAGAGGGTCCATAAATAAAACTCATTTTAATTTAATTTTGTTTCAAATTAAGTAAGAAGTCTTCAACAGCATTCAAAAGCTTATTCGTGGCAACAAGCTCTTGCGATGGAAGGAAATGAAAAGAGGAAAAAGGAAGAATCGCAAAACTTCAAACATGTCCGTAAGCGACGCTTAGGAAGGGCGTAAATTTGCAACATGGAATATTTCGAAAACAGCTAACACTGCGGGTGGTATATTTTAATGAGCTATACATTTTTTTTTCGGAGTAAGATTTTGTCTAACCGCGCAATACAAAACTATACAACATTCAATAAAATAGACGTTATTCAGAGAAAATTCAAGATATATATTTTATTCCTCGTGTTAATTGATCAAACATACGGTATTTTAGTGAACATGATTAGAATATTTTCGAAAAAATTAAAAATAACGAAACGTTTTCCATATAGGGTAGTTTGGGTTGGGGGACTTTTATAAACATCTCTTTAGAAGATGCTGAACACAAATACAAACTTGGTATTTATCCGACATTTCGTTTTTGGGTTATGCTGTTCACAGATGCACACAATTATTTAACATAAATTGTACATTTTAATGAGCTTTTCATTGGTTTCTGAAGGAAATTTCTGTCTATTCTTTAGGTTCCCATCTTATGCAAAATTAAATCAGAATGAAGGGAACTTACAGGCTATTCTCAGAAATTCAAGGTACATATTTTAATCTTCATGTCAATATATCGAATGTATGATATTTTAATCAAAATGTTTAGAGCGTTTTTGAGAAAATATAAAATAACAAAACTTGTTCATGTAAAGAGCAGTCTGGGATGATATGTTTATTCAACGTTACTTTTTGAGTTATGCTGTCCACACAGACACACACACAAGGACATTTTATAAAACTGTGATATTCAAAACATGTATTTATGATGAAATCTCGATGTGAAAATTTTCGGTGGAATACACTACTTCCTCTACCTGCTAAAGTAGATGGTAAAGAAAATAAAATACCATAGAATTACTTTTTATCATATTAGGATTTCCCACTAAGTTTTATGGCCATACTATATTCCATCTTTAAATGGTTGTATTCTCTTCTCTGCAGCAAAATTAAAACTAGTTTTTTTTAGCACCAGGTTTTTCTTCCCAGTGTCTACAGCCAGTAATCTAAAATTTTTAAACTACATTTTTGCTTACCTAAAGTAGAGGAAACACTTTGACTCAAAAATTCGATATTCAAATTTCATTTAAAATGCATTTTTGGGGCCTTCAGAGAAAAAAAGTTTAAACTCTCTTTTCTCGGGTTTTCACATTCTCATTTTCAAATTGTTCCACAGATGTACTGTTTGGTATAAATCAATGAAATTTTGTATATCTCTTTCTAAGTAACAGGATAAAATACGATGAGATGATTTTTTGTTAAAATGATTAGTTCTGAGTTATTAAACAATAATATTAAGTTTTAAGAAAACTGATTAGAGTCTCATGCTTAACATTTATTTTCTACCCAACTAGTCGGACAATTAAAAATTCATCTCTTCAAATTGTAAAGAGTTTTTTTTCGGCTGATCGGAGGGGACGCGGCACTGCTCTAGTGAGGATATTGTATCTACGCCTCCAAAAGGGGACGCCCCCGGGAGGGAGGAGGAGGTGAGAGGAGACACTGGGCGGCCGGAACCAGGAGTGACGGCACAGCAATAACAGATTCCCGACAGTCGGACAGGCAGACCGGGGACCCCCGCCCCACGCAGAGGGGTCCAACACTCCGCTCTGAAGCGGCGGTCTCCGTTTACCCCGGTAACCAACCGGAAGCCAAGGGACGGAGAAAGTTCCACAGAGAGCATCCTTGTTCCCGCTACGCCGCACCGAAACACCATCGCCGACACTTCCAACCTTGAAGCAGACCTAACGAGTAAAGGATAAGTGAAATGATGAATGGAACGAAATGGAGGGACAGGAAATTCGGGGGCTGAAAGAAACCTCTTCAGCATTCACCTGACGACTCAAAAAAATCTCCGAAAAAAAATCCATGAGTCCGAGTGGGCGGTCACTGGGAATCGAACCCGGGACCTCCCGCATGCAGTCGCTCCGCGTTAAAGAGTTTAATTATAAATATTGATTTCTTTTTCCTTTCAAAAACTGATTTCATTGCGAAGAGCAATGCTTCAAAACAATAACAAAATTAATATCTCGGGAACTAATTTAAAAATATGCATGACATTTGTTGCATATATTATACATTAAACCCTGCTTGCTGCATTAAAATTTCAATTGAATCGGATTGAAATTGTGAATTTTATAAGTTTCACAGATGGGTAGCTTTAATACCATAGGAATGGAGGATTGGATTCGGAGAGGTTTTAAAAATTAACACTGTCTGTGTATTTTAATAAGCTCTACATTTTTTCCTGTAGTAAGTTTATTTCTATCTCTTATGCTTCCGAGTTACACAAAATTATGCAAAATTAAGCCAGAAATAGGAAGACTTCAAAGCCTATTTACAAAATATTCAATATATAAATGTTATTCTTCGTATCAGATATCACTACACATTATAACCTAATCAAAATCCTTAGTACCCGTTTGGATAAAATAATAAATGTACTTTTTTCTATTCAAAGCGTATTTCGAGGGGGCACAGTTCCGTCACAAACTTCGTATTTCTTCCTCGAAAGATACTGGACTCAAATACGAAATTTGCTATTCATCCAAATTTTTATTCTGAATTATGTAGACCACATACACATGTGACGGCGCGAGTGTATTTTGCTTTCTCCAAATGAAAATGTGTGTAGGTGTGTGTAATCAGTTTAACTCAAAAACGAAAATTTGGATAAGTACCAAACTTGATATTTAAGTTCGGTACCTTCCAAGGATACGTCATGAAGATTTTGAAGAAATTCTTTCCAAACCAAACTACGCTTTAAAGAAAAACACCTCGTTATTTTCGATCTCATGATTTTGATTAAAATATTCTTTCTGTGTTCACCTTCCTCGTAAGTAGGACTTAACCTCCAAGACTTACAAGCGGGTGCCTGGAGAGGCCTGTCAAGGAGCAGACACTTTGGATCAGATAGAATATCCAGGATGGTTGATCAGCTCGATGAGAGCGAGGAAATAGACAGCAAAGGTGATTATGGAGCAGTTGGAGGAATGAATGGCGGGGGAAACCGGGGAATCGGGAGAAAACCTGTTCAGACGTCGCTTTGTCCCTGGAATCGAACCCGGACCACCTTGGTGAGAGGGGAGCGGCCTAACCACTCGAACAAGGCGCCGCCATTTTGATTAAAATATTACATGTATTTGTTTATTTGAACATAACAGCCATAAGTCCAATTACAGTGTTCATTAAAAAATGCAATCACAATAATTAATATCTAGCTAATACAGAAAATACAAAAAAATGTTATAGATGAAAATGAAAATAAAATGGAAGCTGTGTAAAGAAATGAAAGAATAAGGAATAGAAACAGCTAAGAAAGTAAGAAAGAGAAGGTGGCACAGTTGTTAATTACGCAATTTTTGTTTTAAGTTTATTATTTATCTTAATATATATATATATATATATATATATATATATATATATATATATATAACGTAGTTATTAACTATAGCAACTTTGAACTGAATGTCAAAGATGTTGAAACTATCTAATCAAAATAATGAACTTGGTTATATAAATGCATAATTATGTTTAATGGTTAATTTTTATGGATTTCTGTATTTGCTCTGAGAGTGAAAAACATTTTTTTTGAATGTACTTATTTTACTTGGAATATAGAAGGGTATGTTTGTAGTAATATGCATATCAAAATAATCGAATGCAGAACCTTATATATAAATATTAAACCCAATATGTCTCTTCTGAAATCTAAAGCCTTAAATTCAAATATTTATAAAAGGGTTTTGTAATTTGTATACGTAGAGTAATACCTAACTGTTTTATGCAATAAACATTCTTAAAATGTTGATTGTATTTCCTTTTAAATCGGCATGTTTTGTGGTCTTTGCATTACCAATGATAGATGCATGTTCAAGATTTTGTCTAACGAAGGAGTTGTAAAGTCGAATTGATGTTTTTCTTTTAAACGTGCACGAATTTCGAATAATGAGAGCCTAAACGTTTAAGAAGGTGTTACACTTAATTCAGTGTGTCTATTGAATCTGAAATCTTTTGCAAAATGTACTCCTAAATCTTTATTTTCAACCATTTCAATGAGTGGTGTCCTATTAACAGTATAAATATATTTAAAGTATTGTTTATGATTTGCTCCTAGTGAAATACATTTTTACACATTTACTAATATTAAATGGAATTTTTTTCATTATTCTCCATGCATTTAGAGAATCTAGGTCATGTTGAAGTTTTAAGTAATTCTTAACGCTATTAATACTTTTGTATAATTTGACATCACCAGCAAACATTAACGTTTTGAAATGTTTAACAGCACTAGTAGGTAATTTATTTTATAAAGCACAAGAAATAACAAAGGTTCTAAGATATATAATATATATCGTTTAAGATATTTGTGTCGAAACAAAATGTATATCTTGAATGTTTTGCAAGTTCTCTTCATTCGGGATGAATTTTATATACTTTTGTATAACTAGTAAACCGTAAAGCCGGGATTACAATGAACTTAATGTAAGGTGACTTAACGACGTAACCTGAGAGACTAACGCATTATACTTGCTATTTAGGGTTAACTTAATGTGATTTAATTTAATTTAACGCAACGTAACTGAAGAGTTTGTCAATGTCTATTGATTCTTGTTACGCTAACATAACTGATTTGAAGCAACCGGCGTGAAGCAGTGCCATGGAGTAATTAAAACAACTGCCATCAGTCATTTCCATTAAGTACAACATAGTTTGGCGCCATTTCTTTAACCTCATGTTAAGTTCATCGTAATCCCAGCTTAAAAGATACACGAAAACTTACTACACAAAAAAATCTATATCTCGTTGAAGCAAAATTTGAAGCAAAATTTATGTCAAATGCTTTGTGGTATTATTGGTTTGAATTTGCATATACCTTATACTTTTTTGAAGCATTAAGTCATCATTCGGCACTGAATGCTACATTATTTAGTATTGTAATGGACTCAATTTTGAGTAAAATGGATTTGAGGGGAGACACTTTAACCCGGTTAAAACGTAGAGTATACGTAGAGTAATATTGTTCATTACTTGGTCATTCTCTTAAAGTCCTGTCAACATTCAGTTGTTTCTCGCGATGTCATGGAAACAGTATGGAATTTTAAGGCCAGCATATAGCGTCCAGTTGTTAAACATTTGACTATCGCTGTTCTCTTTGTATTTATAACGAAATGTGTAATGTAGCTGTTTCTGTAAAGGTTATTTGGATTAAAATGTAGTAAATACAAAAATAAGCTTTAGCACGAATAGTTTGTATACCCATTAATAAACGATAGAGTAGAGAAAGTAATGTTTAATGCTGAAACAATGCTGTTTACCCTTAAATTTATTAATTTTAAAGAGAGATTATGTTTTAATTTGATTTTAAATAAAAGTTAATAGCTTACGCAGCTACTTTCTTGTTATAGCTAGGACAAAGGTGGGGCAGCTGTGGTTGGGGCTGGCGTGTCTACTTCACATTTAAGAGGACCAGAGTTCGAATTTCGGTTAGGTTGAGTTACCCGCATAAGATTTTCTGCGGGGTTTTGCCTTATCCTGAAAGAAGAATGTCGGGTAACTTTAAGCTCTATGAACCTCCGGCCCATTGAACATCATTTCATCTTTTTCGTCACTCATGTCCGAAATGAACCTACCATGTTAAAGGACGTTAAACATAAAGAAAAAAATTCTGTGACACACGCACATGATTTTCTCTACTCTCTATCGTTTATTAGTGGGTATACAAACTAAACCTACTAAAGCTTATTTTTCTATCTACTTCATTTGAATGAAGTCCAAGTTTAATCCAAATAAACCTTTACAGAAATAACTACATTACACATTTCGTTATTGATACAAAGAGAACAGCGACAGTCAAATGTTTAAGAATTGGATATATTGGCCTTAAAATTCCAATAATCTTTCCACGCAATCGCGAGAAATAACTGAATATTGGCAGGACTTTAAAAAAAATATGAAATGGAATTTTATTTATGGACGCCTTTTAACTCCTTGGTCCTTAGCGTCCCATTCTACATTGGGCGTGAAAGACTGGAAATTTTGCTCAGAGACCTCTTTGTTAGACTTGAGGTTCTTTTACATGCCGTAAATCTACGACAAGGGACCATCGGCTTTACTTTCCTTCCGAAAGAAGCCATGCTAAGGATGTTTACGGCCGAAAAATCCATCACCCTCCGCCGGGTTTGAACCCGCGTACTCGGGAACTAGAAGCTAGCATGGTACTCCTAGACCACGGAGGGTGACAAGGACTTTAAAATAATGACCTAGTAATGAACAATTCAACCATTAATAGCGGTTAACTCAGAAATGGCTTATAAAAAAACTATTTGATATAAACTGTGCGTTTTAAAGAAATCTACAACTTTTGTGTAGTACGTTTTCGTCTTTCGCTCGACGTTTACCAGTTATACAAGACTATACAAAATTCCTTCGGAATAAAGGGGACTTCATAGGCTATTGCCAGAAAATTGAAGATATAAATTTTTATTTGTCATTAAATATATTTAATATGGTATTTTAATCAAAATCGTTAGAGGAATGTTTTAGAAAATCAAAACTTTCGAAAATATGTTTCATGGAAAGGGTAGTTTGGGGTGGGGAGATTTTATTTAAAATATTCATGTAGTTACTAAATCTGGTGCTTCCTCGACTTTTCGTTTTTGAGTTATGCGATTCACAGACACACACACACACACAAAGACACACAGACACAGACACACACACACACAGACACACAGACACACACACATACACACAGACACACACATACACACGCAGACAGACACACACACACACACACACAAAGACACACAGACACAGACACACACACACAGACACACACACATACACACACAGACACACACAAACACACAGACACACACAGACACACATACACACAGACACACAGACACACACACATACACACACAGACACACACAGACACACAGACACACACAGACACACACAGACACACAGACACACACACAGACACACATACACACACTGACACACAGACACACAGACACACATATACACACAGACACACACATACACACACAGACACACACACAGACACACAGACACACACATACACACACAGACACACACAGACACACAGACACACACACAGACACACAGACACACACACAGACACACAGACACACACACGCAGACACACAGACACACATACACACACAGACACACACACACAGACACACAGACACACACAGACACACAAAGACACACACACACGCACACACACAGACACACAGACACACACACACACACAGACACACACAGACACACACACACAGACACACATACACACACACACGCAGACAGACACACGCATGGAGTTTTTTATAAAACTTTTTATTCAAGAGCTACAAAACATGTATTTCAGGTGAAATCCCGGTATCCAATTTTTGGATGGAACGCAATTCCATCTTTACCTACTATGTACGTGGTAGAAAAAGTAAAACAAAAAACAAAAAACCCAACATAGAAACATTCCAACAGCTAAAGGAAGAGTCAGCATTGTACAGATTACTGATAAATATGCAAAAGACAAAATTAAAGTGCATTAAAGGATCAAACCAGCTCGAAGATGTAATTATAAATAATCTTATTAAAGTTGTAAATTCTTTTAAGTACGAGAGGGACCAAGTAAGTAGTAATATGTCAATAGCAGAAGAAGAAAGAGACAGAGAAATAAAGCATATTTCGTATACAATGATGTATTTAGGAGCAAATTAATATCACCAAAATAAGAATTAATAAGACAGTTATAAAACCAATAGTAACATATGGTCGTGAGACCTAATCTCAAATACAAATTATTTTAATGTTTGAAAGAAAGTTCCCGACTAGAATTTATCGACCAATTAAAGACAACCAAGGACAATGAGAATTCAGAGAAATGAACTTTTTAACAAAATATAAAAACCAACAATCATAAATTTTATAAAAGCGCAGAGACTTTCGGACGCATAGAGATAAGACAACTAAAAGAATACATAAATGGGAACCTCTCGAATCTAGAATAAGATGCAAACCTTAATAGATGGGAAGATGATATAATCGAATATCTCAAAAGTATGCAAATAAAAGCTTGGAGTGAACTGATCAGAGAACGCACACAGTGGAGGATTATTGTAGAGAAGGCCAAAACATTCAGCCAATGAAGTAGTAGAGGCCATTAAGAAGTCGCAATTCGTTTGTTTCTGGTGGGCATGCAATGAATGCGACCTTGTGTTTTTAATTTTGTACAGATTTTAAATACTTTTTACTTTCTCTACTACGTATAGTAAGTAGGGGAAGTATTGCATTCCACCCAAAAATTCGATACCGAGATTTCACCGGAAATACATGTTTTGAGACCTCCTGAATCCAAAAAAAGCATTTTTGGATACATGTCCGTGTGTGTGTCTGTGTGTGTGTGTGTGTCTGTGTGTGTGTGTGTCTGTGTGTGTGTGTGTGTGTGTGTGTGTGTGTCTGTGAAGAGCATAACTCAAAAACGAACAGTCGGATAAGCACCAAACTTGGTATTTAGGTTCAGTATCTTCCAGCGATGCGACACGAAGGTTTTCAAGAAAATCCTCCCACCTCAGACTACCCTTTACATGGAAGATTTTTCGAAAATTTTAATTTTTTCAAAAATGGCTCTAACGATTTTGATTAAAATATCATATGTTTAAGATATTTTCATGACAAATAATATGTATATCTTGAATTTTCTGGGAATGTCTCCAAAAGTATTCTTCATTGTGAACGACTTTTGCATAACCGGTAAACCATAAGAGATAGACAACATTTTACTACACAAAAAATGTAGATCGCGTTAAAATACACAATTTATGTCTTATACATTTCTTTTGTTGAGTGAACCGTTTTCGAGATATTGCTTGTTATTCCCTTAAATTTTCCAATACTTATACTTTTTCTCAAATTCGTTATTCTTTTTACTTTCTCTACTACGTATAGTAAGTAGGGGAAGTATTGCATTCCACCCAAAAATTCGATACCGAGATTTCACCGGAAATACATGTTTTGAGAATCACTGAATCCAAAAAAAGCATTTTTGGAAACATGTCCGTGTGTGTCTGTCTGTGTGTCTGTGTGTCTGTGTGTCTGTGTGTCTGTCTGTGTGTCTGTCTGTGTGTCTGTGTGTCTGTGAACAGCATAACTCAAAAAACGAACAGTCGGATAAACACCAAACTTGGTATTTAGGTTCAGTATCTTTCAGAGATGCGACACGAAGGTTTTCAAGAAAATCCCTCCACCCCAGACTACCCTTTACATGGAACATTTTTCGAAAATTTTAATTTTCTCAAAAACGGCTCTAACGATTTTGATTAAAATATCATATGTTTAAGATATTGTCATGACAAATAAAATGTATATCTCGAATTTTCTGGGAATGTCTCCAAAAATATTCTTCATTGTGAACGACTTTTGCATAACTGGTAAACCATAAGAGATAGACAAAATTTTTCTACACAAAAAATGTAGATCGCGTTAAAATACACAACTTATGTCATATACGTTTCTTTTGTTGAGTGAACCGTTTTCGAGATATTGCTTGTTATTTCCTTAAATTTTCCAATACTTATACTTTTTCTCAAATTCGTTATTCATTTTTACTTTCTCTACTACGTATAGTAAGTAGGGGAAGTATTGCATTCCACCCAAAAATTCGATACCGAGATTTCACCGGAAATACATGTTTTGAGACCTCCTGAATCCAAAAAAAGCATTTTTGGAAACATGTCCGTGTGTGTGTGTCTGTGTGTGTGTCTGTGTGTGTGTCTGTGTGTGTGTGTCTGTGAACAGCATAACTCAAAAACTAACAGTCGGATAAACACCAAACTTGGTATTTACGTTCAGTATCTTCCAGAGATGCGACACGAAGATTTTCAAGAAAATCCCCCCACCCCAGACTACCCTTTACATGGAACATTTTTCGAAAATTTTAATTTTCTCAAAAATGGCTCTAACGATTTTGATGAAAATATCATATGTTTAAGATAATGTCATGAGAAATGAAATGTATATCTCGAAATTTCTGGGAATGTCTCCAAAAGTATTCTTCATTATGAACGACTTTTGCATAACTGGTAAACCATAAGAGATAGACAAAATTTTACTACACAAAAAATGTAGATCGCGTTAAAATACACAACTTATATCATATACATTTGTTTTGTTGAGTGAACCGTTTTCGAGATATTGCTTGTTATTTCCTTAAATTTTCCAATACTTATACTTTTTCTCAAATTCGTTATTCATTTTTTTATGTTCTGGACATGCAAAGAGAATGGAATGCGCCACATAGCAACCAGCGATAAAATATTTGACTATCGCTTAAAAGCTACCATATTCCCCTTGCATCTACAAGAAAATTACAAATAAGATTGACATCTCGATTAATATGAAGCATATGGAGAATAGGCGTTTGTAAAAATAGATTGTACAAGAGTAGAGAAAGTCATGTGAGTGTAACACATCAGATTTTTTTATGTCCTGAACATGCAAAGAGAATGGAATTCGCCACATAGCAACCAGCGTTAAAATATTTGACTATCGCTTAAAAGCTACCATATTCCCCTTGCATCTACAAGAAAATTACCAATAAGATTGACATCTCGATATCTCGATTAACATGAAGCATATGGAGAATAGGCGTTTGTAAAATTAGATTGTACAAGAGTAGAGAAAGTTATGTGAGTGTAACACATCAGATTTTTTTTTATGTCCTGGACATGCAAAGAGAATGGAATGCGCCACATAGCAACCAGCGTGAAAATATTTGACTATCGCTTAAAACCTAGCATATTCCCCTTGCATCTACAAGAAAATTAGCAATAAGATTGACATCTCGATATCTCGATTAACATGAAGCATATGGAGAATAAGCGTTTGTAAAAATAGTTTGTACAGGAGTAGAGAAAGTCATGTGAGTGTAACACATCAGATTTTTTTCTTTTATATGCCGCCTTTAACATCTATGGTAATATCGGCGACTTTGCCTTTGAAACAACTGCTCATCGACAATAATGTTCACTCGTTTATTACGGTATCAATCGTTGGCATTTCTATTTAAACATTAATTTCACACACACACTCACATTTACCTCACTAATACTTCCAGATTCTAGGGGGGATGGAGAATAATTTTGGCTAAAGAAAAATTCCCATCTTCCAGCCGGGAATCGAACCTGGGACCTCTAGTTTTGGAAACTAGCATGCTAATCGCCAGACCACAGGGATAGTCTCACATAGATTTGAAGAGTGTGGAAAACATTTCTTCGAATGGAAACTTCAACTCCTTAAGCACAGCGGTTCATGAGTCATTTCATGTGTATATGGACGGACAGAGCAACGTATTTTATGTGTTCCGCATTAGGAAACGTACCTATAGCGAATTTTTAAAATAACACGAGTAAAGGAAGTCGTTTGACAATTGTTTCTCTTGGAGAATAGGCTTCCGGGCCTGTGCAACTAAAATAAACATTTCCTTCCCATGAAAGAGGCCGCCTTGCGCAAGAGACGGACGAAGCGGTGCCCATATACGGCCAGGATCGCGACTCGGCCTACAGACTGACTCACTGCACAACACTTTCACCCTGACTCGACTCTCAAGTGCAACAAGTTGTCGGCGATAGCAGCTGTCTGGTTCTCTATGGAACCGTGCAGGGTTGGTTACTCTTGACAGCAAATCTCTTGTGTTGGTCATCAAAATGTGGAAAACAAGTGTCATTGTATTTAAACAAGATCTAATGTGTTACAATTCCTTAGCCACTGTCGTCTATTTTCATATAGCTTCTACGAACTATTTTTCTATTACTTCATGTTAATCGAGATAAACATTTACAGATATATTTCATTACACACTTCCTTGTAGGTACATAATCGAAACATAATCGATAGTCAGATGTTTAAAAGCGAGTCGCAATATGTTGGATTTGAAATTCCAAACCCTTTTCGTGAACATCGCGAGAAACAAATGAATAGCGACAGCACTTAAAAGTAACAAAAGTATTGAAACGTTCAAACCAATAATAACGGATATCTCGGAAGTGGCTAATACCACAAAATAAGTTAATTGAAATAAATGTTGTGTATTATTACCTTTTTGTGTAATGTATTTTTGTCTATCTCTTATGGTTTATCCATTATACAAAATTCCTTCCTAAAGAAGAGGACTTCATAGGCTATTCTCAGAAAAAGCAAGATATACGTTTTATTTGTTATGCAGATACCTTAAATGCATGGGATTTTAATCAACATCGTTACTCTTTTTTAAGAATATCAAAAAATTTCGAAACTTTTTCTAGTTTGGGTGGAGGGATTATTTTAAATACCTTTCTGTCACATCTTTGGAGGTTACCGAACTTAAAATACCAAGGTTGGTATTTATCAAACATGTATGGCGTTAACAAACACACGGACCTTTTGCTAAAAATACTTTTATTAGATACATGGGGCGTCAAAACATGCATTTATGCTGAAATCTCTACATTGAATTTTTGGGTGAAATGCAATACCCCCCCTCTGTCTACCTACTAGGTATGTGGCAGAGAAAGTAAATATGCTTTTTCTGAATGCAGGGGGCCTCAAAACATGTACTTCCGGTGAAAGCTCGACATTGAATATACTTCCTTTCATCTACACTTACTATAGGCAGCTGATAGAAAAAAAACCTGATGTGTAACAGTCAAATGGCTTCAGCTATCTCTACACATTAAAAATGAAGATGACCTCTTTTATATTTCATAATTAATATGAAAAGTGAATCAGATGTCCACTTTACTATAATCACGATAAATGTGTGCCTGGAAATGGTTTCATCTGAGGCAATAACATTGAGTAACCCTAAGCTGTTTATATCACGATTCGAGTTTTGCTAGTAACGGCTATTTTTTCAGCAAACTCTACTTTAAACTTAAAAACATAAAACTAGGAATCTTCGAAAACGCCTAAAGTTTCAACATTTTCTTTGACATTAAATGTACATTTCAGTGAAGCCTTTCAGTTTTACTTTCTCTGGCGACTAGGTAGAGAAAGTATTACATTTCACCCAAAACATTGGATGTCGAAATTTCACAGCAAATATCTACATGTTATGAGATCCTTTGAATGTATAAAAAGCATTTCATTTAAAAAAACGCCCCTATGCATGTGTCCATGTGTGACAGTATAACTGAAAAATTTGATGTGATACATTCACATGATTTTCTTTACCCCCTATCTTTATTAGTGCGTATACAAATTATTCTTAAAGCTTATTTTTCTATACACTACATTTAATCCAAATAAACATTTGCAAAAATAGCTACATTAACATTTCGTTATAAACACAGAGAACAACGAAAGTCAAATGTTTAAGAACGAACAGTGTATGCTGGCCTTAAAACTCTATACTGTTTCTATGCAATCGCGAGAAACAACTGAAAATCGATGGGTCGTTAAAAGAATTAGAAGTACTGAACAGTTCGAACCTTTAATAACGGATATCTCAGAAACGGCACAAAAAGCTAATATTAAGTACATTGTGTGTTTTAAAGAGATTACATTTTTATGTGGTACGTTTTCATCTATCATGTAACGTTTACAGGTTATACAAGGCTATACAAAATTCCTTCCGAATGAAGAGGACTTCCTAGGCTATTTCCAGAAAATTCAAGATATACATTTTATTTGCCATATAAACATCTTGCATATATGAAATTTTAATCAAAATCGTTGTGCCATTTTTTATAAAATCAAAATTTTCGAAAACTTTACTATGTAAAGCGTAGTTGTGGTGGGAGGATTTTCTTGAAAAATCTTCGTGTCGCATCCTTGGAAGATACTAAACTCAAATACCAAGTTTGATATTTATCCGGCTTTTCGTTTTTGAGTTATGCTCTCGAGACAGACACACTCATGGACATGTTTCCAAAAATGCTTTATTTGGATTCAGGGCGCCTCAAAACAGTATTTCCAGTGAAATCTCGGTATCGAATTTTTGGGTGGAATGCAATACTTTCCCTACTTACTATACGTGGTAGAGAAAGTAAAAACGAAAAGTCGGATATATACCAAGCTTCGTATTTAATTTCAATAGCTTTAAAGGATATACAAAGAGTTCCAGGAATATCTCCCCTACCTAAACAAGTAATGGCAAAGGTATGGACGAGCGGAAGGGCACTGTAACCGGGGCAGAGCATTGCAAGTAGGTCTCAACGGCCTATTTTGCTTCTGCCGTCACCCCTGGTAGGGAGCGATGAGGGGAGAGAGCCGAAGGGCGACCAGATCCGGATGATGACGGGCGCAAGCATGGACGGAGTCCCTAATGTTTCCAAATCGAACTCATCCGATGCCGCTTAGGCCCACTCACAAGTTACCGAAACCCGGGCGGTTCACCGGATGCAGGGCTCACTTGGAGGTGCCACCTGAGAGTCCCGCAACGACACCAGGAAAGAAAGCTCTACGCAGCGCACAACCACCCCCCAGCCGCAACTTGCCGACCAACGTCGCTTGTTCCTACAACCCTGAAACAGCTGATAAGATGAGTACACGAAATGAGAGGCAGAAAAGTCGGTAGAAGATGAACCATCCCAGCATTCGCCGCCAACCGGGAGAAACCACAAAAAAACCCATGAGCCAACGGTCGCCGGAGATCGAACCCAGGATTTTCCGAAAATGCAAGTCGCACACGTTATCGCGGCGCCTCCTCGGTTCTCCTGTCCAAACTGTCCCATTTACATTCAAACATATTTCGTTATTTTTGCTTTTTCTATTACGCACTTACTGTAGAGAAATATTGTATTTCACCCAAAAATTGGATACTAAAATTTCACTGGAAATACATTTCTTGAGGCTCCCGAACCCCAAAAACGTATTTTTAGAAAACTTTCGAGTGTATGTGTGTTCGTGTACACATAAGCCAAAAACGAAAGTTAAATAAATACCAAACTTGGTATTTAAGTTTTGTATCTTCCAAATATGTGACACAAAGATTTTCAAGTAAATTTCCCAACCCAAACTACCTTTTACTTGGAAAAGTTTTCGTTATTTTTTATTTTCTAAAAAACAGCTGTAACAATTTTGATCAAAATACCACATGTTTAAGATATTTTCATAACCAATAAAATGTATATATTGAATGTTCAGGGAATAGCCTCTGAAGCCCTCTTCATTCTGAATGTATTTCTATACCTGGTAAACCCTAAGAGAAAGTCCTACACTTATTTACTAGATGCAACACACTTACTACACTTACCATATCTCGTTAACGCATACAATTTATGCCAAACATTTTTTGTGGTGTTAACCATTCCCTGGATATTCTTTGTAATTTATTTGAATTTCCAAATACTTATACTTTTCTCAAGTGAGAAATAGTTTAGCTATGTTTTTTTTTTCTTTCTTTCTTTCCTTTGTCTTCATACAAAGAGAACGAAATTCCAAAGCCATCACATATCGACCAGCTCTTAGGTTTGACTATCGCTTAAGCCTACTGCATTCCCCTAATCCCGTTGTACCTACAAGAAAATATGTGATAAAACCATTTCGGCAAATATTTATCTCTAGTAAATAGAAAAATAAGCTTTTGTAATAATAGTTTGTTGTAAAATTGGTTGAAAACGTCATCTGAATGTCAAACATCAGATTTTTTCTGAAAAAAAACGGCTCTAATGATTTTGATTAAAATACTATAGGTTGGCCCAGTCGGTAGCGCACTTGCCTGTTGTGCTAGGGGTCCCGGGTTCGATTCCCGGCTGGCGGGTGGGAATTTTTCTCTAGCCAAGATTATTCTTTATCCTCCCCTGAGTCTGGAAGTGTGAATGTGTGTATGATCTAATAATTAAAAAAAACCAAAGTGCAAGAAACTCGAAGACAAGAGTCACACGAGTTAACACCATTGGCCATTAATACCAGTGTAGTTAAAGGAAATAAAAAAGATATATACTATAAGTTTAATAACATCATCCAAACGGAAGAGATCTTAAGGTCGTCCAAGGAAACGATAGATTGAAAATTAAACTGTGAGGTGGTAATAGGTCAGTGGGCCTAATACTTGAAAGCAAGAAGAACATCATAAGTTTAATATACTTATTTGTTTAATATAATGTAATATTTATTTCATCATTATTACAATAATACAAATAAAACTTACATCTAAAACTTAGGTCTAGTGCTCCAGTTTTCTAGCTCTCCCATATTTAGCCCCTAGGCTGTATATATGGGATAAAGCTACTATACCATCTCTCCACTTTACAAACTATGCCCGTTCAGCTGTACCTTTCTTAAGCTCCTTATCCACTTATCCCTTGTGTTGCCTAAAAATGTCCCCATCATTTTAATTGTTTCTACTTTTGTGCTTCCCAACATTCTTAATGCTACTGCTTCTTTGTTTAGCTTGTCCCATTTTTATTGCATATAACCTCTCTCCACCTTTTAACCTTATCGCATTCTATTAGCCAATGAAAAGTACTACCCAATTCATCACACATAATACATCTCCCCGAACAATTATATCCAGTCCTTTTTAAAAATATTACTCCTGTGCGCATCCACGCAAGACCTATTCTGCCAAATTGATTGCATATATCTACATACTTCTCCCTTCCTCAATTTCTTTTAACTGATTTATACAAGATCAATGATCTTTTATCCTCAAAACTAGCCCATATTTCTTGTTTCTCGATATCTTCTACCCTCAGTCTCACTTCTTTCCAAAACCCACTGTTATATTTATCTAACAGGAAAATATTCCTCAGGCCAATTTCTTTTAGCACATTTCCATCTCCCCCAACCAACATCTTCTCCTAAGACAGCTTTTTGAAACTGTATACATTCTTTTAATATATTACTATCTTCTAAATTTAAACACCTATACCAATACTTCAAAATTCTTTACACTATTATACATTTTCTCCCTACCCTTCCTAGCTCTGCCACTGCCACGCCCCTTGGTGAACTCTTAGGCAAACCCAGAACTTCTCTACAAAACATTCTATGGACTATATCAATCTTATTCTATCCCTTTGCCACCCCCATATTTCTATTCCATATAACATTTTTGATTCAACTACAGCTTCGTATAGCTTTTCCAACCGGTTCATTGTTAGCGTGAATGTTTTGCACAAGCAAACTCTAACAGCTTTCATGGTTAGCTTTCCTTTTAATTGTGCATATTTAGATTGTGCTTCCCATTTCCTGTTGCTTGAGAATCTAATCCCCAAGTAATCAAATTCTTTTACCACCTCTATTTGCTCTCCATTTATATACCATCTTTCCTCTCTTTTTAATTTTGATCCTTTCCTGAACACTATTATCTTGGACTTGTTTGTATTCACCTTTAGCCCCCATTCCATACAGAATTTAGCAACTTCATTAATAGCATGTTGCAACCCTATCACTGTTACTGCCCCTACTAGATCATCTGCAAATAGTAATCCTGGTAATATAAAGTACATCTTGCATTTTCTGCTAAAAGTCTGTGAAGTCCTTTACATTCGGATAGGAGTTTTATTTAAACCTTTTGTATAAGAGGCAGACAAAACTTATTATACAACGCCAACACTGTGGTATTCCTGACTTCCTGTCAGCCTTGAACAATCCTACATACAAACACGTTCTGCAGTTCGTCAAAATCATCGGACTCAATGATGTTATTTAACTATATTTTGTTATTTCATTTGTACCGTTTGGGTCTTAAGCAATGTAAGCCGTGATATGACCTGGATAAAATGACTGTAAATAATTCCAATAAAAAATGTTCAGTTCTTTAAAACGCACAATTTATTTTAAATACCTTTTTACTTTCTCTACTACGTATAGTAAGTAGGGGAAGTATTGTATTCCACCCAAAAATTCGATACGGAGATTTCACCGGAAATACATGTTTTGAGACCCCCTGAATCCAAAAAAGCATTTTGGAAACATGTCCGTGTGTCTGTCTGTGTGTGTGTCTGTGAACAGCATAACTCAGAAACGAACAGTCGGATAAACACCAAACTTGGTATTTAGGTTTAGTATCTTCCAAGGATGCGACACGAAGGTTTTCAGGAAAAACCCCCCACCCCAGATTACCCTTTACATGGAAGATTTTTCGAAAATTTTAATTTTCTCAAAAATGGCTCTCAGTAGATGTATTTGAAACAGACCTTCCGAAATTCCTTTTTTAGTTAGCCTCCCACTACACACATGGAGAAGGTATAATTATCGAATCTTATCATGTCCTAAGAGCGATAATCAAGCCGTGATTTGTTTATATTCAACGCATTCTTAAGGGCTATTAATCCATACTCTGCATGGGTCATACGAGTGAAATAGTCAACATATTACTATCTCTATTGGGGATAAAGATTATCAATATTGCATATATTAAAGCAATGTGTTACAGTCACGCGACTTTATCCACTCACTATCGTTTATTTTTATATATATCCTACAAAGTACTCTTACAAAATATTATTTTTCTATCTTCTTCATGTTAAGAGAAATAGACACTTGCAGAATTTAATTACACATTTTGCTACAGGAACGAGGAGGTACAGGAGGCTGAAGCGATTGTCAAATGTTTAAAAGCCGGTCGCTATATGCTAACTTCGAAATTTCGTACTCTTTCCGTGACATCACGAGAGACAAACGAATGCTGTCTTAGCACTTCAAAAGTATAGAAGTATGGAAAATTCAAACATTTGCAAGGAATACTTAGGAAATAATTAATGTCATAAATATTATTTTACATAAACTGTGCGGTTTTAGATCTAAATTTCGTGTGGTAAGTTTCTGTTTATGCCTTATGGTTTACCATTTTAACAAAATTATCAAAATCCATTCAGAATGAGGCGACTCAAAAGAAAATTCAAGATATACATTTTATTAGTAATGCAATTATCTTAAACATATGATATTTTAATTAAAATTGTTAGGGCCATTTTGAAAGAATAACAAAATAATGAAAACTTTTATAATAAGAAGTAGATTGCTGTTAAAGGATTTTTGTTGATAACCTTCCTGTCACATCCTTAAACAGGACTTAAGTTATATATTAAGTTTGTTATTTACCCAACTTTACATTTTTCAGTTAGGCTGTTCATAGACACACGCGCGCGCCTTTTTCTAACATTATTTGGTGATTCAAGGGACTCAAAAATATTTTTTCGGTGAAATATCGATTTACGTAGGTAAGTGATACACTGGGGAATATATTGCAGCTTAGTCTAACTACACGATGCATGGTGTTTTCAGCGTGTAAAATCAAACCATTTGATTGGCTTACCTATTACACAATGAAGTAGTAAATAAAAGCAACCAACAGGAAAAAGCAATGAATGAAGAAAATGACCTTCAATTAGTCATTTGGCGTCACGTGAGCTGTAACTGTGACAAGACTCATTTATAATGGTGGGATTAAACGGTAGATGGCTTGCACACTTGTTGATTCATGTGTTCTCATGTACACTTTACAACAACCTTAATAAGACATCTAAAATGCATCTAAAGCTCAAAAGGAAGAACTTCGTGTAGTAGTTTTAAAAAGTTTTCTTGACTACCTGGGTTACCCGACGTTGCTGGAATAGGCTTTGCATTAATTTCATTTAACTACTCCCGTACTTATTATGAAATTGTTACACAATGATATAGAAGACTTATTCGCCCCTTTATCACTTAATAGTGTACTTTGTAAAGCCCCTTTATACTGGCAAAAATATAAAAAAAATCTCATAATATTCACGTAATGGATATGAAATATCGCTGGATGCTATATTTGTGATTTCCTTAACCTCACCCCCTCGTCAATCTTTTGATTTTTGGAAATGTTATATAGCCTGTAAGTATCTTTTAATCTGTAAGAATTATCCCAAAAATATCCAGATATTCGCAGAAACAGATATAAAATATCGGCGTAGGTTGTTATTTCTGATTTCCTCAACATTCCCAAGGCAACCTTTTAACTTCTGGAAATGTTTTGTAGCGTGTAACTTTTAGTGTGTAAAATTATCCCATTAAGATCAACAGGATTAAATTGTAATATTTGTAACCCCCCGTATACCTCCGTAGTTATTTGATAATATAAAAGCTTCAGTTTTTATATACGCAGTAGAGACCCTTGACATTAATATTTAACGAAATGGGGCGCAAATGACGAATATGAAGATTTCAATCCCTAAAGTCAACAATTTCAACATTTTCAAGGCCGTCCTCCGTGGACTAGTGGACTCTATTTCTCAAGGTCGCGGGTTCAAACCCGGCGGAGGACGATGGGTTTTTCGGGCGTAAAAATCCATAGCGTGGCTTCCTTCGGAAGGGAAGTAAAGCCGGTGGTCCCGTGTTGTAGATTTACGGCACGTAAAAGAACTTCAAACTGATAAAGAGGCCTTTGAGCAAAATTTCCGGTTTTTGACGTCCAATATAGAATGAGACGCTAAGGACCTTAGCAGCTAAAGAGCGTTCATAAATAAAACTCAATTTTTTTAATATTTTGGAAATGGCACTTAGTCTATAACGCCGAAAAAATAAGTTTTTTGTTAATTATATATATCGGTTGACTAATTTCTGATGTTATGTTGGAGCGACTTTTCTTTTTTTATATACGAGTAGTTACCAGCAGAAATACCCGACGTCGCCCGAGGCTTTGACTGTTTTTATAAAACATCAATTTTCCATATATTTGATTATTTACACTTACTTGAATTAAAGAAATTGCAATGTTGCTGGTATTAAATTCTTTTAATTTGACCACCTCGCTTTCGTTGTGCCAAATGCCCCATTTGTACTAAAAATCCTCAAATTGCTTCCCATCCAACAGTTTTCAACCCATCCCCCATTACGGGTGGTGTTTCGCATTACCAATCCAAAAACTATTATGAAGAAAGCAGCATTTATCCTTTTATTATTGAGAAGAAACCCATTATTGCTGAATATCCTCAAAATTGCACCCCGCCGAATTTTTTCGTCCCTCTCCCATTGGAAAATGGGCTTTTGTTATACCATCTCTAAAAGAATGAAGAGACCATGAATTATATTTTTACTTTCTCTACTACGTATAGTAAGTAGGGGAAGTATTGCATTCCACCCAAAAATTCGATACCGAGATTTCACCGGAAATACATGTTTTGAGACCCCCTGAATCCAAAAAAAGCATTTTTGGAAACATGTCCGTGTGTGTGTCTGTGTGTGTGTGTGTGTCTGTGTGTGTGTGTGTGTCTGTGTGTGTGTCTGTGAACAGCATAACTCAAAAACGAACAGTCGGATAAGCACCAAACTTGGTATTTAGGTTCAGTATCTTCCAGAGATGCGACACGAAGGTTTTCAAGAAAATTCCCCCACCCCAGACTACCCTTTACATGGAAGATTTTTCGAAAATTTTAATTTTCTCAAAAATGGCTCTAACGATTTTGATGAAAATATCATATGTTTAAGATAATGTCATGAGAAATGAAATGTATATCTCGAATTTTCTGGCAATGTCTCCAAAAGTATTCTTCATTGTGAACGACTTTTGCATAACTGGTAAACCATAAGAGATAGACAAAATTTTACTGCACAAAAAAATGTAGATCTCGTTAAAATACACAACTTATGTCATATACATTTCTTTTGTTGAGTGAACCGTTTTCGAGATATTGCTTGTTATTCCCTTAAATTTTCCAATACTTATACTTTTTCTCAAATTCGTTATTCATTTTTTTATGTCCTGGACTTGCGAAGAGAATGGAATGCGCCGCATAGCAACCAGCGTTAAAATATTTGACCATCGCTTAAAAGCTACCATATTCCCCTTGCATCTACAAGAAAATTAGCAATAAGATTGACATCTCGATATCTCGATTAACATAAAGCATATGGAGAATAGGCGTTTGTAAAAATCGATTGTACAAGAGTAGAGAAAGTCATGTGAGTGTAACACATCAGATTTTTATTTCACAAAAGCCTGTATTGAGAAAACAGATCCATTCATGCTGAAAAAACTAAAAATTGCTTCTCACCGAACACTTTCTGCCCCCACTTCCGTTACCACCCTCGTAGTATTTTTACTCTTCTCCTAAAGAATATGTGTCAAATGTCCCACTCGTACTGAAAATCTTCAAAAAAGCCTCCCATCGAGCAATTTTCATCCTCATCTCCCATTATAGGCTGTTTGCATTACCGCCCTAGAAGAATGAAGGAAGCAACGTTTATTTGTTTTTCTAAGTATTGAGAAAACAGGTCCATTCGTGCTGAAAATCCTCAAAATTACCTCCCGCCGAACATTTTCCACCCTTCTTCCGTTGCGGTGATTTTTTTGTGATACAACCCCGCAATATTTTTATCTTGTCCTAAGAATGTTATATGTTAAATTTGGTCGAAATCGGTTCAAGGGCATTGGAGGTTATAAGGATCACACACACATACTTACATACATAAATACATACATACATACATACATACATACATACATACATACATACATACATACATACATGACTTTACATACGTGTATAAACACATAGTGTTACCGAATCGCCGTCCGCTTTGATTGTTACATCGATCTAATCGACATACTGTTTCTGTATTTTTAATTGTATACTTTGTATAATAATAATAATTGATAATAAACAATAATAATATAATGACTGTCTCTATGATCTGGTGGTTAGCACGCTGACCTCGAACTCTAGAGGTCCCGGGTTCGATTACCGCTGGAGGGTGGGAATTTTTCTTTAGTCAGGATTATTCCTTATCCTCCCTAGAGTCTGGAAGTATGAATGAGGGTGTGAAAATGTGTATGAATTTAATGTAATAACCAAAAGTAATACCAACCCAAAGATTAACACCACTGTAAGCGAGTGAACATCATTGCTGAAGAGCAGCAATCGTTCCAAAGGTAAAAAGCCGCCTATATGACCTTAGATGTTAACGGTAGCATATAAATGGAATATATACAGGAAGAGCCAAAAAACTACGAACCGGCTGCGCGGTGTTCTTCCCGCCCGCGTCCTCGGCGCTCGTTGCCGTCTGCTGCTATCGTAGAAAGGCGCGGATGAAACCATACAACTAAACTACTTTTAAAGGATTTACTTACCAACATTTAAAGGAGATGCTAAAACTGGCCACCGCCGTTGTTCATACATTTTTGGCATCTCTTTAGGGAACTATCCATCACTCGCTGTAGTTCACGTTGAGAAATGCTGGCAATTTCCTGGAAGATATTTTGTTGTAATTCTTCCAGGGTGTGTGGGTTTGTCTTACTTTAAGTTACCCCAGAGATAGGAATCGCAGAGGGTTAGGTCGGGGGACCGAAGGGGCCACAAATCTCTACTAATAATTCTGTCCTCAAACACACTTTCATAAAGTTATGTAAAGTCTTTAAAAATAGTTTTAAAACTGCTGTATGATTTCATCCGCGCCTTTCTATGATAGCGGCAGACGGCAACGAGCGCCGAGACGCGGACAGGATAAACACCGCGTAGCCGGTTCGTAGTCTTTTGGCTCTCCCTGTATGTATATATATAATATGTTATCTTCCATAGAAATATGATGATATAATAATAATAATAATAATAATAATAATACGTCCCGTTCGTCATGAATCAGACATCTGAAGATTATCCTTTGGATAGCTGCTTTGACCTACATATCCGCAGCTGTGCTTTGCGTACAAGTGGTTAGGGCGGCGGGTTTCTAACGAAGAGGTTCCGAGTTGGAATCTCGCCCCCGTTTGAGGGTTTTATAAGCTCTAATACATACTGTGCTTTACGTATAAATGTATGTAACAGAGCCTCAAATCGTAACTGGTTAAATTCGATATCATCCCTGCAACATACAACCAACATTACCGGCGCGCCGCACAACTACGAGTTACAATTACAAGAAGTGGACGAGGATTCGAGAACACCGTGCATACAAAGATTTAGCATACCTACATTGGTATAATGGACGTAATTATAACATGCTTGTTTACGTATTAGTAAAAGGTTTTGGCATTCAGAAATGTCATTACATACATCTTTAGAATTAGAATAAACGTTACTCTACGTCTGTAGTATTTTAATAAGCTGTAACTTAAAGAAATAAGTATCTCATACATATACAATTACAACCGAAATTTTTACCTTCTCTGCTACGTAAAGTAAGTAGGGGAAGTATAGTATTCCACCCAAAAATTCGATACCGAGATTTCACCGGAAATATATGTTTTGAAGCCCCTGAATCCAAAAACAGCATTTTTGGAAACATGTCCGTGTGTGTGTCTGTGTGTGTATGTGTGTCTGTGAACAGCATAGCTCAGAAACGAACAGTCGGATAAACACCAAACTTGGTATTTAGGTTCAGTATCTTCCAAAGATGCGACACGAAGGTTTTCAAGAAAATCCCCCACCCCTGATTACCCTTTACCTTTCGAAAATTTTAATTTTCTTAAAAATGGTTCTAACGATTTTGATTAAAATATCACATATTTAAGATACTTCCATGACAAAAGAAATGTATATCTCGAATTTTCTGAGAATGTCTCCAAAAGTATTCTTCCTTGTGAACGACTTTTGCATAACTGGTAAACCATAAGAGATAGACAAAATTTTACTACACAAAACATTTAGATCGCGTTAGAATACACAATTTATGCCATATACATTTTTGTTGTTGAATGAACCATTTTCGAGATATTGCTTGTTATTCCCTTAAATTTTCTAATACTTAACACTTTCTCAAATGGGAATTCGTTATTCATTTGTTATGCCTGTACATACAAAGAGAATGCAATGCTCCACATAGCAACCAGCTCTTAAAACATTTGGCTATCGCTTAAAGCCTACCATATTCCCCTTGCACCTACAAGAAAATTAGCAATAAGATAGTTTCTGCAAATGTTTATGTCGATTAATATGTAGATGGAGAATAAGCGTTTGTGAAAATGCTTTGTACAATAGTAGAGAAAGTCATGTGAGTGCAACACATCAGGATTATTTTTTTTTTGTCCTGGACATGCAAAGAGAATGGAATACTCCACATAGCAACCAGCTCTTAAAATATTTGACTATCGCTTAAAGCCTAGCAATTCCCCTCGCTTCTACAAGAAAATTAGCAATAAGATTAACATCTCGATATCTCGATTAACATGAAGCATGTGGAGAATAAGCGTTTGTAAAAATAGTTTGTACAAGAGTAGAGAAAGTCATGTGAGTGTAACACATCAGACATTTTTTGTCTTCTACTTTCACTTAATAAATCCTGACGATATAAGCATGTTGCTTGGAATGAAATATCTGTGGCATTTTCTGTGGATTAATATTAATTTAATAATAATAATAATTTTCTACTCCATGACATTCTTACGAAATCTCAAAAATAATTTCGCAAGTATGTCATTTTATAATGTTGAGATGTTCGTATCGAATACCCAGACCTTGTAAATCCTTTTTAGTCTTTTAGTCATTTAGGATCTTGGACTTCAATTATCATATGAAATTGAAATTTTGTACATAAATTATCATTGAGAACACGTGTACATATTTTGAACTAAATAACTTCAAGATTATAGCACTTTGGCACATTTAGTCTCAAAGTACCTTATAATAAGCCGCGGTAACGTGTACGACTCGCATTCGGGGGGTTCTGGGTTCGATTCCCGCAACCGCCCACTCTGACCCATGGATTTTACGTTGTTTCCCCAGGTCGGAAGGTCAATAGGGTGGTTTCTTCTCTACAACGATTTTCTTTCCATCATTTCCCTTTCATTCCGTTTGCTTTTCATATTTCAGATGTGCTTCTAGGTTTCGTGGTGTATGGCGGTGTCAGACAGATGGTGCGGATGCATGCTTAATGGAGAGAGTATTACCCGCTTGGAAACGTTGGAGTTTCGTGGTCTATGTGGCCTGTCTGCTTACGGCCTGTAGTTCCTTCACCTCATCCCTCCCTCCTGAGGTGTAGCCGCTATGTCAGTAGCAGTGCGCGAGGTGTCCCTCTCCGTTGAATAACTTATAGCTTAAAATAAAGCTGTCTGTGGCCAAAGCCTAGATCTTCTTATATCGGCCTAATACTAAAAATAAGATTGCAGTTACAATACAAAGGCAAAAGTGACAACGAAGAAAGAAAGAAACCAGGGATTTTGATGTCATTAACCCTTTACTTTTGGCGTGAAGTTAGTTGTACCGTTTTACTTGGCGGAACCTCGCGACTGCAAGCTGCTAAAACAAGTATTGACTGAAACAACTGGCCTTACAATACAGTATAGATATTAATTAGCGAGAGTGTTATACATAATTTAAAAGACTGATTTAACACAAAATAGTCTTCATTGTACTAAATAATACACCCGTATGTCTGTCAGGGTAAACACGGCGATTGTTAGTTTTCGGTATTTTAATCGAACTTGAGAAATTACATTAAACGTGGAATTAAATTAACAAGGGAAGCTAAGTTTTTACGAAATGTGTTAGGGAGGTAATTACAATGGCTAAGCGATTAATTTCTATACCATCTACCCAAATTTCGGATAAACATCAAAATGGTCATTTAACTTCGGCATTTTCCGAAGATTTCCCAGAAAATGTCCCTACACCAAACCACCCTTTGCATGGACAAATTTTCGTTATTTTTCATTTTCTCAAAAACGTACTCTAAAGATTTCGATTAAAATTCCATAACTCTTGCATGACTAATAAAATGCATTGCTTGGATTTTCTGCGAATAGCCTGTGAAGTCCTCTTCATTTTGAATGAATTTTGTGCAACTTACTGCATAAAAAATATAGATCTCGTTAAAAGCACAATTTATGCCAAATAAACTTGGTGGCATTAGCAATTTTTATATATTCTTTATTAATGATTTGAATTCTCAAATACTCCATAACTTTTTATAAGATGCTAAGACGCTATTCGTTTTTTTCCTCTCGTTGTGCAAAGAGAACGGAATTTCAAATCCATCACACAGCGACCTGCTTTTAAAAGATTCTGAATCAACTGAAGCATGTTTAGAAAAAGGTCCGCGCGCGCGCGAGTTGGTGTGTGTCTGTGTGAACAGCATAACTCAAAAAAGAAAAGTCATTTAAATATCAAACCTGTATATAAGTTTAGTATCTTCATGTGTGTGATACGGAGATTTTTAAGAAAATCTTCCATCTCAAATTATCCTTTACGTGGATGAATTTTCATTATTATTTATTTTCTCAAAAACGTGTCTAACAATTTTGATGGAAATACCAAATGTTTAAGATATTTACATGATAAGTACAATGTATATATTGAATTTTTGGGGAATAGGCTGCGAAGTCCTCTTCATTCAGAATGACTTTTGTATAACTGGTAAACCGCAAGGGATAGACAAAATCTTACTACACAAGAAATGTAGAGCTGGCTAAAACACAATATGCGTCAAATAGCACCTTTTTGTGGAGTTAGCCATTTCCGGAATATTCCTTGTTATTGGTTTGAACTTTCAAATACTTAAACTTTTCTCAACTGGTAGGTAAATCGCTTTTTTTTCTTTCTTTTCATTTTTTTTCTTGGTCATGCAAAGAGCATGGCATTTCAAAGCCATCACATAGGGACACGCTTTTTAAAAAGCTGACTATCGCTTTTCTTACTGTATCCTACAACAAAATGTGTAAATGTGTGTTGAAAGTTTATCTGGACTAACATGAAGTAGGTAAAAGAGTAAGATTTTGTAAGAGTGGGTAGAGAAAGTCATGTGAATGCAACACATAAGATTTTTACTTTCTCTACCGCGTGCCTAGTAGGTGGAGAACGTATTGCATTCCACCCAAAAATTCAATGCCGAGATTTCACCGAAAGTACATGATTTTTGCTTTTTAGAAAAAGGTCGTGTGTGTGCCTGAACAGCATAACTCAAAAATAAAAAGCCGGATCAACACCAAACTTGGTATTTAAGTTCAGTACCTTTCATAGATGCGACACAAAGATTTTCAAGAAAATCCCCCACCTCAAACAGCCCTTACATAGAAAATTTTTCGAAATTTTTCATTTTCTAAAAAATGACTCTTAACAATTTTGATTACAATACCATATATTAAAGATATTTATATAACAAATAAAATGTATATCTTGAATTTTCCGGAATAGCTTTCGAAGTCCTCTTCATTCGAAAGGAATTTTACATAATCTTGTAACTGGTAAACGTTAAGCAATAGACAAAAACGTACTACACAAGAAATGTAGATCTCTTTAAAGCACACAATTTGTTTAAAAACTTGTTTTGTGGCATCAACCATTTCCGAGATATCCATTATTAATGGTTCGAATTGTTCAATACTTAGCCATTCTTTTGAAGTCCTCTCAACATTCAGTTGTTTATCGCAATTCCATTGTAATAGGGTATATAGGCCAGCGTATTGCGTTTAGTCCTAAAATATTTGACTATCGCTGTTCCCTTTGTATCTATAATGAAATGTGTAATGTAGCTATTTCTGCAAAAGTTTATTTGGGTTAAAATGAAGTAGATATAAAAATAAACTTTAATGAGAGTAGTTTGTATACCCACTAATAAACGACAGAGGGTAGAGAAAGTCATCACGTTCCGATGATTTTTTTTCTTATGTGCCCCTTTTGCGTCGATCGCTTTAATTTATGATACAAAATTCCCGCAAAGAGTTTGTTGATAGACAAAGTGACAACGGTTTGAGTTGTCAAGTTTCTGAAAACTGCCACCAATAGTAGCTTCTTTATTTGACCGCTGTAGGATGTTAGTGATTACGATCTTTGGTATGAATGACTTCTAAACAACAGGTTGCAGCCAGTCCATTTGCCAATTAGAGCAGAGTCCTACCCCGTGACTAATTGCTGCGACCTGGAAACTTTTATATCAGCTTGAGTGATAATGCTGAAACATTCCAGTTAGCCATGATCTCTCCTTGTGAACAGCAAATATTTCATTTTACGGTTCTTCCACTCACTTTACCTACGTGCTTTATCATTTTTTGTGCATAAAACGTCAGCTGCTTTAGTTATTTCATTTCATTCATACTGCATGTATCCAAGAAGCGAATACGGCAGGAAATTATGTTTCCATTCTATTTGTCGCAAGGTATTAGTAGGTCAAGATCAATCCAATTACCGGTATGGAATTTCATCGTTCTTATGTACGCTTTAACTCCTTGTTGGTATTCATAATGGTTAATTAAATCGTTTAAATTGGCATACACACAAACACACACAAATCTGGTGTTATATTCACAAGACTTTCTCTAGTCATCATTTATTTTTATATCTCATCTACAAATTATTCTTACAAAAGTTGTTTCCTATCTACTTCGTGTTAGTCGAGATAAAGAATGCATAAATAGTACACTTAACACTTATAAATATACTGCATACTATTTTTTGGGCGATCGATGATAATTATGTTCATTGTAATGTTATTTACTTAGTTGCTCATTCTTATTCTTCTTATTTAATGATTTCAAAGATAATTGGAATTTCTATAACATCTAATACAGTAACATTTTATTATTCAGCATATTAACTTACACTTCTCGTATTTAACTATCTTGTATATATCAATTTTATTACGCTTTATTCAATTTAATTTTCTTTAGATAATACTTTTTAAAGAGTCTTTTTCCCCTTCATTTGTTTTGCCAATTCTCCATCTTCTTATATATCTACGTTTTACTGTTACTATCAAACTTTGTATATTTTCTTTAATTCTTTCATTTATTTTAAATGGACCTACTACTTCTTGTAAAATATTTTCACTTTATAATACTTCACGTTAAACCTACAATAAGGTTTAGTGCCGACACTTTATTTTTATTTTTCTTAGCACTTACTCAAATTAAATTATTATATATTTTCTGGCTGTTTTCTTGTTGCAAACAATTCTGTATTTTTGTGGAAGACAATTATTTTCCCGAGTATTAACACACCATTCTTGGTTTTGATATTCTAGACTTTGATTCATTATTCTTCCTTTTGAAATACTCAATTTTAATAACTTCGATAAACAGATAAATCTATTTCATCATTTCCAAATTCATTATCATTCCAACTTACGCCATTTTTGCTTATTAACTGCAGGTTGAAGTATCAAAATGGCTGGCCAGTACTAACCTTTAAAATACTGTACATATATAAATTTATTTTCAGTCACGAAAACTTCCATTACAGCCGAAAAGTTTTGAGTGGAAATTTGAAGAGGCATGGTAAATGGGATGTACTTTTTTTTGGTGATTGATAAATTCAAATCAAGGTGCGCTTTACAATTTCTTATAGGTCTGGTACGAAATTATAGTATATGCTTCAAATAAAAGTAGAAATGCTTGTCTGCATTTCTTGTTGAGCTCAAACCAGTAAATGATGATGAAGAAAGTATTAGTTTCGCCTAGTATGCTAATGTGAAAATAACTTTATGCGCGAATTAAATGCATATTAGGAAATAAAAACGTAAGTAAAGACAGAGGTAAGACTTAACTAAAAATGTGACCGTGTTTTATGCCTATAACTACAAAAGCGTTAAAAATCTATACCTCTGATATGAGCAGCGCCTATGAGCTGTAGTCATCTGGGATAGGGGTACCATGGTAGCCTCTAGTTTCTGAGGTCGCGGGTTTAAACCCGCGGAGATCAATGTTTTTTTTTCGGGCGTAAAAATCCTTGGTGTGGCTTCCTTCGGAAGGAAAGTATCGTAGATTTACGGCACGTAAAAGAACCTCAAGCCTGACAAAGAGGCCTCTGAGCAAAATTTCCGATCCTTCACGCCAAATTAGTTAAAGAGTGTCCATAAATAAAACTTAATTTGATTCGCCTATGAGCTGCAAAAACAGCAAAAGAGGTGGGTAGGTTAGGTTGGCTGCAACGAATGCGGAAATTGACTTCCCTTGCATGTCATGATGGATGGTAAGTCGATGAAAAAACACAACCACCACAAAATATTTTTCGCGACAAGATTAGAAGCCAAAGCCTCTATATCTGGCAGAAAAACTGCTAAATTACCAACCCCAGATGCGGAGGTTGATATTTGTCCATGTTTTTTATTCTGAGTTATGTTATTAGGAGAGGAGAGACAAAGACACCACACACACACACACACACACACACACACACGCACACACACATTTTTGTAAAAGTATTAGTTGTTGATTCACGGAACCCCAAAGCGTGTATTTCCGGTGAAGCCTTGATATCGAATGTAGTTTCTCTACATATTTATATCTATATTAATATTATAAAGAGAGAACATTTTTATTGTGTGTATGTGTGTAGGGTAATCTCAAAAATCACTCAACCAAATTGTGACAATTCTTTCACTAATGCGGGCCCTTAAACCCCACTCACTCACTCAATCACTCACTCACACACTAACTCACTCACTCTTTCACCAGTGAAGAGCTCTATTCTTACAGGTGGTAACAGGCTATATAATGTTTCAAAAAATTTGAAAACTGAAGGGTTAAGGGTTTATTTTTCATACCAAATTTCAATCCTGCGTGGTTGAATATGGATATCAGAGGCCAATTTTGGCACTTTATTGCAAATATGGCAAATTTTGAGAGTTTTAATGACTTCGAATCCAAAGGGATAAATGGGGAGGCTTAGAATGTTTTAAAATTGGGTTAATTTATGGGGGTTGTATATTGTTCATATCACCACATTTCCTTCACATTTCAATGAAGTTTTATCAATCTTTGGTTGATTTTGACAAAACTGGGTACATTTGGATTCTATAAACTGACAAAAATGAACTACCAAAAATAATAAATTACCCTACAATTCTAAAAAACTACCCCTACCATATTTTCAACCCCTTATATAGAAATCTGCAGTGTAATTATACAATTGGAGTTGGAAGAAATCATAGGTTACGTTAACAACTTCCAAAAATCACCTAATCCTTATTTTGAATTATGCAGTACTCGAAATGTTTAAAAACTGCCCTTATTTTATTTCCAACCCTTATAGATAACACTATAGTATATATAAATACATATAAATATGACTATAGTATAAAACTATAGGTCAACCAAGGCACAAATTTATGCACTTGGACCATAGGAGTTTGCAAAAATTATAGAACACCATAAAACTTCAAAATGCTACCCATACTCATTTTTTTTTAATTCCTTATGTACAAATTGACACCATTTGTCCAATATGGACTACATTTTGGACCTTATACTTTAGGAAAGTGAACAAATTACAGACCAGACTAGTTACGACTTTCAAAAATTACCTCTATCCTTATTTTCAACCCGGAATTATAGAATGTACAGATGCAATACCTGGTAAGACAGCTATAAGGGCTAAAGGGGAGAATTCACCATAAAAGTCTTGTAGATAATTGTACAACAATTTCATAAATAACGGGGCGAGGTAAATTAAATTAATTAATTAATTCGACATTCGAGTTTAAAAAGCTACCCGTGCAACGTCGGGGAGACAGCTACTCATAGATAAGAGGTAAAGAACGTAACAATTCTTTTTACAGTCCTTGGGACAAGGACTCTTTTATCTCCCAAACATGTAAGTCATCTTTAAACAGGAATATTGCTCTGTCATGGTTTAGGCGCGAGTTTCTAACTGAATATGGTAATTTCATAAACCAGTTTTCCATACTGTGAGTTCTTGCATTTCTTTCTTAGTTGGTTTACCACCCACAGTCACTGTGCTAATTTCAAAGGATTTTCAGCCCGATTTCAGGTGTTCTGGTGATTCACTTCCTTCGAAAAGTTCGTGTTCCTGCTCGTTCCAACAATCTCACCAAGGAGCATCATTGTAAAAATAAATTATGTTCTTTTTCCAAACTGGCTTCTCCTTCACTTACAATTATCCGCCACAAGACAGTAGTATAAGTCCCGGATGAGCCAATTGGATTAACGATAATCCTGCCGCTAGGGGCGCTAGTGTCGCTAGTGTCGCTGCGTGCGACGGCGGCAAGTTTGAAAAGCGCCATGAGCGGAAGGATTATCGTTATTGCAATTGGCTCATCCGGGACTGTTTTCTTTATTTATAATTTGAAATACAGTACATTGGATAAAGATATGAATACATAGTTTAGATTAACATGATGTATTATTTGCTTAACATATGAATACATGGTTTGAGAATAACATAATGGATTATTTGATTACAGGAGATTAACATATGAATACAATAGATGAACAATATAAGAAATATTAGGAGAAAAAAAGCACATTAAAATTCATAGTTTGTTGCGGCACTAGGACACACAGATTTCGCGCACAACAATGATTTTAAAGTACGTGGTGCACTTTGAGTCCTCGTCATCGCTGCTGCTGCTATCGACGGTAAATTGATGGATAGGTTTGGTGATGCAGGTGACGAGCAGGTGAGAGAAACTTTCGTTGACGAACTCGGTGAAGGTTGGTATATAGATGGGGATGGTAAATTCGTTGTAATGGCTGGTTGAGAAGCATCCTGTGGATGTGACTTTGTTGGTTAGAGCAGGAATGTTGCTGTTGCGAGGTATATGATGCATAGTGCGTCTTGTTGATGCTGGTGCACTTTGGTAGATACGCATTTGACGTGGACGGGGTGAGCCCCTTGGACGTCGAGTGTGATGGTGACAACTCTGCTGCTGCGGAAATAGGAGTTGGAGATGCAGAGGATACGGATAGGTGAAGTTGCGTTGAGAATGAGTTGTAGGTTAAGATTGTTCCCCACGGGGACGGGATAGGTTTCGTCGGACATTATTTAGGGTTATATGGGGAGAACGTGACGATGTGACGTTTGAAACCGCTGCGTAGTTTTTCCTCGCCTGCGTATATGATGCAGAATGAGGTAGAGTTGAGTTTGTTGATGAGTTCTGGAGAGGCTTTTGCAAATCTTGTTGGTAGGAAAACTTCTGTGTCGTTGTCGAGTTTGGCGACGAGCTTTGTACCGTGAACGGTGTCGAGTGTTTTGACGCCGACGACACGATACGGTACGTGCTGTTCAAGCGTAGATACGCTGAGAGTGTCGGCGCTGCGGGAAAGTTCTTCTAGCTCTTTAAGGGCGTCCTGTGACATTATGACGGCACTGATGGCAGTTTTTGATAAACGGGGGAGGACCGTCTATATGAGTGGTTTGATGAGGAAGGTTGTAGTGTTGTTTACACCTGCGATAAGGTGCGCAAACTACCTGTGCGTCTCTGGGAAGTTGGTTCCACACAAGGTCGACGTCGCTTGGGGGATAGCGTTCAAAGATGTATATGCCGTTCTGCAGCAGCACTTGGCGTTCCCTGGGCAGTAGCAGGTGGATTCTTCGTCCGTTATCGAGATACCGAAAGAGCACGATGAAGCAGTTCATGTGGTGTTTCTAGCGGAGTACCTTCGAAGGAATTGTTGAATTTGCTTGTTGAGTTGATCGAGGTCTTCGTAGAAACCGAGTTGACACTGCGTGCACAGGCGGGTGAGACGGTGCCTAAGTTCGCAGCTGCACGTTTGGTGAAAGCAAAACGAGCAGTGGAAGTCTTTACACGTCGGTCCTGGCATTCTCCCACGGCTGGCTAGCACCGAATGAAGGGGAAAAGAATGCGCGTGCATAAATATAACCCAACTGCCGGAAGCAGGAAATCACTGGTGGGGGAAAAGTTCGTTGGAGATTTACCACATCAGGGGGAAGCACTGGTGGGGGAAACGTTCGTTGGAGAATTACATCAGGGGGAAGCACTGGTGGGGGAAAAGTTCGTTGGAGGTTGACTACATCCGCCTGAAGCGCTTAGCGATTATTGCACAACATCCGCAAGAAAAACACTGTGTCCGTTGATTTAACGGTTTTCGTCTTGGAGGAGAACTCTGTTTTGAACGGTGCTGAACATGCAAACGACCACATCAGGGGGAAGCACTGGTGGGGGAAAAGTTCGTTGGAGAATTACCACATCAGGGGAAGCACTGGTGGGGGAAACGTTTGTTGGAGGTTGACTACATCCGCCGGAAGCGCTCAGCGATTATTGCACAACATCCGCAGGAAAAACACTGTGTCCGTTGATTTAACGGTTTTCGTCTTGGAGGAGAACTCTGTTTTGAACGGTGCTGAACATGCAAACGCCGTGAATGTGATCGGGTATGATATAGGGTGATTCGCGACCCAAATGCGCCGCTAAGCACGTGCCGTAGCACATGGGGTTTTCGTTTAACATTTGCTGCATTTTGTCTGTGGAAATGTATTGCTGTTCGTAGAAAACGATGTATAAACCTCTTGCGGGCACAAATTGGAACCGCTGTTGTGCGTCTTCTTTATCTGCTTTGAAATGGATATCGTTGAAGTACATGTTAGATAGCACAAAATGAATTTTGGTTTCGCAGCTGTGAACTCTGCGGAGACGGATTTTCCGTCGTAGGTGCTGTCGACGAAGCGAAGTGCATAAGGTGTATTTTTATGGGGGTGACCGTCTACCTCGTAGTTTTTAAACACCTTACTGTCATGGTAGTACACCGACAGGTAATTTCTGTAACCCATGATGCGGGAGCGAAGGGCGCGAGATGATTGGGTGAGGTGCGGTTGGAACGCTGGTAGAAATACATGCGCACTAAGGACTATTTTGTGAGATGCGCAGTGCAAAATGGGTGTTGAGGAAATGATGAACCTCGAGGAATGTTCTAAAATTGGCGCACCGTATGTACTTGGTGAACTGCGTGAAATTCATGTTATGTAAGGGAACGTTGGAGGCATGGTTGTGAAGCATGTACTTGTGGTATGCCATGATTTGATTTTGCACGTCCGTCTCTTCCTTCTTTTTGTGATACATGATGTCGGTAATGATGCGCTGCAGGGCATGCAACACGTGCCATTCTTGTTGGTTGAGCGTAACGGATGCGCCTTGCGGGTCTTTGAAAACGAGCTTTAGCTTTCCGAACACAAACTTAAACACGATGGTGACGCTGTCGCTGAATTGAAATTGCTGTAGACGTCCCTGTGGGTCATTCAAGCGTTTGTGAATGATGGGGATGGCTTCGACGAGTTTGTGCCACTGCGAGGAACTCATGACGACTGCGTTGTGCTGTCCACATTTGGCAATGGTGACGACGAGATGGTGCGGCGGCTGGGGGGAGAATCCCACACTGACGAATTTAGTTTGTTGCGGGTTGAGGAAGTAGATATCCGCCAGAGGACCCACAACTGCACTGTGTTGGAACTGTGCTGGCGGAGCAGGGCTGTCGGGATGCTGTTGGAGGTCGAAGATGGGAGGTTTCCTTTTTTCCCCGGGTTTTGAGGTGGTCGGGGTTTGACAACCGGTTATACTGGAACACACAAAATAATAATAATAATAATAATAATAATAATAATAATAATAATAATAATAATAATAATAATAATAATAATAATAATAATGTGAGGGATAGAGAGATAAACGGGATAGAAACAGCAAGCTAATACATAGGTGCGGACCTACCTGGTCGGCGTGCTGCATGGCAGCATGACTATCCGCGTGCTGCATGGTACACTCTGAATGAGGCGAGCGGCACCGTGACGTTGCTTTTTATATGAGCAGGAGCGTCTTCTGAAAGCACGTGCAAGAGGATGGATTAGGTTAGATGTGATGAATAGTGACACACACACACACACACACACGTTCTCACCTTCAAGGGTTGACAAGTTTGCTGAGCGTCAGAGCACTTTGCACGGCATGCGTCTTTGTACGTTTTGCGAATGACATCATTATGCGCGTGATTGCTGACGTGAAATTTTGAGAAGAATTTATGCTTAGGTAAGCCGGAGCAGCGGTGGGTAAGGTAGGCGATGACGTAATGACCGCAAGTGGTGCTGTCGAAACCTTGCAGCCTTCTGGCGTTGGTGGACCAACGCGTCCCGCAGACCGAATTTAAGAACCGGAGAAAATGGGGCGAAAGCGGTCCTATGCCGTAACTGTCAAAATATCCTCCATGCGAGTTTTTGTCCACAAAGATGCAAACCCAGTGTTGCCCGGATTTGGTGCTGGGGTCGATGTTAGCCACTAGCGCCAAGGGAGGCGTTCGAATGCGGTAAAGTACGGGTAGTTTATTGCAGGGGTAGACGCCTAAAAAGTGAGAGCGCGTAGAGGGGCATGTCGATAGAAACCGTTGAATTTGAAAGGTGTTCATGATACCAAAATGGATCGGTTGGCGTCGATTTCGACCGTGCGATGTATTTCCGCTAGCAGCAGAAGTATGACCGGTTCTGTCAATTTATCGGCAAAACCGATGCTTATAGAGACGGTTCCGTGGCGCTGACTCGAGATGTGAGACTCGTTAGCGCTCATGTCTGCAGTGAGATCGAAAACCATTATCGTATACCCTTGCGGGTAGGTTTCTCTGGAGATGGAGTGTCCCTCGTCCTTGAAATGAATGCCTAGGCCGTCCTGCAGGGTTTGAAAGCATTGCAAATAGTGTCCCTTTGTAAAGTCGGGTTGCAGAGGTTGGGAGGGAACGGGTTGCCCGTTGACGTAGAGCTGAAAGAAGTTCATTTTAAAATGTTTCAAGTTGTACGGATTTGAGTTAAAATGGCCGGAATAGGCCTTGTCGGTGACCATGGCTACTACCACTCTCCTGGGAACTTGCCCTACGCACACGTCGCTAAACGTCATTGCCCTGGACTCCTTGGGGATGCTGAGAGCGTGAAAGATGACGTCCTTGAGATGGTACTTTGCGTTGCCCTTTGCGAGCACGGCCTGGTGCGCGAGCTTTATGGTCGGCGAGTGCCGCACCGATTTTAAGCGCAGCGTGGCAGACACGATGTCGGCGTACCCCTTAAAGGTATCTACGTCGGAAAACAGATAAAACTGGGGAGAGGCGGGAGTGAGCTTGACGGTCATGCTAACGTTGTTCAAAAGCAGCTTATCCTGTCTATAAAGAGCGTTGGATAGAGGACTGATGAGCTGTACGACGTTGCTCCCTTTGGTAAACCCCTGACGCCACTGAAAACCCACATTGGCGATAAAAGTGTCCATGATGCCTGCCGTGTCCTTTCTCCAGAGGGTGGATTCTAGTTTGGTGTTCATGGCATCTTCGGAGTAATTGAGAAGCGTCTCGAGGTAGGTTCTATACGGGTAACCGGCTTGCGGCATGGAGACGATGACGTTATTGAGGGTTACCTCCACCTGTTGAAACAGGGAATTTAAGGCGTTGTTGACCAGAGTGGCGTTAGCGTCAGCGTTTAAGGCCTCTCCTTTGTCATCTACAATGCGCACCATGAGTTCGAGTACGACGTAGGTCAAGTCTAGGTAATCGTCCGCATTTCCGGAATAATGAAAGGTGATGGGGGCATTTTTCATTAAAGTGTTTTGAGGGTTTAGGTATATGAACCGTGACTCCTCGGTACTCATCTGAACCGGCACCTCTGTAAAGAGGTCCAGTTCGGAACTCATGTGGACGGCCGCGTCTGCCATTACGAAAATACATCTTGCACCTTACGCCTACCGCGTTTCAGCTTCGACTGCTTGCTCTTTTTGGATTTGCTCGGTTTTATTCTCTTGAGGCGCCTGGCGCCGGAACCGAGCATGGCATCGAACTTTTCGTCGGTTTTTCGCTTTAAATTGTATCCGGACTGCTTGAGCCTCCGTTGGAGCGCTTCCTTTGGCGCTGCTCCCGCCACAGTCACATCGGACAGAACGTGAGCGCCCGCCTTTATGGGCTCCTTTCCGACTGCTTTTGCTCCGCTCTTTAAAAACGGTAGCAACCTTCTGAAGAGTCCTCCGAGGGCTGAAAAGAGACCGCTGCCTCTTTGGTAGCGCTTGCCCCTGTAGAGAAGGAAATCGCGATCGTGGAACGCGCCGCCGGTCTGATTGAGGTAGTACCGCGTTACGGCGTGCACGTCCATTACGCCTGTTTCGGACGAAAACCGAGAACTATAGTAGAGGAAAATCCGTCGGCGAATGGCAAGAGATCGCCGTAACCGTTCCTTAAATCTATGTTGACCGTCTTGAAGTCTTGCTGAATCAAGGGTACCCAAGTTTGGGGAAAAAACGTCTTTTCGTCGCTCATGTAAGTGTTGTTGCTTCTTTCGTATTCCACGGCCGCGCTCTCTATGACTTGGGCGAAGGTGTCGCCCACGGCTTGCGGGGTCACTAGATTACAATAGATGAACATTTCGTAAGGAAACCCCATATAAGGATCTACGGGGTGTTTAGCAGCTTTTTCGAGAATGGCGTTGACGTAGGGCTCGAAACCCAACATTTTTGCCATAGCGGGCGTTAAGAGCAAACTGTGGATGCGGTGTAGAGGACCCGCAGGGTCCTCCGATTTTGAAACGTCTGGTTTGCGTCTGACGGGACGAGCCGCCGCGGGTTTCTGCTGCCCTGAAGCCGGGGTTTCGGTTTCGGTTTCGGCTTGGGTCTCTGGTGGGGCGCATCGTTCAGAGCTTCGTATTCGCCGACCGCGTACGGTACGGCAGTGCGCGCGACATTTTCCACAAACCCGTCGAACGGAATGTCGGGTAGTGGTTCGGGATGGGCGACGGCGGGATTCACGCCCACCGTCTTCTTGCGCTCGTCGAAGAGGAAGAAGTTTTCCACGTGCAAGTGTTCGAGTAGAACGGCGTTGACGAGGTTCACCAAATCTTTGGGATTGTGCACGATGCCTTGCGGCATTTCCAGGCTGAATTTGGAATGCGTGGGGAGGAGCGTCATGGTGTACTTGGTGCCCACCAGACGGGCGTCGTCTCGCAAAAGGTTATAAAATTTCACCGGATACCTGACCTTTTGCAGGGCGACCTCCCATTCTCCCTGCAGAACGATTCTCTCGGGCAAGATGTTAGAAAATCTGGCCGTGGTGTTGTCGGTAAAGTGTTCCATGGAAGCGTTGCTCACGAGAGTGATGGAGAAGGGTTTGGTCTTAATCATGTCGAATCGCCAGAACCCACGAATTAAACTTTGCCGGATACCCCTTCCACTTTAACAAGACCTGCTTGTTGCGCCCTCGGCCCTTGGTCTGTAAAACGCGTTCGATCTTAAACGTCCGAGGTAGCGCGACCGGTGTAAAATATGCCGTCTATGGCTTCTCCGGCCAGATCCTTCAACTTATATACCACTGGCCGACCGCGCACCACCTCGGCTATCCGAAATATTTCGTCCGTCCAATTGTGCTCGTAGCCCTTGTCGAATTTCATTTTTTCTTTAGAGATGCGCACGTGATCGCCCACGGAAAATCTGAGTTTCCCTGCGCGAGGTAGGGTCCTATTTCCATAGAGATTGCGGTACACTCGTAAAATGTTAGATTCGTTCACGTCCTTCGGAGCCATTTTTATGGACCTGTGATGCGAGCTATTGTACGACTCGAGTAAGGCCGGAAGGACCTCCAGGTATCTGTAACTGTTTTTGTGCGTGAAATACCTCCACATCTTGGTTTTTAAGGTGCGGTTGAAGCGCTCCACGACGCTGGCTTTAACGTTATTTTTGGTTGTGTAATGTTTCACGTCGTGTTTCTTCAGAAAGTCGCGAAAAGTCTTGTTGGTAAACTCGGTTCCCTTGTCCGTTTGGAGGACCCTGGGGACGCGTTGGGAGAATATGGAGCGAAACGCTTGCGCAACCTCGGTACCCAGCTTCGATTTCAGGGGTACGGCCCAAGCATATTTGGAAAATACGTCGATAACGGTCGGAATGTACACGTAAGGTTTGTTATGTTCCCTTACGCTGTTCATGACGTTTAGATCGGCCTCCCAAAGATCGTCCATATTCGTCACGTGATATTATCTGGTGGGGAACCGCTTTCTGACCGGTTTGTGCAGAGTGTAACTGTCCTGGGTTTGAAGGAAGGACTCGATGTTCGCCTTAGACGCACCCGTGGCCTTTCGAAGGGGCTTGACCGTACCCAAACCGGCATAGTGTTGCGGTTTGGCATAGTATCGCCTTAGCGCCTTCCATTCCTTCATGCTTTACTTGTACAGGGGTTGCCAGACGCGTTTGCGAAAATGGTACGACGCGGAAGGCGATTTCGATTTCTTTTTCGGAGTGGCAGGGTTTGCCCTCTTCTTTTTGCGAGGCGAGAGGAGGTTGACCTTTATGGTTCCGGGTTCGACCTCCTGCTTCACCGGCGCGCGTTCGTACACGTCTTCGTAATCGTCGTCGTCGTCGTCGTCGCCGAGGAGGGGCTTTCTGACTTGTGCCACGAGATCGAGGTAGTTGTCCAATTTATGTTTTACGAGCCGCCACTTTTCGTCGGCAGAGAGCTTTGCGCTCTGCAGGTTCTGAATTTCTTTAGCCAATCTGGATATGGTGCGGTCTATAGCGTGAAACTTATCGACGGTCTTGGGTTGCGGTGCAACGAGGATCTGCCTGCCGTACTTCATCCTGTTAATTTCGACACTAGCGTGCCGCCAAGCGAAGCCAAGACGGGTAGGAGAAATGCCGGCAAAAAACCTCCTTTTTGAACCAAGATGCTCTTCTTCTTCTTCAGAGGAACCCGTTTATCCGTCAACTTCCTCCAAGAAGCCTTGTGCTTCTTTAGGCGCCCCAAGCACTTTGCTGGAAGTTGCACGTGACCTCTGCACACGTTGAGCATACATTCGCTAATGGCCTTGATCAGATCGCCATCGGCATTTTTTAACAACTTTTTGCGCAGAGGGGCCTTCGCCTTGGCCAGAGCCGTCAAATTACCGTGCTGTCTCGCTATGCGAGGACTGGTCAGCGTCGCAAGCCTTAACCTACCTCTAGCCATGCTTGCGCGATAATGACATTCGCTCCCAAAGCGGTACTTTTTATTTAAAATCAATGGCTTCAGTTCGGTAAGACCCTGCCGTGATAATATAGAACGAAACCAACCCGAGTCCGCTCGGCGGTCTCAGTTGGGTACGAAATAAGAGAGGTTTTCCCCCGGCAGCACGCCGGTTCGATACCTGTATCGGGCGGGCGTGTACTGAGTGCAGTCCAACACGAGATACCCGTGAGGGCGTTCGGTGGCCTTCTCCAAGGCCTCCAAGAGAAACCTAGAGTTCCTGGGTTCGATCTGCTGGCACAGTCTCTCGATCTGCATCTTGTCCCGGTTGTTCTTGAAGACCACGACGTAGTTTGCATTCAGAGAGATGTTGCGATATTTCTGACCCTGCGGAAACACGTTCTGCAGGATGTAGACGATGCCGAAGCGCTTGTGATGGGAGTCTCTGGTGAAAAAATTGGACACGTCCTTCCCGCCACCCTCCAGCATCAGATCGTCGAGGACGACGAGGTCGTTCTCGCCCACCGAAGCAAGTTCGGGTATGCCCGCGTGGGTCTCGCAACGCAGAGCCGACGGTTCCAGTCTCGGCGAATACTCCGGAGGGTGGCATCACAGCACCCTCCTGGAGCGCACGTCGAACATCCGGTGCGCGTGGCGTAAAAGGTTTTTCACGAAGGTCGACTTCCCGCAGCGCGACGGCCCCGCCACGAACATCGTGCTGGGAAACTCGAATCGCCCCAGGTCCCGGGGACCGGGCATCGTCTCCTCAGGAGCCCCCGGTTCGAAATGACTTTGGCGCGGCTCTAGACGTCTCATTTATGCGTTCCTCTTGAACCCGTAGGGATAGGAATCGTGATCGCCGGCGAGAACGCGCTTGTTGACCACCATCCTAAACGTCTTCGAGCTGGGTTCGGTGACGACCGTCCAAGACGGTTTCCGCGAAATCTGCGTGCCCGCCAGCTTCACCGCACGGTCGTTGTCCCTCAGCACCACGTCGCGAATCACCTCGGCGTTCACCAGCTCCAGGTTGCCCGAATTGAGCGTGATCCCCTTCACCTTGCACACAGAGAAGGTCTTGCCCGTCTCGGGGCAAACGATCTCCATGCAGTAGCTCTTGGGCCCCGCGGAAGCGAACCGGGCGATGTAAGAGCCCCGCCCGTACTTCTACAGCTCGTCCGTCATGTCCCCCAGGAGGCGTCCAACGGACGGCGTCCAGTCACCCGGAGCGGCGGCGACGACGACGGAATCGGTGTCGAAGTAGCATACCCGTTCTCCCAGCCTCTTGAGGTAGGAGTAGAGCACCAGGCGCGCGTGAGTCGTGGTGTAGGCCGCCAGGACAGCGTTGGCGGTGGGGTTGACCTTGCGGTGCTGCTCGCAGTACCTCCACACCGCGTACATGATCCGGTCGGTGACGGGCACGTAGGTCTGCACTTCCACGCCAGGGTCGTTGAGCAGCTCCAGGAGGCGGTCGTACCGGTCCACCAGCTCGCACGTGGGGAGGTTTTCCCTCTGCCCCAGTTTGCCCCAGAAGCTGTTGAGCATCAGCTTGGCCAGCTCCCGCCTGCCGGGGTGGTGGCGACGGCCTGGGGATCCAGGGCGACGCCTTCGTGTTCGAAGAATTGCTCCACGTATTGCTGCTTTGCGGCAGGGTCCTCGCAATCCGAGGGCCATCCGGAGGCTTCGGTCTTGATCTTCAAGAACTGATTCACGTAGTCCTCGAAGAGACCCTTGGCTCCGGTGGTCGGTTCGTGCCGCACCATGTCGTACTCCCAGATCTCGTGGACCCGGAGGAGGCGGTACCCCTCCTCCAGGGCGACCTTCATCTCGTCGACCACCCAGGTACCCAACAACGCCCTCTCGCGCTTACCGTGGTGGCACTTGTCTTGGTTCTCCGCCTCCGCACAAGCGCGGCATAGCGGGAACATGAGCTTGCCGCCGATGCGCGCCCGTAGCACCGGGTGGTACAGGTGTTGCGGCGGTAGAACCTCGCACTTCACCAAACCGCCCCCACGTCTTCCAAGCGTGGGAATCGATCCACGTGGATCTTGGGATGGCCCGCGGGGTATGGCTTCGTCTTGTTCACGAACGGGGACAGGCTGCATACGTCGTAGTAGTAGATCTTGCTGTCCCCCTTCGCCTCGCAGTACGTCTTGGTTCAGTTGGTGCGACCTCCGTAGAAGGCGTCTCTGGGGTTCAGGGGTTCCGGTACCGCAAAGTCCCTTGCGTGGCGCGCGAGGTCCTGGTTGGCCTCCATCGCGGCGTTGAACTCGCACTCCCACATTTCCACCACGGCGTAGCCGGCGGCCTTGATCTTGGCCGTGACCTTCTCGGTGCTCTCTAACCTGGAGGTCATGGTTTCGTGTCCCGAGTTGTATATCACCGCATGCGATTGTGAAAGCACCGCCTGCAGCCGTGGTAATAGCAGCCGTGGAAAAAGTACGCGGTTTTTTCAGCCTCTCTGTACCCGTCCACCTTGTGCCCCACGATTTTAACTTCGCGTCCTCGCATGGCGTGCTGGATGACGATGCGGTTTTGCATCTCTAGCCAAGTTAGTCATATGCATGCGGCGCGAGACTGCCGGTCCGCTAGTCGATACCCGCCCGCTGGCAGGAGGGCAATTTTTTAAGCGGCATGAAGAGCTTTCTATACACGCACATGCACGCCTGCGCGATGGTGACGCATTCTCTGAACGGGTCTATTCCGTTCTCGTGCAAGAATTCCCTTCTGAATTTGGAAACTCCCTGACTGAGTAGAAATACGTCCATCTTGCAATACGCCACCATTTCCGCCCTCATGTCGAAGACATACCCGGAGGACGCCTTTTCTTCGTGTCACTGCTCGAAGGCTTTCCGACCCTCCGCCGACATGCCCTTCGGGCAGTAATGCCTTTTGTCGGGAATCGAACCCACGTACTGCTCGTTTTCCTTCGTGTTAAACAGGTACGGGAAATAACCTTTGCATTCCTTCAATCCGAAGGTCTTGGAAAAGCGGGAGAGTGGCATGGGTATGAAGTTGAGCGAGTCTAGAAATGTGACGTCACCGTACCTCATCCTGTAGATCTTGCTTCCGTTCATGATGAGCTCCGGCGCCCAGTCTAAGTGCGCCACCATGTACTTTAATAAAAACTGCCCGTCGTAAGCTCTGAGGTTATGCGCCACGACGTAGACGTCCCAGGCTTCGAACCTCGCCTGCGCGATGTGCTCGAAAAGCTGCTTCACGGGCTCGTCCATAAACACCCATTCTTTGCAACCTCATTCGGTACAGTATGCCGTCTTGTGTCGTTCGTCGATGCAGTGCGGGCAGGCTTGGTACAACACGCACAAGTTAGGTACATGCTCGTATGTGTCCTTTTTGCCGGTATATGGAATGTTTTGCGTGCATTCAAAGTCGATAAACATAAACACGTACCGGTTTGTTTTGTTCTTTGCGGCATACGGCTGCATATAGCACATGTGGTTAGAATTCACGTGTTTCTTGCAATGATAGCAGTACTTTTCCCCGCACTCGTGCGCGGTTTTTCTGTGCCTCGCATTCACGAGCTTATTGCAAGACGTGCACACCTTTTCTACATCGCACACCGACAGCGCCTTTGGGTAAAAAAACTCCTTTCTTTGCGTGGTTTGCAAAGCATGTCGGCCCCTTAAAATCTCTGTTGCACCCGGCGCAGCGTATGTAGGCGTCAAATCGCGCATCGCACTGCTGATGGCATTTAGTACACCTGGCGTCGCACCTATGAAATTCTTTTTTGTGTGCCGAGGGATAATGACACCGGCGGCAATACCATTTGCATTTAAAGCACTTGTGAAGGTTCACGATAGCATTAAAGTGCCCGGCGTGGAGCATGACGTCGATGTATTTATCGCATTTCTTATCCGACGCGTACAGCACGTGCTTCCCCGTATGATCGCCAAACACCGTCACAGCGTAGCCCTTTAACGCAGCGTCAAAGCGTCTGACGTCATCTATCGTACAGCTGTCGCGGCCTTGACCGATGTCTGCACACAAGGCTACGGCCTTGGATTTTTGCAGATAGTCGGAGCGCGTCATCGTTTTATAGTTGACGTCGCGATCCACTTTGGCTTTAACTACAACAATGGCTCTTGCTAAACACAAGTTGTCTTTGTTGGCTATTTCGACAATGCCTTTATTGTCCCTACAGGCATCGCAAGGTTGGTGGCACGAACCCGAGACCTCCTTGGTCCACACCAACGTTACATGAAGAGGCCCACTTAGCAAGAATTGTTGGTTACTTTGCATTACTTTTTCGATGCTTCCAACAATGACATCCGCATTCAATTGCTCTACGCGCCTTACGCTTATATTGAAGGCTTTAGACGCCTCCTTTTCGTCTGTTATGGATATGCCTAAATATCCGGGTTCGTTTTTTAACAGGTTCTCTTTCGCAAAGTTTAGAATATCGTTAAACAAATGCGATACCCATTGCTCCGGGTTAACATCTCTGGGAACCGCGTTTACGGTAATTTGAGACTCTGTAAAGCTGGAGAAAAGCCTTGGCAGCATTCTCTGCTTGTGTCCTATAATTTCGAACGTAGGCTGCAAGGTGTCATCGCGACTTCCCCCGGGTTGCGGCTCCATCTTATCGGCCGAATGCACCGATCGCTCTTTACCTGCAAAGTGCTGCTGCTATTTTGTTTTTATTTTAAACTATTTTTCTCGGCTTTAACACTCTGGGAACAACTGCTGCGGCGTATGTTCTGCTATCACTAGGGCGATGGTCAATAGCGATCGATGAAGACACCCTCACATGTGCGCGTATTGCTCTAAAACTTATATCACGTCAAATAGCACGATTTTTTTTAGCAAAATCCGCTATCGCTCCCGTTTCTCACTACCGCCGGCTGCTCTTGGCACTGGGTTTTTATAAGTTCGCTTATCGCAACCGCTGTTTCAGCATGCGCGTCGAGTTAAATTCCTCATTAAAAATCCTGACGCCTTATTTCGCCACAACTTGTCAAGTTGTAAACGCAGTCATTTCCGGTCACACCATCCATCCATCCACCGCTGCACTTTTCCCTACCATCGACCATAAAACCTCATTTAAAAGATTTTCTCGCTGACGAGCATCCGTTCGCAACTCTTTAAACGCCGCTGCTTTGTCAGCATCCGTTCCCACGGTCTTTTAACCGTGGCTGCCATTTTGAAACACACATCGACTGCTTTATCAGCACACGGTCATTCACGTACTGTTGCATGTTGCGTGTGGAGTTAAAACAGTACCCTGCCTCAACTTCAACATCAGTGTCAAATATTTAAAACTATCAGTGTCGTGTGTAGTGTTTTTTGTGTTGTGCTGTGCATACGTGTTATGTAAAATGTAACAATTAAATAGAATCAACAGATACTTCCTTTCTAAGGAGTAACACCAACTGCAGAATAAAAAATTCTGAAGTGTTACATTCGTATCACCTTTACCCTCTATCTCTTATAGGTGAGTACGAAAGTTTATTTTCATATCCACTTAATTTTAATCCAGATAAACTTTTCGGGAAATAGCTGCATTACACATCCGTTATACATACAAAGGGACGCTATACACTGGTCTTAAAATTCTAAATTCTTTCCATGAACATGGCGAGCAAGAACTGAAAAGCGACATGACTTTAAAAGAATGGCTAAGCATTGAACAATTCGAACCATTTATAACAGATATCTCGGAAATGGCTTACGTCCCAAAAAAAGTTATTTCAAATAAATTGTGTGTTTTTAAAGAGATCTAAACTTTTTGTATTGTATGTTTTCCTCAATCCTTAGCAGTTATACAAGATCATAGAAAATTTCTTCCGAATCAAGAGGACTTCACAGGCTATTTTCACAAAATTCAAGATATACATTTTATTTTTCATATAAATGTCTTTAATATATGGTGTTGTAATTAAAATCGTCAGAGACAGTTTTAGAAAATAAAACATTTCGGAAAATAGTTCATGTAAAGGGTAGTTTGGGGTGGAGGGACTTTCTTGAACATCTCTGTGTCGGATCTTTGGAAGGTACTCAACCTAAATACCAAGTTTAGTATTTATCCGACTTTTCATTTTTAGTTATGCTGCTCTGACACATACACACAGACACACACACACGCAGAATTTTCTAAAAATGTTTTTTATTCAGGAGACCTCAAAACAAGTATTTAGTTTTCCAGTGAAATCTCAATATTGAATATTTGGATGCAATGCATACCTCCTCTACCTACTATTTACGTGGTAGAGAGAGTAGAAATAGCAACCTCTTCAGCAATGGTGTTTATTCACGAGAAACATAGGCGTAAAAGTTGAAAATATAGATCGGTGCACGCTAAATTTATAAAAAATCTGTATTCCTGGTTTCCTTAAGAAATAAATGCACAATTTGTAACAAGAAAATTTTGATACAGCAACTTAGTTCTTTCGAAATCTTTGGAAAACCGTATCTTTATTTTTTTTCGGTACCCAAATTTAACAATTTCTTAAAACAACTTGTAAAATTGTATATAAAACACTGTAGGGAAGTTTATACTAATGTGCATGTGAATGTTTATAGGATGCACAGGTTCACAGTTGTCCAGCTTAACAATATAAAAGGTTTTAGAACGAATAGCAAATTACTAAAAGCCCCTAAATCAATATTATTAAATGCAGTTGTGAAAAATATTACAGCTATGATTAATAAATTCTGGGATTACGAGAAATTTGTTAATATTGGTTCAAACTTATATAGTTCCTTAATCGTTTTAAAATTGCAAGAATAGTGAGTATAGCTAGCTCGAAACTTAGCGTTGTTGTCACAAATTTGATGATTATACATGTGATAACTATGGTATTTTTCACCGAAAGTAATTCCCTCTATTCTCACTATGAAGGTTAATTACTTTGTCGAAATCTGATTTAAAGATACGGCTAGTTTAGTATTTCTTGGAAGGCATAAATGTAATGACAAGGATTTAAAGCAACTAATAAAAGAACTTCCATTTTCGCAATCCGTTATATAAAATTAATGCAAAAAACTTATGCCAAAAACGTATTGCCATGAAAAACAAATAAACAATACCTCTAAACGAAAAGGAATATGAACATGAAATAAGCCGACAAGCTATCACAGCTGTGTCTGTGTCTGTGTTTGGCCATCATACGGGAAGCACGTGCTGTACACTTCGTGCAATCTGCGCGCTAGCATGAAACCTGGCCGTGGGAACCATGCTGACACAGCGCGACCCAGCTTGCCTGTGTGCTAACTTTCAACATGCACTTCCCAGTACACCAACTTTCAACATGCATTGCCCTAACAAACAACGTGCAATTTATGCCTTATCAAGTGGTATCGTTACTATTAAATGTGTGTGTGTGCCTATTTAATTTTTATTTTATTTTGCACTGCACACTTTTGTGTTAAAATATATATATACATTTTCAGTTTTGTGATTGTGTGGATTTTGTTTGTTAATTTTTTTATACGCTACTATTATAGTGTGTGTGCCTATTTAATTTTTTAAAAGCCCGAAAAATGAAAAGAGTTGGTGAGCGAATGTATGTGTGTGAATGTGTGTGTGTGTGTGTGTGCGAGTATGTGCCTAGTATCCGTGCACCGCCAAGGCAAAACTTCATCATTTGCCTACCGGGCAGGAACAACCACGAAAATTAGAAAGGGCTTCGTCAACCACTACAGCAAACGCCTACCAACCAGGGAAAACCTATGAAAAAGCAGAAACAGCTTGCATTCGTCTACCAACCAGAGAAAACCCCGAAACACTAGTTATTTAAAATTGCTGATGAGTTCTGGAGAGGCTTTTGCAAATCTTGTTGGTAGCAAAACTTACCTTTTCCATCACCTCCAACATACCCCACTCCCACACCTTTTTCTTTCCACCAATCATAATCTCTCTTATTCTTACCAATCAACAACTTTCATTTGTTCCTTTCCACCAATAACATCACTTCTTATTCCCACCAATCACAACTTCACACGTCACTTTCTGTTATACTTTTTATCCCTCGTTCGCCATCTTTTCCCTCTTTCAGTCCCAACCTCCGCACAGACAACACCACGCCGCTCCGCTCCTCTCCATCACGTGTCCTCCATACTCTTTTAACTTCCTTGCTTCATCTTCAACCCGAATTAACGAACCAATCACATTTCGTCTTATTTTTACCAATCAAATCACTCCACGTCACTTCCTGTTTTTCCTTCATCTTTTCCTAATCCTCAATTCTATCTCCTCGTCACCATCTGTTTCGTTCGACATCTTTCGCATGTTGACCCTAACCTCAAACCTCTTCGTCCCTCCACTTCTTGCCTCCGCCATCTTGTTTAGTTCCCATTTTCACCACCACGCCACCGCCATCTTAGTTTAAGCTCTCCACGTTTACCTCATATTTTAACCTCAACTTCATACCTCCGCCATCTTATTTAGTTCCCATTTTTATCACCGCGCCTCTCATCTCCGAACCAGATTGCCGGCAAGAACAGATCTCGTTCATTCACACCTCGACGGTTGACTCGACAGCAGCTACTGTGAACACCTACGTCGTACACGTTTTTGACCGCTTTCGACCGGCTATGAGAACTCTGCTCCTACGTACGCTAGCGACCATTACGATGGTACAGTACCAGGTTTTTGGTATAGTTAAATTACGTCTGTGCAAAGGGCGTCTGTACCGCTTTAAAAAACCTAGGTATATCAGTGCGTAGTGATGTTGGTTGATCTTAAAGCTGGTTAAGCATTTTCAAAAACAGTTTGCTTTTATTTTTTTCGCGTCGCGTGAAGCTGCTGCGCTTTTGGTAACGCATCAACACCAGTAACAGGTAAGTACCACACGCATAATTATTTTTCGGACCTGCTTGGCGTAGGAATATATCCTTTCGTGTTTTGGTACTGTGACCTCAAATCTCCTTACCCTCCTCTTGCGTCCGCCATCTTGTTTAGTTCTCACCGCATCTCCTTGTCGCCCACCCTCCGCCATTTTTAGTTCCCACTATTTTAACGTCAAAATCTGCTCTTCTAAGCTCTTGCTACCGCCATCTTCTTTTAGTTCCCATTCTCACCACCGCGTCTCCTTGCCCCCACCTCTTGCAGCCGCCATGTTCACCACTAACCTCGAAATTTCCTCGTCCTTAAACCTCTTGTCTCAACCATCTTGTTTAGTTCCCATTTTCACCACCGCATCTCATATCGCCCCATCTCTCTATCCACTCAAGAAAACCACCATCCAACGTTCAAAAATTGCTGATGAGTTCTCGACAGGCTTTTGCAAATCTTGTTGCTAGCAAAACTTACCTTTCCCATCACCTCCAACATACCCCACTCCCACACCTTTTTCTTTCCACCAATCATAATCTCTCTTATTCTTACCAATCAACAACTTTCATTTGCTCCTTTCCACCAATAACATCACTTCTTATTCCCACCAATCACAACTTCACACGTCACTTTCTGTTATACTTTTTATCCCTCGCTCGCCATCTTTTCCCTCTTTCAGTCCCCACCTCCGCAACACACAACACCTCGCCACCCAGCTCCTATCCATCACGTGTCCTCCATACTCTTTCATCTTCCTTCCTTCATCTTCCACCCAAATTAACCAAACAATCACATTTCGTCTTATTTTTACCAATCAAAACACTCCACGTCACTTCCTGTTTTTCCTTCATCTTTCCCTAATCCTCAATTCTTTTAACTCGTCCCGGATGAACCCATCACCTCCAACATACCCCACTCCCACACCTTTTTCTTTCCACCAATCATAATCTCTCTTATTCTTACCAATCAACAACTTTCATTTGCTCCTTTCCATCAATAACATCACTTCTTATTCCCACCAATCACAACTTCACACGTCACTTTCTGTTATACTTTTTATCCCTCGCTCGCCATCTTTTCCCTCTTTCAGTCCCCACCTCCGCACACACAACACCTCGCCACCCAGCTCCTCTCCATCACGTGTCCTCCATACTCTTTCATCTTCCTTCCTTCATCTTCCACCCAAATTAACCAAACAATCACATTTCGTCTTATTTTTACCAATCAGAACACTCCACGTCACTTCCTGTTTTTCCTTCATCTTTCCCTAATCCTCAATTCTTTTAACTCGTCCCGGATGAACCCATCACCTCCAACATACCCCACTCCCACACCTTTTTCTTTCCACCAATCATAATCTCTCTTATTCTTACCAATCAACAACTTTCATTTGCTCCTTTCCATCAATAACATCACTTCTTATTCCCACCAATCACAACTTCACACGTCACTTTCTGTTATACTTTTTATCCCTCGTTCGCCATCTTTTCCCTCTTTCAGTCCCGACCTCCACACAGACAACACCTCGCCACCCCGCTCCTCTCCATCACGTGTCCTCCTTCCTTCATCTTCCACCCGAATTATTTTTACCAATCAAAACACTCCACGTCACTTCCTGTTTTTCGTTCATCTTTCCTTAATCCTCAATTCTTTTAGCTCGTCCCGGATGAACCAATTGCAATAACGATAATCCTTCCGCTCATGGCGCTTTTCAAACTTGCCGCCGTGCGACACGCAGCGACACTAGCGACACTAGCGCCCCTAGCGGCAGGATTATCGTTAATCCAATAAGTCATCCGGGACTTATACTACTCAAGACAAGACCGCATGTGCATAACAGAAGCAGTTAATGCAAAGAATTGTCAATCCTTAAGAAAATCCACGATATTGAGGTCCATTTCTATTAAAATTTCACACATTTAAAATATTTACGTGACTGGTAAAACGTATGCATTGAATTTTATGCGAACAGTCTGTGAAATCCTCTTTATTCTGAATACATTTTGTGTACTTCTGTATAACTGGTATGCCATAAGCGAAGAGACAAAAAAGTACTGCATAAAAATCTAGATTTTAGGTGAAATAAAATCTTTGTAGTACTAACCATTTCCGAGATATTCGTTGTTATTGGTTTGAATTTTCTAATGTTTACGGTTACTATCACATACCTAGTAGATGAGGTATTACATTCCATCCCAAAAAAATGCAATGTTGAGATTTCACCGGAAGTAGTTTTTGAGATCCCTGAATCCAAAATAAAGTATTTTTAGAAAAAGGCCCGTGCGCATGTGTATGTGTGTATATGGTGTATGTATGTGTATGTGAGAGAGAGAGAGAGAGAGAGAGAGAGAGAGAGAGAGAGAGAGAAAGTTGGGTAAATACCAGACTTGGTATTTGAGTTCAGTATCTTTCAAAGGTAGGAAAAAAGATTTTCAAGATATTAAGAACATCTGCTACTTCCACGATTTCTGGATTTACTTAGCCCCATTGTACCCAGTACGCACTTCGGGTTTAGACCTTCATTCTCGTGCCCACAACAGCTAAATCAAATGGTGCACAGCATCCTGGATATGTTCAAAAATAAGCAGACTTGTCTGTCATCTCATACGTTTTTCAGAATCATACAATCATATCCCTCAAACAGATCATTTACAGTGAAACACACGAATGCAACTTCCCAAGCTAGAAGCTTAAAACGTGTACCATAAGGAAGTGTACTTGGGCCGTGCACTTAGCTAGAGAAAACTTTTGTCTCAGATTTTTCTAAAGACGACAGCCTAACGATTGCACAATCTGCAGATGGTGCTGCGGTCCTTTGTAGAGATACTTATTTGAAATCAGCAACAAAAATTGCAGCAGTTTTTAATCGTGGTGGATGAATAGTGTAGCAAGTGGAAAGTAAAAATCAATCCCAAAAGATAATATGTTGTAGATTTCACCTACAAACAGAAAATTCAGTATCAATCTGTCACTCTTCAGAGTGAGGAAAATTTGCATGCTGAATCAATGAGATACCTAAGATTACATTTGGAACGCCAAACTAAACTGGAGAGTCCACATAAATAATTTAATTCGAAAACTCCGTAACAGACTCTATAAAATAAAACACCTCATCAAAGGTTCTTTTCCTTTGCCACTTTACCTAAAAAGAATAATATACTTATCTTTGATTAGAGCTATATGGATGTGCAATATCGGGATCTGCATCTAACTGCCAAACAAAAAGAGTTCAAACTATACAGAATCAGTCACTTCGACTTATAGCGGAAGCACCGTGGCACGTCCGCAATGATAAATGAACAGGGAACTAAAAGTACCCACTGTGGAATCTACAATGTTGTTGATTCCACGGTATTATGCACGTCTTTACCATTCATGGAGGACCATCTAAACAATTTGCTGAACAATATTCCAGCCCAACTTTCAACTAAGAAGACTAAACAGAAAGAGACATACCGACCTCTTGACATGTAAATGACAATCCCGGTTTCCCTATGAGCTTGGAAACAAAATAGGGCTGCTACCTCAAAATGCGTGACTTTGTATAATACCCAACTGTGTTCATGATGATCACAATTGTATTGTACATTGTTGTATTATATGGTAACGTATCATGTGAATTTCGTCCTCCGTGGTATAGTGGTTATCATGCTAGCCTCTAGTTCCCGTAGTCGCGGGTTCAAACCCGGCGGAGGGCGATGGATTTTTTTTCGGGCGTAAAAATCCTTAGCATGGCTTCCTTCGGAAGGGAAGTTAAGCCGGTGGTCCCGTATCGTAAATTACGGCACGTAAAAGAACCTCTCAAGCCTGATAAAGAGGCCTCGGAGCAAAATGACCGGTCTTTCACGCCCAATATAGAATGGGACGCTAACGGCCACAACAGTCAAAGAGCGTCCATAAATAAAGCTCAATTTAATTTTGTATCATGTGAATCTATAAACCTGGCAGCTAAAAAGAATAGGGCTGTGCTGTCCAACTTTCTTATGTGCTCGTGTATATTTCACTCATGCCTAAAGAGTTGCGGAAGCCGCCGCCATCACAACCACTATATTATTACTATTATTATTGCTTACTACTGCTACGCTTATATTTACAACTTACATAATTAATATGAAGTTTGGCACTGCATGTTCGCTGTAATTTCAGAAAAATCTGGTGTGTAGCTAGAACAAGCTGTCCTTAATGCATCATCTAGATGTGAGTCTGTCAGGCTGGATTGGTATTTATTCTTAATCATGCTCATAGATGAAAATGTGACCTCGCAAAAATATGTCGCCAAAACAATAATAAGTTTTCAAAGTAACACTACCGATATTTATTCCTGTACACCAGAGTCCAGAATTTGCTTGAAGTTGCTAAACATGATTTAAAAGATACACATTCTTGAAGATTTAAAGTTTCCATTTCTAATTCTTCAAGGTTACAACTTCCGAAGATCTCACATATCCTCCAGGTTTAGTAATGTGGACTGAGGCGAATGGATTAATGATAAACATAATGCACTGGTTCAAGTGTTGAAAGCTGGCTAAACCTGTTAGTAAATTTTGTGACTAGGATTTAAAGATGCTGGGCAAAAGATAGAACATCACATTCACCGACATTTACGGCTTCCATAATTGATTTCAAAGTTGGAAAGTGTGATAGGGAATTTTTTTTCTAACGCTTAGTTTCCTTTGAAAGGCATTTACAGTACTTATCATGACTGAAATGTTGTAATTTTCCCTTGCTATTCGAGTTTTAGCTCATTTAATTTTGAGATGCTATCTACCAAGAAACCTAAATCTAGGAGTCATGGTATTTCATCAAGTTCTTCACAATATTGCCCCGGAGATGAATACAGAAAATCTCTTATCTCTTCCAGAAGACTGCAGAATCGTTTCAGTTTTCCCCCTACTAGGCCAACTTACGTCGAATGAAGAATTATGTCGCCATGCTCAGAATCTGATATATTCAAAAGATTTCTGAACAATCGGTGACGTGAAGATGATCTGATGTACTTTACTTTTATACGAGTTACAACTTTCATGGTTGAAGTTCAAAACCTTCACGCATAAAGCTTCCTGGTGGATAATACAGTGATAACAAATAACTTGAAAATGAATCCTCTTTAGCACAAGGAGCAAAAATCCCATTATTCTTTCTTTAGTCATTGAAAGCGCCCCATTTGTTGTTATAGCAACAAGGAGAGTGAAATGTTACTTACCTTTCGCAAATATCTGGATTGGATTAAATATTTCTTCTCTTCTAGTACATTCATGAAGTGGCAGGTGTTTTACTAGCTCCTCCTTAACCGTAAAACATGAAAGACTATTCTAATAAACGCAACCGTACAATGTCGGAAATATCAGTTCTTTCATCAAACTGAAGCGAAAAATATTCACACGATTGCAGGTCCTGATATAATCGAGATTCTAAATTCTTAGAAATGTGTTCAACACGTTTAGCAACAGCTTGGATTGGATTGGATTGGATTTATTCAAAAAATTTGGCCTGGTGCCGGTACATTGGGCCCGGCTTACAGGCATTAATTTACATGGTTTATAATTTACATATTTTACATTCGATGATTTAAATATATACACAAGATCCATACGGTGGCCAGCATTAGGCCACCGAGAACAATCTCAGTCTGTACTTTTTAGGTGGTTCATGTTCTAGTTTGTTTTGAAAAGTGTTTTTTTTTCAATATATACATATGTACACACACACACACACACACACACAGACGCACACACACACACATACCTGGCCATGCCTAACACGTCCCAGTTCAACCACACGGACTCACACGAATTATTTACACTGCACTACTTACACTTTGTACACTATTTACAGTCCACGGTTTTGCTGTGCGGCAGCGTTTGGTGAGACAATTAAAGTCCTTTTATAGAAGACATAGGTGATTTGTGATCATCGAACAGAGATTCCGCGGCACTGATCATTGCTTATTTAACTACCTCCCCGTCACTGAAAGGTTTTGTTTTTTCCTCGCTAAAACATAACAGACTTTGTAAGCGTCCATTGTCACATTATTATTTTGCTGAATTGGCTTTGTAAACACGCTTTGTTGTAATGTTAATTTAGATTTTAAGTCTCTAACTTTGTGTTTTCGTAATCCAGAATGAACAGGAAAATCACTATTAAAGTTTGCGTGATCTGTCGAAAAATGACGTTCTACATTACTTTTCACACTACTGTTACACAATAAGCACACGGGTTTTCCTCTGAATTTGACAAAACAATATTGCTCTTCCTATTCACTGTTAAAATTGTAAGTTCTTTGTCTTTTAACCATATAAGAATAAAGCCATATTTAAGAATAATCGATCACAACACAACACGTAACTGAACCTACACGCACAAGCTCTCAAGTTATACTGGATGTTTGGTTCAAAAACTGACTGCTTCGCTCGCTACCGGTACAAACAACAATGTTCAAAAGAGCGAACTTATTGTTTGAAACAAAGCTTTGTTGGAATTAGCAACAATTGGGGTCTACTGTGTATTTGTTATGGAAAATAATGAGTACAGCTTTGACTGAACAAAAATAAGATTCATGGATAGTTTTGTCCTGAAATTTGATTTAATATTAGAAATCGCGGAATAAAAATTTGCCTACGAAGGGCGCCAGGTTTACATCACGGGCGCCATGTAATCATAACCACCAATTGCGATGGTTTGAAACAGAGGGATGCAAGCACAGTAAAAGAACGATAAGTCCTATATCCTCACTCCCTGAGGATGCATCTACTTAATAGATTTGAAAGAAACCTGTTGTTGTTCACCAATGGCACTGGGGAACGCACAATGGCGTTGGGGAACAACGTAGTCCGCCTCCGTGGGTGTTCCCTGGACACAACACAGGCATGCTTCCCAAGCCAAAAAAGTTAAAGAGCACTTCTTAGTGCTATTTTGGAATGTCGGTGGAATTAATTAAAAGACAGCAGAGAATTGATGAAGATAAATTAAAAGATAAGATTATAAGAATATTAAAGACAGAGTTGATATAAAAAAAATGCCAAGGAAAACTGCAGTGGCCTTATTTAGGATGGCAACTGGCCACGATTGCCTCGCAGAACACCTTTACAAGATACGATGCCTACCCATGTACACTCTCTGTGAAGATGTCATCCTGAACAAACAACATCTCGCCAAATGCAAAGGCCTTAAAAGTGATAATTTACAGACTTTATATTGGGAAGCCAGAGGGAAAATGAAGCATGAAAGAAACCTAATAACGGGGCTCTTGATCTTGTAGATTTAGTATACAATGGGAATCTTTAGAAAGCAGGGACGCCCGATCTTACAGAGAGAGTTTCCCTTCCCACTCATTTCCACTCGTGCTGCCAAGAACTGGAACTTGATTGGTTTAGCTTGTCATTCTCTTAAAATATAGTAGGAAGGGTGAACCTATGAACCTTAGCTTTTAAGTGAATAGGTTGGGCTTCACTAGAGGAGAGCCAGTATACAGTTTATTTAACAAAGAGGACGAACGTGTCTCTCACATAATTTCAAATGCGAAGCACTGGGTAGGAAAAGATATGAACTGCTGGGTCTAATAAACCCAAATGATGATTTCCTTAAAGAAAACTTAGTTAACAAACTGTCCCTAATTAAAGAGACAGCACTATTTAAAACAATAGTGTTAGGAGGTGATATAATAAATCTTAGGTTTCAGTGTTAAGAGCAGTTACGATCCGACTCCATCGCTACGATAGTCAAGTCACTGTATAATAAAATTATCTGTTTTAAAAATGAAAAGATATTCAAGAAAATCTATCCACCCCAAACTACCATTTACATGGAAAATGTTTCGATGTTCGTGATTTTTGTATTTTATGTGGAATACAGTTCTTTCTCTGCTTATTGTAAATACGTAGTAGAGAAAGTAAAAGAAAGGGGGGGGGGAAGTTAGCATATAGCAAACGGCTTTAAATTTTTTTTCTCTCCCCCCCCTTGTACTTACAACGAAATGTGTAATGCAACACTACATACTTCTGCAAAGGTGTCTCTCGGCTGACATGAAGTAGATGGAAAAATTAGGTTTTGTGGGAATAGTTTTAAAGCCTTATAAGGTAAATGATATTGGTTAGAGAAAGTATTATGACAGTGACACATCACATGTTTTATATTCACTTTGGCCTCCAGTATCTCCCTTGTATTTACAACTTAATGTGTAATGAAACAGTTTTTGCAAAAGTTTATCTCGGTTAGCATGAAGCAGAAACAAGAATTAGCCTTTGTAAGAATCTGTTCGTACAAATGTGGGCAGAGAGAGTTGTGCGAATGCAACACATTTTCACGCACTGACACCGTTAATAACAATATAGCTAATGTTTCACACACCGGTTAATTCCGAGGACTTTGAATTCTTGATTTGGTAAGTAGCAAAGCAAATCAGCGATGCCCACTGAAAGTTCTGTTTTGAGGAGGCGGGTATTGGTGCAAGACTGCGATTCTGAAAGGAAATGGAAGGCGATTATAGCCAGAGACGCTGTGTTAATATGGACGTGGAATCTTAATGGTCTGGACAAACTCATCAAGAACAGCACCTAATAAAGACTCTCTTCAGACAACACGCCCACACATGCCACTGTGTCCAGACAAACGGCAATCTCTTCACGAGCTTAGGATCTCTGTAGCTTCTACACATCTGATGGTCTTTCGTCTGTTAACCATGCAAAAGCTTCGTCTTCTGAACAGGTCTCACATTAAAAAAAATAATCATCATCATAATCTGATGTGTTACATTCACATGACTTTCTCGATTCATTCTTCTTACAAAAGCTTACTGCTTTCTCTACTGATTACCTATAGTAAATATTGTATTCCAGCCAAAAATTTGATATCCGACATCGTTTAAGATGTTTACATGAATAAAAAAGTATATAAGTATCTAATTCTCTGTGGATAGCCCGTGAAGTTCCTTCATTCAATTGAATTTTGCATTATGTTATATATCTAGGAAACCTTAGAAGATAGATAAATGTGTTCTACAATAAAAATGTACAGTTCATTAAAATACATAATTTGTGTAAAATACACTTTTTTACTTTCTCTACTACGTATAGTAAGTAGGGGAAGTATTGCATTCCACCCAAGAATTCTATACCGAGATTTCACCAGAAGCACATGTTTTGAGGCTTCCTGAATCCAAAAAAGCATTTTTTAGAAAAAGGTCTGTGCGTCTGTGAACAGAATAACCTCAACAACGAAAAGTCGGATAAACACTAAACTTGGTATTTAGGTTCAGTATATCTCAAAGATACGACACAAAGATTTCCAAGAAAATCCCTCCACCCCAGACTACCCTTTACATGGAACATTTTTCGAAAACTTTGATTTTCTAAAAATTGTCTCTAATAATTTTGATTAAAATATTACATATTTAAGATATTTTCATGACAAATAAAACGTATATCTTGAATTTTCTGGGAATGTCCCTAAAAGTCCTTTTCTTTCTGAATAGCATTTCCATAACCGTAAGAGATAGACAACATTTTTCTACACAAAAAATGTAGATCTCGTTAAAACACACAATTTATGTCATACACATCTTTTTTTTTACGTACTGGAAATGCAAAGAGAATGGAATGTGCCACATAGCAATCAGCTCTTAAAATATTTGACTATCGCTTAAAACCTACCATATTCCCCTTGCATCTACATGAAAATTAGCAATAAGTTTGACATCTCGATATCTCGATTAACATGAAGCATATGGAGAATAAGCGTTTGTAAAAATAGTTTGTACAAGAGTAGAGAAAGTCATGTGAGTGTAACACATCAGATTTTTCATAATGTAAGCCGTTTTAAAAATATTCCATGACGTATGTATAAACAACAAACCTTCCTTAAGTTTCATCCGATGGATTATAGGGTATACGACGGAGGGGACACCTCGCTCACTGCGACCCATTGGAGATGTATTGCGGTTACCACCTCCCAGGAGGAAGGGATGAAGTGAATGAACCGCAGGTAGACAGAACAGAGACGCGCGGAAGTCCCCACTTCTGGAGCTGACCAGAGAGGGCGATTTTTTTTATTTTTTTTATTTATGGAGGCTCTTTAACTACTACGGTCGTTAGTGTCCCATTCTATATTGGACGTGAAAGACGGTAATTTTGCTCAGAGGCATCTTTATCAGGCTTGAAGTTCGTTTACGTGCCATAAATCTACGACCCGGGACCACCGGATTTATTTTCCTTACTAAGGAAGCCATGCTAAGGATTTTTACGCCCGAAAAAAATCCCTCGCCCTCTGCCGGGTTTGAACCCGCGACCTCGGGAACTAGAGGCTAGCACGGTACCACTAGTCCACGGGGGACGACAGAGAGGCCGATGAACGACCCGTTCAACCAAGCAGCCCTCTAGTGTCCGCGGAGAATACTCTTTCCTTTGAGCAAGTATCCGCGCCATCTGCCAGGCATAGCCATACGCCACCTAACCTAGAAGCATACCTCAAACATGAGAAGAAAACGGAATAAAAGGGAGAGGAAATCGCGGAAGATGAGAAACCAGCATTCGCCTACCGACCAGGGAAAACCACGAAAAAACCTAAACTCAGAGAGGGTGATCGACGGCAATCGAACCTGGTACCTCCCGAATGCGAGCCTCACACTAATCTCGTAATGATCTCGCTCGGTCATCCGACGATTATTTCAAACTTTGCGATTCTTGGATTTTTCTCCCTTTTTGTTGTTTCTATTGTGAGAGCTTGTTACCACGAATACCTAAACATTTGAATGCTGTTTCCGCATGTTGTAAGTAAACATTTCTTGCTTGGATTTAAACAATTCTCACATAAAAATATATCGTACGTAATGCGCATAGAAGAACTATCTCTTATATGAGACTACAATACAGATCCTTCGTTTTGATGCGTGGCATATTGCGGGGAATTGCTTGCCCTACACTGCGCTGTTTCTAACCGTTTCTGTTCCCCATCCACTTTCCCTACTCTCAGCTGTGACAGCTGATCAGTCAGCCCAAAGTCTTTGTACAGAAGTTAATATATTATGATACCACGTGTTTCAGCGTTGTAGTGTGTTAGTTCTACAATAATGTCAAAAGGCAGGTATACTTTAGCACCAGCAGCTTCGTCTGTGATTCCTAAGTGACAGCAAAGCCTTGTAGAGAAGTGACACGGCGATTTATAGACAGATTTACTGTTATTCTTGCGCCTCATAGAGAAGCTGTAGGTAGTCTTGTGAACAGATTTAGGGAAACGAGAACTATTATTGATAAGAAACCGAAACTAAAAGCCCGAGTTCTTATAGACGAAAAACTCGATGACTTCGGAGAAAAATTAGAAGGAATTTCTGAGAAAGCTTGCATAGGAATAAAAAATTCCGCAAACCTTGGTTTGGAATGTCACTAAACTTTTAAAATTAAAACCATATAAGACAACTGTTGTTTAGGAATCACAACCACGCGATAATGTGAGTAGAATTAATTTATGCAATTGGGTGTTGGATAATATGTCTAACGATTCGTGTTTAATTTTTTTTTTACGGAGGAATCATGGTTATATTTACATTGCCATAAAGAATTAACGAGTGTTAATACAGCATAATTTCCAACATCTTCTATACGAAGCTATGTGGTTAGTGTTATAATTTGTATGACAAATCTATGCGCTTGAATTGGACAGACTATGACTATCCGATTCCGCCAGCAAACAGCGTGCTTCCCGGTGCCAAGTAAATACTCGTTAGGCCGGCCACGCGTTCAAATGAAGGCTCTGTATATAACTGATATACACTATGTTTCCGAATTCCGGTCCCTTTCTTAAAGTTATGTCTCGTAGTTGTGCTCAGTGCAAAGGTTATGTGAGTTGTATGTTGCAGGGGTGGTACAAATTTTATTCAGCTATGAGTTTTGACTGTACACACATGTATACGTAAAGTGCAGTATATATTACCGGATGGGATGGCTCAGGCGGCGTCTGAGTTTCCGGGTTCGATTCCCGGTGATTGCCCACTGACCATGAGGTTTTTCATGGTTTTCCTCTGGTAGCCTCCATTTCCTCTCATTTCATCTCTCCCTTTCACGTTTCAGGTATGTCTTCGGATCCTGAGGTGTTGACGGTGTCGGGCAGATGGCGTAGTTGCTTGCGCATTCTAAGATTTCTACTCGTGAACGCGTTGTCTCGCCCGTTAGGATCGCTTCGTCGCCCTCTTTCGGGATTCTTCGCTTCTACTGGTGCGCGGGTGCTCAAACTGGAAAGATTAGAGACTTCTGCGCGTCTCTGTGAGCATGTCTGCCTGCGGACCTGCGACCTCCTAAGGTTCCTTCACCTAATCCTAAATCCTACAGTATGTATTATAGATATAAAGCTTCGCAGAGGGGAAGATGTTTCGAACTCGGAACCTCTTTGTTAGAAACCCGCAGCTCTAACAACTCGTACATAAAACAGAACTACGAGTATGGAGGTGCAAGCTACTACCTGACAGGTAATCTGTAATATTCAGACATGATTCATGACGGACGGGACCCATTATTATTATTATTATTATTATTAATATACTGTAATGTATAACAGTATATTACATTAGTATTCATATTATGAACATTATGATACTATACAAAGTATACAATTTTAATACACAAAAGTATGTCGATCAGATCGACATAACAACCAAAACCAAATCTTAGCACACCAAATACACTTAGCTCGTACGCTGTGACATTGTTACCAATGTCAGAACGCTTTTAAATAAAATAACTGAAACAGAAGCAAGTAGAAATTTAATGATAAAATAGAGATACTTTACTATCCTTGATGTCATTTGGGTTGCCTATTCGAACAAAGTGGACGGCGATTCGGTACTACTATTATGAATTGGTCATTGATAGAGAAAGCCATATAAGTGTAGCACATCAGGTTTTTACATATTACAACGGCTAAGGTAGCTGGTTTGTAATAAAGGACATAATTTTTGCCTTACCTTTCGGATCCTCCTCACATTAAGCTTACAGACTGAAACACAAATTATAATACAAAAGAAGCAAATCTGTAAATAGACTAATATTGTGTTTCAAAAGTTTGTGGTCAAATGTCCGCCTGCATTACTTTTGACATCCATATTTCTCGGCGAACGGTTACAGGAAGTGAAACATGAGGCCAGATATCATGTTAACATAGTAAATCGATATTCGGATATTATAACATTATATGATGGCAAACATAACAAAATAGTCAGTCGACTGCCTCTGTGGACGAGTGGTATTACTCTGGCTTCTCAACCAAGAGGTCCCGGGTTCGATTTCGGTTGGGGCGGAGAAATTTTCTTTAACCAGAATAATTCCCTATCCTCCGCAGAGTCTGGAAACGTGAATGTGTGTTGCATTGTAAAAAGTATTGAAAACCAGCTTAACAAACCCTGCAGTTCAGCGAGTAAAGCCACCACCACTTGTTTCTCAAGGAAAAGCCCTCGATACAACTATACAAAGGGGTTAAATAACTGAAACAATTAAAAACAAAACATTCAAGTATTATCACACTCCAACATACACATATTCGCTTAGGAAAGATCTAAACTTGCAGGATGAATATTTTGAAAGCGGCTAACGTTAGAAAAAAAATATTTGAGACTAGTATTACAAGAGAGACAGACAATTTATGAAGAAAAGTTTGCCAAAATATAATTTTTTTGCCAAATTATGAAAATATGAATAAAATATTCCAAGATGTTATGAAAAAAAATATTTGAGACTAGTATTACAAGAGAGACAGACAATTTATGAAGAAAAGTTTGCCAAAATATAATTTTTTTGCCAAATTATGAAAATATGAATAAAATATTCCAAGATGTTATGAAATACATGTTTTAAAGCCAAAACATCTTATACTTTAAGGGCAGGCTAACTTCATTAGTTAAAAATGCGCTTTGTAGATTTTTGACCAAATTTAATAATGAAATATCAAATGAAATTCAACAAATTACATCGAATTTATAGAGGTTGATCATTGTGAAACCCTTAAACTTAGAAACAAAGAAAAAGAAGTTAATGGTTGCTTTGTCCTTTCTTAATAGTAATTGCAATATGCCACTAAAAGAATGGTTCGCGAAAATAAAAGCTCTTCAAGAATAATGGCGTTTAATTTCGCACGTGAAATAATAGAGGTAATACTACATTTTCTCAACTATATCTGACTTGTTGGAAGGGTTTTCTTCCAGACGCGATTCCTGAAAAGAGTGGCTTAGGGTTTTAAAGTATCTTTTACAGGCGCAAATAGAATATCTGGAAACTGTTCCGTTCATTACTAACAGGAATTATTTTAAAAGCGAAAAATCGTAAATGTTATAAACTATGAACATATATGAAGAGTTTCATAAAATATGAAGGTATTACCAAAATATTATGAAATATGACTTTTTTGTCACGTGCACCGAATTCCACACGCTGCAAAACGTAAAAATCTGATGTGTTACACTCACATGACTTTCTCTACTCTTGTACTAACTATTTTTACAAACGCTTATTCTCCATATGCTTCATGTTAATCGAGATGTTAATCTTATTGCTAATTTTCTTGTAGATGCAAGGTGAATTGGTAGGCTTTAAGCTATAGTCAAATGTTTTAAGAGCTGGTTGATATGTCGAGTATTCCATTCTCTTTGTATTACCAGGACAAAAAGAAATGAATAACGAATTCCCATTTGAGAAAAAGTATAAGTTTTGGAAAATTTAAGGGAATAACAAGCAATATCTCGAAAATGGTTCACTAACAACAAAAAAGTATATTACATAAATTTGTATTTTAACGTGATCTACATTTTGTGTGTAGATCACGTTAAAATATGGTTTACCAGTTATGCAAAAGTCGTTCACAAAGAAGAATACTTTTGGAGACATTCCCAGAAAATTCAAGATATACATTTTACTTGTCATGAAAGTATCTTAAATATATGATATTTTAATCAAAATCGTTAGAGCCAATTAAAATTTTCGAAAAATGTTCCATGTAAAGGGTAATCTGGGGTGGGGGATTTTTTTGAAAACCTTCGTGTCGCATCTCTGGAAGATATTGGATCTAAATACCAAGTTTGGTGTTTATCCGACTGTTCGTTTCTGAGTTATGCTGTTCACAGACACACACACACGAACTGTTTCCAAAAATGCTTTTTTTTTGGATTCAGGGGGCCTCAAAACATATATTTCCGGTGAAATATCGGTATCGAATTTTTGGGTGGAATACAATACTTCCCCTACTTACTACACGTAGTAGAGAAAGTAAACATATATAGTCCCACAATGATTGCTAACATAGTTTAGAATATAAAATTTCATATTTTGCTTGTCTCTAATTATCACCTGTAACTCGGTTTGCCCGAGTATTAAGTTATCGAGCAATTATGGATGTGATATATTTTTATTCCGGGTGAATTATAGCTTAAAAGTATTCACAGATAGGGTACTCGATACTGAATTTTCGACAAAAATTAAAAACAATCTTTTAATGTTTTAATGAAAACACAGTGACATCTAAGCGCACACTTATTATTTTCAATGATTAGTTTATCTCCTGTACCCTGCGCTAAAAATGAACCTGTGATATAACAGATGTGTTGTTTCGGCATATTGCCTATGAAACATTTAACATGATTAGCGTAACGTGGACAGAGGAAATTTAAAAATAACCAGATAGGTAAAACGGCAATTGAATACTGATTATCCAGAGTTATTCCCTATGCTCCATAGAGTCTAGAAGTATGAATGTGAGGAGGAATTGAGTGTTTTAATAGTAAAAACGAAGAAACCCAGAAAACCTACATATCAGCAAGTATAAAGCTGTGTATGTCAGTTTGTAATAGATAGAAACATTTTCAACATTCAAACGTGTATTCGTGGTAACAAGCTCTTGCAATGGAAAGAAAAGAAAGGAGGAAACAGCAAGAATCAGAAACTCTCCAAGCATATCCGTTATGGAGCAAATTGTGTATTTTAGTGAGCTCTACATTTTCCGTAATAGGTTTTTGTGTATCTGTTGTTTTCTTGTTATATACAAAATTATACAACATTCAATCAAATAAAGGGTAGTTCACGTGATACTCACATAAAATTCAATACCGTCTGTGGTGCCGTACGTAGTAAAAATGGGCATTAAATACTATAAACAATTTCAGTATATACATTTTATTTTTCATGCCAATATGTTAAACATGCGCCATTTTAGCAAAAAATGTGAGACACTATTTCTGAGAAAATAAAAAATAACATTTTTCCAAGTAAAGAGTAGTTTGAATAATTTTAATAGCTTGAAAATCTTCAAATCCTTCCTTAGAAGATCCTGAACTTAAACGCTAAATTTGATATTTATTCGAAATTTCGTTTTTGAGTAGTGCTGTTCACAGATATACCATACATACACACATGCATGCATACATAAATTCATACATCACACACATATATATGTATATATACACACACAAACATACATACCCACCCGCACATACACACATATATATGAACCTTTTTTCTGCAAATACTTTTTTGGAGTCATGGTATTTGAATACGTGTATTTCCGTACCAAATTTTTGGGTGCATTGGAATACGTCCCCTACGTTAAGCGGTAGAGAGACTAAACAGGGAATAGTATGCCATCAATGTTCGCCAATAACTTTGTTCAAATTATTATATCGTCAATTATGAATAAGCTTATAAATTTCCTGAAATGCAATTTGGCTTTTAAACACGTGCTTATGCAAAGGCGTATTTAAATTGCCTTATGGACTTTCAACTATGCCGAAATTGCGAAAGTGTCACATAAAATTATGACTGCAAACGCAATTTGAATGAAAGAAAGAAAAAAAAATCTCTATTTTAATTGGATTTCACACATGCATTTGTCTTGTTATAAACACTGGGGTACGTTAGCCGCCACTGATAGGAGTCGTGAGTGACCTCTAACATCACGGCCAGTATCACCTTGATACTTTTGGCGAGCAATACACCTTGTGATGAGATCATCGAGAAGGAAACCTCGACTTCATACGTGCGAAGATCATTTTCAGTTCAATTGTATAGAGCCCCATTGCTTACAAAGAGACACAGACCTTTACTAACGATCTAAAACAAGCCCTCGGGAACATATTAATCTCAAAACATTGAGTGGTGTTTATTAGCCCTAGTTCACGAATGACATTGACCAAATCATATCACCAATACTGCAATTATTATAAAATGTACTGATAAAATATGTGTACTTAACACATCGCTGTCTATTCAGTTAATTGTTATAAACGAGGTAGGTACAATTTCCTAATTGCGGGAAAATGCATAACCTCATCTTACGTTATTTTAGCCATCTTATAATGTATATTGATTTTATCCTCAGAGAATCACATTCAATATGTTTTAATTAGACCATTCATGAATAAAAATTACTGAATTACATAGATAATGGATATTATTATTGAATAAAACAATAAAATAGATACTTACTTTCAAATAGTTACTGCCAGGTTCTGGTGTTTAAAAACAAATCACTATCGCGGCAAAGAGGTAAACCAACTTCGACATTAATACAAACAAAAGACTTGAGAGCATATCAAGCCTCAAAAATAAAAAAAAGCTGCTAACAACAATGTTTATTTGTAGAAACAGAAAGCACAGAATAGTTTAAGCGAAACGAAAAATTCAAGTCTAATTAAGAATGCCGTAATAATAATTTATCACTTTAAACGATACAGTTATTGAAAACTCAAACCCAAATTTTAAGCAGAATTACGACCAGCCCTTACAAAGTGGCCATTTTCTGTAAAAGTTTGTAAAACAAAAGCTAGGGAATAAGATATATTCGAATTATAATGTTGTCTGACTAATAAGCGTTTACAATGTAATTTATTATAGTGGTTTGTATCCTTATGGAGTCGCGATATGACCAGCGAGCTCATATATAAAGTTATGGAAATTATAAAAGTAATACGCTAAATCTGTCATGATAACTAATAAGCTGTGGAGACTGATTGAAATTCGTTTTCTTCCGTTTTATTTTTTAAAGTATAAATTAATTTAAAGAAATCTGAACTGTTACTCTCACATGACATGCTGCACCCACTCTTCGACAAATTACTCCTACAAAAGCTTTTTCTACTATATGTTTTATTAATCCAAGTAAACGTTTGCAGAAATGTTTTCATTACCTACAGATTTCGTTGCCGATACAAGAGGGATTCATGAGGCGGAATCGACAATGAACACACTAAAAACAGGTCGCTTTAAGCTGGCTTTGAAACTCCACGTTCTTTCTATGACCACCACAAACTAACGAATGGCGAATTAACATTTTAAAAAAGTATAACGTATTTTAAAATTCATACAAATAACAACCAATATCTCAGAAGTTGTTAACGTCATGAAGAATATTATTTTACATAAATAATGTGTTCAAACAAGATCTACATTTTTTGTGTGGTAAATCTCTTGCGATTACCATTTATACAAAGTATATAGGCTATTCACAACAAATTCAAGATAATAGACACTTTACCCATTTCTGAGCCGTGGGAGTAGTGTGTCGGCCTCACACTCAAGAGGTCCCGAATTCGAATCTCGGTTAGTTACCCGGATAAGGTTTTTTCCGGGGTTTTCCCTTATCTTAGAAGGCGAATGTGAGATAACTTCAAGCTTTATGGATCTCGGGCTTATTATTTGAGCATTTTCAATTTCACTCATCGTCCGATATGACCTACTAGGTTAAAGGACATTAAGATTATATATACACTTTATTAGTCATGCAAATACCTTAAAACATTTGGTGTTTTAATCAAAATCGCTAAAGCCATTTTTAGAAAATAAAAAATAACGACAATTTTTCCACGTAAAGGGCAGTTTGGGGTGGGCTATTTCTTTTTAAATCATTATGATGCATCTTCGGAAGAGGCTGAATTTAAAAACCAAGTTTGGTATTCACCAGGCAGCTTGTTCTTGAGTGTGCTGTTCACAGATTCACACACACACACATACACACACACACGGACCTTTTTTAAAAGTGTTTTTGTTTTTGTTTAATTCATTGGACCTAAAAATGTATTTGTAGCAAAATCTGATATCACCTTTACGTGGAATAAAATAACGTTACCTTCAAATTTGAATTTAGGATTTAGCTTTCCAGAAATACCTCCATTACTATTTTTTATAACTTTGTAGCACACATCTTATGCCACATAGTTGTGCACAGTGTAATGAAAATGTGTCATATAATGATTGTGGAATGTGTGTTCAGGCATCTGACCAGTGACAGTCCTGATATAGGCTAACTGGTTATTAAATAACCGGAACTCACATGCAAACACACCCACATTCATACGCCAGACTCTAGATATATCGAGGAATCTTCTTTATAAAAAAAATGCCTCGAGCGCGGCCGGAAATCGCATTTAGGGTCCTTGAAGCAGCAGGTAACTTCTCCACAAACTGAGCCACGAGTGCAGTCTGTACGTAGACGCGTGTGGGAAAAATGTCATGGTTGTTTTATTGCGTTTCTGATTTTCGTATTTAAATATTTTAAAGATTTGGCATTATTGAAGCATTATAATGAAAAACGTGTAGAACAATTGGCTTGCAATTTGTTACAGGTGTTTTTGAAAGTGTATTAAAAGGTAATATAGTTACCCTTTATACAAGATCTTTCATAAGTAATCAATAATGCTAATAAAACAAAATTAACAAATATAAAATAATGCTCAGACTCGTCAAATTTAATATTTTGAAAGGAAATTTTTACAAAAGGAAACAAAACTTTCAGCCATTATTGTAGAGGTGATATCATCGACAAAAAATGGCAACGTTAGTTTTTCATTTTTTCCCCCGAAAGGTAGTTATTCAATTTATTTGCCTAAACCGTTTCATTTGTCTCATACAAAAGTTTGGTTGCTATGGAAACACACATTTCTCCACTTGATTACTTTCTATGGAGATATTTGAATTGTAGGGTCATTGTCACGTGATCTGCTAGTATGGAAGAGATAAAGATGTGGATCATGAGAGAATGCAGAGACAATATACCACCAGCAGTGATTGAAAACGTTCAAGTATTCACGCTTCGACTTAGCCACTGCCAGATTGTAAATGGGGAGATTTTGAACACCATATTAAATAATTAAAATTTCATTTTTACAGTAGTTGTGTAAATTGTGCGGAAAATTGTTAAACAAACAAACAAACAAACAATTAAACTGCTCCCTTGAAAAAGAATGAAAAAATAATATGTTCCCATTTAAATTTTCGTAGATGACGTTACACCTGTACAATAATGGCTGAAAGTTTTGTTTAGGTTTGTAAAATTTTTCTTTCAAAATACTGAATTTAAGGTGTACGAGCACTTTTTAAAAATGAGTTCATTTTAATTTTGTTTATCATTATTTTTATTTATGAAAGACCCTGTGTATTATTTATACAATTTTCGCTTTCATCTGTAGAAAATGTGAGCCTGATAATAAACATTTAAAGTTGCATTTAGTGTAACTGCTACACTAGACTGGAAGAAAAAGTGAGTAACAGAGAGTGAGAGGGGGCTATTGTCACAATTAATAAAACAGTTCCAGCGAAACTGCGATTTTCTGATAGCTACAAACATAATAGAACATTTTCAACTTTAAGTGACTGTAATTTGGCAACATTTCGGGGAAATGAGCATTATTGCATGCCCTCCCCCCAAAAATAAAATCGAAGATATTTTCACTTTTAATTTCGTGGGTCTATATATACAACAACCTAACAATCTAGAATCATTTTCACTTTATCATCTGCATGATATAGTAAAAAAGAAAATATTTATTACATTCCATCTAAATATTCTGTATAGAGATTTCGTCGGAAGTACACGTTTTGAAATCCATTGAACACTAAAAGAGCAACTTTTAGAGAAACGCGCTTGTTTATCTTTTTACGAACAGCATATGTCAAAATCGAATAGTCGGATAAATAACAAATTGTATCTTCCAAGGATGCGACACTAAGATTTTCAAGAAAATCCTCCCACTCCAAGCTACCCTTTACAAGGGATGTTTTTCGTAATTTTTTTTCTCAAAAATAACTGAATGATTTGGATTAAACAACCACGTGTTTGAAATATTTACATGAGTAATAACATTTATATAGCCAATTATCTATGAATAATCTGTGAAGTCCTCTTCATTCTGAATAAATTTTGTGAACTTCTGTATAACTGGTGAATCCTAAGACATAGGTGTAATTCTATGTAGCTTTCATTATATTTAGATGGCATTAAAACCACAATTTGTCAAACAAACAAAGGAAATGTATTCCACATAAAAGTTCGATGTTGAAATTTTATAGGAAATACATATTTTGAGGTAACCTGAATCCAGAGAGAGAGAGAGAGAGAGAGAGAGAGAGAGAGAAAATATAACTCAAAAGTTGGTGTTTAAGATCAGCATCTTCTAAGCATGCGATACGATTTTTGGAAAAATCCCCAGCCCAAACTACCTCTCACAGAGAAAAGTTATTATTTTGTTAAAAAAATTGCTTTAATATATGCATTAAAATAATATATTTTAAAATATTTGTACGAGTAATAAATTGTATATCTTTAGTCTTCTATGAACAGCTTATAAAGTCCCCTTCATATAGACTGAGTTTTATAATATTTTGTATAAACTACGAAATCGGGTGATACACGCAAAAGCTACAGGAAAAATGTAGAGGTCATTAAAATATGTAATTTTTGCTAAATATTTTTTCCGTAGAGTTAGCCCTCCATGTTGCATATTCACATTTTCAAAGCTGTATCTGATAAACATGCTTACGAGTTTACATTATGTTTTTCTCGCCATTGCAGGAGCTTATTGCTATTAAAAAGCACTTGAATGCTGTTTCAGCATGCTGAGACGTTCTTGTTTAGTTTGAAACAATTCCTAGGAAGGTATATTTAGTGAAGAACGTAATGAGGTCAGAATAATCACTTTTTGTATAAATTAAATTGAGTTTTAACTGCTGTTAAAGAGCGTCCTTAGCGTCCCATTCTATATTGGGCGTTAAAGACCGGTAATTTTGCTCAGAGGCCTCTTTATCAGGCTTGAGGTTGTTTTACGTGGCGTAAATCTAAGACACGGGACCACCGGCTTTACTTCCCTTCCGAAGGAAGCCATGCTAAGGATTTTTACGCCAAAAAAAAAAAAAAAAATCTATCGCCCTCCGCCGGGTTTAAACCCACGAGCTCGGCAACTGGAGGCTAGCATCGTAACCACCACACCACGAAGGACGACCCTCTTTTTTGTATGGCTAGTGTAATATACAGCGGATATAAGTGATTATGAATAGAGAAAATCGTGTGAATGATTCGTTGTTTCACTTGGGCCAGTGTATTGCAGGCAGATGATGTTAACTGCGTTGCCGCCTTCCTCTATCACCTTCTTGAGGAAAGTACTGATGGATGACCTTTGTTGCGTAGTTGCCTTCCTGTATCATCTACTTTTATTACTTTCTCTACCACGTAGGTATAGTAAGTGGGGAAAGTATTGTATTCTAACCAAATATTCGATGTGGAAATTTCACGGAAAATATGTTTTGAGGCCTCCTGAACCACAAAAAAACATTTTTAGAAAAAAGTCTGCGCATGTGTATGAACAGCACAACTCAAAAACAAAAAGAGGATAAACACCAAACTTGGTGTTTAAGTTCAGTATCTTTCAAAGACACGACAAGAAGATTTTCAAAAAATCTCTCCACCCCAAACTACCCTTTACATGGTAGATTTTCGAAATTTTTTATTTTCTAAAAATGGCTGTAACGATTTTGATTAAAATAGCACATATTAAAGACATTTACATGACAAATAAAATGTACATCTTGAATTTTATGGGAATAGCCTGTGAAGTGTTCTTCATTCTGAAGAAATTTTATATAATCTTGTATAACTAATAAAATTTAAGCGATGAACGAAAACGTACTACACAAAGAATGTAGATCCCTTTAACATCCACAATTTATTTCAAATAGCATTTCTTGTGCTATAAGCAGTTTCTGAGATAACCTTTATTAATGGTTCGAATTGTTCATTACCTTTTTTATTAAAGTCCTGTAGATTTTCAGTTGTTTCTCGCGATTGCATGGAAAGAGTATGGAATTTTAAGGCCAGCATATATCGTCCAGTTCTTAAACGTTTGGTTATGACTGTTCCCTTTGTACCTATAACGAAATGTGTAATATAGCTATTTCTGCAAAGGTTTACGAGTATCTCGATTAAAATGAAATAGATAGACCAATAAGCTTTCGTAAAAATAGTTTGTATACTCACTAATAAACGACAGAGGGTAGAGAAAGTCATGTGAAACGTAACACATCTGATTTTTTTTATTTCTGTTGTTCTGTTGTTTTGTGTCGTGGTACTGAATATCCAATGTGGCATTTACCTGAAAACTGAGGAAAACCACGAACACAACAACAAAAAACAGGGCAGATTGGCTAGTACATTTCGCTTGTCTTGTTGAGTAACCCTAAGCTCACGGACCACAGGTTCAAATATGCATACATTTCACCGATTTATTTCATTCATAATTCCATATATAGAAGCATTCTATTATGGTAAGCATTTATGTACTTTACTCCGGAATAAAAACAAGGTCAAATATTATTCATAAATGATAATAGTAGTGTGTGTGTGTTTCGATCACGGCTCGTGTTAAATACCTATAGAACACATCTTATGGGTTACATTCATATTACTTTCTCTACCCACTCTCTTTTCTTACAAAAGCTTGTTTTTCTAACTACGCCATGTTAATCGAGATAAATGATTTCATTGTAGGTACAAGGGAGATATAGGAAACTAAAACGACAGTAAAATGTTTAAAAAGTGGGTCTCTATACTGTAGCCTTGAAATTACATATTGTTTCTATAACATCACTAAAACCAAACGGTGAACAAGTACTGTAAAGACGTAAAAATATCGGAAAATACAAACCAATATCGACGAATATCTCGGAAATGGTTAATGCCGCAACAATTTATTTGTCATCTATTGTGTGTTTTAATGAAATCCTAATGCTTTTGTCTAGCTACTACGGTTTTCCAGTTACACAAAAGTTAATTGAGAATGAATAGAACTTCACAGACCACTCCTAGAAAATTCAAGGTATTTATTTCATTATTCATGGAAATATCTTAAACATATGGTATTTTAATTTAAATTATTTCAGCAATTTTTATCTAAATACAAAAGTTCTTGTAAATAGTAATTTGGTTTAGGAAGATTTTCTTGAAAATCTTTGTGTAACATTTTGGAAGGTACTGAGCTTGAATACCAAGTTTGGTATTTATTCAACTTTTCGTTTAGGAACTATACTATCCACAGACACAAATACAAGGAACGTTTTTTCTAAAAATTCAATTTTTGCATTCAGTGAACCTCAAACGCGTATTTCTTGTGAAAATTGTGATACCTGCAATACTTTCGTGCCTTAGATACACTTTTCTACGATAAAGTATGAACGACAGTGTTGCGGGTTCAAACACCCTTATACACCAAGGTAACAGTATGGTAACGTTTACTGGGTCAAGTTGAGAGCGGCGGGCGAGGGGAAGGTACAGTGGTATATAAAGCTGTTCGGTCCCCTCTCGCAGGATATCGCTCTGTGTATACTTGTGTGTGTGGTTAACTTCCAACTTCCTCTCCAACATGTGCGATGACGATGTTGCTGCTCTCGTCGTGGACAACGGCTCCGGCATGTGCAAGGCCGGCTTCGCTGGGGATGACGCCCCCAGGGCCGTGTTTCCTTCCATCGTCGGCAGGCCAAGATACCAGGTACTTACTTTGAAAATTATACAAATTTGAGAAATTCGGTTCAACCCAATTAAAACTCTTATCATAATTTTTAAGTTAATGAACATATTTACGAAAAAAAATGTAATTCCAGATCTGGTTAAAGCTTTTGTGGGTTTAAAATGTACATTTCTAAGGGAGGCACTTAGTGTTGCAAGTTTCTTAAAATTATTTATACATTTTAAAATTGATTTATTTGAAATTTCTGTATAATATAACTTCTTAAATTATTTGATTATTAAATATGCATATTAGTATATAGTTAATATTTTTGGTTAACTGAATAAAAGCTATAGCCAAAGTATATTTATAGTAAGATTCCTGTATAAAAGCAAAAATAATAATTAATAAAAGCGAAACACCGCTTTAAAGCTAGGCCTTTTGTGTATTTTCAGTAGCTGCATGCCTTGAAACAGAATTTTGTTTCGAATTTTCACTCTGGAATGCAAAAATAAGTGCATCGTAACAAAATAATTACTTGACGTTGGTTTTGAATTTTAGGCGGTCCCTTTTTTACGAGTAAAGTTTCAAATAGAATTTCTTGGGAGATTTGATTCACTCATTTCTGATACATCTAATCCAAAAGGTATTCCACATGAAAAGTCGTACTTCTCTCCTAGCATAGTTCTTAAAAAATTTACACCTGAGGAACAGGTATAGTGAAATGGGGCAATACTAATTAACTACTGAGAAGGTATTTTTGAAGATAGGGTAAAGAATTTCAATGAGTTAGGCTCATTATACTCTTTAATTTTAAGACTGCGTGCCCATTGTTACGCGTATATCCTGAAGGATGGGTTTGATTCTCATTATGCAAGTCATCCGGGTAGGGTTGCTTGGGAAATTTCACTCTTTCTGTTTAAGATTTAAAACTTTCAACCCAGAACTCCCACAGTATTAATCGTCTCTGTAGGGTCCTAAAATATAAGCAACTCATAATTTATTGTAGGAATCTACATTTATATTTTATTGCCAATAATCGGAAAAAGTAAAAAAAAAAAAAACCCATTAATAATATTAATCGAAATTAAGTATTTAATAGGCAAAGCCGTAATTAAATTCAGTTTAAATTGTACGGCGATGAGGTTTTGGCATGAATATGACTTTTCATATTTTTGCATCTCGTTTAATTTAGAAGAGTGGACCCCCAAAAAATGCAGTTAATGTCATATATGGCCGTTTATCTTTTTGTTGGGCAGTGCTTAGAGCATTCGTCTAAATAAAAATAAAACTTTGGCAAAGATTGCTGTAAATAGTGGAATAGAGGTTTTTCAGCTTGCAGGATTTCTGTTTTTTCTTTAGAATAGGAAAGCTAACATTAATGTGAGATAACGATGGTCAAAATGGTACAAGATTAGTCAAATGAGTTTATGCACGGGCGATTGCAACGAGAGACTTGAGTAATATTTTCAGTTTGTGTGCTGTCTTATTGTATTTATTTTTATTTGTACTTTACGTGAGTTTGGATGGCGTAATAGCCAGGTTACAATCTAATGCTCTAAAGTGTAGCTGTATACCTGCCAATTTATGCTTTGTATAGAATCAATCCGTCAAAGAATTTCAACAACATTAATTCTATTTATTATTTTATTGTTTTGAGTTTTGCACACAAGACACTGGGGATGATGGAAATATCGTGGAACGTGTTAGGATCATTTTTACAAAATTTAGGATACTTCTGGCGGCACCTGTAAGTAGGCTCAGGTACCCAAACACACCATTTTCCCATAAAATGGTTAACTCTGTGTATGGAGGATGTCTTAGGTTTTCAACAAAAAACATATCATTTTCCAAAGCTTTAGCACTCGCGAAATTATTCGATAATCGCAAAACCTCTTGCGATATTATTTAATGGTATCTCGCTTACAGGATATTATTTTTTTTAATTTGCTGTGGTGTTTTAATAACCTTAGAGGTGACTCGCATCTGGAGGTTTAAACACAGAAAATTGTTAAGTGTTAGAACAAGTTTGGAGTACCAATATTTTAAAATATCTCGATACATGACTTTCCTATTTTAATCGAAACCATTCCCTTAGCTGTCTTATCCAGCGTTCTAAATATAAGTAAAGAGCTGACAATAAGGATATGAATCATTTATTTACGTCAAGACCTAAAACATAAGTATACAGCGTTGTCCAGATTGGTCAAATGGTCAACATTTGTAAGTAAGGGGATTTAAAACTTGAGTATGGATAGCATTAGCATATAATTTTCTGTCCTTAAGTGCGGCAATTTTTTTGTCGCAGTGTTGTATACATATATACAGGGTGGACCATTTAAGTTGAGACTGTACAGTATCTCCAAAACTAAGTGCTGTAGAAAGAAATGTCTTTAATAAAAGTTGCTTGGTATTATGGGGGAAAGCAAATGTCAGTAGTCGTTTTGTTTGGATGACGTTATAGTGGACATTTTTGAGTCCATTTAATTTTTTTAAGTGGGAACTCGCAATTAACTCACAATTAGGGTTAATTTAAATTGACCTTAAAATGACCATCACAACGTCCTCCAAATAAAACACGACTAGTGGCATTTACTTTCCACCATAATATCAAGCAACCTTTATTCAATACATTTCTTTCTACAACGCTTAGTTTTGGAGATATTGTACAGTCTCAAAACTAAATGGTCCACCCTGTATATGTACGAGATTGAAAATAGGTTTTGGGGGTTTCTTTTGGAAGATGTAACCTCTTATTTCTGTCAGGTTCTATTTGTATAATGTTTTGTTCAGATAAGTTAAATGGTGCAGACTTGTGTAGGAGTTGAAAATATGTGAAAAAGTAGTTTTTTAAGATACTGAAAGGTAGAATATACTTTTCCTCGCCTAAGTGTACAAAATAGTATCCATAAATGTATGTATGTAAGGGGTTGAAATTGAGGATAGACGTAGTTTTTGAAACTCTTGGGGAAACCTACAGTTTTCGCTGAGGCCTAAAGCGTAAAAACGCTAACTTTGTCTAGATGCCCTAATGGTGCAGGTTTAAAGTTTACAAAATATGAGCTAGGATAGTTCAAGTTGTAAGATATTGTGCAATTTTCCCTAGCCCTATAGCTCAAGCGCACAAGTTTCTGATCCATTTTATCGAGTGGTGTAGTTTTGTACACAAGGGGGTTGGAAAATGAAGGTAAGGGTAGTTTTAAAGTACGTTTTAGTCTGATATCCAGAGTAGTCGTATGTTAGTTTAGACTGAATCGGATCATTAGTATGCTCACGATTTAACTCAAAAGTCGTGTGTGGCCTTTGTTAAATTACTTCTTATGGAGTTTCAACTCCTGTAAATGATGAGTAAACTTTAAAAGTGTAAACTTGAAAGTTTCTAGCATTTCTGTGGAGTCTATAAATATCATGTTAAAATGTCAACATGTGATGATATTTTGCAGGGTATAATGGTAGGTATGGGTCAGAAGGATAGTTACGTTGGAGACGAGGCCCAGTCCAAGAGAGGTATCCTCACAGTGAAGTATCCTATTGAACATGGTATCGTAACGAACTGGGACGACATGGAGAAGATTTGGCATCATACATTCTATAACGAACTTCGAGTAGCACCTGAGGAACACCCCGTACTGTTGACAGAGGCGCCCCTCAACCCAAAGGCGAACAGGGAGAAGATGACGCAGGTAATACATTTTAAATAATGCAAAGAGAGACTACAAATACCATTGATAGTACTTTGAGAGAAATTTGTAAGACTTTAAATTAACCCCCACCCCCCAGTAACACAATTTTAAAAGCTTTTAAGCCTCGACTTTTAATCCTTTGGATTGGTAGTCGTTGCAATCGCAATAAAGGGCCAAAAGTATTCTCTGATATTCATATTCAACGAAACAATGAAATTAGTTGATATGAATATGGAAAACCTAATTTAAACACTACAAATTTGAAATATTTGGAAATATTATATAACCTATGTCCGTCTGGAAGATTTCTTGCGAGATTATAGCACGCGCACGCGTCTATTGTAATTATTCATAATTGTTTGCTTATACTCAAATTTATTCACCGTTTGAGTTGAATACAGAAATATTGGCTTCGTTTCAACAATAGAATTATTAGTACAAAAAGAATAGGTCTAATTATATGTAATACACAAATACAGAAATCCTAATTTATTACAACTAAATTTTGGAATTGTAAACATAATATATTCCATAAGAAAGCTTATAAACCCAATCATTTCTAGATATTCTTCCACTGAATAAAAACAACCCTGTATTAGGAATTTTTTCAAATCTTTTTTGAAGACTGTTAGGGTTACAATTTTTCTTAAATATGTGGGGAGTTTATTAAACAATTGAATGCCATTACAATAACTTTTTTTCATATAGGGTTCTTTCATGATCTGTAATGTGCAGTTTAGATCTTATATTATAGTCGTGAATATCAGCATTTGTGTTAAAACTATTTTGCTGCTTATACATTGTTACCAGAGTTTCAAAAATGTATAGCGAAGGAACAGTCAAGATATTTAAGAGTATGAAGTAAAGTTTGCAGCTTGTGCTGCTGCAAAGGTTTAACATTATTCTGATTGCCCTTTTTTATTATAAAGATTCTATTTTTTATAACCGGATTTTCCCCAGAATATTATACCATATGATAAATGACTATGGAAATATGCAAAGTAGGCCATTTTAAGTACATCAAGATTAACTGTAGTTTAACTGCTTAATGTTAACGTTTAATTCGTGGAATAATCTCGACAAATTCAGCTCGTGAGTTTGATCTCCTACATTGTACTTTGCATTACACAGACATCGGGTTATTTGTATCGCGGTTTAATGGATGATCCAAATTAGCATACGACAAATCCCACGTGCAGATACAGACTCGATCTCCTTGGTTGTTGGATCATCGTGTCTCGCCAGCGAGGTGGGCTTCACCGCCCAAACTTGGCTGGATTCTCGTCCACCTACCATTAAAGGCAGTGTGTGTGACCAGTGTCGCCGGTGTTTTGTTACATAGCGGTCTTTGTTAGAAAAACCCTCTGAAATAGAAAGCTATGCTATAATAAAATTGTTTAACGACTTTCAGTTGCTAGGAATAATATCAGCGCGGCCGGGGTGCCGGTCTTTCGTCCCGGACTTCTTTTACGTGCTAATAAATCTATTAACGTGGAGCTGTCTCTTTTATCCACACTTAAAAATCATCGGTCTACGTCGGGTTTGAACCTTGGGATCGGAGAGCCAGCGCTTAACCGATTGAGCCACCCGGACCGATACTAATTAGGCACAGAACATTAAAGGTAGATGGAGCGGTTAGATGATTGGGGGGGGAGGGGGAAATTTAAAATGTGTACTGGAGTTAAATATTTCAGAAACGCTTGCTTAAAAATTTAGTGCTAAACCCAACCACTGCACTGAATGGCGAGGTTTCTTACATAAACGTTGGACGACTTAAAATTTCGGTATTTATGAATTTTGTACTATGTTGTGATGTTTTAAAACTAATATAACCTTTAAATGTCCATCGCGCTTTTTATCCAGCATAAAATTATTGTATAACTTTTGTGCTACTTTTGGTTCGAAAGAAAATAACTTTTAAATACTTTTATCATTATACCTTCTGTTTGCTTTAAAATAAATCGGAAACCCGTAATAGTAGAAACATTTTGGACAGTTTTTAATTGTTAGAATTTGTTCACGAACAACTTAACAAGAATTGGATGGAAATTATCGTGTGGAATATTTTAAAAGAAGCCAAGATTTTAATTCCAAATGGTTACCTTGTTGTGTATAAAGCGTTATCATTAAAACACCAAAAATAAGAATAAAATTCAAAATTGCAGTTTTTGAATATTTTTATTTATTTTATTTTTTTGGCACAGTCCTAAAGTCTTGCAACAAACTATTCTTAAAAGGCTTATTATTCTATCTACTTTATGTTAACTGAGATAATCGTTTGTATAAATATTTCTATTACATATTGTAGATACAAGGGAATAGGGAAATACATCAGGCTTAAACTGTAGTAAAATTTTTAAGAGCTGGTCACTATGATGGCTTTGAAATTTCGTTCTCTTTGCTTAACGATTTTCCATTTGAGAAAAGTATGTATTTTAATGTTGAAAGCATAACAAGGAATATCTCGGAAATGTTTAACTAAACAAATTGACAAATTGTGTGCTTTAACGAGATCTACATTTTTTACGTAGTAAGATATTGTCTATCTCTTACTGTTTACGAGTTGCACAGAAGTCTTTGAGAATGAAGAGGACTTTTAAGACTATTCCCAGAAAATTCAAGATGCACATTTTATTTGTCGTGGAAAAGTCATAAGCATATGGTATTTTAAACAAAATCGTTAGCCATTTATGAGAAAATCAAAATTTGGAAAAAAACTTTGCAGGTGAAGGTTAGTTTGGAGTACGAGATTATCTTGAAAATATTCGTATCGTATCCTTGGAAAGAACTAAAATTAAATGCAGAGTTTGTATTTAAGAGCTTCCGTTTTTTGAGTTATGCTGTACACACGCATACAAACATATGAACTTTTTCTAAAGAGTTTTAGATTTAGGGACCTCAAAACGTGTATTTACGGTGAAATCTTCGAATTATTAGGTTGAATATAATACCTTCTCTACCTACTCTGTACGTGGTAGAGGAAGTAATTAAATGTCAAGATGTTGCCGAAAATACATTTTTTTTTTTCAGACCCCATGAATGAAAATTACAATTTTAGGTGTGTGTTCGTGTATGTCTCGAATTCTAGCTTTTTTTCACGAAAGTGAATTAAGGCCAACGCCCACTTTGTGTTTTGCATTCTGTCAATTTTTAAAGTATATAAACAATGTTGAAGTGGTAGGTGTATAGACATTTAAAGGCTTAATACCACGTTCTTTTGCATCTCTCTCCAACGTGAATTTTTAAAGATATAAAATTTTCCTAGTGCATCAGTTGCGACCCAATTTATATATTTGATCTTTATAAGCATATTCAAAATATTAGTCAATATTGTTTCCCTTTTAGTGGTTCGTACAAAAAGTTGTTTTTCCTCCTCGAAAATGGGAACTTTTATTTTAAAAATCTTAAAAGAAGGAAAAATGAATATCTTAGTAAGTAACTAGCATCTTTAAGTTAAAATGGACTTGCTGGTCTACTTCAAATTTTATGTTGCAAGGAGTCTTTGAACGTTCTATCCATATTTTGTATTAAACTTTTACTGTTTATCATTTTGGAAAGTAATTCACATCAAACTGAAATTTTGCACATGGGTTATCCTAGTCACAAGAAGCATTAGTATAAATGTTACGCTAATTGACTTGCAGAAATTGCTAAGTTCAGTCCTAAGGGCCCTTAATTTTTTTTTTTTTTCAAATTTGCTGATCTCTAATTCTTTGAGGGAAGTTTAGCTATCTCAACGCTATTCTCGAACGTACATGTTAGTGTAAGAGTTTTGGCAAAGAAAACCGCCAGGTTTGGGAGTCCTACCAGTAGGCACCGCCCGACCGACCCAGTTTGCAACTTTGTGGATTTTGCATCGGACCTTATAAGGTCATCAGCCTTGCGTAGTCCTACTAGACGACCTTGTATCGTACATATGGTAGCCGTGGTGAGATTTGCATGTGTCGACCTTGGGCGTTATAGTAAATACCTGAGGGTAAACTAACACATGTTCACACGTTATCACTTTAAATGATGCCTACAATAATTAAATGTGACATCTCGTCATTCTAGCCAACTAGAATATTTGAAATACGTAAAAACATATTTAAATGCAAGAAATTTGACGTTAAAAGTAGTGTTTTCATAAGCGATTTACGAATTTTTCTAGAGTAGTTCAAAATTAATAGTTGTGATTGTTAATATTCATAAATTAAAATTGAATACCAAAAGATCACTAAAAGCAGTTGTGTTTAAAATAGTTATCAATATGTAGAATCCGATGAACTAACACCTACTCTACAGAAGCTGTAATTCTGTATTTAAGAGTACAAATGTTTCGTGGCCTGTAGATTGTACCCATTTAAATATACTTTGCTATAATTTCAGCATATATGTGTGTCCATTTGTTTATAGCAACCAATTAGGATGCTTTCAAAATGAGTATTTATTGGCTACGAAGCACATCTTTCATATCTTATATTTGTTGCGCGTAAATGAGATAAATTTCGGTGTTTTATTTTGTCTCCTCGTATGCACTAAATCACATGACAGATGTTTAGCGTATGCATCACTTTACGGTGACTGAAAACGCCAATCTGATTTAACGTGAAGGTTTACGTTAAATATGGCGAAAGAGAATCAAAATACATGTTTTACAAAATGGTTTAAGTACACACTATGCGACTATATAAAAGCATGCAGAACGATAGTCAAATGTTTAAAAAGAAAGAGTGCAGCTTGAAATACTGGATATTTTCGAAGAGGAAATATCTCTTAAATATTTCATGAAATGTAGTACCAAGTGTGTGTTTTATTTAAACCTGCGCTTTTTTTCTGAAGGAAATTTTTGTCCAACCGTGATGTTTTGGTTAAAATTCAGTCGGAATGAAGGGATCTTCTAACTTATGTCGTCGGGAAGAACGCGCACACGAATTCTCTCTTTGCAACATTTCCATAGATAATCTTGTATTCTAAGCATACATGTAGGACGCTCGCGAGAGGCTGTTGAAAAAAACAAGGCCACGCTCCTCTGCACTATGTATTGTTAGTTGATAATTGAAGAGTTTGTAACAAACTTCGTGTGTTTACTATGTAAATTAAAACTAATATATACTTGTTCATTACCAAGAAAGCTGGTTCACAGAGCATAGCGGGCATGCATTGCATACGTGTTATTACATTGCTAAGCTTGGCCGGCTTGACAAAGTACAGCTTTGTAAACTAAATTGTAAGAGCTGTGCTGCGGCTTTTGTGCTTGCACAATAGATACAGCTTCAGTCGGGAGCTAATGAGCCTTGCAATGAAGCACTGTTGTTTCATATATTAGCATTCTTGAGTAAAATCTGTATAGTACGACGCTAAATGCGACGTAATATGAAATCAATTTGTTACCTTCTTTACCGCTTACCTGTGGTAGGTATAAGAAGTACAGCACTTCGTTCGAAACAACTCGGAGCCGAGATTTTACCGGAAACAAACGTTTTGAGGTCCCCTGAGCGTAAACTTTTAGTGTGAACATAACTGAAACCTCATTAAACATCAACTTTTTAAAGTCCGGCATCTTTGAAGGATGCAAAATGAAATATTTTTCACGAAATTTCCCCATCCCGATTCCAAACTACCCCTTACATGGTTTACTTTCTCAAACACTTTTAACAACTTTGATTAAATGTCATGTTTGAGATACTGACATGGAGAATAAGATGTATAATCTTGAATTTTCTGTAAATAACCTGTTAACAGGTGAATAGATTGTTATAAGATTGCCTCTGTATTCGGGTGGTAGGCATTCTGGCTTCTCAAACCAGAGGTCACAGGTTCGATTCTAGGACGAGGGAATGTTGCTTGAACTAGATTCATTCCCTACACTCTGCAGATTGTAGAAGTATACAGCTGGGAGTAAACGCGCGTATGCTAGTTTATTTAACCAACGTTCAAAACCTAGTCATGACACAGACAGTTGTTTAAGTCAAAGCTCCCAGTATGACTACAGAAGTTGGAGGAACTAGACAAACGAAAGGATAAAATGTTTAGCTAGGAAATTATAAGAAACACGTAAACTCTTAAACAAATTTATTTTCCTAACGTTAATAGTTTCAGAAATAACTCTTGTATGACTAAATTTTCCCCAAGCATAAGTACACCATCTAATAGAATATTTTGGAAGTTTAAGGTTATTTTTTTTCCTCTTTCTATTCGTAAGAGGCCATTACAACGACTTAACATTTGAATGCTGTTTCTGCAGGTTGTGTATAAGTCCCTGTTACTTAATTTAAAATAAGTTCAGGCTAAAATTTATCGTGAATAATTAACATGGATAAAAAAAATAACCTTTTAAATTAATTATATAATATGAGGAATATGTGAATTGAAAATGCTAGAAAAAAGTCGTGCTATATTCTATTTAAAATATTCCACTATTAAGTTTCTCTGTTTATAAAGTCCAGTTTTTCAAATTGGAATCGTAAGGTGGGAAATGTATGCTTTCATCAGGACTCTGTACAAAAAATCTGAATTTCTTTTCTCTGAAGTTTCATTGGCATTAGCTCGTAAGATTATGCGAATCTTTATTATTTTTTTCAGATAATGTTCGAGACATTTAACACACCTGCCATGTACGTGGCTATCCAGGCCGTGTTGTCGCTGTATGCTTCTGGTCGTACTACTGGTATCGTGCTGGATTCTGGAGATGGCGTCTCTCATACCGTGCCCATCTATGAGGGTAAGTATAGCCATAAGCCTGAAGCGTTCTGGGAACCAGTTCTAGGACAACAATATTAGAACTGGTTGGATGCAAGCGGAAGTACAGAACCGTTCATTAGTATTCCCAAGAGACGCATTCCGAGAACTTAGTAGTGGAGAACCACTATTCGAGTCCTGCATGCCGGAGCATGAGCACCTGGCTATATCGGCAATCCACCAAACGTGTGTGTGAAGCGGTCCTACATACGACAATGGGGTATGCAATTTTTTTTTTCTCCAGGCAATGTGCTAAGAACTTGAACCGAATTTCAGTGCTTAGTTCCTATTTAGTGCTGGCCAACCTCTCGCGATGCTATAGATAAATGACAACGTAAATGGAATTGATAGAGGATACCAGACGGGATTTAGCGCTCTTTCATTATGATTTAAGGATACTCGTTACTAAACTTTTTGACAAAATTTAAAACGTTTACATAGAAACATCCGCTTTAACTAGTAGATTCAGAATCTTAATTGCGTTTGTACCCTTAAGCGTGTTTAAATGGTGAGATTTTAAAACTTGGAATTTTATCCTAATCTTTTCTGCATTTTTCCCCACTTTAAAATGCCCCTCGTGGTACAAGTATTGTTCAGTTTCTTTTGAATTTTCAGTATAAATTGTTTCATAGTTTGAGGTTTAAGTAACATTTTCTTTATATCGAGCGCGGTCTAAATATAGATCGTTAATACATTATTTTTCATAGACTTTTAGCAACTGAAGTGTTAAGTACTCTATTATTATTTTTTCCAATAAAAGTTTTAATGTTACACGAAATTCAATCCGCGAGTGTAAAAAGAAAATATTTCAGAAATAATATTCATACCTTAAAATTTAAAATGTTCAAATTCCCATCACGCGTGAGAGAATACATTTGTTATATATTTACATGTTACTCGAATTTTAAGTTCTGAAAAAAATGTTTTTCTTATAAGCTTAAGTACACAGAACCACAAAAATTAAGTTTTCTGCTATAATTCTGTTGAACAAATCTGACTAGTTTAAACTAAATTGGTTTAATTTTCTATAAATTTAGCAATTTCAATAATGAAAAGCCTCAAGTTATTTGATATTCAAATATTGGGATAATTGTCTCGAAAGAAGGAAGCTTTTATTTTTCGAAATCGAAATGGCGTTCTGTTTTTTTTCCCCCCTCTAGGCTGATTTAGTTTGACACTTAAGCGTTCCTTTCTTTCGACTTCCACTTATCTCCCTCTCACCGATATACGCTCTTTACCGCACAAGGGAGAGACTTTCTTAAACTTTAAACTAAATTGTGGTGTGTGGTAGGATTTTTAGAAATTCTGTCGGCGACATCGCGTATCCAAGGAAAGCACGCTCGCTATTCTTGCGTGACTTTCGTGAGTCAGAAGAACTCGATTTTTTTTTTAATGCAGAATTTCACGTATAAATGGAAGCTGAATTAATTTCAGAGTAAAAAAAAAAAAGCCATAATATGAACATAATATAAGAACACGTTTATATTTTAGTGGGATATCCTAATAATGCATACTAAATTAAACTACATAAAATATTCCAACCTCTTGATTTTAAAATTCTTAGACGGTTTATTTGCATTTAAAATAACTATGTCCTGAAATCTAATTCAAAATCCTCGCTATTGAAATGAATTTAATAAATTCTACTTGTAACGTGGTTAAAAGTATTTCCTCATTTTGAAAGTAATTTCCCGTATTAAATGTAAAATGTTAAAAATTATCACAGCCTTTAGTTCTGTGAGAAAATAATTTCCGCAATTAGCAACAGCATAGGTACATTGGAGCTATGAATTTAAATATAGATTTAAACCCGTGCACAGTTTTCGTGGAAATGCAAAATGATTGGCAACTAGCGACATCATTTCCTTCGTTTTCCTCACTAACTACTTAAGTAATTTGCTTAGTCACCTTTCCGTGGCATTTATTTTTATTTATTTTGTCTCTGTGGACAGTACTTTGGAAATGTATCGAATACATAGCTTAGTGTTTACCTACGATGGAATGAAGCCCTCCCCCAAAAAATGCAGATTGGCCGATGTACGAAATTAAAACCTACCTAATGCTAGTCATCTTGTCAGATTTTATTAAGATTCTGAAATAGCCATAGCCCTCTCATCTGCCACTTAAATATATTAGGGTAATCGTATTTTTATGTCTTTATTTTAAATCTAGTTGGTAGTAGTTCTTTTTACATAACATATTTTCTAGTTTCTTGCAATAGTGGAAACAATAATCCAGTATCTCTTTACAAAGGTGCTCTGTGTATATCTAATTCATTCTAGTATTAAAATGTGTATTGCAAACTATCAAAACAAGCTGGGATCTATTCATGAAAATCTAGCTCATGCGGAATACATTATTTTCAAAACTATTCTGGCACCTACTAATATAAAGTGTGGTACTACATGTACTATAATATATAAGGGGAAATAACTCTCGTCAATGTTAAACCTACTAAATTCATGACTCATTATCTCTGAAGTTAATAAATATATCAAACTTTACAGGATATAGATGAATGCCTTAAGTTTGTCCATTAAAAAAGCTAGGATATTTTCTTAATTATACAATCTTTTGATTAACATTTATCAGATTTAGAAAAAACGTGCCAAACACCAAAGTAGATTCACAACAGCACTTGGAGATTACTTTTACAGTCCTATCTTCAATAGTTTGAGAAAATAGATCATTTATGCCAGAAAATGTCTGATAGAAAAAATATGCTCGAAACAAAAATTGACAAAACAAACCCGCATATATTTACAAAGAAATGGCTCGAAAATACAGAAGCTGCACACTTAACAGTAGTACCAATTGGCAAAACTTCCCTAAAAGGCTAAAATACACCCAGCTACTCCAAGTGTGTAGGAGTTAGGATTTTTTCCTGTGAAGAGGTGTAGAATACACAGCACAAAATGGCAGATGCAGTAGCATTAAGAATCTATTTAAAACATAAGTATTATGCCTACAATGATAAAATACTAAATTAAAGAGGAAATGCCAATTAATAAGGATACATAAGAAACTAAAAAAGTTATTTTTTTTTTTTGGGCAATTTGCCTGCTCTTGCATGTTTGTTAAAGATTTGTGTAATTTCCAGGTTATGCACTGCCACACGCCATCCTCCGTCTGGATCTGGCTGGTCGCGACCTCACGGACTACTTGATGAAGATCCTCACGGAACGCGGCTACAGTTTCACTACAACGGCTGAGCGGGAAATCGTTAGGGACATCAAAGAAAAGCTGTGTTACGTTGCGCTTGACTTTGAACAAGAAATGGCTACCGCTGCCAGTTCCAGTTCCTTGGAGAAGTCATACGAGCTACCTGACGGCCAGGTAAGCATTTCTAGAACCTCAAACAAAACATTCCAGCACTATCTTTCCTTATTCCCCCCCCCCCATTTCCCCCTATACTTTGTCAGTAAAAGTCCAAAGATTTAATACGGTTTAAGGAATACACTATCATGTAATACAGTCGAGTGCATGGAATAGTGCAGATGTAATGCGCAGTGGTTTTTGTTGGTAAGGAAACGCTAAACCGCCACGCCCAGTCCCCATCCATTATCTGGTTCTTGCACTCAACTAGCTGTTTCTTACTTCCCACTTTTTCCTTCGCTCTTGAGCTTGAAACCGACCTGTGTTCATAGTAAACGTTTGAGTGCCAGAATTCTGATATCAAACCAATACGAGACAGACTCGTCCAGGGGCTGGTGTGAACATCGTTGCGAAGCATGCCTGCTAGCCACTAAAGTGAAATATTTCTGTGCTCCTCCCTTTTCGCCGCTCACCTAGGCCTGTTCATAGGCTAATGTGTGCGTCTCAGACTTGAATTCAAATCAATGAGATTGGTCACTCAGGGCTGGCGTGGAACACAAATAAGGAGACTCTACCAACATGAAATAAAGAAAAACACTATAGGAAACCAAAATCATTGGCAAGTTGCCATGCACCCAACTGTACGTGGTGTATAAAAAAAATGGTAAACTTGTTTAATATCATGTAATTATTCTTCAGATGTCCATACAACAGGGCCCAGATAAGACATTGAACATGCAGAGCATTCTGCTTCCAATTAAGTTTTCTCTTTTCCCTCTTAAACTTGTACATAATTTTACTTTTTTTTTTATGAACTACCTATAAGGCCACAATAATACTACAGATACCACTAGTTCACTTGCTTCAAAACAATTCAGCAACTCTGCCAGCTGAAGTAATAGAAATTTGAATAAAATTTCTACATTTTGAGTGCTCTCTGATGAATCTTCTTTTGGAAAAAAATACAGACAGAGGCATCAACATCACTGCCAATTTCAATACACCCTTTACTGGAACCTGTTTTATCTGCCCTCCCCAAAAAAGCTGAGGATTATATTTATCTTAATTGTCTTGATTAGAAGGTATTAACAATGCAATTGTGTCAATATGCAGCTTGAAGGTCACTATTAAAGAAACTGGTGCAGTAGAATTTAATAATAAACTTGCTGAATTTATATCATCTTCACTTGTAGGAGTCCTCGTAATAAGGATTCAAAGTTGATGTTTTGCAATTCTTACCGTGTTATAAGTTTGTGCCTCCTTGAAGACTTTAAAGACAATAGTAAAGTTTTCTTTCTGAAGCAGTCTGGAAGACTTGTTAATGGTTTCCTTACTCTATTTTTACAGGTAATCACAATTGGAAATGAACGCTTCAGGTGTCCTGAGGCCATGTTCCAGCCAAGCTTCCTGGGTATGGAATCCTGTGGTATTCATGAGACCACATACAACTCGATCATGAAGTGTGATGTAGACATAAGAAAGGATCTGTATGCTAACACGGTACTTTCTGGTGGTACAACAATGTATCCTGGCATTGCTGACAGGTACGTTAATTGCACTATTTACAAAACTTTTCTGTAAACATAGTTTGATTTCTAAACTATTACATTCCAAAATCTGGAATGCATTTTAAATTTGTATGGCTGTATGCCAGTCATCTGCTCAAATCTTGCTTTGAAGAAATAATGGTGAGCAGACAAAAGTCTGGAAGCCATCACTTCATGAATTAGATTTAAGATGCTCTGTCCAGTATGTCCTTAAATATTTATAGAGAATTTACAGTTAGTGAACAGGACCAATCTTAACCTTTTCCTGCCAAACTAAAGTGCGCCGTTACTGTTAAAACTGCCTGCTTATAATTAAACAAAATAGAAGATTTTGAACTCTCCTCTGTTTTGAAGCCAAGTTTTATCTATCCTTGCATACCATTGGACATTCTCCTTTACTTTTAAAGGAGGACTGAATTAAAAATTTACATGTTGGATATTAAATAAATAAAATAAGACCTTGTGTTATGCATAATAATGTTGAAAACCGAAACAATGTACGACTTACTGTTCAAGATCCGCAGGGCATTTTTCACACCGGCAGAACACTGTAGTGACATCGTGCAGTTAGCCAGCATTCTTGAAGCAAGTATCTCCTGCCAGAGCAGCTGATCCAAAGGCACAGCTAGGGGGGTGTTTCGGGGTTGGAAGCCATCCCTTTTGCTAAAAAGAAAGTAAAAATTAATAGTAAAATAGCTTCATTAAAATAATAGCATCTTTTTAGGTTGGTGGGAACAAGATACTGCCTAATCGTAGCGCTATATTTAAACTGCATGTCTTGATAAAAAATGTATCCTCATACATACCCCCCCCCCCTTAATATTTTTCTGGCTATGCTGCTGAAGTGAACAGTCATAGCGTTAAGTTTCAATGGGAATGGTGTAGTCGCTGGTGCCTTGAATATTTTCATAAGCGATTTAGCAATATGCCATACATAAAATTCATGGTTTTATGCAGAAGTTTCTTTTTCATCAAAGCTCTAATGTCCACGTGTTGTCTATCGGGAACAATTTTTATGGACAGGTTTTCATTCATAGAAGTTAGTATATTTTTGGAGGCAGCTTTCTCAACATCGCCACTTACAGTTCCTCTCTGTACAATTATGAAGTCAAATATTTTATTTGTTGCCAAATTCATTATAGAATATGTCTCATGTTTAGCAGAAAATCCTGGGGAGTCGTACTGTCCATCCCCACATAAACATAAAAGCAAGTCATTCATGACAATTGCAAAATTACTTTCTTTTTCTTAACCATCGCTTGTGTACAGAAGGAAGAACACATTTTTTAACAATTCTAAACAAATTGGGGAAGGGGAAAAAAATATATATAGTTCTATTGCTTTTGAGAATACTAAGAAATTGTTAAATGTCATTCTGCAAAGATACATGCCTGAAGCTATGTACACATTATTTTTCAGACTCTCACTTCTGCCTCCAGAGCACCACTCGTGTGTCCATTCACACAATGAGTTACACGAGGGGCACCTCGTGCATTAGATTTTCTTTCAGTGGCAAAGCGTACCACATGTGTGACAAATGCAAAATAGCCCAAGGAGAGCATTTACACATGCAAACACACAAGAATATTTTCTGGACATGCCTACATCATCTTCTCATCTTCACTGGATTTCCTCAAATATTCATTCAGTTTATAATCTTCATCATTTACAGCTGAAGATTTGCCTCCCTCGGCAGTTAAACTTTGGTGCACATTAGTGCCATTTATATCGCTAAAAGTTTGTTCCCAACTTGCACTGTATTTCAGCATCATCTTCAACTCCATGTGTAAAGACTTGGAAACTACTGTAGTTTCACTTTCTTGCTGAGAGTTGCTTATTGAATTATTGACTGGTTGTAGCACCTGCTTTCTTTTAAGATTTGAGTTGCTTTTGTTGGGAGCTTTTTCTCCTAGTCTTGCTAAAAATTTTGAAGGCACCATATTATCTTTCGGTCTAGGGATTTTGAATTGCTGGTTCATTATTTTTATAACATCAGATTCATTAAAATCACTTTCTTTGAAATGAATTCCACATACTTCAGTATTTTTGGTTGGCACAGTTTTTGTGTTTCATAGCAGCAACCTATTTGTTGTACACATGTGATTCTTATCTCTATCGCAGAATGAGTAATAACCAACATTTCTGTTGTCCTGAAATTATTAGCACAATGCATGCAGGCATTCTTAACCTAACACCTTGCAGAACACTAGGAAAGAAAAACTGTCTTACAAGCACAACATAACAGAACTAAATGCAATATAAGGCTAACTATGCAAGCGACATTCAGTAGTGTGGCACTATCCTAGCCTCGTGATGTTGCAGCGAGGTGAGCATTAGATAAAAATGTTTGCAGAATGAAATTGAGAGTTTGTAGAACGACGTGGTTTCAACAATGTACTCGGAATTATTTATATTTTATTGTTAGACATGTTCAAAAATTTAGTTTAGTCCTCCTTTAAGGCTTCTAACCATTTGATGTATTCTTTGTTATTGGCTTGAATTTTCAAACACTTTAAGTGTTAAGTCTCTATTCATTTGTTTGTTTTATTGATGCATAGTATGGAATTCCAAAGCCAGCATATAACAAATTGCAAGATTGGTTAACACTTCATATTCCTGTTTTCCCTTTGTATCTACAATGGAAAGGTGTAATGAAACCATTTCTGCAAACATTTTGATTAACATGAAGTAGACTGAAAAACAAGCTTTTATAAAAATAGCCGAAATTAGTTTTGTGTGGCACAAGAACAAAAGGTACTCAATCAGTGAAGTTGTGTGTTTAACTATAGAAAGCTTCTTCAGAACCTTACCTCCTGGCTATGCCTGGCCTAGTCGGTTAGCTAATGTTGCCATTACATTGAAATTGTACTTAGAAATGAAAATGAACACTTCATATTTTCAGGAGAGGGGATTCATTATATTAACAACGGTTAATAATTGTTTATTGTTAATAACTGTTTTAATTTTGTCAATCTCCTTAGGATGCAGAAGGAGATCACCGCTCTCGCTCCATCAACGATGAAGATAAAGATAATCGCTCCTCCAGAGAGGAAGTACTCTGTATGGATTGGTGGATCCATCTTGGCCTCCTTGTCCACATTCCAACAGATGTGGATCTCGAAACAGGAGTATGATGAATCTGGTCCTTCAATTGTACATCGCAAGTGCTTCTAAACATATTGTCAACTTCGAAAAATATTTATTTTGAGATGACATCACCTTTTGATATTATTAGTATTATTATATGTGCTATGCTATATTATTATATTGTATGGTATTGTTAATAAACATATTTATTATTACAGTTATTTTTATTACACTGGTATAATCCTTCTTTACACTTGATGCAAAAGTTTATCAAATTACATTACTTCACGACAGGAACACACTGTACTAATAAGCATTCATGACTCCACGTCTATCATTTTTTATTTTCTCTATCGCTTACCTAATTAGAGGAAGTATTCTATTGCACCCAAAAATTTGGTACAGGGATTTTGCCAGAAATACTTGGATGAATAACAACTTAATTGAGGTTTGTATAGCAGGGTCCTACATACCTAAACTTCTCAAGGAAGGTCTTTTCTTAAAACAAAGACCTAATGTGAAATGCCCTGCATGATGAAAATTAGAACGTTTTAAACTTTTAATTCCGCATACTATTTCTTGAGTATAGTTAAGAAGCAGTTTTGTAGAGCAGTAAACATATTTTTTCATTTTCATTTTTTACTGTCTTTAAAGCATGTAATAGTTTAAATTGCTTGCATTCTGTGCCACCAGCCTATAGCAAGTGTAGTAATTATTGTAAAGGTAAAGTACATCACCGAGGGACAACTGGGACAGCAAGCAAAGTAGGCCAATCGGCCCTTTTTTGTTTTTCGATGTGACCCCTGGGAGTGAAGGGACCCAAAGTGCGCAAGCATGTATGGGGTACTTAACATTTCCAGATAGAACACATCTAATGCCGCCCAGTCCCTACCTACAAGCCACCAACCTCCAGGGACCCTGGAGTGGAGCCCCACGCTGAGCAGAGGCTTAACTGAGTGGTACTGCAGCGACACCAGGGAAGAAACCTTTACAGAGCGCAAGCCATTGCCCACCTGCAATCCACTGAAGTCGCCTGGTCCTACAACCCTGAAACAGATAAGGAAGATGATGGAACAGAATGAGAGAAAGGAGAGTCATGGTAGAAGCTAAACCACCCCAACATTTGCCTAGCCCCAAAAAAAAACAAAAAAAAAAAAAAAACAAAAAAAAACAAAAAAAAAAAAAAAAAAATTGGGCCAGAATGGCGGTTGCTAGGGATCGATCCCAGGACGACCTGAATGTGGGCCAAGGACAAAACCGCCTGAGAGTAAGTATTGTAATCCACTAACAAATTTGATATTAAGATTTCACCTGGCCTCCAGAATCTCCACAAACGGCTTTTTTTTCCACCTCCCTCTTTCTTTCTTTCTTTCTGAAAAAGCTCTGCAGAGGGGCAGGAGCAGCATTAACTAAAAAAAAAAAAAAAAAAAAATACATTTGAGAAATGCAAACTTGATATTTAAATTAATCATCTCTCGAAGATGTAAATTACCTGTATGGATGTCTTTTCATTATTTTTGATTATCTTGAAAATGGTTAACAATCTTAGTTAAAGTATAATTTACACACATCACTGGATAAGTATTCAGACAACAAATAAATACTTGTAGATATGTTTTATTTATCCCAGTTTCTTGGCATTCCACCCTCTGGAAAACCACTCCTGGAAGCATCCAAGCCACTCAGTTTCCAGCAATCCAAATAACTCTTCCTAGTATGCTGCAACTGCTTCTTCAGGGATACACCTTTAAGACAGTTCTTCACAGTAGGGAACAGGAAGAAATTACATGCTGCCAGGTTGGTACTATTAGGTTGGATGAGTCGATTGTTTTGCCTCAGTTCCTTGCAAAACTCCATTGTTGCATTTGCGGTGAACTGATACATTGTCATGGTGCAACAAAATGCCTCCTGTCTTTGGTTGCCATTCTTAGATTTTCAAAACATTTTTGGAAGGTACATTCCTATGTACCATTTTGCAGCAACAGTTCTCTGATTTTTGATCACATTGGTTGTCATATGACCAATTGTGGAGAAGAAAGGGGGCAACCTTTTTTTCTTTCCTGCACTCCTTGACCTTTTGATGTGGTGGTTGGTCATTGGGGAAAACCCAAATGGAGGACTAGCATTGTTTCTGGATAAGACGGATATGTCCATGTTTCGGCACCTGTAGCAATATCTGAAACATGGCGAGACTTTCCACAATTAAATATTTGCATCATTTCTTGTAACCATTCCAATCTGTGAAGCTTCTGTGCTTCAAACAAATTGTGGTACCCCATCTTGAAATTTTTGCATGAAGGTACTCATGAAGGATGGTTGAAACACTCGAACTTATCACTAATACCACCTCAATGTCTTCCTAGGTTGGTCTCAAATCTTCCCTAATCATTGTTTCCACAGAGATTATTTTTCTCGGTCACTACTGTTGTTAGACTGCCAGTATTTTCTTCATCTTTAAGAGATTGCTGCTCCCTCTTAAATTCTCCAAACCAGTAGACACAGTAGCAACATATGAAGGAGGAAAGTTCCTGAAAGCCCCCCCCCCTCCCTCAAATGCTTAAGTGCTGCATTTCATTTAAGCTCCTTTTAAAATTGTACAGGGTCATCGCACGAAAATGCTCTCTCTGAATCTCCATTGCACTTGCAGGGATGTTCAGACTTTCCAGATATAAAACATAATATGCAGAAAAGTTGAATGACACATAAGAGCTACCATTACACCATTGACTCTGCAATTTTGACCAGCAGCAATACTTTACTGGGTGGCCAATTTTCTGCCTCTCGATACTCTGTGAACCTTGTATTAAAGACATTTGTGTGAGTAATAAAATGTGTACCTTAAATTTTATTTGAGTAGTCTGAGGTTCTCTTCATATGAAATGAATTTTGTGTAATTTTGTATTACTTGTAAACCAAAATGTTAAAAAATGTGCCATAAAAAAAATGACAAATGTCGCTGAAATGTACTGTCAAACATTTTTGTGGTATTAATTGTTTGAGACATTGATATTGGTTTGGATTTTCAATACTTATACATTTTCTGAAATGCTAAGGCACTGAGCACATGGCTTAGATAGCAATGTCTGTGGGCCGGGTTCAAACCCCCAAGGCTACCAATCTGACTGAAGGTGTTTTTGCAGTTTTCCTTGGTCACTAGGCACTTGGATAATTTGAACCGTGACTTTTCCTATCATCCCTTTTATCACTACATTTCATTTTCTTCTTCTTTACCACCATACCAGGCATTGCGTTGATCACCTATACTGGATATATGCTAGATTCAGATTTTGCTTGCTACTGACCAAGGAATTGGCTTATAAGTCCTTGGGGGTGTAAGCCCTACAAGGAGCAGGGTAATGGTTAAAGAAGAAATATTAAGGCACCATTATGCCTTAGTGATGCCATGAAATTCAACTATCTTTGCAAAGCGTAGAGTGACCCTCTTAAAGGTTTGACTTACTGATTCAATCTCCTGTGCCCACCTCGTACCTACAAGAAAATATGTAATGAAACCATTTCTACACACAATGCGCATGCATGCACTCGGACCTTTTTCTAAAAATGCCTTTTTTTGATTCAAGGAGTCTAAAACCTGTAATTCTGGTGTTACAAATTTTTAGCCGGAATGCAGTACTTCCTCTATTATATGTATGTAGCAGGGGAAAATATGAAATTATTTTTAGAAAAAACTGTGTGTGTGCATGTGCGTGTGTGAGTGAGTGAGTGAACATGCGTGTCTCTCTCTCTCTTTCTCTCAAGAGCATAATGTTGGATTAATACCAAACTTCGTATTTAAGTCCACCATTTTACAAGGATATGACGTGATCATTTTCAAGAAACACTCCACTTCATGCTATCCTTTACAAGCAGAATTTTTAGTTTGTTTTTATATTCTCAAAAATAGCTCTAATGACTTTGATAAAAAAAAACACCATTGATTTAAGATACTTACATGACTAATAAAATAAAATTTTCTGTGAATAGCTGGTGAAGTCTTCATTCTAAGTGAATTTTATATAACTAGTAAACTACAACGCATAAACAAAAAAAACCTACTACATAAAAAATATAGTTCTCATTAAAACACAAAATGATTTATTCAACATTGTAACATTTTTTTATGTCATTAACCACTTCTGAGATATTTGGTATTAATTTCAATTTTCAAATACTTTATACTTTTTTGAAATGTTAGTTGCTATTCATTTGTTCTTTATGGTCATGCAAAATAATCATATAGTGACCAGGGTTTTAAAGATATGATTATTGCTTCAGTCTGCTGTATTCCTCTTCTACCTACAACAAAATGTGTTATGAAAGAATTTCTGCAAACATTTATCTGGATTAACATGTAGTAAATACAAGAATAAGCTTTTGCAAGAATAGTTTCTAATCTGCTTGCCTACTGTATGTAGAACTGGTACGGATATGTTATCCTTACCTTTTGTTATAAAACAAGGGTGAAATCATCTATATGTATAAGCCTTCCACCTGCTGAACACTTGAAAAGTTCCTGCAGCCAAACTATTTTAAATATGCAAGCTGATACTGTCTTTTAATTTGTCGAGTGTATGGGGATTTGTTGCATAAACTTCGTATTAAAGAATTGCCCAGATGATAATGACAATTTAGATCTGGAGAGTGATCCAGCCAGTCAATTATTGTCATCAAAATTTATGTAATACAAGGCAGTGATTTTCAATTTCTTTGTAAAACCATCCCTATCTCATTTAATTACTTTTCCTACTACATATAGTAAGTAGGGAAGTATTGTATTCCACCCAAAAATTCATTGTTGAGATTTCACCAGAAATATGTTTTGAGACTCCCTGAAACATAAAAAAAACAAAAACAAAAAAAAATTTTTAGAAAAAAGTTTTTGCATGCCTATGAAAATAACTCAAAAATAAAAAGTTGGATAAATATCAAACTTGGTATTTTAGTTCAATATCTTCCAAGGATGTGACACAAAGATTCCACCCCAACCACCCTTTACATGAAATATGTTTCAAAACTTTTGATTTCTAAAAAATGGCTCTAATGATTTTTTATTAAAATACCATATACTAAAGATATTTACATGTCAAATAAAACGTATATCTTGAATTTTCTGGGAATAGCCTGGGAAGTTCATTGGAAGGAATATTGTATAATCTTGTATAACCGGTAAATGTTAAACAATAGACAAAAATGTACTACATAAAATATTTAGATATCCTTAAAACACAATTTATTTTATATTTTTTTTTTGTGGCACCAGCCATTTTCAAGATATTTATTAGTAATGGTTTGAAATGTTCAATACTTAGCCATTCTTTTAAAGTCCTGTCAATTTTCAGTTTCTCGCGATGTCCATGGGAAGAGTAAGGAATTTAAGGCCAGTGTATAGCATCCAGTTCTAAAACATTTGACTATCACTATTCCCTTTGTATCTGTAACGAAAGTGTAATGCAGCTATTTCTAGAAAGGTTTATGTGCCTCGATTAAAATTAAGTAGAGAGGACAATAAACTTTTGTAAGAATAATTTGTATACCCACTAATAAGTGATAGAGGGTAGAGAGTCATATTAATATAACACATCGAAATTGTTTTCCTTTGTTAGAACTGCTGGCTACCTATCTTCTTTTTGTCTAACATGGAATCAGCCTGTTTAAATGTTTACACAGAACAGTTGTGGGTTTGTTACAAGCAGACAATAGGGAATTTCTGTTTAAATTCAAGCTGAGTCCACAATGACTCCACTCGAGCAAAACTTAACACAACAGACATGCACTGCATGTAGTATATACCATGGTAACTACACACAGCTTCATATAAATGTTATACCACCATGCCAAACAATGTTGGACTGAAATACAAATGCCTCAGTTAGGCTACTGCAGAGCGAGATTATTCATGCTGACACCTGTATGTACGAGATCTGGCAGCTACCAGTGGCATAATTCAGGATGTACACTATGTGATCAAAAGTATCTGGACACCCCCACAAACATACATTTTTCATCTTAGGTGCATTGTGCTGCCACCTACTGTCTGGTACTCATTATCCGTGACCTCAGTAGTCATTAGACATCATGAAACAGCAGAATGAAACACTCCATGGAACTCACAGACTTCGAACGTGGTCAGGTGATTGGGTATCACTTGTGTCAGAAGTCTGTATGCGAGATTTCCATACTCCTAAACATCCCTAGGTCCACTGTATCTGATGTAATAGTGAAGTGGAAACATGAAGGGACATCTACAGCATAAAAGTGTACAGGCCGACCTTGTCTGTTGACTGACAAGAGACCGCCGACATTTGAAGAGGGTTGTAAAGAGTAATAGGCAGACATCTATCCACACCAAAATTCCAAACTGCATCAGGATCTACTCAAGTACTATGACAGTTAGGCGTGAGGTGAGAAACCTTGGATTCCATGGTCGAGCGGCTGCTCATAAGCCATACATCATGCAGGAAAATGCCAAACGATACCTCACTTGGTGTAAAGAGCGTCAAAGTTACACGATTGAACATTGGCAAAACGTGTGGAGTGACGAATCACGGTACCAATGTGGCGATCCGATGGCAGGGTGTGGGTATGGAGAATACCCGGTGAACGTCATCTGCCAGCATGTGTAGTGCCAACAGTGAAATTCGGAGGTGGTGGTGTGGTCGTGTTTTTCCTGGAGGGGGCTTGCACCCCTTGTTTTGCATGGCACGATCACAACGCTGACCTACATTGATATTTTAAGCACCTTCTTGCTTCCCATTGTTGAAGAGCAATTCGGGGATGGCGATTGCATCTTTCAACACGATCGAGCACCTGTTCATACTGCGTGGGCTGTGGAGGAGTGGTTACACGACAATAACATCCCTGTAATGGACTGGCCTGCACAGTCATATAGAACACCTTTGGGATGTTTTGGAATGCCGACTTTGTGCCAGGCCTCACCGACCTACATCAATACCTCTCCTCAGTTCCACACTCTGTGAAGAATGGGCTGCCATTCCCCAAGAAACCTTCCAGCACCTGAGTGAAAGTATGCCTGTGAGAGTGAACGCTGTCATCAAGGCTAAGGATGGACCAACACCATATTGACTTCCAGCATTACCGATGGAGGGTGCCATGAACTTGTACATCATTTTCAGCCAGGTATCCGGATACTTTTGATCACGTAGTGTACCTGGATTCTCTTGTAAGGAGATAAATAAGGTGTTATAATAAGAAACAAAGATACATATTTATAGATATATATTTATTTGCATTTTCTTTTTTAGTAAAAATAATTATGGTTCTGAAAGACTTAATAATGGTGACATTTTCTGTGCTTATGCATTTCTTTTTCAAAAGCTAATGAATTTTCTGAATTACAAATTCTGAACGTAACATTTCAGTCTCAGCTTGTACATATTTTTGTTTACATTAGCGCTAAGATGCTTTCTCTATAGAGCATAATTTGACATCATTTATTGTTCACATTTATTTACAGTTCCAAGAAATTATTTTTCAATAGTATATATGCATTTACCAGGGCATTTTTGAAGCACAAGATATTACAATTTTAAAATGCTTTTAGATGCAGTCCCTAAATCTTGCAGCAGAACAGATATGTTATTACATTAATTTTAATATATATTACTTACTGCACCAGCATGCATCGCTTCTTTGGAAACAAAACCATTGTTTGGCTTCATTTAAGACGTAGTTCATAGAGGATTTCCAGGTCTTTTGCATTAATTGTAAATGCTTTTCCTTCATTGTTTGTTGCGAACCAGAAACTTAATTTCTTGTATCACTTACTGTGAGCTCCAGTGCAGAGGTTAGAATAAGTCACAGCAGGAAAGAATTGTGTGTTTTTAGCAGAGATGGCACAGTACATTATAAGTTGTTTACTGTAGATGCTTGAAGCTACTTTATTACCTGCTTGCTTGTGCCACAGAACTTGTGATAAGCATTTACATTTAACCCCTTGATTCATGTCAAATACCTGAGAATGCATAAGCATAGCCTAGAAGGTACTACTTTGATACCTAATAGAACCATTCTTCTTCTTTCCTGAAATTGGAGTCAAATCTATGCATTTCTTTGTTTGTGTTGTCTTCAGGAATTATGGTTCAGTCATTTGTCTGCCATGTGATAATTTACTTCAGTTAAATCTTCCAAAAGTGTTATTTGTCTCTTTCAAGAGACTTATATAAGATTAATTTCCTGTGCCATGGCACAGTGGGTTAGAGCACAGTGTTTCGATCTCCAGCAATGGAGTGTGAGTATGTTCAAGCCAACCCAGGGGGTGCAGGTTGTTTTGACTTTGTATAGGACTAGAGCCTACTCAACATTTTGAGAAATTTGAGGAGCCATGATAGGAAAGCTATTTTCTGGCTGGGGGAAACATGGTGTTGATATCACTCTATGTACTGGCTGGATGAACAACCACCTCTGCTGTACACATGTGAGTATGAGGCTGGCAGTGGGTTGGTTGGCCCACGACCGTAAGATTTGTCGTACCATAGAACAATTTTAACCTCTTATATTGTTGCAAATTTTAGATCATATAAATTTATCTCCTTTTATGAAACTAGACACATTTTGAAGTCCTGGTGATGATTGGCACATATTTTACACAAACAAGGAGTTTAAATCCTGAATTGTAGAAGATCTCTGTAAGTATGAGGAGGATACAGCAATGAAAATGAGTCTCAGACTCTCTGGAAGCATAAATATAAAGCTAGAAATGACACCATAAGGGTCCAACAAAACCAGTAGTCCAAAAGTTGGAAAGTTGAATCAGACTTGAAAAATTCAATACCACAGCTGGGACTCAAAATTAAAATTAAATTGAGTTATATTTATGGATGCTCTAACCACAGATCTTTGGAGAGCTGACATGGCAAGATACTCCTACATGCATTAAATCCTCTTCCAACTAAAATATTCTGCTAAAACTCCAAGCTGATCAATATCATTAAGCCATTTTTACTTTCTCTACTACGTATAGTAAGTAGGGGAAGTATTGCATTCCACCCAAAAATTCGATACCGAGATTTCACCGGAAATACATGTTTTGAGAATCACTGAATCCAAAAAAAGCATTTTTGGAAACATGTCCGTGTGTGTGTCTGTCTGTGTGTCTGTGAACAGCATAACTCAAAAACGAACATTCGGATAAGCACCAAACTTGGTATTTAGGTTCAGTATCTTCCAGAGATGCGACACGAAGGTTTTCAAGAAAATCCCCCCACCCCAGACTACCCTTTACATGGAACATTTTTCGAAAATTTTAATTTTCTCAAAAACGGCTCTAACGATTTTGATTAAAATATCATATGTTTAAGATATTGTCATGACAAATAAAATGTATATCTCGAATTTTCTGGGAATGTCTCCAAAAATATTCTTCATTGTGAACGACTTTTGCATAACTGGTAAACCATAAGAGATAGACAAAATTTTACTACACAAAAAATGTAGATCGCGTTAAAATACACAACTTATGTCATATACGTTTCTTTTGTTGAGTGAACCGTTTTCGAGATATTGCTTGTTACTTCCTTAAATTTTCCAATACTTATACTTTTTCTCAAATTCGTTATTCATTTTTTTTGTCCTGAACATGCAAAGAGAATGGAATTCGCCACATAGCAACCAGCGTTAAAATATTTGACTATCGCTTAAAAGCTACCATATTCCCCTTGCATCTACAAGAAAATTACCAATAAGATTGACATCTCGATATCTCGATTAACATGAAGCATATGGAGAATAGGCGTTTGTAAAATTAGATTGTACAAGAGTAGAGAAAGTCATGTGAGTGTAACACATCAGATTTTTTTATGTCCTGGACATGCAAAGAGAATGGAATGCGCCACATAGCAACCAGCGCTAAAATATTTGACTATCGCTTAAAAGCTACCCTATTTCCCTTGCATCTACAAGAAAATTAGCAATAAGATTGACACCTCGATATCTCGATTAACATGAAGCATATGGAGAATAGGCGTTTGTAAAATTAGATTGTAGAAGAGTAGAGAAAGTCATGTGAGTGTAACACATCAGATTTTTTAAAATAAAAAACTTTGAAAAATGCTCTATATAAAGGGTAGTTGGGGTAAGGATTAAATATCAGAGATGATTTCAATTTCTGTGCTTTATAGTTAACTGATAATTATTATTTCACATTGGCTGTATGTAGGCACTAAGAAAGTGTTTTCAGACTTGGAAAATTCAAGGCAACGGTCAGTATTGGATCTTCAGCTCTCCGTGTGAATGCTCTTGAATACTTGAGCTACCGTCAAAACACACTTAACCCTAACAGTAGTCTACATTCAAACATGTGGGGTAAATCATTCACATTTTGGAAGTGAAATGAGAAAAACTCTAGAAGACCAAAAAGTTAGGAAAGAAAACTTGAGGTCATTATACTTAGTTTCTTTAATTCACAGTAATCAATGAGATTTCTTACTTCTGATGTTATGTATGTCCAAACTTGCCTATTAAACTCATAATCTAGATTGTACTTGTTCTTTAAAGTGGAACTTAATTCAGGCAAGGAACACTCTCCACTGATTCCTCTTTAGTTGCAAAGTCAATGATGATGAAAATACACATTGCTAAAATAAATTAACGACAGACGATGCTTTTTTTCCCACAAAAAATAATACTTCTGACAGCCACATTCTGAGAGTACACTTAAAAGGTACCATATACATTTTATAAAATTAATTTGGATTTAAAAGTATAGGATCTTTTAGGCCCTACTTATGCATTCTCTGAGTTTTCTTCAAAAACTTGAAATATTGTCAATAAGATTTTATATATTCTATTCGTACTTCTTTCTTATTTTAACATAGCTTCAACATCTTATACCCAGACTGGGCATAGGAATTCTTAAGCAGTTGGCTTCAAGTTATCTACACTTAAAACTATTATATAAATACAAAGAATGTAAACAAGTGGCCAGAGTCACTGACAGGCAAGTAAACATGGTATGACAAATGCTGTCTGCAAATGCCAACATACTGTACGAGGGAAGAGGGTGGTTTGGAACTGTGACATCAATGCATTAAGTCCAGTAACAGGTCAACTTCTTTTCCTTTCATCCTTGCTTTAATGCTTACAAATTCGTGTCTGATCATGACTGTTAACTGTAAGTTCTTTGAGAAACATGATTCAGTGTTTGATGGGCAGATAGCCCTAGTTGTAGAGTCACCTCCCTGTACAATCTATTTCATTTCTATTACTTTTGTTGTGGGTTGAATATTGGTATTTACCTGACAACTGAGTGAAACCACAGAAAAACCTCAGTTTGGGTAGTGTATGAGATTTGAACTTGAATCTCCTGAATGGAAGCCGAGATGCTACTGTTTGAGCTATCTTGTTCATTTGGAATGATTCTTATAATACTTCCTATTTGAAGATTCCAAGATACTTGGGCCACCAGAACTAAACTAATGGAAGAATCTGTGAGAAAAGAAACCATTGGGCATCAAAAACCTAATGACTGTCAGTTTTCTTTTGCCCTTTCTTTTCTCTTTTATCAGATGGTGAGCAAATGTAGCAAAATGGATGCTCAAATCAGTCCAGGGCTCAATGAACTTTGAGTTATCTAATATTTGTCTACTCATGATATGAAAAACTCCAGAAAAAGATTTTATCCAGGTAACCCATCATGTCAAAAATTCTTAAAAGCTCGAGAAATTCAGTGTTGTTTGATAAGTCTGGTAAATTTCCTTGAAATCGAGGGAAAATTTATTAAGCAGTATCATTGTTTGTGAGTGACCTGTGTAATTGTTTTAAACAAATTAGTTGTTGACAGCTATCTGAAGTTATCAGTGTCACACCTGCTGTAGAAAATGAAAAAATATTTTTCCATTTAAAGGGTTTGACTGAAAAACAGATAAAAACAAAGTTGGATGAAACAGACTCAGCATTGTCATTGAAGCTGTTTATTTCTGCATGAATGAATTCAAACATGGTTGAAGATGCACCAAAGATGAAGCACACTCTGGCCACCCAGTTTAGGTCACCACAAAGGAAATCACTGAAAAAAATCTGACATTGTAATACAAGACTGCCAAGTGAAAGTGCAGAAGTTAGCTGAGACAGTAGGCATCTGAACTGAATCAGTGCACAATATCCTGCACAATAAAATTACAAATGAGAAAACTGTGTGCACAATGGGTGCAGCCATTACTAAGTGTTAACAAAAATGCACATGGAAGAACATTTCAATCACCTTCCGCAGGACTTCTGCCAATTTGACTGTTGATGAAACTTGGCTCCATAACATCAGAGACAAAACAGCAGCCAAAACAATGGACAAAGACTGGAACAACACGTCAAAGAAGACAAGGACTGTTTTGTTGTTGATGACCATTGTTTTTAGGTATTCTCAGGATATAATACTGATAAATTACTTAGAAAAAGGCAGAACTATAAATGGGTACCATTTTACTTTACTGCCAAGTCGTTTGAAACATGCATTGAATAAAAAATGAGAAAGATTGCCACAAAAAAACAGTACTCTTTCACTAAGACTTTGCTCCAGTCCTCAGAGCAACAGTCACAATGCCAAAAATGCATGAACTGGGCTACATATTGATTTTCTGCATCCACTAACCCATTCTCCAGAGTTAGACCCAAGTGACTTTTCCCTATTCTCAAACCTGAAGATTTGGCTTGGTGAGAAAAAATTGTCATCAAAATAGAAAGTGATCATTGCCACTGATGAGTATTTTGCAGAACTTGGCAGTTCCTGTTTTTCTGATGGGATGAAAAAATTTGAAACCTGCTGGATATGTACAGACATCAATGGAGACTATATTGAGAGATAAATGTTATGAAAAAGTGTTTTTACTTGGATTTTTACCAAACTTTTCAAAACAAAGCTCGTACTATCTCCACAGCAGAGAGTTGGACTTTTGTTTGGCTTGTTATTAATGAGTATAACATACGTGATTTACACTGAGATGGATATTTACACCGATTTACACCCAATTCAGCGTAATATTATTATTATAATCAGTTTACTTCATTAAATTTCTGTATATGTATATAAATGATTTGTCTTTTAACTCAAACACATACAGTGTGCTTAATTACTATAAACAGATAAGTGTCAGAATACATGCTGTACAGGCTGTTTTGTATGTAGATTCTACACATCTAAAGGGAAAGTCACAAAAAATTAGGCATTAACATAAGACTCTAGATTAAAACTAATGTGACATGGTGTCATTTACAACAAAAAATGGAAGACTTAACAGTAACCAATTACAAGAGCATGAAACAGTTGAGTTTTAATACGCTAAGAGACAGCAGTACATATCAAAAGTGAGAAAAATGCTTATTTTTTAATAACAGTTCTTTCAGGTTTCAAATGACATTTCAAAATACAAGGGTTACTCTGAAAGTTTAGAGAATGGACAAAAATAAGTTCTGGTGCAGGTTTTTCTTGCTTTAGATTGAAGTTTAGATAGCAGCGTGTGCAAACCTGAATTAATTCCAACAATGTGTGAGTAAGCTCTTCCATGTACGCTGCTTTGCTATTCATAAATAAATACTGGATCTGCTCTAAGAAATGCACCTTTGTATTACTCGTGCAAAACCTGTACAGCATATGCATTCATTATGCGATAACTGCTTAATTTCAGTGAACTGATTGGTGTTTTAATTTCCAAATAACAGTGACATTTTAGCGCAATTTAAAAGTAATATTATAAAGAAAAGATGGGATATGTTTTCTACTCTTAGGCTCAGTGTGGCAATCAGGGGCCAATGAGAGCATTCACTGTGCCCATGTGCTTGGGGCTGTCTCTTCCCTTTGTTTACCTCAAGCGTGTTTCGTATTTCGGTAGGAGTATAGATGCTAGGATGGATCTCAAGCAATCTGTGCTATGCCTTACTACAACTTTAAAATCAGTTTAGGAGGGAGAGAGAGGGAGAGGAAGGGGAAGGAAGGGAGAGGGGGGAGGGAGGGAGAGAATATCTTGTAAGATTACATCATGCTTTTTGAGATCTTTGCCCCTTTGCAATCCACTATTCACTGATGGTTTTCAGATTTTAGAACAGGAAGGATTTCCTTGCAGTTGAAGAGTGTGCAGAATGGTCCACTACAGCAATAAGATGAAATTAGAGCTCATATAGCAGGAAGGTCATCATTATACAGTATACATTGTTATATTTAAGAAGTCCTGAATACGGATTGGCAGCATAGAAAACAATCATAACAGAAAAATGTCATGTCAGGAAGCTCTAGTCATTGGACCCCCCCCAACCACCTCACAAATGAACAAAAAAAATGCATATATGGATTGCTGCCAGAAAATATTACAAACATTTCATGGAGGAAAATCTAAAATAACGTATTTAACCCATTATAAGCCAGTAGTCTCGATATTTGCCACCTACCTAAGGGAAAAGGGTCAACATAACATAGATTATTATCATGGGAAAATAAGCCTTATGGATTGTATACTTGCCATCTAATTAGGGTTCAAGGTTCAGCATAACATGAATCACTCCCAGGAGAATATGAGCCTTATGGACAGATGGATATGTAAAGGTTTTGCCTTATAAAGGATTAACATCGTAACTAAGTAAAACTGGGTCTTCCCAGGGGAGGACTCCCTACAAAATTGAGGTGAGTATGAAGCATTGACAGGATGGTGATCTGCTCTTTCTCCTCAGAAAAAACAAATTATGGTTGTTTGTTTAACCTGGCTGAGAGATGGCCTTAGTTGCATGGTCATCTTCCTGTACCACCATGGGTAGCCAAGGTTGTTAAGGCACAGACTCTGAATGGGAGGTCTGCCAGGACTGACCTTTTTTCAGGTTTTCCTCAGTCCCCCATAATCGGCATGCTGGAAAGGTAACCAAAACTTAGGTCTGGAATGTTTCCTTCCAAAACTTCCTTTCCAATTATCATTTCATTTCATGTATCATAAGTCTCCACCATCTGTAGTGCTGTATGTAATAAGAATGGGTGTTATACACTACTACTCCTCCTGTTAGCTAATTGCTGATAGATGGCCTTAGTTACGTAGTTCCTTCCTGTATCACTTATTTTGATGGAATGTGAACTTGCTGGATATTGTTTGAAAGTTATTGTGATGGGCACATGGTCTTAGTTGCATAGTTGCCTTCCTATGCCATCCACTTTTTATTTCTATTTCTTTAGGTGGAACTTTTGATCGTGATAATGAACATCTAATTTGGTGTTTACCTGGCAACTGAGGGAAACCACAAAAATTCAAGTCAGATTGACCAGTACATGGTACGTGAACCTGCCAGAGACAATATCGCCTGAGCCATCTCACTTAGTTGACAGTTCCACTTGAGGAACAAAAGACTATCATTTGTATATCACAAAATGCCAATCCCAAGTCTTCAACACACAGAACAAAGCATCCTAGGACTGCTTGAAATCCTGGTGAACCGAAACAATTCCTCTACCCTACCTATACTGAAAACAATTCAATTTCTGCAACAGTCAGGAGTCAAATGTCCAGATTTGGATCCACATGACTTTCTCTTATTTTCCAAAATAAAAGGAAACCAATTTGTAGTACTGGCTGCATACAAAGAATATATTTGCACTCTATCCAAAGACACTTGATGTTTGACTTTAATAAAATGGTTTGAACAAATGAAATGTTACACAGAATATAATGGAGAAACTTTTGAAAAGATTCAGTAATCAAATCTAATTTTTTACAATTTTAGTGCATTCATTTTGAAAACTCTCAGCATCGTAACATCAAGTATGTAAGACTGTTATAATAAAAACTGAAAGTAGTACACAGTGCCTCAAATACAGATTACTAAGTATTCCTTTAAATAGAGAAGAGCATAAGAAAGAATATGAAAATTAGAGAAAATTGCAGAAAACAGTATCTTCTCAAAAAAGATTAGTTGACAAGAAGTTACAGAATATTAAAAACAAGAAAACAATAATTGCAGATACAACAACAAACATAGTAGATATATAAAATAAAAGATTCGAGAAATTCACATACCACTCTTGGGCTGAAAAAGTTTCAAAGGTTTTTCAACAATTACAACATAGTCCCATATAAAAAGTATAATATTAAAAAACCTTTTTTTTTTTTTAAATAAAGAGAGTTGAGGGTTGTTACACTACATCACTATAATATTCTTACTTGAACGCGTTTCGGGAGACATGCTGACGATGGGAACAAACCGTCTCCCGAAACGCATTCAAGTAAGAATATTATAGTGATGTAGTGTAACAACCCTCAACTCTCTTTATTTTAAATTATGACACATCACTGTTACTAGCTTCTAAATTTTCAAAATTAGTCAATTAAAAAACCTATTAAAAGCAAGCAATTTGGAAAAGCCACCACCATCCAAAAAAACCTGGAGTATAAAAATCAAGTGTGAACACTACAACAAATTATACGTAGGAAAGAGGGGGGACTAGTATCCGTCTTAAAGAACATCTCAAGCATACTAAATACAAACAAATAGAAAAATCAGCAGTATTGGCACACTTTTGGAACCGCAATCACAACATAGAAAATAGCATCTATCTTTCAAAACAAGTCTTCAACATCAAAAAGAATTGGACAGATATGAAAAGATATTTATAAAGAAACACAAAGCAGATTTAATGAGTTTTTAAATTTCCGCCAAAGACAAGACATATACTGTGCAAGTTCATTAGTGATTTGCAAGTGAAGATCCAAGATCAGAAGCCAACATTTTCAAGAATCAATCATAGCTGAGACAACATGTTCTATAGCGACAAAGGTTAGTGAAGCTTGTTAAGTGTAAATTCAACTCAATAAAATGCAGATTGTTGCTGGTCTGACTTGCATTCTTTTGCAACAAATTACACTTCTTTATGATGCTCCTACCCCTTCTCCTCCTCCTCCTCCCAAAATGCACATGCATATTTGTAACTAAGCTACTGTTAGCAAAACTGTGCATCACATCTAACATCTTGCATAACTCATTTAAGTACTCTGTTCTGAAACAGCTAAATTCTAGAAATTCTAACCAATTTAGTTGAAATTTTTATCACAGATTTTTTAAACATAGTTTTGATAGAAAGTTCATTTTTGTTCTCCTAGATACAGTAAAACCTACCTTCAACGGACCCCTTGTTAAACGGAAATATTTCATGGTCCCATGAATTTTGGGATGAAAAACATGCTAAATTCCCTTTATTAAACGGAAACTGTCTAATGCGGACAATGAACATCAAAGTACGCCTTTCAACGGAAACTTTCCAGTTGTGGAATGTAGAGTTTAGAAACTTTTCAGACACCCTGTTAAACTCTGCATTGCCTGCTCTAATTACGTGATGTTTAAGTTGAAATACAACTATTTTACTGCTACCTGAGCAATCTAGGAGGGGGGGGGGTCCACTAATGACGGTCAGAATATTGAGAAACCTGACACACTCATCCTTCACTGCATAGTTATGTTAACAATAAGCATGGCTGATTGTTTTTAATTGTTGTTCCTTCCCTTTCCATTTCCTGCTCTAATGACTTGTCAGCCCTTAACAGTACACCTCTGAACTTACAAAGGTGTTGATTTAGTTCAGCAGTAGTCACCATGGATTCGAAAACAACAGTTGTGCTGGATCTTAACATGAGTGAAAGTGATTTATGCTAGTGAACATGATAAATTGAGTGTAAAGCAGATCATGGAGGTGTTCAATATAAGCAAAACTCAAGTTTACGAGATTCTAAAGAAGAAAACAGAAATTCTGAGGCGGTGGGAAAATTGTGCTAATGAAAAATAAAGAGAGAACTTAAGAAACCTGAAAACCAGGACATTAATGAAATAGTGTGGAAGTGGTTCGTTAGAGTTAGGGAAAAAATCACTGCATATCGGAGCCTATGTTACAGAAATAAAAGGTAACTGAAAAACTGGATTTTACTGAATTCAAAGCATCTAATGGATGGTTGGAGAGTTTCCGCAAAAGACATCAGATAGTTTTTAACAAACTTTGTGGTGAATCGAGTGACGTTAATATTGAAACCATCGCTGATTGGATTGCTAAACTACCTTCATTTATCTAAGGATACAAACCTGAAAACATAGCAAACGGCGAATGAAACGGGACTATTCTTCCATGAGTTACCAAATAAATCATTGTGTTTAAAAGGTGAGAATAGGTGTATGTTTATGATTTAATTTTGTTAATAGCCTAGGCCTACCTTCATTAAACGGAAACCTATCTTTAATGGAAATGTTCGAGAGCCCCATTCAATTCCGCTGAAGGCAGGTTTTACTGTATCTAAAAATCCATGAAAATAAATTTCCCTATAATGAAATGTAAAATACCACACTTGATGAAAATTGGAGAATTTTTAACTGTTAAATGACAAATGTTGCATATTAAATCTCAAAAATATATTAAAAAATTAAATGTTGTGTAACACTAAAACTTTTCTTGAAGAAAAATAATATATAGGTTGTTCAACAGAGGGGGACACTCAGCACTGCGTCCTACAGGGATCTATTGTGCCTACCATCCCCCAAGAGGAATGGATGAAGTGAAAGAACCACACAGGAGGCTACAGGCCACACGGATGCATGGAAGTCCCTAACATTTCCATGCTCACAGACCTGTGTGTCACTGCTGGAGCCATTGAGAGAGGGTGATGAACAACCAACCAGTCGAGTAAGAAAAATAATATGGCATTTAACACTTTTAGTGTTTTAAAACTTAATAAAAAATATGCTAAATTCAAAACTATGCTTGGTATAAAGAAAAGGCTCTTTACATACGTTCATTCACCTCCAGAAAATGTATACCGAAAACTGAAATAAACTGAACCAAAATTGCATTGTGAGAAGTACTTTAAAATGGCAAAACTGTAGGAAAACAAGATTACAGGAAATTCAGATTAAAATTACATGCAGTATATCCTTGCATCCACTTTCTCCATTTAAATGTCGAATTTAGGTATTTAAATGGTCAGAAAGATAAATCCACAATAGCATTCTATAATATTTGAGAGTTATTTGTATGAACATAAAAAAAGTCAAACATTCAGTCTTGAAGAACCTTAAAGGAATTCTTGTCTATTATCACTAGGAACCCCGACTTTTCGCGAGTAGTTAATTCGCAAAATTGGCTGAAAATTAACAATAAGGAAAATCTTTAATCAATTATTTTTAAATTCCACATATATATCCATTCTGAGTCGCGAAATAACGCGACATTAGTTCTATATTGCGAAAACGCGAAATAACACCGTTATGAAAAAAATGTGCAAAATAACCCGAAATTTTTTTCTCTCTCTCCTTTTTTTTTGGCGTTTGTCTCTCCTTTTCACATAAACAATCAGATATTTGGCTTATCAATCATTTAGGGATACGTGTATTGTCATTCGCTACGGCCATGCTGCTGTTATGTACTGTATGGCACAGAACACCAAACTGCACTGTGATTTAACCAGAGCTTCGGCAAACATCGGTACTGCTTCGACTACCTCGTCCCCTTCACTCTTCACCTATCGCATTCACAACAAAAGGAATGCCATGTTTATCGGAACTTGGCAACACCACATCAGTGACAGATTTCTCATTTCACTCAAATTATTCTTTGGATTTAAATGACAATACTACCTGCAATTCTTCTCTAATGCCGTATTTTAACGATTCGTGCTTGCATCGCCCCATTTCATGCCGGCTGGAAAAGACTGTCGCAAAAGTATCGTTAAATAATGCATGAATTTCTAAGTCTGGTTCAAGTCAATTCTGACAGTAGACAGCCTCTTCTACCAATCAGTCTCCATTTCCTGTACCCCTCGCACGAAAATTGTTGCTGCCTCGCGACGTTGCCATAATGTGAACGCATGTCTAGGTATATTTTGTGTCCGCTATACTGAAAGATTCGTTTGGAGTCAAGTTATATTCTTTAAATTACGTTACAATTTAGCGCAAGGAGTCTGTTTACCTTCTGCTCTGAAAAAGAAAAGGAATTATGCCGATGGAGCCACGTTTCAAATTAAGCTAGCGCATGCACAATTCAGCTGACGGTGGAGTTGGCAACATGCCATTCGCGCGCCGTACAGACAGCATGTGCAAGACGTTGCCAGGTCAGTTTAGTTTTGCGGCACGCGGGAATTCAAACCGATTCCACAGTAGTATTTCAATGCGGTCCCAAAATATAATAAACTGCCAGGCATCTTTCCTTCTTGAACACTGCAAAGACACCATTTGCCTTATTGAAGTGCTTGAGGGATCTAAATATCCATTTGTTCATAAACTATATAGCAAACTTAAAGATATATCAAATGGCTTCACAATAGCAGCTGAGGGCTCGTTTGGAGAGAAAACTTCAAGTCTTCTTCAGAGACTGCCAACCCTCAAGAAGTCTTATGTTATCAGTCAGTTCAAGCAATTGGGCATAAAGTCAGTTACCAGCTGAATTCCTTAATGTCAGCTGATCCAGCTGATGATGATATTCATTCTGCAGGTAAATTGTTTGATTTAAAATAGAGAGTTGAGGGTTGTTACACTACATCACTATGATAAACTTACTTGAACGCGTTTCGGGAGACGGCTTGTCCCCATCGTCAGCATTCTCTCTCAACTTCAGTTGAGAGACAATGCTGACGATGGGAACAAGCCGTCTCCCGAAACGCGTTCAAGTAAGATTATCATAGTGATGTAGTGTAACAACCCTCAACTCTTTATTTTAAATTATGACACATCACTGTTACAAGCTTCTAAATCTTCAAAAATTGAACTGTTAAGCAGTTTTATTTACCGCCCAAAACACCGCTCACTATAATATTTTTACACCGATATTACATTATTTTATTTACCAATAATCTGGGGTCCATAATTATCACCATACTGACTGTCTTGCATCAGTTTTTCATGATGCTAATGATTATATATCATAAAACAGCATCTTGGGAATTACCTTTTGCAAGAGTACTTAAATTTGACTGGATGGAAGATTTCTAGAGAGGATTGCCCTCTATTGGGGAGTTTGGAGGTGCTCATATTTATAGTTTTAACTGTTATATTGTAATGCACCATACTCTCTAAGATCAGAACATTACTTTTGGAATCAATTGCAAAATATTTTAATGTTCACATTAGTGCAAAGTTGAAGGACTGTTACTTAGAAGTGTATAACTCTATTCATGGTTATACTTTACAATGGTTCCATTTCAGTTCCTGGCGGCTTATATGAAGCATCCCTAAGATCCAATATAGAGGCCACTTGTTCCTTAGGCACCTCCAGCTAATTTTGTCATTGTTTGATGCGAGAGATTTGACCATATGGGGAGCATTAGAATCAACTACAAGGGCAGTTTGAGAAGTACCCAACCTGACGTATATATAGCAGTTGTTGTTCCAAACAAATAACTATAGTAGAAATTATCACCCTTATAAAGCTTAAGTTTGATGATGCTACATTGTTTAGTAATTGTTTGGCAGCCATTAAAAGTGAACTCTCTCAGCAAATTTGTAAACATGGATAAAACTGGCCATTGTTATGTGATACAATACTTTCATTTGAAAGGTTTTAGTCCAACTATAATTAAAGCTGAGCTAGATTCTACTCTGGGGGAGTCTGCTCCTTTTTTACAACAGTAAAATATTGGGTGGCAGAGTTTAAGCGAGGCTGTACGAGCTGCCAAGACGAACGTAGCAGTGGTCGACCAAATGAGGTGACCACGCCAGAAATTGTGAAGAGAATCCACAAAATGATACTGGATGGCTGTTGACTGAGTGCGCCAGCTAGCAGACATCATAAGCATTTCAAAAAGTGCTGTACATCACACAATAACTGAAAATTTAGACATGAGAAAGCTGTGCGCAATTTGCAGCGTTTACTCACAATGGAACAACAGCAACCTCATAAGGATTTTTCGCTGCAATAATGCCAAGTTTTTGCGTTGATTCATAACCATGGATGAAACATGGGTCCATTACTTTACATCTGAGATGAAGGAACTCAAAACAGTGGATTGAAAGGGGAGAATCGGCTCCAAAGAAGGTGAAGACAGTTCCATCTACAGGCAAGGTCATGGCGTCAGTTTTTTGGGATGTGGGATAATATTCATTGATTATCTTCAAAAAGGAACAGCAATCAATGGTGAGTATTATGCAAACTTATTGCAGCATTTGAATGATGAAATCAAGCAAAAACGACCGCATTTAGCGAAAAAGAAAGTTCTGTTTCATCAAGACAATGCACCAGTTCACACATTCATTATGGCTATGGCCAAAATCAATGAGTTAAAGTTCAAATTGCTTCCTCATGCAGTGTATTCACCAGACTTAGCCCGCTCTGATTATTTTCTGTTTCCAAAGTTGAAGAAATGGCTTGGTGGTAAAAGATTTGCCAATAATGAAGAGGTGGAGTTTGCAGTTGATGGCTATTTTGCAGAAGTCGATGGTTCTCACTATAAACAGGGTATCGAAGTTATTGAACATGTCTGGGAAAAGTGTATCGAGCTGAAAGGAAACTATGTAGAGAAATAAAGATGTTTTTTCCCAAAATTTTTGTGTTTTCTTTGTTAGGTCGGGTACTTCTGGGACAGCCCTCGTATAATAACATTCTTGGAATCATTCCAAAATACCAATAACATTATTTTTTGCAGCTTACATACGGCAAAAGAGGTTGTGTGCATACATGAAAGCAAACAAGAACTATCCAACACACAATTTGTTTCTCTGGAAACCCAAGTGCATATATGCTTTTATACATTTGTCTTCTTTGCTGTGACCTTGCACAATGATATAATCAACCAGTCATCACATAGTAACTATTAGGAGAATCTGAAATATCATACTTGCTCTCTGATTGGCTAGCATCTTATGCACAACAGAGATATAAACAAGAAAGCTTGAAGCTTGTAAATTTCTGTGTTTATGTTATAAGTTTAACATGAAACAACCTTCTATGCTTCCATTATGTTTACGTCTAATTTTCATTGTAAATGGCTTTAAGCTATACAAATCCAACATAAACTAATTTTGGACAAAAACTTGGCATTCATCACTTTTGCGTTGTCTTCTTTACATATTTTGACTTTGGAAAAAGCATAATACAATTTTATACATATTTGTCAAAATGTTTGTGATCGCAGTTCCCATAATTCTTTTGTGTACATGGGAAATGTACATCAGAAATGTCTGATGAGCCACACATACTGTTTTAGGAAACAGCAAAAGCTAAGCTTCAAGCTTTTCCTATGGGAAAAGTAAATTATTACAATTTAATGCATATTGTGATTTGGGTGTTGTTTTCAGATGTACCTTCTTCTGCATTTGAAAACATTCCTCCTCTTCTATAAGCCCTACGCTTTTTTAAATTACATATACTGCTGCCAGTACCTTCTCCATGACAGCATCATACTAATGATCCATATACATAGATGTTATGGAAGTAATGAACACAGCTCTCGAAGCTAGATATCCAAACATTGAAAACACTTCTCCATTGGTCTTCGTTATTACCCTGCATAAACTCTATGAGTGCCGATGACTTAATCCTTCCCCGATAAGGATATGAACACATTGTCTCACACGTGAAACAGCAGAAAGTCTAAGTCGAGACTGTCCGAGCATCACTTGTCCCATAAGCCTAGCTCCCGCATGCGAGTCTGGAAGTATTTCTCCAAAGCATTGGCACAGCGATAATATTCTGTGTCAGGGCTGTTGTACAAACGACAGTTTGTGAAGATACGTGTCATATCGGCGATGAAGAGACGTCGTGTTGTATAGTAACGGGCTTTGATTCTGTCTCCCATTGTCTTCAGATCTGTCAAACATAATCAACACAATTTCAGTTCAAATAAAATTTCATCAAAGTTAAAATACGAGAAATGAAATATTTTTTTTTTGAGTGTTACATTCACCTGACTTTCCTTACCTACTATCATTTATTTTTCTTTTCTAAAACCTATTCCTTCAAAAACTTATTTTTCTATCTCTTTTTGCTACTCAAGATAAATATTTACAGAAATGGTTCATTATACATTACTTTATAGGTGCAAGGGGGATATAAGAGGCTGGAGTGACAGCCAGATCTCTAAAGAACAGCTTGCTATATGCTGACTTTAACATTACAAACTTTTTGCACGACATCACGAGAAACAAAAGAACAGTGACTTAGCATTTAAAAAAAAAATGTTCAAAAGAATGCAAAATTTAAACCAATAGCAATGAATATCTTGGAAATGGTTAATGCCCCCAATCCACCCAAAAAGGTCACAGAAAATGTGGTTTTAACAATATTTAAATTTTTTGTATAGTAAGTGTTTGTTTATCCTTACAGTTTAAAAGTACCTAGTATAAAATTCATTCAGAATTACAATATTTAACAGGCTATTCACAGAAAATTCAAAGATACACATTTTATTAGTCATGCAAGTATCTTATCATATGGTATTTCAATTAAAAATGTTTGAGCCATTTTTGAGAAATTAAAAAATAATAAAATGTGAACATATACTGAATTAAAAAACACACAACTTACCCATAGGAAATTTGATGTGGTCGTAATAATCAGGAACTTCATTTTTGTCTACAGGTTTAAGGAATGGCCATGCAGCAGGATGAGTCTTTACCTACCAAGAGAACGAAAATAATGTCAATATTTCTGTTAATTTAGAGTTATGTTTATTTCATCTTTGTGTAATGACAGAACTTTCAATAAAATTGTTAAATATTTAATATAATAAAAATAGTAAGTAACATGCAACCACAGTAAAAATACCCTAAGTGCTTGAGTAGTACTTAATTAGCTAGAAAATGACATTATTTTTCAATTTGAAACCTAAGCAACTATGAAATAAACTCTCTCTCTTCATTAATTTTGACTCACGTAATTATTACAAAGAAAAACATACATATATATATATATATATTGAAAAATTGCTCATTTTTGGAGCTTTCGAGTTTGATAGTAAGCCCAGATATGAAGTAGAACACCATTTTAATAAAATTCTTCTTCTTCTTCAACTTCCCTGTTCTACCACTATCGAGGTGTCAGGGGTTTGCCTCGGATCCATTTTTTAAACTCCATCCTATCCTTTACTAGTCTATTAAACTGATCCCAAGTCTTTCTTCATTTAGCCACCGCTCTTTTAATCCCTTCTTCCCAGGTTATCTTTGGTCTTCCTTCCTAATGGTCTTGCTTCTAAAATTGGCGTACTTACCAGTCTGTGTCCATTCTTTTCACATGTCCATACCATGTAAACTGTCTTTCTTCTATTCTCATATTTACCGAGTTCATCTCTTATCCTTTTATTCCTTATTCTATCTTGTTGTGTTTTTCTGACTATTCTTCTTAAGCATTTCATTTGCGTTGCATTCACCATGCTTAATTCACTTTTTGTTATTATCCAGCTTTCACTTCCATAGATAAGTATTGGTTCTATAACTGTTTCATATACTTTAGTTTTTGTCCTCTTATCTACTTCTTCTTTCCCAAAAACACATCTACTTAGTGTATAATTGCTTTAGTAGCTTTCTCTACACGCTTTCTTATTTCTTCTTGTATTTTACCCATTTGGTTTATCACTGTTCCCAAATACTCATAGCTTTCCACTTGCTCTAACTCTAACTGCCTTCCCTCTTTTTCTATCTTGATCTCCTTTATCTGGTCTTCTGTCCATCATTACTTTACTCTTATTAAGATTTACCATCATCCCACTTTCCTGTAGTGTTTCTACCCATTCTATTATTGCTTGTTGTAATTTACTTTCTGAATCTGTTATAAGCATGATATCATCTGCCTAAGCCAAAGTCTGGCTGTATAATAGGTCTTAGATTCCACATTCCCACTAGTGCCTTGCTTGTTCTCATTTTACAAGTTTTCATTACTTCATCCAAAAATACTGTAAACAATAATGGGCTTAAGCTATCTCCCTGTTTAACACCTTTTTCTAACTTAAAAGGTTGTGATGCTCTGCCCTTCAGCCTTACTATGCCCTCTACATTCTTAAATGTAGATTTGATTACCCTTATTAATTTTAAGGGTAGCTTCTTCTTATATAGTGCCTTTCATATCTCTACTCCTGGTACAGAGTCAAAGGCTGCTTGTAGATCCAAAAATGCAAGGTATGCTGTTTTGTTTTTACTTATCCATTTGTCTGTGATGACTCTTAGCACAAATATCTGGTCCTGAGTCTGTCTACCTGCTTGTTCATCTTCTAAATCCTTTCCCACATACCTTCTCAATTTCCTTTCCAAAATCCTTGCATATAACTTCATGATCATACTTGTTAAGCAAATTGCTCTATAGTTCTCACATTTACATGATTCTCCCTTTTTCTATATGGAATTACTATGTTTGGATTCCATTCATTTGGGATATATTCTTCTCTCCATACTATTCTAAACAACTCCTTCATCTGGTTAATCATGGTTTTACCTCCCGCTTTGATCATCTCAGGGACTATTTAATAAAATTCCATTTACATAAAATATTTTCAGAAGCATGGGAAAACAACCACAAGAACAATGTTGTTTAAACCTGCATTAACAAAAAACTTTTTTATTCATTTTTAAATGTATACTCTAATAACCAAAATGATTAGTTGTGATAATGCACTTTTACTACTGCTGACATGTGTAGATGTGGTATCAGATTCATATGATACTTTAAATTTTCTCAGCTTCTGCTCAATTTCAAACATTTTCATCTCTTTTACTGTGTGTGCTGAATGCACGTGAACATTTGCAGCAGAGTATAGTGTGGAACACTTGAATTTGATTTCTATAGTTTGATCCAAACTTGTTCCAAAAGAAATGCAATAAAATGAATAATGTAGTAAAATAAATAAACAGTTACTAGCAAGATGACAAACGAGTAACAGAAAATGGAAGAAAGAATAGTCAACACAAATGAACACAAGTTTGGTTTAAAATGAAATGAAATGGGACTGGCTGGTAATTCATATTCAATCCTATAGTTAGCAGCTGCAAAATGGAAATAGTTAACAGTTGATCTGAAAGAATAATTTTAGATTGGAAGATAATCCCACAACATTTGTGTCTCAAAGTGCAAAGAAAGAATACAAAATATCTCCATCCATATTCTCTGGAATTTTGAAAGAATTGCATAGCAGTACAACTTTCTGCTTTACTTTTCGTAACACTGGAAAACCATTAGTAAAATGGCTTGAAGCAGTGAAACTATTGCAATTTATGGCAATGTTTTGAAGGAGAAAGCCACAGAAATTTCTCTAAAATTGAATGACTTCTGTGTCTCTAGTGGTTGGCTTGGTTGCTTGAAGAAGTGGAACAATCATTTAATAAACAGGTGATAGTGTGAAAGTAAACGATGACATTACAGGGGTGTGTAAAAAGGAAATGCTGCCTCATCTTCTCCAGGATTAACATTCAAAGGTTATTTTCAATGCTGAGAAAATCAAATGTTCTTCAGTATGCTTCCAAATAAACCATACATGATCCATGATGGCAAAAGAAGCATAGACCTTACGGTATGCAACTTTTATTTATGGGGGAACTTAAAAAATAAAGTGTATCGGAACAACCCGCATACATTGAAAGAACTGAAGGACAATATCAGAAGAGAAATTACTGCACTTTCAGAAGAAGAATTAATGTGTGTTAATGGAAATTTTATTAAAAGGTGTGAGAGATGCGTGGCAGCACAAGGACATCATTTCCAACACCTTCTGTGATAAAGGTATGTGGTTTTTGTATGCATGTAAATCTATTTACTTGAATTGCCAGTATGCTATGCGCTTGAGTTCAGGGTCTGTGAATATTCAACTCGGCTGGCAGCAACTTGCGGTCCTGCAGCAGTAGCGGGCCGCAAAGCAGCCGGCCAGGAGTCAGAAATAGGCACTGTAATTCACATTAATGAAGTGAAAGTGTGAACTAAGTAAAGTTCCAGGGAAAGTTGAACCAAATAAAAACAGAGAAGTGCACAAACTCACAGTATATATGAGTAACTTATAATATTAGTGCATACTTCTTCAATTACAATCACAAAGTTGCATGACTTGCACTTTGAACAGCTACTGCCTGCACCATAATCACAAGACAGCGCTCTGTTACTTTTTCCTCTTCCCAAATCTGAAGCAATGGCTCGCTGGCCAAAGCTTTATCTCAGATGCGGACATATGCCACACAAATGGTTATTTTGCGGAGCTGTTGAAATAATTTTATACTGAAAGTGTATTGTTGGTCCAAGTGTACTGAGCTGAAAAATTAAAATAAATTGGGTTAAAAATCTTGTATTTTCTTCCTCAGCCTGAGAACATTCTAATACAATTACAGCACTGTCGTGTGCTAACAGCAAACATTTCTGACAATGTTTACCATTAAGTGAATTAAGACACATCTGTAATGTGATTTCGTGAAATACAACACCCACTTTAATACAAACCCCTGAAATTAATTAAAAATGGGTTTTACTGTAATGATTAAATACAATCAACATATTCCTTCACACACATCACTTAACCGAGGTTAATTCAAGTAAGATGCATACCGTGTTGAGGACATTCTTAAGAGTGACCAATAATGTGTCAGGATCATTGCACTCCTCTGTGACACGAGCTACCCTTGTTGCTCTAGTAACAGGTCTCCAGCCAGTTTCCCGTATACCTGGAATACTTTCCACAGGGATGCCCCTCACACCTTCTCTGAAGCACGTGAGACCGGGATGCACCTTCTGAACTTCCATTTGCCTCATCTCTATCAGCTTCTTTACAATCTGAAAAACATGCAATATTACAATGTACCTTTGATAGTTCTCAGAATGAGTTTATTTCAGCTTTAAATTCCACACAGGCACAAACAGAAATTTTAAACATCTATAAGCATAATACAGCTGCAGGCAAAATGTTTGTGGTACTGATTTATGTAATCTGGATAAATAACTGAAGTTTATGTGTATGTACACATACACTACGTGATCAAAAGTATCCGGACACCTGGCTGAAAATGATGTACAAGTTCGTGGCGCCCTCCATCGGTAATGCTGGAAGTCAATATGGTGTTGGCCCACTCTTAGCCTTGAAGACAGCGTTCACTCTCGCAGGCATACTTTCAATCAGGTGCTGGAAGGTTTCTTGGGGAATGGCAGCCCATTCTTCACGGAGTGTGGAACTGAGGAGAGGTATCAAGGTAGGTCGATGAGGCCTGGCATGAAGTCGGGGTTCCAAAACATCCCAAAGGTGTTCTATAGGATTCAAGTCAGGACTCTGTGCAGGCCAGTCCATTACATGGATGTTATTGTCGTGTAACCACTCCGCCACAGCCCGTGCAGTATGAACAGGTGTTCGATTGTGTTGAAAGATGCAATTGCCATCCCAGAATTGCTCTTCAACAGTGGGAAGCAAGAAGGTGCTTAAAATATCAATGTAGGTCTGTGCTGTGATCGTGCCATGCAAAACAACAAGGGGCGCAAGCCCCCTCCAAGAAAAACACGACCATACCATAACACCACCACATCCGAATTTCACTGTTGGCACTACACAGTGTGTTGGGCATTTGCCATACGCACACCCTGCCATCGGATCGCCACATTGTGTACTGTGATTCGTCACTCCACACCACGTTTTGCCACTATTCAATCCTGTAATGTTGACACTCCTTACACCAAGCGAGATGTCGTTTGGCATTTTCCTGCGTGATGTGTGGCTTATGAGCAGCCGCTCGACCATGGAATCCAAGGTTTCTCACCTCACGCCTGTCATAGTACTTGGAGTGGATACTGATGCAGTTTGGAATTCCTGTGTGATGGTCTGGACAGATGTCTGCCTATTACTCTTTACAACCCTCTTCAAATGTCGGCTGTCTCTGTCAGTCAACAGACGAGGTCGGCCTGTATGCTTTTGCACTGTACATGTCCCTTCACATTTCCACTTCACTATCACATCAGAAACAGTGGACCTAGGGATGTTTAGGAGTTTGGAAATCTCGCATACAGACTTATGACACAAGTGACACCCAATCACCTGACCACATTCAAAGTCTGTGAGTTCCACGGAGCGTCCCATTCTGCTGTTTCACGATGTCTAATGACTACTGAGGTCGTGGATAATGAGTACCAGGCAGTAGGTGGCAGCACAATGTGCCTAAGATGAAAAACGTATGTTTGTGGGGGTGTCCGGATACTTTTGATCACATAGTGTAGCTACACTGATGTCAAAAATCGCTTTTAAAATTTTTTGTATGTGCACCTGGCAAGGAACACTCCCCTTGTGTGAAACTGGGACTTTGTTAGGGTTGCATGGTAGCTGTTTGAAGTGGTGTACTTATCAGAAATAATTTGAAATAGTGGCCCTGGGTGATATTTGGAGTGGTTGTTGAGCCTGGTCTTGTGTCAGCAATTGGAGTCACTCACCAGACTGAATTTAATATGCCCAGCCTCTCCTATTCAGATGATCTCTCCTCATAATGAGCACATACCTAATCATTCAGTGGAATATTGTGAAAAATAATTTGATTTGTTACCTTCAAACTATTTTCTTTAACTATGTACTTCATTTATTTTTATACCTCTTCTACTATGAGGGTCATTTAGAAACTAAAGCCCGATGAGCGATAAAGAGAACAAAACCATCACTAAATAAGGGATATTTATTGGAATAATTACATAGATTCACTGGCTACTTTTCAACATAGTTACCACCATTGTAAAGGCATTTATCGTAACGGTGCACCATTGATTGTATACCCAAGTCATAGGAGTCAGCTGCCAATGTCTGGAGCCACAAAGTCACTTCATTCTGCACCTGTGTCATTGTGGAAACGTTTTCCTGCCAAAAAACTCTTCATGAGACAGAAGAGATGAAAATCACTAGGCGAGGTCGGGGCTGCAGGGTGGATGGTCAAAGATCTCCCATCCAAACTGACTCAACACATTTTGAGTAGTGTTGGCTGTATGGGGTCTTGCATTGTCATGCAATAGCATAATGCCTCTTGTCAACATCCCACATCTCTTGTTCTGGATTGCCCTCCTGAGTTTATGCAAGGTCTGACAATATCAATCAGCATTTATGGTCTCCCCTCACAGTAAAAACTTGCACAGGAGGACTCCATGTCGATCCCAGAAGACAATGCACATGATTTTTTGACAGAGATTGTCTGCTTAAATTTGGTCTTCAGATGAGCCACTATGCTGTCAATGCATTGATTGTTGCTTTGTCTTTGGTATGGCATGCAACACCTATGTTTCATCCCCAGTAACAATATTGTCAAGAAACTTGTCCCCTTTCTCTATGTATCGCTGTAGGAATGTCAATGCTGCAGCCAGACTTCTCGCAGTTGGTGAAGCAGCCATTTTCTCCAAGCACTGTGCAATAACCACAGACTGAAACGGTACTGCATTATTCCCACATACTTCCTCTCTACTCCAGCACATGCACATTCCTATCTGACTGGTGGTGCCATCTCAGGACATGATGGATTTAGTTTCTGGATGACCCATGTACTATTCTTACAAAAGCTTATTTTTGTATCTACTTCTTGTTAACCCATATAAACATTTGCAAGAAATGGTTTCATTAACCATTCATTTCATTGTTGATATAAGAGGGATAAGGAGGTAGAAGAGATAGTGGAATCTTTTGTTTTAAAAAGTGTGCTATATGCTGGCTTTGAAATTCCATGCTCTGTCCACAATATTGCAAGAATGAGTGGCAACTTAACATTTAGAAAAAGGATTAAGTATTTGAAAATTCAAACCAATAGCAATGAAAAGGGTAGTTTGGGGTGGGAGGAACTCTTGAATTGAATTGTATTTTGTTACATCTTTGTAATTGGGTATATGCTGAAGTTGCCAAGTTCAGGTTTGGTGGTGACATCCAATATGAATGGGAATAAGGAGAGGAAACAGAAAATGAAAATGATATTTTATTCCCATTCTTGTACTTTTCTAAAAATGCTTTTAATGAATTAGGAGAACCTTAAAACGTGTATTTCTGGTGAAATCTCAATATTGAATTTTTGTCTGGAATATAGTACTTCCTCTAAGTGATAATGTAAAAATCTGCTAGTATAAAATAAAAATGAATAGCTAAAGATCTCCTCAAACAAGAGATTGTGGGTTTAATTCCTGAATAGGGAGTGGAATTTTTTTTTCAGAGCCTTCCCCTACTCTCCACATAGTCTGGAAGTATGCATGTGGGAATGAATGTGAGCGTTTTATGTTAAAACTGATTGAAATCCAAATTAAAAAATCTGATGTGTTGCACTCACATGACTTTCTCTACTCTTGTACAATCTATGTTTACAAACGCCTATTCTCCATATGCTTCTATTAATCGAGATATCAATCTTATTTGTAATTTTCTTGTAGATGCAAGGGGAATATGGTAGCTTTTAAGCGATAGTCAAATATTTTAACGCTGGTTGCTATGTGACGCATTCCATTCTCTTTGCATGTCCAGGACATAAAAAAATGAATAACGAATTTGAGAAAAAGTATAAGTATTGGAAAATTTAAGGAAATAACAAGCAATATCTCGAAAATGGTTCACTCAACAAAAGAAATGTATATGACATAAGTTATGTATTTTAACGCGATCTACATTTTTTGTATAGTAAAATTTTGTCTATCTCTTATGGTTTACCAGTTATGCAAAAGTCGTTCACAATGAAGAATACTTTTGGAGACATTCCCAGAAAATTCGAGATATACATTTCATTTGTCATGAAAATATCTTAAACATATGATATTTTCATCAAAATCGTTAGAGCCATTTTTGAGAAAATTAAAATTTTCGAAAAATGTTCCATGTAAAGGGTAGTCTGGGGTGGGGGGATTTTCTTGAAAACCTTCGTGTCGCATCTCTGGAAGATACTGAACCTAAATACCAAGTTTGGTGCTTATCCGATTGTTCGTTTTTGAGTTATGCTGTTCACAGACACACACACACACACACACACACACACAGACACACACACACACACACACACAGAGACACACACACGGACATGTTTCCAAAAATGCTTTTTTTGGATTCAGGAGGTCTCAAAACGTGTATTTCCGGTGAAATCTCGGTATCGAATTTTTGGGTGGAATGCAATATTTCCCCTACTTACTATACGTAGTAGAGAAAGTAAAAATCTGATGTGTTACACTCGCATGGCTTTCTCTGTACAAACTATTTTTACAAATGCTTATTCTACATATGCTTCATGTAAATTGAGATGTTAATCTTATTGCTAATTTTCTTGTAGATGAAGGGGAATTGGTAGGCTTTAAGCGATAGTCAAATATTTTAAGAGCTGGTTGCTATGTGGAGTATTCCATTTTCTTTGCATTACCAGGAAAAAAAAAAAAAATGAATAACGAATTTGAGAAGAAGTATAAGTATTGGAAAATTTAAGGGAATAACAAGCAATATCTCGAAAATGGTTCACCCAACAAAACAAATGTATATGGCATAATTGTGTATTTTAATGCGATCTACATTTTTTGTGTAGTAAAATTTTGTCTATCTCTTATGGTTTACCAGTTATGCAAAAGTCGTTCACAATGAAGAATACTTTTGGAGACATTCCCAGAAAATTCAAGATATACATTTCATTTGTCATGAAAATATCTTAAACATATGATATTTTAATCAAAATCGTTAGCCATTTTTGAGAAAATTAAAATTTTCTAAAAATGTTCTATGTAAAGGGTAATCTGGGGTGGGGGGATTTGCTTGAAAACCTTCGTGTCGCATCTATGGAAGATACTGAACCTAAATATCAAGTTTGGTGTTTGGTTCATTTCTGAGTTATGCACGCACACGCACACACACACACACACACACACACACACACACACACGGACATGTTTCCAAAAATACTTTTTTTTTTTGGATTCAGGGAGTCTCAAAACATGTATTTCTGGTGAAATCTCGGTATCGAATTTTTGGGTGGAATACAATACTTCCCCTATTTACTATACGTAGTAGAGAAAGTAAAACAACCTATGCCAACATGTTCCTCAAGGCAGAGCCCCCTGATTTGGGCATAAAAGTTAAAGGGGCTATACAAGTGGGGGGGGGGGAAGCATAAAAGCTCAAGTTGTGCTGCAAAATTAAAGTGCAATATTTAGCTCGTCTAAAAAATTTATAAAAAGAGGGACAAATTAGTTACACAACAGTTACAACACCTAAAATAATTGGATACAGACAGAAAGTCATGGAAAAAGAACTGCAAATAGTCACAATAGCTATTGCTCCTGTAATACTCCTTACATTTAAACCCTAGCTCTGGCACATTCAGTTTCTATTAGGTACCTCATTTGGCATAGGATGCTAAAAGTGGAAAGAATGAGTGAAGTAAGAGGGGATCAAGGGGAAATTGCCAAAGGAGAAAATGTATTATGTCAGCTATATTTGTTTCCCCACTTACCTCCTTTTGTCGTCGTACAACAGCTGTGAATTCTGTATAAACTATTCGGGGATTCAGCTCACAGTGCATTAAAGTAGCACCTTCATAATCTTTTATATATCCCTGGTACATGTTGCGTGGAAGCTTGATGTCCTTACTGAAACCCTGCTTCTTGAAATATCCTGTGATCATAAACAGAGAATTTCATTAGCTGTACTCTTAAATGCAAATGACATACTTAGTGAAATGTAAGATAGGGTGCAAATTTTTATATGACGATAATAAATGATTTGACATGACTGCTTTTAAGTGAATATCTTGAATGTGATATCTAAAGGATGACTATTAAGGACAGAAAATATTTGAGAATAACTGCTACAAATTGGTGCATTACCTTAAGAATGAGATGTTTAATGACTAGGGGGTGGATTCTTACATATTTGCGTGTTTGTTTCCTTGAAAGTTGAACATATGCATGGAGGAGATAAATGTGTTTCATGATGTGAGGAATTGACTTGAAAAGTTTTATAGTGCATATAAATGCATATTAAAGGAGTTAGTGCACATTTCACTAATATTTGCACATGGATGCATATATATTACGTTTTTATCCAGAGTTTTTCCCATATGGTTAAATCTATTGGCATTTGGACCGTCTTTATTAATTTTACCTCTTTTTGGATATTATGATCTTTTGTTCAGAAATGGATATGGGAAAATCTGTGGATACAAAAGAACAAAGATCATCCTATGAATTTTAGTTTTTCAACACATAAGGAACTAACATCAAGCCACAAGTAACACCTACAAGGAAACCAGAAAATTTGCCAGTGCTCTTAGCTGACGATGGAGACAAGATTTCTCTGAAATGCATTTGAGATAACTAAATAAATCTGATGTGTTACCCTCACATGACTTTCTCTACTCTTGTACAAACTATTTTTACAAACGCTTATTCCCCATATGCTTCATGTTAATCGAGATATTGAGATGTTAATCTTGTTGCTAATTTTCTTGTAGATGCAAGGGGAATTGGTAGGCTTTAAGCGATAGTCAAATATTTTAAGAGCGGTTACTATGTGGAGTATTCCATTATCTTTGCATTACCAGGACAAAAAAAAATGAAGAACGAATTGATACGGTAATTTGTATCACAAATTACTCAAATGTAAATAATTATTTTAATATAAATATGTATTTTTATGTGACATTGATTTCAGAGGTTTATGAATTGTCATTATTATTGGTAAATAATAATATACGGCTCTACTGAAACTGTCAATAATAACGCAATAATGCAATGAAGGGGTTAGTTGTTTATCGTTACCGGGAACCAGGAAGTTACGTAATGTTTCGCGCCTTTTCGGTAAAAAAAGCTTCCAGAATGTTCTCTAAAAGCATATGTATTAGTGGTTTTCATTGGATATTAAAATAGACGCTAATGTTGGCGCGTTTTATTAGCCAATAGCATTTCATTTATAATCTTTAGGCGTATCTTAAGGCAAGCCTATAAATAAGCCAGGTCGAGTTAGCAGGTCTCCCAGTGTGCAACGAGATTCACAACACATAACACGTCAGCTCCCAGTTCAACGGAATTCTCAGTACAGTACAGATCGTCAGTCAGTCCTTCATTTCGTCAAGTTATGCGTAGAAGAATTACAAGAAATCTTATAAAGTATTATACAGTTGAATATATAAAGTTGAAGTACGTGAGTTAAAAGTGATAAGCGGTTATTACAAACAGTTTCAGTTTGGGCGAGTATTCAGATTAATATGTAAATGTGTTAGTGCACGTGTTCGACAATAAAACATTATAAAACACATTTCTTCACTAGTAATTATTTGGATAAAAGATTCCTTTCCGCTTCACAACCTGTAAGAAATACATGCCTACCAAGATCAGATGATAGCTAGCCGGTGGACATTTAAAACTGATACAAATTGCTACGCCAGATGGAGTTAAACGAACCAACAAGGAGTGACGTCACACAAGATGGCATCGCGTGAAGTAAACACATATTTGCTCTCGTAAATTGACTTCCAAACGCGGAGCTATAATTAATGTTAAATTATTACAACATTAAAACCTCTCATAAATTGGCTTCCACAACGTGGTGCTATAAACATATATACAAATTTGCTATTGCAAATTGGCTCTCAAACGTGGAGCTAAAATAATGTTACAATAAATACAACATTAATACCGCTTCAAATTGGCGCCCAACGTGGGGCAGTTAAAGTTATGTAAACAAACATTTATAAACAAACATACAATTTGTTCTCTCGCAAATTGGCACCCAGAACGTGGGGCGAAGTGACCAGGAAAGGAAGGCAAAGTAACCAGGAAAGGAAAGATGACCAGGAAAGGAACAAGAATAACCAGGAAGTAGCAGAATTAACCAGGAAAGTAGCAGAATTAACCAGGAAAAGGCGAATGCAGCAGTGGAACGATCTACAAAACGCAGATTCCGAGACAACAGGGTAAATCAACTACAAAAATATCGAGACAACGTAGATTCATCACAACACAACGCAGAAGCGACATACAAATCTAGGAGAATGGGGCAGAACGCTGGACATCAAAGCTACAGCAACATACAGCATCAAAAAGGTATCGTAATTTTTTTTTAGAAAACAAAAACAATGGCTGCAAGTAATACAGAAGAAACAATGATGGAGGGAGATAGTGTAACAGTTAGCTGTAAGTCAATACAGGTTACAAAAAAAAGCTCAAACAATGTAATATTGGAGGGAGGAAATGTTAGTGCAGTAAGTAAGAATAGAATAGCAGGAAATGTTAATCTTGATACTAGTATGATGATTATGGAAATGCTGAGAAATATAAGGGAAGATAATGAGAAATTAAGGGAAGATATGGAAAAGAATAAGAGGGAATTGAGGGAAGAATTAAGTGAGGAAATTTGTAAGAATAATGAGAAATTAGAAAAGAAAATAGATCAAAACAGGGAAGATATGCAAAAGAGTCATAGGGAGTTAAGAGAAGATATTCGTAGGAGCTTTGAACAAAACAGAAAAGATATTGGTAGGAGTAATGGGGTATTAGAGCAAAAAGTAGATCAAAGCAGTGAAGAAATTGAAAGGAAAGTTATGAAGTTAGATAGTAGTATGCCAGAAATGAGAGATGAAAATGAGGAAGTAATAGCAAGTGAGATAGGAGAAATTTCAAAGAAAATGTTAGACACGAGTAGGGAAAGAGATAACAAAGAAAGTGAGGTTAATACTAAAAGTGAGGTTAATGTAGAATGCACAGAGTTAGGAAATCAAGTGAGTAATGTTTCAAGTGAGATATCAAAGATAAATGAGGTTAGGAATGTAGATGTAAATCAGGCGCAAGTCAATTTCAGAGGGGAAATATCAGAAATACAAAGAGAATCAGAAATGCAAAGAAATAAATTGTACCAAGATGTTCAAATTGAAAACTCCAGTCCACTACAGTTTAGTACAGATTTGTCAGAGTACTCTCAAGTTAAAAAGATAGCAGATGAATTGAAAATGAAAGTTGTTAAAAGATGTATTGTTCAAGAAACTGCAGATTGTTTCCAAATGTTATCAGGAGATGAAATTTCATATGAATACAAGAGGTTATTCATGAACAACAATTTGAAGGTTAGGTTACGGCTACGAGTAATGTTTAGCCACACACAATTTGATCCAGGAGGGTAAATAGCAATGTGATATAAAGTAAATGTTGGATAGTTAAAGACGACTTGCAGAGAAATGTATTGGAACGTAAGAGGGTTAATTATTTGTATATGTCATGAGAAAAGAGAAATAAATTATAAAAAAACAAAAAAAATTTAGTAAGTGTAACAGTATTTGAAATTAAGAATGCAAAGATTGAAACTTAAGATGATATTAAAGTAAAAGTACGTAAATACAATTCCAAGAATTAAAAATTAAGAATGCAAAGATTGAAACTTAATATGATATTAAATTAAAAGTACGTAAATACAATTCGAAGAGTATTGTTAAAATAAAATTCAGAATAACAAAAATAATTAAAAATAATTGAAACAAATACTTATGTAGCAAACAGAAAAGGTGAAACATTGTCAAGATTTAAGAGATGTAAATATATTAGTAAAATTCAAAATAACAAAAATGGTAAAAATAATTCAAAACAAATACTTAAGTAGCAAACAGAAAAGGTGAAACATTGTCTAGATTTAAGAGATGTAAATATTTGTGTAGAGGGTGAATATTTTGGTAAATATGTGTATTAATTACAAAAATTTTAAATGTATAAATTTTTGTTAACAACTTAAGAAAGTAAACAATTTGGTAACAGTGATTAAATAATTTAGGGTAAAGTATTTGCTATAAAAAAAAATTGGTGATGTCAGATGAATATCTAAATTAATTAAACCAGAGCCAGTAAGTAGTGGCGAGATAAAACATATGTCATGTGTTAAATGCGTGTGAAGTGTAAAGTGAAAGTGATAGCGTGTGTTCCAAGATTTAGGAGACTAAAAAAAACAATTATAAAATTTTCAAACAAGTTATAAATATTTATAATTATGTTTCTAGTGGGGCATATGATACGGTAATTTGTATCACAAATTACTCAAATGTAAATAATTATTTTAATATAAATATGTATTTTTATGTGACATTGATTTCAGAGGTTTATGAATTGTCATTATTATTGGTAAATAATAATATACGGCTCTACTGAAACTGTCAATAATAACGCAATAATGCAATGAAGGGGTTAGTTGTTTATCGTTACCGGGAACCAGGAAGTTACGTAATGTTTCGCGCCTTTTCGGTAAAAAAAGCTTCCAGAATGTTCTCTAAAAGCATATGTATTAGTGGTTTTCATTGGATATTAAAATAGACGCTAATGTTGGCGCGTTTTATTAGCCAATAGCATTTCATTTATAATCTTTAGGCGTATCTTAAGGCAAGCCTATAAATAAGCCAGGTCGAGTTAGCGGGTCTCCCAGTGTGCAACGAGATTCACAACACATAACACGTCAGCTCCCAGTTCAACGGAATTCTCAGTACAGTACAGATCGTCAGTCAGTCCTTCATTTCGTCAAGTTACGCGTAGAAGAATTACAAGAAATCTTATAAAGTATTATACAGTTGAATATATAAAGTTGAAGTACGTGAGTTAAAAGTGATAAGCGGTTATTACAAACAGTTTCAGTTTGGGCGAGTATTCAGATTAATATGTAAATGTGTTAGTGCACGTGTTCGACAATAAAACATTATAAAACACATTTCTTCACTAGTAATTATTTGGATAAAAGATTCCTTTCCGCTTCACAACCTGTAAGAAATACATGCCTACCAAGATCAGATGATAGCTAGCCGGTGGACATTTAAAACTGATACAAATTGCTACGCCAGATGGAGTTAAACGAACCAACAAGGAGTGACGTCACACAAGATGGCATCGCGTGAAGTAAACACATATTTGCTCTCGTAAATTGACTTCCAAACGCGGAGCTATAATTAATGTTAAATTATTACAACATTAAAACCTCTCATAAATTGGCTTCCACAACGTGGTGCTATAAACATATATACAAATTTGCTATTGCAAATTGGCTCCCAAACGTGGAGCTAAAATAATGTTACAATAAATACAACATTAATACCGCTTCAGAATTCACATTTGAGAAAAAGTATAAGTATTGGAAAATTTAAGGGAATAACAAGCATTATCTTGAAAATGGTTCACTCAACAAAAAAAATGTATATGACATAAATTGTGTATTTTAAAGCGATCTACATATTTTGTGTAGTAAAATTTTGTCTATTTCTTATGGTTTACCAGTTATGCAAACGTCGTTCACAATGAAGAACAATTTTGGAGACATTCCCAGAAAATTCAAGATATACATTTTATTTGTCATGAAAGTATCTTAAATATATGATATTTTAATCAAAATCGTTAGAGCCATTTTTGAGAAAAGTAAAATTTTCGAAAAATGTTCCACGTAAAGGGTAATCTGGGGTGGGGGATTTTCTTGAAAACCTTCATGTCACATCTCTGGAAGATGCTGAACCTAAATACCAAGTTTGGTGTTTATCCAACTGTTCGTTTCTGAGTTATGCTGTTCACAGACACACACACAGACATGTTTCCAAAAATACTTTTTTTGGATTCAGGAGGCCTCAAAACATGTATTTCCGCTGAAATCTTGGTATCGAATTTTTGGGTGGAATGCAATACTTAAGTTATTTGAGTATGTGCCACAAAGAAATAATTCTTGCAAAGCTCAGAACTTTGAAAATACTGCAATGGTAGCTATTTTTGTGCTTGTGGAAGAGAAATGAACTATTTTAGAGTGGAAATCAGTACCACATTCATATTAAGTATTTATTTATTTGGATTTATCACTATGAACATTCAAATGAAAAATTGTTAACATATAATTTCAAAGTTTGTCACCACAACATAGGTCTCTTATACCAAGATATTCCTATACCATCCAACTGTAAACCCTATCCCAAACAAGAATGATCCTGTTGTAAACAGCATGGCAAAGTGGACCTGCCACGTCTTTGATGCACATGTATGCACATAAGTTTTGCAACACTAGCTGTAACAGTGCTAACTTTTTGACAATGAATTGAGTAAGACATTGCCAGTAACTTATTAAATCTATGTATTGCAGAATTAATATTATCGTGTAGTAGCATAAGGTTATGCTTTGGTGTTTCTTTCTTATGCATCATGAACAATGTACGATCATTTGTCTCTCACCATCTTTTAAGGTTTGCCACAGCTGTGTTTTATTTTGGCAGATTGACAGGCCTACTCCATGATGATAAGTTGACTACTTTTTAAATTGCATACAAGTGTTCTGGCTTGTGAAGAATGTGAGAGATGAAGGAAATACAGTCTTAAATATCAGAAGCATCTCTGAATGATAAACAACAATAACATCTGAATGAGCATCCATTTTGTTCCGAGAGGGCCATATGGTATTAGGAATACAACTTATTATATACGTGTTTCAAAGTTAGGTTACATATTATTTAACAATAACAAGTTTATAGTTTATAATTGTGCCTATCTTTGATTTAATCTATGTCTCTATTCTTATTTATGCGTTTAATGATAGCATTCCTTTTAGAATTTGCAATCCTAGAACACATCTGTGGTGTATATGCAGGATACTGAGAAATGAATCTAAACACTTGTAGACTTTTCTCTCCCTGAAACTAATTCATGCTGAGCGATGATTATAAAACTACTTACAGTGCTGTACTTCTTAGAGGTGGTTATTTAGTGAAAACAAATAAAAGAAAACACCCATGAACTTTCCTCCACCAATCAGGAGACTAAGAGCGTTCTGGTTCACATCTCTATCTCTTTCTTCCATCCCATATGTTTACAAAAGGATCATTCTTGTTTGAGACAGATTATAACCCCTGAAAGCTTGTTGGCTGAATTCTGTAACACTCTATAAATATACATTACACAGAATGGCTTACATAAAGTGTTACAGGTGAATATCTGTTTAGAAAAAACTAAATGCCAAGAATTTAAAATCTTATAGGAGCAAGGAGCTTCCAAATTGTGATATGCAAAATATTTCTATGGGGCCTCTTAAGGCCACACAGGACCCAATTTCACAATTTTAAATGAAACCATGATCATTATATATATATATTTTCTGGTTCCCCTCAATAAACTAAGTAACTTTTATTAACACATTTTTTTTTCTAAAATGAATTGTTGAGCTGTTATAGGATGTTTTCATTGAAGTTGTTACATCTCATGAACTCAGGGAGGAAATTAAGTATCAAATGAAAGAACATGAGTATTGTGGTTTCGAGGACACCTGAACTTCTAAAATACAACACTGTATGTATTCAGTCATGTTGACTATTTACTGTGGCTCTTCAAAATTAAAAAATACGGCAGATTTTGATGTAGAGGTGGATATGACTTTAGTACTAAGTGAATGCAGGAGAAATCATCGAACTGCATCGGCAGAGTTCAATGAGAGATACAGGATGAAAATGTTACATATGAAATTCAAACGACCGGAAACCGACTTGTAAGTATGCAAGTGTAAAGAACAAGAATCGCTTGAAGGTGAAATCAAAAGTGAATGATGAAAATACTATAATATTCTTGCTGCTTTAGAAGTAAATCCACAGATAAATCAATGTGAATTATCCAAGGACAGTGGGATTAGCCGCACTTCAGTACAGACGGATACTAAAGGAGCAGAAATACCATCCTTATCATGTGTTTGCATCAAGAGCTCACACACAGAGGTTTTTGGCTTCAAATTGTTTTTTGTGAGTGGTTAAGCAATGCCATTGCAGAGAATGGTTCATTCTTGGCAAACATATTATTTTTGAATGAAGCAACATTCTCAAGACAAGTTAATAGGCATAATACGCATTACTGGACATCCGAAAACTCCAAATGGATGAGAACTGTGCCTTTTAGCATCGTTGGTTGCTAAATGTTTGGTGTGGAATTCTTGATAACCTTGTCATTGGCCCTTACTTCTTTGAAGGCAAAATTACTGGTGAATCATATTGCCATTTTCTCAACCATGAATTACCTCCCTTATTGGAAAACATGTCCTTTAATGTGAGAAGAGAAATGTGGTATCAGAGGATGGTGCACCACTACATTTTGCAATATACACACGTCAACTGCTAAATGACAAATTTAGTGATAGGTGGACTGGACGTGCTGGACCAAACTTCTGGCCTCCTCGTTCACCTGGCACTACTTTTTATGGGGATACATAAAACAGAAAGTCATGCTTAAAGCACCTACAACCAAAGAGAATATGAAACTTCAATACGTGAAGCTTGTCGCACAATTAGCCCCTGTATGTTGTTAACAGTTAGAGAAAAACCTTTCCAAAAGAATTGTCAAGTGTTTAGATGTTAATGGAGACTACTTTGATCATTTAATAAAGTAATTTAAAGTAATCACTGGGTATTTATTGACTTACTTATTCATTTAGTACTATTTTCTGCTATTGTATACTTCAGTGAAAACACGCTTTAAGAGTTCAACAGTTCATTTCAGAAAAAAAAAATGCTTTAATAAAAGTTGCTTAGTTTATTGAGGGGAACCAGAATACATAAAATAATAAATTATCATTGTTTCATTTAAAATTCTGAGGTTGGTCCCCTTATGTCCCATAAAGGGTTCAATGGAATATTTTCCATATTGCACTTTGGAAGGCCTCTTGCTTCTATAAAATCTGGAATTCTTGGCATTTGGTTTTTTCTATTCGTTCAAGAAATATTTACCTGTAATACTTTATGCGCGCGTGCACACACATACTTTGAAGACTTTGACTTACCTATAGCAAACTCATCAGCAAATGTGAGGAAATGGTAGATGTTATGCCCAATGTGGTAATCCTTTAGATGGTTCATCAGATGTGTGCCATATCCTTTCACCTGTTCATTGCTCGTTACAGCACAGAACACAATTTCTGTGAAACCTTGTGTTGTGAATGTGCGGAAACAAATTCCTCCAATTGGACGATTGTCTTTTATAAGTGCCAATGTTTTGTGTTTGCTGGAAAAAAAAAAAAAAGAGATTATTTGTTTTTATAGGTCAAAGGTCTACTCAATCTACAATGCCATTAATTCTATGCTGTGCTGCTTGGAAGTAAGCTCTCATCTGTCAAAGTCATACTCCTGAATTCAAATATACAGATTTCCCAACTGTGAATTGTCCTTTGACACAGAAGATGTTGAAAGTGATATCCACCCAAAAATTGAAAATTATGGTGTGCTGTGCAAGAGGCTGAAGATTTCTTTGATCTTCAATATATACTTTCTCCAATTTAATTAAGTTACTGTTGGTAAGTACACAGCAGTTTACTTTCCATTTCTTATCAAAAATAAATCCAGTTTCGCTAATTTACTCACAGTATTTAGCAGAAAACTTCTGTACAATGCAGAGAATATTGGACAAATCCTTAAAAAAGTACAGTCTCACTTTTTGTTAGATTTTGTTTTTACATTATTATGAATTTGAGATAAAAATTATCTGTTCTACATTATGACATTATATGAGGTGTATTTTTAAACTACCGTTTTAATATTTTGCTGCTGAAGTCGCGATTTTGAGTATGCTTGATCACTTCCTCCATTCATTAGGAAGCCAGATGCCAATGAGCAATTGTCACTTTGTGTTTTCCTGTTGCCAGAGCATTTCAAAATGTTCAAAACAATAGAATGACCTGTTAACACATCACCACAGGTGGCATCATTCTTTGATGAAGGCATACAAAAACTGGTTTCCCATTATGACAAGTGTCTGAATAACGGCAGTGACTATAAGGAAAAGTAGTGTAAGGTGTAAGGTAATAAAGTATTTGGAAAATAATGCTGTTATTTTTTAAAAAATTATCAGTACTTTAAAAACATACCTCGAACACTATTAACAAATTTACAACTTTCTTATAACACTTTATTTCATTAATATTAACAGCCAAGTTAAATTCCTGAATCTTACTAGAAGTGTGAAAAATGGTTTTTACTTTCTCTACTACGTATAGTAAGTAGGGGAAGTATTGTAATCCACCCAAAAATTCGATACCGAGATTTCACCGGAAATATATGTTCTGAGGTGCACTGAATGCATATAAGGCATTTTTGGAAACATGTCCATGTGTGCGTGTCTATTCGTGTATCTGTCTGTGAACAGCATAACTCAGAAACAAACAGTCGGATAAACACCAAACTTGGTATTTAGGTTCAGTATCTTCCAGAGATGCGACACAAAGGTTTTCAAGAAAATCCCCCCACCCCAGATTACCCTTTACATGGAACATTTTTCGAAAATTTTAATTTTCTCAAAAATGGCTCTAACGATTTTAAATAAAATACCATAAGTTTAAGACATTTTTATGGCAAATGAATTGTATATCTCAAATTTTCTGGGAATGTCCCCAAAAGTATTCTTCATTGTGAACGACTTTTGCATAACTGGTAAACCATAAGAGATAGACAAAATTTTACTACACAAAAAATGTAAATCGCATTAAAATACACAATTTATGTCATATACGTTTTTTTTTACTTTACTTATACTTTTTCTCAAATGGGAATTCATTATTCATTTTTTTTTGTCCTGGTAATGCAAACAGAATGGAATACTGCACATAGCAACCAGCTCTTAAAATATTTGACTATCGCTTAAAGCCTACCAATTCCCCTTGCATCTACAAGAAAATTAGCAATAAGATTAACATCTCGATTAACATGAAACATATGGAGAATAAGCGTTTGTAAAAATAGTTTGTACAAGAGTAGAGAAAGTCATGTGAGTGTAACACATCAGATTTTTTTTAAATTGCAATCTAGTTTCAAAATAATGCATTAGATACAAATAACAGTCATGTACATTCGAGTTCCCAACCAAAATTAAACAATTGAGCAAAAATACGTTTGCCTGAACTTGCTAATTATACAGAACCATTTTCAATTAAGGGCTAAAAAGGGGGATGGGTTGATTTCTTTGCTATTAATATTGTGCTAAAGTATACAAGGTCCACCCAGGAAGTTACGACCATATGGCTTTAATATATTCAGAAAAAACATTTTATTAAAAAAAAGAATATGTCACAAAATTGAAGCTTCTTTATTTCTCCTGTAATAATCTCTGTTATTTAAGTATTTGTCATGTCCGTATATGAGCTTTAGAATATCTGTGTTGAAGTCGACTGCTGCCAGTCCATCAAGCCACAATGTCACCAAGCAAAAAATGAGAAATATTCAGGAAAAATATCTGAAATTCATCTAGGACTACACGCCTGTCTTACATGATTTTGTTGTTCACCTGATTCTTCAAATGATCTGTGATGAGTGACTCTGGGTCGAGTTTCATCATACACATCTGTTCATTCATTGTTGAACATTTAATAGCACTTTCTCATATTTGTTTCATTGATTACTGTATCACAGTGTTGGAAAAAAACTAGGTGTTTTTAAAAATACCCCCCAAAAATTATATTTTGTTGTTTAAACCACCTTCTTTTTACACTGATATTGTATGACAGAAACATGAGCCTTATTTTTAATTCTTATGACCAGTTTCACCAACCGACGTTAAAAATACTCTAACATCTAGTTTGTTAACAAGGTGTTCTAAGTTTAACATAAGGTTAAAGCTTTTGCATTTCATCTAGCTTTTACAGCAAATTGTTAGCTAACATTTTGTTAATGGCAAAGAGAATGGCGAATGCTAGCTTTTGAGAAGGCAGTGGCTGAACTACACTGCTTCTGAATGTACTCTGATGCACTTTTATCTACATATCGCTGCACTCACTGTGTCAGTAGACGACAATTATTTACATTCATGGCAATAGCCATGTGATTTTCTCGCTTATTTGAGGTTAGAATCACGATGTAAACTGATATAAACATTTAACCATTTGAAACACGTTAATTAACATCTGGTTAATAAGTCTAGATGTACTGTCAAGTGCGAAAAAGCCGACGGTCTTACATTAAAGGTTAATATGGCAGCCTGGGACAAAATCCATGAGTAATTTAATTGGAATGAACGCGTTTCTCTTAAGCCCAGTAAGCAACTATGGCAATTTTATGCTAACATAAAGTGCTGCGCCAGAAATATTAGGTGCGAAGACCGTTTAAGACGGTTTAAAACTGGTGGTGGACACTGCATTGAAACTAATGTGGACGAAAACATGTTATCGCTGATTAACCAAGCAGATCCGAAAAAAATAGTTTGTTTCTTGAAGCAATTGCTTTGAAAACTTTCCGAATAAACCCACAAATGGTGGTTTTGGAAATACCAACATTATCATAAGTAAATGAAAAATGTTAGTAGCATAAAATCTAAGTACCTAATTAACATTCTTCTATTGGTAGTATTCTAACCTCTCGTATTTCCCATAAAACCATGCACACGACCCCTTGGATAGTCTATATTGCTTTAAAAATTCCTCCTTTTGCAGGGTTTAAAATTTATCATGACGTACGACTACTCCTCTATTAGGAATGACATTAAAAAATGCCAGTTGTAGCAAACTCGCATCAACAGCTTGGTTTGCGGCAGCCATTTTCCAATTTCTAACATTTGTTAAATGCCTTAACACAGGGATATGGGGATGTTAACTTAACACCGACTTTAACACATTGTTAAAGTTAACATTGCTTGATGAAACAGAATTTGTGTTAACTTCTGTGTTAAATCAGTTTAACATTGTGTTAAAATTTAGCATCTGTTGGTGAAACCGGCCCTTAATACTGTAAAACATCATTTAATGCAGGCTTACTAGCAAATATGAATGAAATTGAAAACATTATATTTGATTTATTAATAATAAACACTATTAAAACCCATTTCCTTGGTCTTGTCCTCAAGGATGGAGGCAAGAAGCTGAAAACAATCTTAATTCTGTATTTAAACTATTTAATGACTTCAACAAATGAAAACAATTCCTCTGTTCTTGTACAGTAATAGCATCAATAATCAGTTATAATTTGTTGTTTGTACATCTTTAGTCTCTTGTTTTCAATTTTTTGTATTTTGCAGTTTGGTTGTAATAAGACAGTTAAGCAACCTTAAATAAAGTACTAAAAAAGTAAAAATGAAAAATACTTTCTTTGGACAACAAAACAATATATTAAGCATCACTAGCATTAAACATTTTGAAAGAAGAAAACATTCTTTCTATGCTAGCTAAAGATGCTTGAGCAGTCAGAAGTTGTATAACGAGAATACATTAGGGCAGACTTTTTCAACAGCACCTTTCTGGCTCTTCTACTATTCATAAGATGACACTTGTAACATCATAGATTCAATAAGAAATGGTTCTTGAAATGGTGGGGTTTGTACCTGGAACTTCACTATTAATGGTAGCAAAAAACTAGAATTGCATTTTGAGCTTGCAAAATCAAGTGTCAGTTTCCTCTCATCTTCACTCAGTTGTAGCACTTTGGTGTTATTGGTTTGCTTTGGATCAAGTATGTAAGCAACAAAATGAGCTGATGTTAAAGCCATGTTAATCTATTTACAAATTTCTTCTTAATATCTTCATCCTGTGTTGCATCAGTTATTTGTTTTTTATGTTGTTTCCAGAGACACACAGCATGAGCAATGGAACAAAATTCCTTCTGCACTCTATCAAGAGTCTCAGCAATGGGCTTCAAAATTGACATTATACGTTCAACATTCCACTTAAGCATAAAGTTGTAACTTTTACACACTTGATGAAACAAGGAGTCAACCTAAACACTCTTACTAGCTTCACTCACCTATTTATTTTGTAGAACATGTATCATGAGCATGACTGTCAGATGAACTCTCGAGTCATATTGTTGAAAGCCTGGAGTGTCCTCTGGTGGCCTATGGATGAAATTAAATAATTGGGTTGTCTGCTTCTGGCAAATCAAAGTTCATGATGTGGTTTTCAAACTTCTTTATGTAAATTTTCTCCCATATTTCAAGCTCTTTGTGTTTTGGGCTGGTTTCAGCAACTGGATATTGCTGTCTATTTCATGGTTTTGAGTTCAGAAGTGAAAAGCAACTGCTGATTTGTCAGTCTGTTTGAACTTTATGCAATGCTGGTGTTCCTTGAAGCAGGTGTCTATGTTCCTTTTCGTTTTTCCGATGTAAACCTTCTCGCAATTTTCACATTGGATCTGGTAGATTCCTGACTTTTTGTCCTGCGTTATGAGATGAGATTTTCTTGTTTTAATGAGATTCTTGATGCTAAATTTGTTGTAAGGTGCCAGATTGATGTTGTGATTCTTGAATATTTTCTGAAATTTGTAAAAGAGACCTGGGTGGTCTGTGAATTTCCTGAAGCTGATCTTTTCTGCTGCATTGGAAACTGTGGTGACCTGCTTGATGCGTTTTTGTCTTTTGAATTTATGTATTTTCCTATCTACCATTTCCTGGCTGAACCCATTCTCTACTGCAGATTTGACAATGTGTTGATATTCTTTGTAGTATTCAGTTCTGTTGAGGGGGATGTTGATTAGTCTATGAGTCATGCTGTTGAATGCTGCTTCTTTGTGTGCTTTGGGATTGTAACAAAGTGCTTTGATATAATTATCTGTGTGCGTGGGTTTTCTATGTATTCCAAATTCTATGCTATCTGAAATCTTTGTTAACTTGAGGTCCTTTTTCCATGAGAAATTGGAAAACAGGGCCAGAAACCAAAATAAATGGAGGCAGAAGATTGGGGAGGTCAAGGCTCAAATGGGGCTGTAGCACTATATAATGAAGATATCCATGACTACTTACATATAACTGTAAAAGCAAGATACTCTAGGTCCACTGTTATTTCTACTTTCCTAACTTGGTTTCTTTTGCATCAAGATGTGATTATTTGTTCCTTTCAAATATGCATCGTAGCATACTGTCAACAACAATACATCTATATATTTATTACAGTTACTGCTCACTAAGCTAACTTTAAAGGAAAGATCAATTATCATCATCATACTAAGCATCTTGTATCAATTTCCATGATGCTAATTATTAAATGTTACAAAGCTGCATCTGGAGTAATTGCCCTCTGCACACGTACCACAAGAGCTCAATAACATAATTAAATTGTCTGGCCAGAAGATTTTATTGAGTGTTGCACTCTATTACAATTTGGAAGCAGGGACGGTACCAAATTCTTGCATTACATACATACTTTTAACTGTTATATTCTAATGCTATGTATTTTCTATGATCAGAACATTACTTTTGAAACTGGTTATAAAAATACTCAAACAATTGCTTTAGTGCAAAGTTGGAGAATTATTATTTTGTAACTGTATAATTGGACCTATGGTTTTCTTTTGGATTGGTTCCATTCTCATAACCATGCCAAAATAATAGTGATATCTACACTTCATGATGTAATTTTCACAGAGAAAGTTATGGTTAGAAGAACTGATGATTGGCACACAATCACAACACAAGCATTGGCATAGCATTGTATGTAATTGATGTTTTAGTGAATACTTACGGGTCAAAGACTAGACGAGATATGTATTCCTTAGGCATACGAGGCAGCTGATGTGAAAACACATTCTGCAAGCCAATGAGCCACAGCATGGTCTGTTTGGAAACAGCAGATGTGAGCGAGTTGCCCACAACATGAAATGATATAATACCACGTAACTCTTCCTGCTTGGCAGCCTCATCTCTAGGAGCATTCTCAGGAAACACTGCCTACAAACACATAAATAAAAATGAAAGGTTGATTAAACTTGATAAAGATTGGCATTAGTATTTTACAAGGGAAGCAGGTGCCCCTATAATCTTGAAGCAGGAACTTAGCACTTACCAAAAAGTTATGTCACAAGGCAAAGAATTAATGTCATTTAATTATGGAAAATAGCTAGGAGAAAAACTAATTATCTAGCAAAATGAAATGCTGCAAACATTTAAGAGGCAGTAGTATGGTATGTGAGTAGGAGCACAAAGCAGTATAAATACAAGTGAAAATAAGATGTTTTGATATCCAGACGTGTCAGTAGAGAATGGGGGATTTGTTTTATGTCGGGGTTGTTGCCTGAGAAAAGTAATTTCGACCACCCACCCTCCATTTTTAGTGGCTGTTCTTATATAGAGACTGCTGGTGACACTTTGGATGAAGAGTTAACAACCAAAGAAGACAAAATGTCACTGAAGGGTTGTTGCCATATATATGCTATTATGGATCATTGGGGTTTGCCTGACAGATCCTAAAGCTACGCCTTTGGCTGCAACTGCTCCATTCCTCTACTTATATACATTTTAGTTGTCATATAAAGATCTTTAATATATGCATTTTAATCAAAATTGTTAGAGCCATTTTTTAGAAAATCAAAAATCTTGAAAAATGTTCATGTAAAAGGTAGTTTTGGGTGCAGGGATTTTCTTGAAAATCCTCGTGTCGCATCTTTGGAAGGTACTGAACTTAAATACAAAGTTTGGTGTTGTTCCAACTTTTCCTTTTTGAGTTATGAGCGCACGCAGACACATTAACACACACAGAGTGTAAATAAAGAGCTCTTGCCCTTTTCTTATTATATGTGGAACATCATCATTTGGCTAGATGTCTACATACTAAGAACATACTGAACATCTTTCATATATCAAATAGTATACTCTGCAGAGAAGAAAATACTTCAGAACTGTCAAAACTAAAACAGTTACAGAACTCTTATTTTGCTACTGGGAAGCAAAAAAGTAGATGTAACAACTCCAATATGCTGAGCATCAGCAACATACATCTTTTGTAAATTATAATATAATTTTGCTCTTACCTCTGGGCCCACCATATTGGGTGGGGCATCTATAGTCGCAATTATTTCCGCTACAGTACTTTCAGGCAAGTCCTCCATGATTTCTGGTGCCAATCGTCGTTTCTTACTTTCAGGACCTCTTCCCAAACCCTCCAGAGCAGAGGCCAAACGTTTTTCTCCAAAACTGTAACAGTCACATTTAAATTTATTAAAAAGAGCTATAAGTATATGTGGGTTCAACCAACGAGAAATATAAGATCAATAATAGACTATTTAATTGGCAAAGCAAAAAAAGAAAAAGTTAGCAACTGTAGAGTATATTGAGGGACATTAGGTGGGTCTGATTAATATTTGCTAAAATTAAATGTTTCCTTTCCTTTTAACGAGAGAAAACGAGATCTCAGTGAAGTTCAAGAACAGAATGAAATATATCCTAAATAAAGCTAGAGTTGCTACAATATCCATTGATGACTTTCTTTATAAGTTGAGATTGAGTGGGAAATTAACAATGTAAACATACAAAGACATAACACAGGCGATACATGAAGCCACATATGAATGTTTCAGACTGGTTGAGAGGAAAATAATAAACCAAAGTGAATTTTAGAGGTTGTAGAATATAGCAAGGAATATAGAAGAAAAAAAAAGACTTGCACATCAAGTGGTTGTCAACAAAAGATCCACAGGATAGGAAAAAATATGCTGAACAGAAAGAAGTAATAATGTTGGGGAAAATACATGCCAAGGAATTAATGCATACTTAGAAAGCACTAAATCAAGAGAGGCTAAAAGTACTAAAAAGTATAAGAACAAATAAATGAAAAAAATTAATAAAAACTTCCAACCAATATGCTGAGAAAGTTGGCAAAAATGTTATAGCGAATTAATGAAGGAAGACAGAGAAGAATTCAATTGAGCTCATGACATGGAAGAAAGAAAAGGTAGTGCTGAACAAATACAGTACGTAATTACGATGTTTAAAAATGGGAAAGTGCCAGGTCCAAGTGCCATAAGCATAGAACTGTTAAAAATCAGCACTGACAATAATTCATGAGCATCTTACAAAAATGTTCAATTTGTGTTTAAGTGGTAATGAAGTACCACAATAATTTAAAGGAGGACATATCAACAATGTTTTCAAAACAGGCAGCAGAGATGACTGTTCCTCAATTCTACAGGGAAACTGTATGGGAAAAGTATTACAGGTCAGAATTGAAAAACATTTTGTTGAACTGGAAGAGCAGAGTGGCTTCCGAACCGGATGATCATGTATCATCAACATTTTTACCTTGAGGCAAGTTATTGATAAAAGACTAGCACACAATCTAGATACCCTTTTAGTATCTGTTGATTTGCTTAAGGCATATAATATTCTCCTAATAAAAATGTGGGAGGTCATGAAAAGACAAGGCATAAAAAGCATTTATATAAATTGAGGCAGTATTTTATATCACAACACTGTGAATGCCAGAGTGATTGTAGTGTAAATTAGCATTATTGTATGACAATGATTTGAGATGTTTATTAATTATAAGCATTGTTAGGAAATAAGTTTACATGGCCTCACTGAAACACAATAGGAGCGGGTAACAATGAGCGAGGGGGTGAGTTGTTTATCAATTATAAGAGACAAACAAATGACGTCAGAGTAGCGTGCCTTTCTTTAGAAATGGAGGGAATATCTTCCCTAGAGCATGTGTGTTCGTAATTTTGATTGGATATAAAAATAGACGCTAATGTTGGATTAACCAATAGCAGCTCTGTTATAATCTTTAGGCATATCGGGGTGAGGGAGTATAAATATATGAAGCCAGAGACACGTATTGCCCAGCTCATCAGAATCATTTACGCGTTAAACGTCGCGCAGTTCTACAAAATCTCTCGCGTCGTAAAGTTAGTTAAAAGATGTGAAATACGGGAATTAATAATGTGCGGCAAATAAGTGATAATAGTTACATTAAAAAATACAACAGTTTCAGTCGGGCGTGTATCAAGAGTAAATATGTGAAATTAATGAAGTGTGACGGCAATAAAAGTGTAAAAACAAATTCTTTTATCAGTGTTATCTTTAGTAACAACTCCTTTCCGTTTACACACCCTGTTTAAGAGATTTTCTCGACTGAATAATAATAGCTAGCTGGAGGACAAAGAACTCAAAATTCAAAATAATAAAACAATAACAGGCGCTCAGCAAATAAGATAACACGAAGAAACCGTGACAAAATGCCATTAGAACATTTTTATTCAGGAAATATGAGTCATGTCAAAGTTGGAAATATACTCTTGACAGGTTTTACTATAAATAAAGGACTCTGCCTACACTGTTTTAAAGTCTTCCCGCCTGAGACTGAAAAACTGGAGAAGGAAATGTGACCCTATGGATATTCAGATAAATGATGACACATTGTATTCATTAAATTTTTTGGACAATCAAATTGTTTTTGCTGAAGACAAAAGTGTATAAACTATATGTTCAGAAAAGTAAAAGAAGAATATGGAAACTGGGTTTACAAATAAATTTAACTAAAACGCAGTATATGGTTGTTGGAGGACTAGGAAACGGCATAGTGATGGAAGATGGGCCAATTATTAAATGTTGTAGCATGTTTAAGTACTTAGGAACAATACATATTAAGTGAAGGAGCTGCTGAGCCTGAAATTGATAGTCTACAAGATGGAAGAGTTGCTGTAAGACAATTGCATTCCATAATTTGGAAAAAAACTATTCAAGGATTTATAAATCAGTAATTGAAAGTATTGATTTGCATGGCTCTGAGCTCTGGGAGGTCTCCAAAAGAAATGAAAACAAATTAAAAGTGATGGAAATGGATTATTGGAGAATGGCAGCAGTAAATGTTATTGATACAATTTAAGGAAGATGTTTAAGTTGGTATGGTCATCTCAATGTCACCGGAGAGGTGCATTAAAACTATATAACTGACAACCTCTTTCACGGAAGAAGACAGGAATATCACGACTGGTGTGGAGTGATTGCATAAGACAGGTCATGGAAGATAGACAAATGAAGATGATGATTGGAAAGGTAGAGGAAGATGGAAACATGGTTGCAAGAGATGCCATATGGTGTAAACAAACTCATATATAAAAAAAGAAAGAAAGAAATTAATGCCTCATATGCAAAAAGAAAGAGAAAAATCATCTCTGAGTTATTTCAGATCATAGCCAATGCTCATAAAACTGTTATGCTTAACTCCAATAAAGCAGACTTGGAATTTAAATGACTTTTTTGGCAATCATGTTTCTTTAACTTATCAACCATAATGATATGCATGGAAAGTTGGTTTTCCCCACATTCATTGCAGCTAAGCTAACCTAACCTAACCTACCCACCCACCTCTTGTGCTGTTTTTGCTGTCTAAAGGTGCAACTTATATCACAGCTATAACTTTAATATGCTTATAATTATCAATGGATTATACATAGTTTTAGTGAAACTTTTACCATTTCAGTCTTTCCTTGGTCTTAACGTTAAGTCTTTATTTATTAATATGCATTTAATTTACACATCATGTTGATTTTCACATCAGCATACCATGCAAAACTAGCTGAATGTCATTTTCCATTTTCATTTACTGGCTTGAGGCCAACAAATAATGCCCGTAAGTTTTCCCAATTTTATTTGAAACATACACTATATTTTTAGCTAAACTTCTGAGAGATATCACATTTTAAAGCAAGCTGAATGGCTTGAATCCCTAAATGAAGTTTAGCTCAAACTGATGCTCAATGATAGCAATTTCTCAAGGTTTTTCTACACCAGACAAAAGTAGTGGATGACAATGAACTTTAATTGATCTGGCATTTATTTGAAGGCATTCATATGCAGTATTTTTTAAGTTGGTAATGGCCAGCTATTTTGCAACTTCAATCAGCTGTTAATGAGTAACAAAGTAAATAACATTACAGTTAACATAATTGGCATCGTTTGCCCAAAAAATAGTATGCAATATACACGTTTTAAGTGTATAAAAAAAACTTTGGAACTAGAAAATCTCCTCTTTGTCTCATATTTTCAAACTTTTCCTAAATTGTGTTATAAACCACTCACTTACCATCCTTATATCATAATATGCAATACAGCTATTCACTTCAAGTTAGAAGAATGCTGTGACTAAAGTCTGGTGCAAATTGACTGCGAACGGAAATGAGAAACAAGTTAAAAACACTTGTTTCCAAATGTGAATCAATGGGAAGCTATCTGAAGCCCAGGAAAGTTGGTCAAGCTTCACATTTCAGCCCTGATCTTATGTTTATTGTGCATTACTGTAGAAGGTAGTCAAGGAGGCCATGATCCATAATAGCTGCTAAAGCTCTCTCTAGTAGCAAGCTTGGAAAAACAAAAACCACAATGATTGCTGGCAGCTGCAGGTATTTCCATTCTCAGATTCATTTATGCTATCCATAGTTTAATTTAGTTTAAGAATTGCTAATTGTAACAATATCACTTTTTAAAAATTGTATTGAATTTCATCTGCATTTATATGAAACAAAATGTCATCGGTCAGTCTAAACAAATGAATTCTGGATGCACAAAGTTGATTTTGCATGATGTTATTGATACTAAATGACATGCTTTCATGTTTCCATCCTTGGTTGTTGTGAATTAAAAGCCCTAAATGGTCAAATCCTTTGCTTTTTCTTCTAATTCTAGCTCCCATTCCTGATTTATTGAAGAACCTTGGAAAACCATAAATTTCAATTATCAAATTGAAGTTTGCTGCTTCTAGTTCCCATTGGATTGTCCATAACATATTCATAGTAACTCCCCATTCCACTCCTGTTCTAGTTCTTGTTTCCATTCTTATTGTGAGCAATTCTGCACCAGGATAGTGAGACTTATTTATATTCCTTACAGATACAAGATTTTTCTTGACTGAATATGTAATTTTTCTTTAATTGGAATCATTCCCTATCCTCTGCAGAATCTGGAAGTATGAATGTGGGAGTGAATTTGAGCATGTTTCCTAATGAAAATCAGTAGAAACCAACAGTTTAAAAACCTACAGCCAACAAGTTAGTTGTTTCTAAAGTAAAAGTGCCCAAAATGACCACAGAAGTTAAAGGGGGCTATACAAATGACACCATTAAACACATTTTTTTTTACCTCTACCACCACAAATAACAATAGGCAGGTGATACCAACCTTATGACACCACCTTCTCTGAGCTGCTTCTTGCCAAACCCAGGACTAAGTGTGACTGTTGTGAACGTATCTTTATCATTGGGAGGCACAGTGAGCTTTTCAAATTCACCAGTACGCCTCATTGTGGGAGTAGTAGTTGTCCCTGTGGCAGTGGGTAGCTTTGTTTCCAATGAGGCCTGCAGGTGGCTGGGAGGAGCTTGCTTGAACTCTGGATCCCAGATTGGTGAGTTTGTGGCATATATTTCCTCTTCAAGCATCGACAGGAACCTGGTATATACAATTAAATACTTTTAAATAATTTGCTGTACATTATCATCTTAGAAGAATTTCTTTTTTAAAAAATCTCTTTTCAACCTGTTCAGTCAGACACACAGAATTCTTCTCCTACTTCGAGAAAACCCTATGTAAACTAATATTTTATTTGTCAGATTTTTTGCACACAACCAACCACTTTGAATCAATGATATCATTGTTTAAGTTTTACTAAATGTAGTCAGCCACCAGCTAGCTCTGAAGAAGTAACATAGAGGGAATAGTTAGAATGTTTACCAGTGGCAGCCGCTGAGATGTTTTATTGGTATGCCCAAGAAAATAGTGTGAAACAAACCTCTCAAATATATATTCACCAATTTTGTGCAGTGGCATCAAATGTATTAGGCAATTGACAAGAATTGAATGTACTTTCATTTTAGACCATATATGCCCAATCAGTTTTTCAGTATTACACCAATGGAGATCCCCCCAAATAACACATACAGTAAACAAAAACGAGCCCTGTTTTCCTCACGGTCACAAATCTATTTATTCTTTTGGTAAATTTCTGGATTGAACTTAGGACATAGATTTTTGTTTACTGCTGCAGATTCAGATTTGGGAATGGTCTACCCAATGTTTACATCTGAATTTTTTCACTGAGAAGTCCTGTTGCTGAATGGAGATTTTAATAATTCTGTTACTTTGTTAATGTTTGTAACTTTCACATACAACTGATATTCGCTTAAAGAAAACATTCTACACACAGCTACACTCGTTTAGCTACCTGACTTAGCGGTGAACTACAATGTCCTTGAATTGAACTGAACTGTATGAAGATAAGTAGAATACTTGAGTATTGTTTTGTAAACAGGTGCTCAACACATAGTGAATATGTCAGGTTTTTGTTCTGTGGTGGATAACAGACGATGTATTTGTGAAATATACAAATATTGAAATAATCCACTTAGTTTCAATTTTTTTTTTTTTTTTTTTTTTTTTTTTTTTATATTTTGCTTTATTGTCAAAGAGCAGCAAAATTGGCTACAGACATAGTCACTGTTTACACCTTCATACATAAAATGTACAAGTACAGATATAATCATGTCAAAACCTAATGACACAATTATATTCAAAACCATTAATTTGCATTTCCAAATGCATTAGCATTATCTTGCAGCAAGATGGTGATACTGTATTAAAGGAAGGTTGAGCGAGGAATACATATTTTTCCATTGTCATTAGGTTCTGTGCTTTACTGTGTTCTAGTGGGTGGAACATAAACTCTGAGTCAGAGCAATTTTGGCTCTGCTGCTCCTATAAGAACCGTGTGTAGAAACGTACATCCTAGCTTTATAGATTAGTGCTTATGAGCGTAGATGGTGTCAATCTGGAATTGGTTCCAAACTTCAGAAAACTAACAGCAGAGTGCATGCCGCTTAATGCGCCTGTTCAAAGAGGGAACAGAAACAATGCTTTATGTGAAATTCCTGCACACTTCTCTTTCTTTCCTTTTGACACAAGTGGTGCCACAGCACAATGTCACTGCCCCAGAAGCCACCCCTGATGTTTACTCTCTGTACTGGTTACCTATAGTAAGTAGAGGAAGTATTGTATACCACACAAAAATTTGATATCGAGATTTTATTGGAAGCACATGTTTTGAGAGCCCCTGAATAAAAAAAAAACATTTTAGAAAAAGGTCCATGTGTGTGTCTCTGTATATACACTATGTGATCAAAAGTATCCGGATACCCCCATAAACATACGTTTTTCATCTTAGGTGCATTGTGCTGCCACCTACTGCCTGGTCTCATTATCCACGACCTCATTAGACATCGTGAAACAGCAGAATGGGACACTCCGTGGAATTCACGGACTTCGAACATGGTCAGGTGATTGGGTGTCACTTGTGTCAGAAGTATGTATGCGAGATTTTCACACTCCTAAACATCCTTAGGTCCACTGTTTCTGATGTGATAGTGAAGTGGAAACGTGAAGGGACATGTACAGCACAAAAGCGTACAGCCGACCTCGTCTGTTGACTGACAGAGACTGCCGACATTTGAACCATTTGAAGAGGGTCGTAAAGAGTAATAGGCAGATATCTATCCAGACCATCACATAGGAATTCCAAACTGCATCAGGATCCACTCCAAGTACTATGACAGGCATGAGGTGAGAAACCTTGGATTCCATGGTCGAGCGGCTGCTCATAAGCCACACATCATGCAGGAAAATGCCAAACGACGCCTCGCTTGGTGTAAGGAGCGTCAACATTACACGATTGAACAGTGGCAAAACGTTGTGTGGAGTGACGAACCACGGTACACAATTTGGGGATCCGATGGCAGGGTGTGGGTATGGCAAATGCCCGGTGAACGTCGTCTGCCAGCGTGTGTAGTGCCAACAGTGAAATTCGGAGGTGGTGGTGTTATGGTGTAGTCGTGTTTTTCCTGGAGGGGGCTTGCACCCCTTGTTGTTTTGCATGGCATGATCACAGCGCAGACCTATGGATATTTTAAACACCTTCTTGCTTCCCACTGTTGAAGAGCAATTCGGGAATGGCGATTGCATCTTTCAACACGATCGAGCACCTGTTCATACTGCACGGGTATGGCGGAGTGGTTACACAACAATAACACCCCTGTAATGGACTGGCCTGCACAGAGTCCTATAGAACACCTTTGGGATGTTTTGGAACGCCGACTTCGTGCCAGGCCTCACCGACCTACATCAATACCTCTCCTCAGTTCCGCACTCCGTGAAGAATGGGCTGCCATTCCCCAAGAAACCTTCCAGTACCTGATTGAAAGTATGCTTGCGAGAGTGAACGCTGTCATCAAGGCTAAGGGTGGGCCAACACCATATTGACTTCCAGCATTACCGATGGAGGGCGCCGCGAACTTGTACGTCATTTTCAGCCAGGTGTCCGGATACTTTTGATCATGTAGTGTTTCTGTAAACTTCATAACTCAAAAATGAGATCTTTGATAAACACCAAACTTGGTATCCAAAAAATAGTGAAATCACCCACAGTGAAGCAATTAATAAAATACACTTGTTGAGAGTGGAGTCAACTTAAACACTCTTACTAGCTTCAATCACGCATTTATTTTGCAGAACATGTATCGTGAGCATGAGCTCACGTCAGCTACCTGTTGACGTGGATGAACTCTCAAGTCGTATTGTTGAAAGCCTGTGGTGTCTTCTGGTGGCTTATTTATGAAACTAAATAGTGTTTTCTGCTTCTGACACATCAAAGTTCATGATGCAGTTTTCAAACTTTTTTATGTAAATCTTCTCCCATATTTCAAGTTCTTTGGGTTTTTGTGCTGGTTTCAGCAACTGGATATTGGTACCTATTTCATGGTTATGAGTCCAAAGCGAAAAGCAACTGCTGATTTGTTGTTCTCTTTGAACTTTATGCAACGCCGGTGTTCCTTGAATTGGGTGCTTATGTTCCGTTTCGTTTTTCCAATGTAAACCTTTTCGCAATTTTCACATTGGATCCGCTAGATTCCTGATTTTTTGTCCTGGGATATGGGATCAGATTTTCCTGCTTTTGCTAAATTTGTTGTAAGGTGTCAAGGTAACGTTGTAATTCTTGAATATTTTTTGAAATTTGTGAGAGACCTGAGTGGTATGTGAATTTCCTGAAGTTGATCTTTTCTGCTGCATTAAAAAGTGTGGTGACCTGCTTCATGCGTTTTTGTCTTTTGAATTTACGTACTTACCTATCTATCATTTCCTGGCTGAATCTGTTCTCTACTGCAGATTTTATGTGTTGATATTCTTTATGGTTTTCAGTTCTTTTGATTAATCTGAGTCATACTGTTGAACACCGCTTCTTTGTGTGCTTTGGGATTGTAACTAAGTGCTTTGATGTAATTATCTGTGTGCGTGGGTTTTCTATGTATTCCGAATTCTATGCTATCTGAAATCTTTGTTAATTTGAGGTCCAGAAAAGCTAAAGGCAGATAAGGGGAGCACATTGTTTTGCATAGTGAGAAAGTGGCAATGTGCTTAGTGTGCTTTCAAACAGGTGATACAATGAACAATGTAGACCACAGATTTCATATGCACAATCACTGGGTATTTTGTGAAAGCCTTTCCTATTACAAATGCGGTAGTGAAACCCATGTATTGCACCCCTCATGTAGATGTGACATAACTCAAAATTTGCTGCTTTCTATTCCTCATTGTTCATGGCTGGGGTTTGATAGAATTTCGGATTTATTTCTGCTGTTTTCTGGAGTTGTTTCTTTAGAAACTTTGAGGAGGCTGAAGTTGGTGCCAGGTTGTGGAAGACCATCAGTTCTTCAGTGAAAGATGATATTCCTGCCATCTGATAAGCAAGAAGGGTTGAAGAGAACTTCAAGATGCAGAGAGTTCTTTTTACATATCTGGTCATAGCTCTGTCTAGGTTTTTCAGGTTTTTGTGGCTTAGGTATGTCCATATCATCTCAATGGCATATGACGATGGCATTCACCTTCTCAATTCTCTTTGTATATTGTTTTTTCTGTTGAATACATTGTTTTCTGTTATTGTAGATCGTCTTTTTGTATATATATATATATTATTGTATAATGTTGAGAGGTAGATGAAAACACCTGTGTATCACACTGTTGATGACTGCATACTGGTGTGACTTTGTAACTGCTGGGTTTTATATAGTTGTCTGTGCATGTGGGTTTTCTATATATGCCAAATGGAGATTTCCATTGTATTTCCGTATTTTGAGGTCTAGGAATGGTAATTGTTTTTCAGTTTCTGTTTAATGGTAAACTTTATAGTCAGTTATTGTAGCAGCAAATTCAAGGCATCTTCAATATGTTTTTCCAGGATGATTCAAATATGTTGTTCACATTTGGTACCATGTCTGGAAGATCCATAGGATCACATAAGTTAGTAATGATTATTAAATCACATGATGATGTTTAATCAGTGTTTTTTTTTTCTTCATATTATACTGGTCTTTAATAATAAAATACAAGTATTTGTAGCTTTTTATATTATAAATATATTCATTTATTTCAATACTATTGTAGGGTATTTTGTTTCAGAACAAGCAGCAAAATCCATGCAACTGCAGTCAAATGTAACCCCATCATCATCCATGTGTGTCATCACACTGGTTATTTTATGTGGGTCCTTCCCATCCTTCACTACAGGCACATTTGACTGCAGTCGCTGGATTTGAACTTATGATGTTCAGCTCTGAACAGATGGCTAGTCCATTTCGTCTTGCCTTAACGATCATGGATATTCAAATCGCTTCCATTAAAGATGCCCGTGGCAGGGATACTACCAGTTTAAAAATTAAAGGAGAATTGGCATATTTTAGCAAAACTATAGTCATTACAGTATTTAAATAAAATGACAATAGGTTAAACTTGATTTTTGTAACACTAACTTCACTTACTTGTTCAATGATTAGGACATGTTTGGAGGGCTACTGCCCTCTTCATCAGCTTTAGACCAACTGACAGGAACTATTTCGGATGGTTTCTGCTTGAAGTGGTGGCTTTAGATAACTTCCAAACTCTAAGTTAGGGAAGTTATCAAAGTAAAAAGGAACTACAACAAGTTCATGATTGCCCATTGAAACACAACATTCAGCAAAATATTTAAGGAACATTGCATAATTCTAGCCCCACACAAGTAGAATTATAAATACCAACTGAATACATTTCCAAAGGACAAAATACCACAACGTAAAAAATCTGGCATGTAACAAATTGGCTGCTCAGACTGAGACAAAATATATTTTGTCTCAAAATTTATTTCAAAGAAATTTAGAAACAAGAACAAAAGAACATTTTTGAAACATAAGACAAACAGATAAATTGACAGTTGCCACCATTTTTGGATATATAACCAAGAGATGAAACAAGGAGCAAAATTAAAACCCCTACAAAATGTAGAAAGCTTTCAATCTGGGAAAAAATTTATATTACAAAACACTGAGAAAGAGTTATGAATTTCGTATCTGGTATTAAGAGACCTCAGCAGATTCATCAAACCATCTCCAAACTGAAACAGGAAGTGGCTGAAATAGTTCCGGCTGATGATGAGGGCAATAACTCTCAAAAACATTTCCTAATCAAAGTTTATGCCATGAATATCAAGTTTAAATTTGCTATTTGCTCCTACACCTTCACTAGCTTCATAATTCATCAAGACAAGTAATAATAGACATTCCTTACCAATTAATGTAATACATACCTAGGGAAGTGAGTCAATACAAGCACCCTTTTCTCCGGGGGCATCCTGTCTCGTTCACTGTGGCACTTATCCATCAGTTGGCGACATACAGACCTGAAAACTGCTCGCAGAAGTGTTCGACCAAACACCAGTGTTGTTTCAAAATGTGGCAGTGAGTCACAAAATGCTGGAACATGGCAGAATACTAGCCATCTGCAAAGAGGTAATTGAAACAAAATTATCAGTACTTAGTTTAAAAACAAGAAATACTGTTTATTTTATTCATGAATAGAAAACATGCATACAGAAAACAGATTAAACACTGACAATGTTACATCATAAATTAAAAAAGATAAACAGTAATAAAATCTCCAAACACTATAGAATATCATGTTTCTTTTATGTATTTTGAAAGAAGCTAAAACAGTAAAGCTAGAAACACTCTGGAAATATGTTTCACCAGTATAAGATGATACCACTACCAACAACATGTCAAATAACAAGATCACCACAAACCAGAAAGGTGGTTCTCGAAACATGTAAAATTAATAAAAGTAGGTGATGTTGTGTTTCTATGTAAACTCATCTTTTAAATTAATATTTACATTTCTTCTTTTTTTTGCACATCTGCTTATGTAAGCATCTATTGGAATTTTTTTGTGTGCCTGTTTGCAAGAAGGATCTTAATTGATGGATTTTGAAATATTACATACAAAAATTTGAAGCAAATGTGACAAAGTGGTGAAAGTTCAAGTGGAATTTACTCAAGAGAGCATTCCAAAATATTGATGATTTTTTTATTTATTATTTTTGAAAATATTCATGAAATTTCAGAATTGTAAGTCATAATTTTATTTTTCCATCTTCAACTGAAACATTCCTGGAAAGACACTATCACTGGATCAGTATCTAATTGTCCCTGCTGCCGTTATCAATGCAGGACTTGTTCAGCGCTGGAGAGGTTTGGGTGTTGATAACTAAGAAAAGATTGCTGAATGAAGTTTTTGTGCAATGCTACTCATCTTTTTCCCCCTCTACTTCACATGAAAGAGCCAGAGCTTTGGGGTGTAGAAATCTTGGAGTGTAGAAATATGCAGAAATGATTGGAAGATCTGTATGGGAACATTCTTGAAAGTTCCCAATACTCAGAATAGGATATAAAAACCTAAGTTTTGGCAGTCATATAAGAAACTCTGCAATGAATGTAGAAGGAAAATAGCTGAAAGATGAAACAATAACTGAAAGTTGTTTTATTTTAGAAACAAATGACAGCAGTACAACTCCAACTACAGTTCAATTTAAACAACTTGAGACTTCTGACCGTTCTTATAACAGTAGGGTGGTATTTGATTTTGCACAAAATTACATCTGCTTTGTTTCATTTTGTATATAATGTCTTTATTTTATTTTAAATGTTCTGTATTCTATGTAATATTTATGTACAGATGTAACTATATTGTACATTTCCTTGATATGCATATAGTATGTCTTTATTTTATTTTAAATGTTCTATAATTCTGTGTAATATTTATGTTAATATGTAATTTTTGTACATTTCCTTGACATGTTCTATGTTCACAAGCCTTTATGGCTGCTAGCGAACTCACAGGATGCAATCCAATCTAATCTAATCTAATCTTGAAGGGGTATGTTTCCATGGCAACCTTCCCTATGCTATTGCCCTAGCCAGTAAGGTGCCACCCTCCCTTCGCCTACAAGCTGAACTTGGAGAGGTAACATGTTGCCACCTTATGCTACACTGTAACACATGGTTTTCTACTGCTCATTAGCGTTAATGTGTGTTTCCTTTATTTGCATTGTTTGCTGTTTGTAGTTGAGTGGTCGTGTGCTTAGAGAGAATAACGGTGTATACGAATATTAAATAGCCTTTAGCATACAATAAGTTAAGAGTAGCGCTGTGTAAAAGTCAGGTTATTGCAGCAATTACCTAATATTGTCTTACGTCTCAAACACCACACACATGAGGAAGACCTGCAATGCATAGTCCTCGAAAAAGGGTGAACATTGGCGGAAGCCATGGATGGGACTACAAGGTCAAGTTTGTGAAATGGTGTGTTCCCTGCGTGATTACTTCAAGCAGGAGAGAGAAAATGGTGGACCTTGATAACAACAAAGTAGTGGAAAGAACAGCAGCTGCCCTTAATATTTCCAGATCTACTGTGATGAGAATAGGAAAAGAAAAGAAAGTTCAGGGGCTTGGCAATTGGGAGGAGGAAACAGAAGCAGCAGCTGAAACATCCCAAATATTAGAAACCCCAGGCAAAGCCAGAAAATATAAAAAAAAAGGGTCTCAGATCTAAACTGCTTCCAACAAGATGCTATTCAGCGGCATGTCTATGCCTATTTTGGGAGAAAAGAATACTCGACATTAAAGAAGCTTGCCACTAACCTTAAAGATAAAAATTTATTCACCGGCAGCAAGTTCTCTCTTCACCTCTTTGAACGATCTGGGGTTTCAGTTTCATAAATTCTCAAATTGCTCATTGATAATGGAAAGGCAAGATATTGTTGCTACTTGAGAGCAGTGAGAAAGGAAATGTATGAAAACACTGTCTGCCTGAATGAGATCTGAATGAATGCCGGGCATTGTTTAACTAAAGGATGGACTGACAATTCTGAAAAAGCAACAATGAAGACGCCGATAGGAAAGGGAGGGAGGGTCATTGTTCTTCATACTGAGACTTCCTGTGGTTTTGTCCCCAACCCTTTCCTTGTGTTTCGTTCGAAAAAAAAAAAAAAACAGGGAACTACCACGAGGAAATGAATGCTCTTCAAAACAACACCCCAAATTTCACCATAGTCATTAATAATGCCCCTTATCATTCTGTGATACAAAACAAGGCACCCACCATGTGATGGTTGAAGAAGGACATGCTTGAGTGGCTAGAGAAGCAGGTACTAACAAAACACAAATACATTGTTATTAACGAGGATGCTGCTAAATTAATGGCTATCATCACACCATACAAACTGGAACCATTACGTGAAATAGACGAATTAGAATGAAAATATGTGCACCAAGGGATAAGAGCTACCATTGTCACCTTAATACAATTGAGCATATGTGGGCTCAAATTAAAGGTTATGTGGCTAAAAACAATAAAGGTTCACTATCACTGAAGTGGAGAAGCTGACAAAGGAAGCAATAGAAAAAGTGATGTTAGACAACTGGGCAGTTGTTGCATCACATAGCAAGAGACTTGTCGAAGAACAATAGGAAAAAGACGGAATTCTAGATGAGTGTGTAGATAAAATGATCATCTCCATCAATGGTTCGTCTTCCTCTTCTTCTGCTGATGAAGAAAGCGAATCTTCTCTTGGAATTATCCCATTATCACCATGAACATGAGTAATTTAATAGTAGCAGTAGCAATTTAGATTTAGAAAGACTGACAGCCATCGCTAGCTTTTTATTCACTGTAACTAAAAAGTAATTTGAGCTAAATCGATCCCTAATATAGATTATGAAAGTTGGTTATATTCTACATATTTCATACGCTGTACATCTAGATGCATGCTGCATAAATTAGGAATGGCATAGCCATGAAATATGTTATAACCATGATGCTCCAAATTTTAAATGCAAAATGATAGGAATAAATTTAAAAAATTGCAGACTTAAGCTTCTTTATTCACTGAATGAGCTGCAATTTAGTTTATGATCCTAGCTTTGTGTCAAACTTATTAAACGCTAAATCCCAGCAAATTATTTGCTATTTGGAGCACTACTAAACAGCTGACACATGCTCTAACACAACGAGGCAACGCAGCCCTCCCACTTCCCTGCTTCAAGTGAAATGTCAGAAGTCTCAGGTTGTTTAAATGGAAGAGACCATCACATTCCAATAGTTGACAACTGGCTGATAAAAGGAGTGATTCTGCTCTCAAAACATATTTCAAATAAACTCAAGTACTTGCAAAATTATTAATTCAAAGCTGTAAAACTTTAAATTATGTTCATTTATTTACCACATTTGGTGCCAGGAGTGGGACAAAATAGAAGAAAAGTTCCCAAGGTTTATTGACAAGATCAGTAAGATGAATTAACTGTTCAGTGGAGGAGGAATATGAACAAGGAGATAAGTGAAACAAGAAAAATGAACAAAGAAACAAAAAGGGTTGGAAAAATATGATTGTCGTTATACAACAATATAATTAACAAAGAAATATAAATAATTTGTCTTACAGTTGTGAAGGCAATAGTAATTACATAAATTTCAGAGGAGCCATACCTAGTGTAGTTTATTTTATATGCAGACACTTCTTCAGCTGTGACAACTTGCCGCCTGGCACTGGGTGTCTCAAAGTTCCAGTGATTCAAGCAATGTAAGAACATTTTTGCCAAATCATACATAGTCTGCCATTCCTGTGGAAAACATCAAAATGTTCATAAATTTTCTAGTCTTCTTAACAGATTCTATATGTAAAGAATGCTGAATTTCAACACTACAACACTAGTAATTACCCTTTGAGCCAAATGTCCAAATTTGTAGAGAACGAAGTTTGTTATGGCTTTTGCTATGCTGGGCCTCTCAAATGGTGGCTGTCCTAATGGGCCCTCTATGCTTGGTCGAGTCATTGTTAATATGCATTTTCTTAAGAGCTGCAATAAAAACAATAAAAAGTTAACACAGCATGTTTTAACACATTCCATAAAAAAGTTTGAGAGTCTCCTTTGTTTTGAAACTTCCAACAGCATCTGCAAAATGAGTACGCATGCTAAATCCACAATGGCTATTAATCCACTCATGCAGTTTTGTGCGTTATATTCACATGGCTTTCTCTACTGCTTATCATTCATTTTTATACCTCTTCTACAAACAATTCTTACAAAAGCTTATTTTTCTATCTACTTCATGATAATCAACATAAATGCCTGCAGAAATGGTTTCATTACACATTTTGTTGAAGGTACAAGAAGGATATAGAAAGATGAAGCAATAGTCAAGCCTTTAAAAAGTGGGACACTATATCCTGACTAAAAGTTCCATACTCTTTCCATGATGAGAAGAAACAATGAATGGTGACTTTCAAAATTAAAAAAATTATGTGAAAAAGCATTGGAGAGTTCAAACCAAGAGCAACAAATATCTTGGAAGTGGTTAATGCCACAAAAAATGTTATTTGATTGACATAAACTGTGTATTTTAACAAAATCTACATTGAGTAAGCGTAGGCTTTCACGGCCGGTGTTCGTAATTCTAAAAGAGTCTTCCGGGCTGATTTGCCGTGGTCTGCTGAAGTAATTGGATCCAGACGTTTCGTCCACTACTGCGGTGGACATCATCGGTGGCGTGGTCAAATTTGAAAAGTCAGCGGTCGCTGAACATGCTATAGAAGCGGAGGGGGAGCATGTCATCAAGTTTCAGGACACCAGCATTCTATCTAACATCCCACACTACCATGCTCGACTACAGCGCGAAGCCATAGAAATTTATAAGCATTCCAACAACTTCAATAGGAAGGAAGAAGCCCTCAAGTTCAACAAAATTTGGTACCCCATCATCGATGACATTAACAGACAGTCAAACAACGCCAACCAATCAGAATCTAGTAGCGCTGAGCATGCAGCTAGGCCCCTCCCACCTACGGCACTGCCTCAGCGAGCCCCGAGCCAATCAGAGAAGACCCCCCCATGTATAAAATACCGCATCCTGGACAGTCGATGCCTCAGACACAACTGTACCTTCACCAAAAAGACTTCGACCACGCCACCGATGATGTCCACCGCAGTAGTGGACGAAACGTCTGGATCCAATTATTCCAGCAGACCACGGCAAATCAGCCCGGAAGACTCTTTTAAAATCTACATTGTTTTACATAAATTTTTGTCTATTTCTTATAGTTTAGCAATTATATAAACCTATACAAAACTCATTCAGAATGGACTTCACAGAAAATTCAAAGGATACTTTTTATTATTACACAAAAATATCTTAAGTATGTGGTATTTTAATAAAAATTGTTACAGCCATTGTTGAGAAAATCAAATATAACATAAGTGTACCATGCAAAGGGTAGCTGGGATGGGGAGATTTTCTTGGAAATGTTTGTGTCACATTCTTGGTAGATGCTGAACTCAAAATACCATGTTTGCTGTTTAACCAAAATTTTTTGGGGGATTATGCTGTTCTCTCTCCGACACAAGAACCTTTTTTCTGAAAATGCTTTTTTTAGGTAAAGCAGACTTAAACACATGTAGTGGTTTCTGGTGCAATCTCAATATTGAATTGTAGGTGTAATGCAATATTTCCTCTACAGCATAGTTTAATGGTAGAGAAAATAAAAATATATTTTATTTTCTTTAGTTCCCAAAACTTAATGGTGACCTTTTTATTACACTTTAGACAACTCAGTACTAACTAACCTTAAATAAGTAATAGTAAACACGTTTGGTGTCTGCATCTTCTTCACGATGCATGCTCATGAAGATATTCTCAACATCCACTACCATTCCAAGGAGGCGATTAGCTTCATCTTCTGGCAGTGGTGCTAAGTGGTTCACATGCGTTTCTGTAAGCAGAACAGTGTTTATGTATTATATGCATCCATACTTGCCAATTTCCTGAAATTGAAATAGGTAAAACTTTACATCGTCCAGCAAAGCGTAATAATTTTGTAATGACAGAAATTTAGAATGTGTAAAATGTTTAGTGCAGTAAATCTACAAAAATTACATGTAAAATAAACGGGAATTTCATTTTTTAAGAATCCTTGAAGACCTGGTAGCACTGCTACTTTCTGTCTCACATGCTGAAATTCTTCCTGGTACCAAGATACATTAAAGCAAAGAACACCATTTCCTAGACTATACACAGATTTCTAGTTCACAATATGAATTATAAACAAAACCTGTCACAAAAAATGGGAAACATATCCTACAGCCATAGAATGTGAATAAGATAAACAATTTATAAGAGGAAGCTGACTTTACAATTAATGTTGTCCATTACTGAATGTTCGCGGCCATTTGCTACTGGTTGCTATATCTGTTTCACTCTTTAAAGTAGAAGTAAACAAACCTTAAAGTATCACTCCACCAAGCACATGGCAGCACCACATAAAGTATGACAAGAACTAAGTACCCGTGAGAGGAAACTGCTTCAGATAGAATGTGAATACGATACATTGAGTAGCTTTTATGCTTTATTCCTACATTTTGCCTTAATCCTAAACTTCTAAAATATAATACTAAGAGTAGGCAAATAAAAGTGGTACCTGAACAGCTAGGCATCTGTGATTAAAGGTACTGGATTGAACTGGTTTTAGAAATCATTGATTTAATGACTAACATTAGTATACCACTTTTGCATTAACCTTTGAGTTAAAGAGTTAAAACAATGATGAGCACTATAGAAAACAAATGCAACCCAAGCAACAATTCTGCATCAGTAACAAAGAGGATTAATTATTGCTAAAGAATAGCCAACCCTATTCATTGTTGATTAAAGATAGGTACTTTTCTCACGAATTTGTTAAAAAGTTGCCTTCTTGCCATTTTCCATCTTTATGCTTTCCATAGTGACAGAGGATTCTCAGCTATGACACTCTCAAAAGCATAATTTTCTCAACACATGGCAAGGAGTATGCTGGTGTCTTATATGGAAACAAGCTACAGCACCTGTGCATAGCTTCTTAAACCCTTTGCTACAATGGTTCAGTTACTTATAGGTGAATTTGAATGAATAATTTTGTTTTATAAATTGAACTGTTACAATAATGAGATTTTTTTTAAATTTCTCTGCACAAAAATAACCAGAAAATGTTACATTCTGTACTTAACTGTTTTATGTAGAGGAAGAGATGACATGCTAAGTAGGGAAAAGTTGTAGTTCGCCCACCAGCAAAATGAGGCGCTCCCTTGTCACATGGTTTTGTTTACAACTCCTTTGAACTTAAAAGTTAAACCACTTTAGAGGTCACTAGTGGTACAATCAAATTTGAAATTGCTATGCATTTCTTTACAGCCCAGTGAAGGGGGACCATGATCGTGATGAAGGATACATATACAGATAAGCTCATGCCTATCACAGCACTGTATACCAATCAGCAAGGTGCATTCAGTCTGCAATCTTAAGTTACAATATAATACAACAGAATTTAATACTTGGTTCATTTCCATGTTGAAAATCTGAACACTTTGAATCTGCCTACAAAGCTGTAAAACCAGCTCCTTTGCCATCATAAAAAGGCCTCAGCTCCCATACATTTTATGGGCAGACTGTAAACGTTAGCAAATATGTACATCGTATTTGTCCAGTTGTCTTTTACAACTTTTCCCTAAGCCTAAGAAGCTCAATGTCAGCCACTCTCATTACAGAAAGCAACATGTTTGTAGACCTTTATTTAAAGAACAAAGTATATACTAACCAAGAACATGGCTGCAACTGCGACATGGATCTGTAAAGCTTGCTAGTGGCTGAGAGACATCTACGCGTGGTGGCTTGGCTGGAGGAGTTGGTGTCTTCCATCCATTGCACTTGCAGTCCTCTGCCTAAAAAAATGTACAAAATTAATTATGGTGTCTATGACCTTAGGGAGGACCTTGATGCTACCAAGCAATGCCTGGATCAATTTATTGGCTAGAAGCGCCCAGTGAGTGGTGTCTATTACCAGTAATGTTAGGATAACACTGGACGAGGGAAACTTCAGCTTTTACTGTGGAGTTCGAGACACATTGGGCTGCATGACCTAATCAGAGGTGAAAGCCTGGATAATAGCACCACTCCAAAGCCAGAAATTGAAAATAAACAAGTCTGAATGAAAACTACTGAGCTAATCCATCATCCTAAATCAGAAATAGTGATTTTACTGGGCCAGATAAAGAAAACAGAAATTTTAAAATTACCTAGGAATGTTTCACAGACAATTTGCTCCATATTTACTAAACCTCTGAGTAACTCTGAATTGAGATTAGTTTAAGCCTATATTAGCTGCTCTCTCTATTTAAATTGCTTTCTTAAAGTTGTGACAGTACATTGCACTGTTTGATTTCCATAAGATCAATCTCAGATTATGCCCCAACAATCTGTAATTGAACAGGTTTCTAAAACTTTTAGCTTTGTTTTTAATCTATAAAATAAAGGGAAAAAGTATTAAAGATACTTCTTCATAAACACTACAGTAAACAAGGATGCCTTCTCCCAACACTAATTCGAGGGCTAGGATTAATGGGGAGAGGCAAGGCTTGTAATTGACAGCCCTTAAGAACTGAAAGTTTTGTAAGGCTGCTGAGTATTAGTCTATATTGCTTATGCATTAGCTCTTAAAGCAAAGATTTAGAATGAACTGAACTGGTTTTCTGAAAATGTTTCCATTATATACTGTGTTAATATATCATATGTAGTCTAATTAGGTTTTACAATAAAATTAATACCTACTTAAATACTTTCTGCAGCAGCTAATGCCATGTTGAATCAATATCAACAGTTGCATAATGATATCATAAAATTACACAGTACCACATGAAGATATTCACAGATGTGGTGTGATGTGATTTTCACAATATCATCTCGAAGTTTCTGCATTTATCTATGAATTATTTAATATAAATTTTCACAAAAATAAATCGTCAAAAGGTATACATACAAACATAGATGCACTTAGAAGTATAAGTAGCTTTAACCCATTCAATGCCAGTCATTTAAAGCATTTTAAGATATCTGACTGAAAACAAAAGCACATATTTACTGAAATTGTAACCAATAAGAATAAATCTTCTAAAGGTAAGCATCAATTGCAGTTGTATTTGATATTGGTGAAAGATTTTTTTTTCCCCCGACAAGTACAAGAATTTCCTAATGTAATTCACCCTTGTTTACTGACAGAGATATACCTTCTTGTATTCACTTCCGTTAATCATAAAGACTGCCTTAAAATACACAAATATAAGTAATGGTGTGACGATTCATTCACTGATGAATCTTTGTAACCTTGCCCCTGATGATCACAGCTGACTATTTGTCCCTCTCAGGTGGTTGTAAGAATTTGGTGATGAGATTTTACACCTCAGGGAATGGTTTCTCAAAGGATCATAAACTACTGGATAGATTAAAGCCTTTTTATGACTGTTGTTTACATATTTTTAATTAGAATAAGACACACTTCTTCCTTTGCAATATATTAGAATAAGTAGACTGCAACATAATCAGTTGGAGTGAATAATGTCCATACGCACATAGTCATAAAATTACCTGAAACATTATGCTATCAGGGGTGAAACTCCTTTACAGCATGCTTCAGTTATTACACTAGGCATATAATAAACGATATTGTCCACAAGGTAACTGCAAAACAAGTTTTCTTTAAATTAACATAGCTCTAATCCATAACAAGTGAAGGGCAACTGCATGTGGAGGAACTGTTCTGTCCATAGTGCCAAAGGGGTTAACACTTTCATATTCCTAGAATTCAGAATTTCCTTCAGAGATCTTTAATATGATACATATATGCTCATCATTTCATATAACCCTGTAAGATGCATTTGGCTCCATAGCTTTTAGGTCAAGTATCAACAGAGATAATTGTTACAAAAATTAAATAGTATGGCTGCAACTAAGAGTAAGCCTTTTGTTGAAAATAAGGCTTTTCAACCAAATAAAATTCGTAAAAACTTATTCATCATTAAAAAATCTATTGGAAGACTTTTATTTCATTTTTTCGAGTGCCCTTAATCAGACATAATAATCTTGTAAGCAATGTAAGTACTTATTTTCTTTGTTTGCTTTAACAAATTTTAATATAGATTAAAATGCTTTTTCTGTTACCCACTTTCATCAGGATGTAGTTAAGAAACCTAGTATTTTGTCTACGTTTATGGAAATATGACGGAGGTCATAAAGAAACTTTATACTATCCACATTGGGAAAAATGTTACTTACCTGGCAAGCCGAGTAAATGGCAAGTTTGAGAAGCTTCTTGTTATGAGGCCAGTTATACACTTGTTGTTTGCGCTGTTGTATGCGTTGCAAGTTGCTCTGTCGGGATGACTGATCTGTTGCTGCTGCTGCAGCTGCAGCAACTGCACTGCTGCCACCAGATGTAGAAGCCTGGGAGAGCCTAGCAGCAGCATCTTCTGAATGACTTGAACCTGCTCCCACTTCTGCAGTATTTGACATTGAGAACTCCTGCAAACAGACCAACAGATCTTTCCTTTCAAATAACCTCAATAGGTATATTAATTTGGTGCTAAATCAGATGTTACATGCAGTTATTGAAATTAATACCTCTTTCAGTATTGGCAAGCTGTATGGAGTCACTAAATTATAAAGGATTTTTTAATCTCTCTTTATAGCTTAGGTAGCCTGTATGACACAACTAGTGCTGCATTTATTTTCAATGAAATCAACCTATTACCAAATCTTAATACATAAGAAGTAGAAAGGAAGAGCAAACGGAACGAGATCTGGTTTAGCATCTCAAGTGCCACTATGTATGTCAGGAGACGCTTTGAGGTTAGGAAGTAACGGAAAACTGTTTCCACCACGACTGAACAGTAGCATACACTATTAACTTACCGTTGTATATATCGCCTTTGTGAATAATATACTACGTACAATATACTGCTGTATAAGGAACAGGCAACTATTCAAATTCACTTAGTTTCTCACACATTTTCCTAAGGCCACCATAACTTTGTTTGGATAAGGGTTGCCAACAACAAAACAATTCTTAGCTCCCCTAAAATTTCCCGTATCATCACGAAACAAAAGTCAACGCATGTTAGCTTCAATATCCAGATGTTCCGGGTTCGATTCCCAGCTGGAGGGGGAGGGGAATTTCCATGTTCTAGGATCCTTAGAGTCTGGCAGTATAAGTGGGAGTGTAAATGTGTGTGCGTGTGTGAATTAATGCTTATAAAGAAAACCCAACGCAAACAAACCCAAAGATTAAGAATAGTTTATTCCAAGGGCAAAGCCGTCGATTAGACCTAGATGTTAAAGGCGGGATATAAAAAGAACGGGTAGAATTGGAAAAATTATGAGTTTACTCTATTTCATCTCTAATCACTATTATAAATGAATACATTGTATTGTATTAACTGATATCACTTCAGTCTCCATAATATCGTTACAGAAAAATAAAAACAACCGTGTATAATTAATTATTTGTTGTACCGTTTAATTAGAAAATGTTTGGCGATGTTTCGCTGCAATAAAGCCGAGTTTTTGCGTCGATTCATAACCATAGATGAAACATGGTTCAATCACTTCACATCTGAGAGGAAGGAACAGTCAAAACAGTGGATTGAAAGGGGAGAATCGGCTCCAAAGAAGGTGAGACAGTTCCATTTGCAGGCAAGGTGATGGCGTCAGTGTTTTGGAATGTGTGTGGAATAATTTTAATTTATTACCTTAAAAAAGGAAAAGCAATCAATGGCGAGTATTATGCAAACTTATTGCAGCATTTGAATGGTGAAATCAAGCAAAAATGGCCGCATTTAGTGGATAAGAAACTTTTGTTTCATCAAGAGAATGCACCAGTTCATACATCCATTATCGCCTAGCCAAAATCAGCGAGTTAAAGTTCGAATTGCTTCCTCATGCACCCTATTCGCCAGACTGGTAAAAGATTTGCCAACAATGAAGAGGTGGAGTTTGCAATTGATGGCTATTTTTGCAGAACTCAACGGTTCTCACTATAAACAGGGTATCGAAGCTATTGAACATCGCTGGGAAAAGTGCATCGAGCTGAAAGGAGACTATGTAGAGAAATAAAGATGTTTTTTCCCAAAATTTTTAAGTTTTCTTTGTTAGGTCGGGTACTTCTGGACACCCTCATACCTACAACGAAATGTGTAAACGGTATTGGAATGCTATCTCTATTAACATGAAGTAGATAGAAGAATAAGCTTTTGTAAGAATATTTTGTGGAAGAGTGAGTAGAGAGAAAATCATATGAATGCAACGCATAAGATTTTTTAAAAATGTTAATAACCAGTACTGTGACTTTTTCTCTTAAATACAGTATGTTACTACCAATAAAAATCGGAGACTTATAAATTAAAAGCAATAAATCGCTAACCTTTGAAGCAAATGAAGACGATAAGGGCCACACATTGATCTATGTAACTCATGACTATAAATCCATGACCGTGGCTTGTACTGCGGACAGCTCAATAAATTAACAATCTGGCTCTAACATGGTAGAGCTAACGCGCAATCGAGTGGTAGAAGATATTCTTCAAGTACCTACTTCATTTTTACTCCCTCTTCGACAAACGTAGAGAAAATATTACATTTGATGTAAAAGATTTGATATCGTAATTTCACTGGAAATGCACATTCTTGAGATCCCCTAGAGGTAAAAAGCAATTTTTTCTTTCGCTAACACTCAACTTAAAGTAGAGAAACATTTTATTTTAAGGGAAATCCACAGGGAAAATCTTATATAGTAACTCATCCTAACAACTGGAATTCGGGATCTCAATTTGAGACAGACACGCTATCACCAAATCATTGACAAAATATTTTTTTTAATCCAAAAGATCGGAAATGCAAAGTTTCGAAGTTTTCAAATAAAACAAAAACAGATAAAGTCTTTTACTCCTACTAAAACTTGCTTAAGCCAGAAGAAACATTGCCTTTGTTCCAAGAATTCGATATACATAGATGTTTAACTGGAAATGCACTTTTTGAACTCCCTTTTGAAAACATGCGCAGAAAAAAGCCGCACAGGTGTGTTTCGATTTGTCCGTCCATCCGTCCAGCACAATAAGAATTAAAAATAAGAATTAGATAAGTACACGATTTCATACTTAAGTCAGGCATATTTTAAGATTGATTGGTCAAAATGTCCCTCAGTCTTAAACAACACTTTACACCAAAAGAGTTGTTTGTTTCTTTTTATTTTCTCATAAGTGCTTCTAGCGATTTGTATTTAAATACAGAACTTTTTTTAATCATTGACATAGCGAATAGAATTACATTGCCTGGCGCCCGCATTCAAATCCCTTGGGCCGACCAATCTGACCTTTTTTTGTGGTTTCCCTCAGTCGCCAAGGTAATACCGTATTGGGTATTTAATACCACGACCCAAAGTTCCACGTTAAGACCTATTATTACCACCTCCACTAAAATAAGTCTAAAACAATAGTAAAATGAAAAATACATGGCCGATACCCTGATGCCATCTGCACGACACGTGTAGAAGCAGAGGTACAGTTGCAGTGCAAATGCCTCTGTGGACAGGTGTCGAAGCTGCTACCTTCTCGTCACAAGCAGAGGTGCGGTCACTATGCACTTGTCTGTGGACATGTTGCGAGGCAAGATGGTATGGTATAGGGATGAAACCTAGAAGGATAACTGTCTGCCACACACCGAGCCACGAGGCATCTCCAAACAGATCTGTCGCGGTATGACCAAGTAGTTAAAGCGAAGTAAAATAAATAGAGAGAAAATAATACATTTTCAACTTTTTTAATCGCAGGCGAAGTCTCTTCATTTTTTAAAAAAATATTTTAATTTCCTTTAATCGGATAGGTCATATTATAAGATGAATGAGTGAAATGGGTAAAGCTGATGCTCAAATGAGCCCGGGGTCCATAGAGGTTAAAGTTACCCGACATTCCTATTTTCAGGCTGGTGGAAAACTCCAGATAAAACTCTATCCGGTACTCACGTTAAGCTTCGAATTCCGGACTTGTTGGATGTGAGGCACATACACTACTCCCACACCACGGAGCTGGGCTTCTTCATCGTTTTTGGATGTTATAGAACTGGAAAATCACAACAGATTGTAAGCTTTATCAAAATAGATTATGTAAAATGAGTGTAAGCATTTTCAAAATATTTTCTGCTAGAATGTCGAATCAAACTTGAAAAAAATTGATGTTTAGCTGAACTCACACCACTTGAGCTTTCCATGCCGATTTTCTTAGGCTTGAGCTGCCATGGCGAGATAAACATACGCGAATTAATTTACCTTTCTCTTTCACTAACTCAAAAATGAAAAGACGAATACATACAAAACTTGGCATTTAAGTTTAGTATCTTCCAAGGATGTGACACGAAGATTTTCAAGTAAATCTTCCACTTCGGACTACCTGTTAGAGTGAAAAAAGCTTTGATACTTTTTATTTTCTCAAAAATGGCTGCAACGGTTTTGATTAAAATACCATACGTATAAGGTATTTGCATGATAATAAATGTAGGTATATCTTGAAATTTCTGCAAATAGCCTATGGAGCACCCTTGTTCCGACTGAATGCTGTAGAATTTTCTATAACTAGGAAATCATAACAGACACAACATGTTACATGTTGGGGTGAAGGCCGAAAGGTTAGCAGAAAATGGCTAAATTTAGATCACCCCAACATGCACATGGGGGGCACAACTCGCTGGCAGCTAAAGTCCGGGACCTTGGTGTGTAAATTAAGGGGGAGGCGTGGGTTTTTAGATTACATTGAAAGATTACATAACACATATTACCTGGGATTTATTCACAAAAACGTTTGGCTTCTCTACATAATGAACAAAGAAAACAGGATAAAGGGAGATGCCGCGAAACCGTAGACCGGCCACACACGCGTCTGGCCCCAACGACCACTCCACTCGAGTGACGCTAACTTTCCCCCACCAACGTGTCTAGCCAAAGCCAGACAGGGCTGACGTCATACCAGACAATTTCAAACAGATCCTTCCCTTTGGCGTGGTCCGCGCCAAAAGGAAAGACCGTCAAACCGAAATATAACTAAGGAGACCCAATAATGCTACGTCTGGTAGCAACAATTCAACACAACAGTGCCTCTGGTAATAACAATAAGATTAATATGCTACAACATAAACTAACTAGGATAAATGCAGACATTAAAACATACAATTATTTCTGTCAAGAAGTTTTTGGACAGCAAACCATTCCGAGAAATTCGTTGTTATTGGTTTGAATTTTTTTAACACTTTGTCGCTTTTGGAGTGCTGTCACCATTCATTCATTTGTTTCTCGCGATATGCAAAGCGTATAGAATTTGAAACGCAGCACTTAGCGACTCGCTCTTAAAAGATTTGACAGTCGTATCAGCCTTCTGTATCCCACTTGTACCTACAACGTAATGAAACAATTTTTGTAAACATTTACCTCGATTTACATGAAGTAGACTAAAAATAAGCTTTTTTAAGAATAGTTTGTAGGTAGTAGGTAGGTGTGGTGAGCTTAGAGCCAAAATTCCGTGGTTCGAGTTCCGGCCGTGGCATTGAACTTTTTAATCCTGATTCAACTTTCCAAATCATGGGTTGAGTGAAACAAGAAATGTAAAATGTGCTTGTTGTTATATATTTAAATGATCTGACATTTTAAGTCCAGTAAATTGCCAACGTTAAGCATACATTCTTTTTTCAATGAGTTATTTGAAGTTGCTTCTTTATAGGTGCTTACAGTGATTTACATGGAGGGAATGCGAAAGCAACGTTTTATACTAATTTTTTGTAGAATCGCTTTGAAATGATGAGTAGAGAAGGTAATCTGGTTAGAATTGATATGGACATTATTTTCAGCTGTATAAAAAGGACGTGTAAGTAAGCCAGAGCCAATAATGGGCACGATATAAGAGATACGAGTAAACGCATGCCCGTCATACGACATAAATCACTATAATTCCAATTAATGATGCCTATTCGGGTCATGCACATTGATTTATGTGGTTCATGATCTACCCTGTTGAGTTTATGAACGCACTTTGTATTGCGGACGCCTCAAATTACAAGCTGAATAATCTCTGGTGCTCGAATGACGTAGTCATGTGCAAGAGAATTATGTCATATGCACTTGATTAGGTGCTTCCACAATACCAGCTATTAGCTTCACTTTGTTCGTCGGTCTGTACGCAGAAAACAATTCACGAATCGCTGTACATGAGGTGCTGAAATGTTATATTTAAGGGTGTTTAAATTCAGCCGAAATCCTTCAAAATTAAGGTTAGTTTATATGGAAAATCTTCCGAAGTTGGCAATTTTTATGTGAATATCTGCAACTGGAAAAATAGACATAATATTTTTTGAGTTTAACGTCCTATAACCGCTGCTTCTGACAGTAGATGTTTGCTAAGTCTGCATCCCAGACAAAGCCAGAGAGCTAGAAACTGAGACATATCTGTCTCGCTTTATAGTTCTTGGAAATTGAATGGTTTGATGGCAGTATATATTTGGCTAATTTATTAATCTTTGGGGTCAATCTCGTCCTACTATGTCTATAGTTTATTTAATCTAAGGCTTTTCAGTTCTCCTCCTCCGGCTTCTTCTTCTTCTTGATGTACTGTATTACATCAGGTCAGGTCAGTGGTGTTCCAAAACTGATATGACACTATCATTCACTCAAGCAACCTAACCTAATCTAGCCTAACGTGACATACATTTTAATCTTTGATCCTACAGTGAGTTGGACGAACTCTTAACGAGTAACTCTATGATGTAGATTGAATCAGAACTATGTACATTTAGTGTAACAGTGCAGAAGTTTGCGTTTACAAATTATAATTCTTTGTAATGATATGCCAGCTTAAAAATGGCAACTTTTTCAAAACAGAATTAATTCGATGGGAAAAATTATTACAATTATTTTTTGATTGCATGAAATCCTCCTGTAAAGAAAGTGTGAGTGATAAGGTATATTTTTAATGCCAACCTGAATATATTTTATTATGAAGTTCCTCTATAGATGGTGAAATTGAACGAAATAATACTATGCCATTGTAGTACATTCCTTTTTGGAATGTCTGCGAATTATTACTTCTCAGTGTCTTGATCTCTTTGCTGTGATATGCTAATTTTTCATGAACACTTCTGGGTTATCTACTACAAATTAAAGTGGGTACAGCTAATAGTAAAATTTCAAACGTTTTAACATTAGTTTATGGGTTGATTGTTTTTTATTGTTTTGTCTCTGTCATTATTTTTATTACTTTTTTGCATAATAAATAACTTTTGGCATTTATTGAATTGTATAAAGCGGCCTTTATATAATTTGTCGTCCTCCGTGGTCTAGGATTGCCATGCTAGCCTCTGGTTCCCGAGATCACGGGTTCAATTGTTGCAGAGGTTGATGCATTTTTTCGAGCGTAAAAATCCTTAGCATGATTGATCCTTCGGAAGGGAAGTAAAGCCGGTGGTCCCGTGTCGTAGATTTACGGCACGAAAAATAACCTCAGGCATGATAAAGAGGCCTCTGAGCAAAATTTCCGCTCTTTTACACCCAATATAAAATGGGACGCTAAGATCAATAGTAGTTAAAGAGCGTCCATAAATAAAACTCAATTAATTTAATTTTTATATAATTTCTTGCTCAATGTCAATAAATACTTGCCATTAGCTGCATATGGCCTAGTTCTTTTTTATCTATTTTCAGGAGTAACATGACTTTGACTAGGGTGTAGATAGGAGAAGCTGGGCCGTGACAATGTGGCATGTTCATAGTGCTCAAACTGCTGACTTGGTGAGTTGGGGAAGGGAATCTTCATATCCACTTCTTGTCCATATTTAATTGAATATTGATGTATTTCCGACATAAAGAATATTTTGGGTATACTATATTACTGAAATGATAAATCCGGATTTAAAAATCCATCCGTAAAATGCAGGACGTCGGCTTGTCTTATACGATACAGATTTATGTCATTGCTCCAGACGCACTTCAGCCTTGGGCTTATTGTGCTACCTGTATCATTTTAAAGCCAATTCACTATGCCTGCACCCTTTACCAAGGAATATAGTTCATAACAGATGTGGTTTCAAATCCTTCTGGTTTTAAAACATTTCCCCAAACGCAGTAAGCATATAATGTGCTGGGCTGTTTCAGTTTATTTCTTGACAGTCTGCAATTTAAGTTACCCTGAAACACTCCCACCGTGTTAAGATGCTTTTTACAGGAGCATGTTCTGTGAGAAATACAATAGTTGTTCTTAGCTGAAGTCTGTTACATTTAAGTAAGCTTTCAGCTCTATTCTTACATGGTTTTGTAATAAATAGTTTACTAAGTTTGTTTCCTGGAGTTTTAAGCCAGGTTTTATTACGTTCTAATCTGGACCAGTTGTTAATAGTCTTTCTTACTAACCATCGATATGTCCCTACAGTTGGCTCTGGACTAATAATTTGTGAAGCTCCTCCTTGTCTTGCAAGTTCATCAGCTTTTTCATTTCCCTGTATGTCACTATGACCCGGCACACAGATGAGTTCAACTTTGTTATGTTCTGCCAAGCTTGTGAGCACGTTTAGGCAGTTTAAAACCAGTCCTGATGGATCATGGTAGGCCATGATAGTTATTAAATCGTTCTACGAATTTAGACCGATATTTTAGTGAATTATTATCATAAAATCAGCTAATTAAACCATAAATAGTGTAAACTAATTCGATTTAGCTAATAGTAGTGCTAAAAGAAGAAGAATTGGCTGGATTTCAGCCGTTTTGTTTGCTGTTTTCATAACTTTTCCTCTTTGGCTGCTGACTACAGGAGCCAAGGAGGAAAAGTTCTTAGGTTAGCTACTGAAACTAAGGTTCGCAATTATGCACCAATAACACAGACAGCCACTAACAAAGATCAAACTATAGCGATAGAATCTAATGAGGTTAAAAAATTACGTCTTAACAATTGGTAAACTAACAGATCCTGCTAACATACGTTTTGTATCTATGATTTCAAATGGAAGAATTTGTATGATTCTATCAGATAAGAAGATCTTAAATGATCTGACCCAAAAGTATAATTCAGTCATAATAAATGACACTGTCCTAGATTTTAGACCTCTCATTACCAAGAACACAAGAGTTATCCTATCGAACGTTTGCCCTGCCATACCTAACCACACGATCCAAGAAACGCTATTGGAAATGGGAGTACAACCTACTTCCCAAATTACTTATATCAAAGCAAGAATCACTGAACTAGGAGTTTCTCACGTTTTGAGTTTTCTCAGGCAATGTGCATCTCACACACAGATTTTCAGAAACTTCCTGAAAAGTTACACAAGAAACACTAGGAAGCAGTAACTCATCCAGCCCAGGACCAGATAATATTACTTATCAAATGTTAAAATTTCTTCCCCAGGAAGGATTAATTTACCTTCTAGAGATATTCAACCAGTGTTTGAAGGACCTTCCATCAACCTGTTTGAAGGACCTCGGCCACCTAATCAGCGCTCCATAGATTATCGATAGTATGATTATCTTGGTATACATCCCATGGATCATAGTACGTTCCTAGTCCCCATCTTTTACCACGCGTGCGTCTAAGTGCTTCAAAAGTTGTTTTCGCACGTTTAAAATGCAGGTTATAAATCGGGGTATTTTAATAATGTAGTAATTGAGGTAGAACTAAATAATGAAGTGAACACACAATGACTCCTGAGTATAAGTCTTTGCTTAAAAATACACTATATGTTGCATTCTTATTACTTTTCTGCTCACTCTTCTACAAACTACTCTTACAAATGTTTATCCTTCTAAATAATTCTTGTTAGTCCAGATAAGCTTTCATTACACGTTTACATATTTAGTTGTAAGACATAGTGCGCAAAGCAATTGTCAGTTTTTAAAGAGTGTGTCGCAATGTGATGGTTTTGAAATTCATGCTGTTTTGACTTAGTTGAGAATAATGTATTTAAAAATTTAAACAAATAACAAGGAATATTTCAGAAAGGGTTAACGTTACAAAATATTATTTGACATCAATTGTGTCCTTTAACGATATATATATATATATATATATATATATATATATACGAGGGCGGATCGAAAAGTAACGCACAATAATGTTTTACAAAAAGTTTTATAGTTAAAACAATCAAAATCACCAATGAACTTACCTCTTACCTACTTTTCGACATAGTCATCAAGTTTCTCAAAGCATTCCTCCCATCGTGATGCCAGTTTCAATATGCCCTGTTCGTAGAAGTCCGTTTCCTTGGAGTATAGCCATCTGCGGACTGCTGATTTCACTTCCGCATCTGTCACAAAGCGTTGGCCGACCAGGAATTTCTTCATGGGACCAAACAGATGAAAGTCCGATAGCGCAAGGTCCGAAATGTATGGTGGATGCTGGAGCACCTTCCAACCAAATTTGGTGATTTTCTGACGAACAGCAGCAGCACATGGGGGCGAGCATTGTCATGAAGAATTTTGACATCGTCAGCATTCATGTTGTGGCATTTGTCACGAAGGGCACTACGAACTTCACCAAAGTTTTCGCGTAGGCTGCAGCATTCACAGTGGTCCCGTATTCAGCAAAATCCACCAATACAACACCATGTATGTCCCAGAGCACCGTCACAAGCGCTTTCCTAGCAGATTGAGTCACTTTAAATTTTTTCTTCGCTGGGGAACCAGTGCATTTCCACTCCATACTCTCCTGCTTGGTTTCGGGCGTGTAATGGGATGCCCATGACTCATCACCAGTGACGATTCCTTTCAGAAAGTCATGCCCTTCTGCGGTGTATCGTGTTAGGTGATCCAAGCTCGTCATCATTCGCTGGCCCTTGTGGTTGTCTGTCAGGTTCTTAGGCACCCAGCGAGCACTACTAACTTTACGAAATTTCAACATGTCATGAACAATATCGTACACTGCATGATAGGAAATGTTGAACTTTTGCGATAAGGTTCGCAGTTGCACAAGTAAGTCCTTCAAAATTGCCGCCTCAATGCCTCTGACGTTCTGTGGGGTTGCAGCTGTTACCGGCCTCCCGGAGCGTGGCGAATCACTAAGGTTCACGCGGCCCTCTAGAAAGAATGCAAAGCACCTGGAGACATTGCCACGGTCCATACAGTCATCCCCATACACGCCACGCATGTCCCTGTGAATATCACTCGGTTTATGCCCTTTGACCCACAAATATCGAACCACACCTCTCTGCTCTTCACTCTGAACGACAGTAACATACGCGACATCCTTGTTGCGTAGCTCACGCTTCTCTCGCTAAAGCTGCACATGAAACAAAAACTACCCTCTGTAGTGAAAACTTCAAACTATATCTGTGGGAAACTGCAACATTCCAGCTGCAATACCAAAGCAGAAAGAAATTATTGTGCATTACTTCTCGAACCTCCCTTGTATGTGTATATATATGTATATATGTGTGTGTGTGTGTGTGTGTGTGTGTGTGATCTTTCAACAAGAGTGTCCTATCTTTGAACTTAAATAAAACATGTTCTATAAATGATAGAGGTTTATTTCTTTTTTATTTTAGAACATAATTAATGTCATTACGTGTGGAAGAGAACACGACTTCGTTGCGTTGCGCGTATACGGTTGACCCAATTTTCGATGACAGAAGAACGTAAATTAGGTCCAACTTCACAAATAACACGTCTGATGTTATTCATAAGATCATTTACTGTTTCTGGCTTGGTGACATAAACATAACCGCACAAGAAGTAATCCAACGGCGTTTAAATCACATGACCTCGGGGGCCAGTTAACATCACCACCACGGAAATGATGTAACCTCTGAACTTCTCCTTCAAAAGATCAATTGTTTCGAGAGTAGTATCACATGTGACACCATCTTACTGGAACCAGATGTTTCTGAGATCCATACCATCCAATAGAGGCCAAAATAGTCCTTTATAAGAGCCCGGTATCTTTCTCCATTGACAGTTAGAGCTTCTCCATCTTCATCTTGGAAAAAATATGAACCAATGATTCCACCATACCAAAATCCACACCACACAGTAACCTTTTGGGGGTGAAGCGGTCGTTCCTGAATCTGCATTGGATTGTGATTGCTCCAATAGCGGCAATTTTGTTTGTTAACACAACCATCCATCCAAAACTGGGCTTCGTCGCTGAAGATGATTTTTCGACAAAACTCCGGGTCAGCTTCCAATTGCTTCACAGCCCAGTCAGCGAATACACGGCGCAACCTATGGTCGTTGGGCTTTAGTTCTTGAGTTAACACCATTTTGTAAGGCGTGAAACTTCAAGTCCAGATTCAGAATTCGCCAAGTTGTGGTCGCGAAAGCCCCAATTCTTGCGCTCGACGAGCAATTGATTTGTTTCCGTTCTCGCGTACACTCTCACGAACGGCACCTATGTATTCGTTGGAGCGCTTACGTCGATTACGTACAGGTGTTCTTTGATTGCTGACAGAACCACTGCTTTCAAATTTATCGATCAAACGCCGAATCGTACTCTCGCAGGGACGATTATGCACATCGTAAACTTCACGCAATACAGGAAGGTTTGGCGAACAGATGATCCACTTTGATAATAAATTTTCACAATTTCTACGCGTTGCTGAATGCTGTAACGTTCCATGGCTATTTATAAATAACAACTGTAACCACATGAAAAAAATGACTGCTGTAACTCAATAAAAATTGTTACAGCCCTTTTTGAAAAAATAAAAAATAACGAAACATTTTCCATCTAAAGAGTACTTTTGGATGGGGCGATCCTTTTGAAAATCTTAGTGTCACATGTTTGGAAGATGAACTTTAATATCACATTATTTCTTTGACAACACTCTACCAGTAGTATTGTAAAAGATATACACTATAATGTTACCATCCTTTATAACTTAGAAAAGACACTCAATTTCATGTGGATACCATCTCATAAAACATACCCGGCAATGAAATAGCCGATACTGCAGCAAATAAAGCCACAGAACTACCAACACAAGATACTGGTATCAAAATACCTCTCCAAGATGCAGTCACACACTTAAGAAGAGAAAACACAAAGAATGGCTGATCAGCTGGATGGACATCTCTACAAGTAAACTTCATGATGTACGTGGAACTTCAACTCAAGAATATCCAATAAGACAGCTACAGCGGCGAAACCAAATTGTAATATTCCGACTACGAATTGGGCATACCAAACTGACACACTCTTATTTGTTAAATAGAAGCTCTCTACCAATGTGATATATATATAAACATCAACGTAGTACATATTATACTAACTTGTTCAAAATTTGAAAATAGACTTAGAAATATTTATGCAGAACTAATGATGCAGCTTTCATCCAGAAAGTAATTAGTTTTCTTAAAGGATTTAATATACTTCAATATATTTAACCAAGCTAGGAAGGTGACGCTGACTTTTGACATATCTGTGTTGTTCCTTGCTGTCGCTTCAGGTGACTCAGAGTCCTGGGTTCGATTGTTGGATGGCAGGGATTAGGAACTTGTTCTGGTAGAGCTGAGGTTCTGGTTTTCAGGGGTGGTGACACTGCCTTGAAAATATTAATAATGCTGCCGGCGAAGATTGAGTTATTATTCCTTTATTTTGTCACGAAGATTTCTATCTGGTCGACCCGCCACCTTCGTCGTCAAAAACACTGTTATTATTGTCGTCACTTTCGAAGTCGCTACTTATGTGTTCCTCCGACTAGCCTTCGAATTGCCTAGATTTCACAACTTCAATTTCACACTATAAACTTTCTGATTATTTTCTTCTTATTTTGTTTCATCAACCGTCCTCGTGGTTAGTTTGTACCGGAATGTGTCTCGGCGTTTCTTTTCCTTTTTTACGCCTTTCGTCGAACTTAGAATTTTCCCCCACCTTTCTTATGTTTCGTTCCGTTTTAAGTTCAAACGTATCATGTGATGTATACGCGATCTTTGATTAGCTATCATTTTTGTTTCATGATTTTATTATTGGCTACCCCCACTTGACAACTTTCCCGTCTGCTTCTTACAATTTATTTTGAGTTTGAAATCTTCCCACGAATATTCTTAGATCGTAGATAAGACACGTATACTTTCTGATCCTGCTAAGCTTTGAAACCATTGTAAACTACACGTCCGAGCCAAAGTACAGAAGCGAAACTTCCGGTAGACTTCTTGTCGTCGATAGCAGGTAGATACATCTGCTTTCGTTTTGAGGAAAACAAAAATTGTTTTTCTGCCTTTTCAACAAAAACCATTCCTAATATGAATTTACAGAGCGGGCGTCTTTTTATTTAATAACTTGATTCTCTTTATATCCTTTATCTCTTTTCGGCATGTTTTTGTCGTTATGTTTGATTTCGATCGTATAATAATAATAATAATAATAATAATAATAATAATAATAATAATAATAATAATAATAATATTATTATTATTATTATTATTATTATTATCTCTCCTGGGTCTCGATAACCCGCTTCAAAGGGTAAAACGACTCTAAATAAAACTTAATTAAAAACAAAAACACACATACACACATACATACAATCACATACACACATACACACATATTTTGTGGTCCTCCGTGGTGTAGCGGTTACTATGCTAGCCTCGAGGTCACGGGTTCAAACCCGGCGGAGGGCGATGGATTTTTTTCGGGGGCGTAAAAATCCTTAGCATGGCTTCCTTCGGAAGGGACGTAAAGCCGGTGGTCCTGTGTTGTATATTTACGGCAGGTAAAATAACCTCAAGCCTGATAAAGGGGCCTCTGAGCAAAATTACCGGTCTCTCACGCCCTATATAGCATGGGACGCTAAGGACCACAGAAGTTATAGAGAGTCCATAAATAAAAATCTGATGTGTTACACTCACATGACTTTCTCTAATCTTGTACAAATTATTTTTACAAAAGCTTATTCTCCATATGCTTCATGTTAATCCAGATATCGAGATGTTAATCTTATTGCTAATTTTCTTGTAGATGCAAGGGGAATTGGTAGGCTTTAAGCAATAGTCAAATATTTTAAGAGCTGGTTGCTATGTCGAGTATTCCATTCTCTTTGCATTACCAGGACAAAAAAATGAATAACGAATTCCCATTTGAGAAAAAGCATAAGTATTGGCAAATTTAAGGGAATAACAAGCAATATCTCGAAAATGGCTCACTCAAAAAAGTGTATGTGACATAAATTGTGTATTTTAACGCGATATACATTTTTTGTGTGGTAAAATTATGTCTATCTCTTATGGTTTACCATTTATGCAAAAGTCGTTCGCAATGAAGAATACTTTTGGAGACATTCCCAGAAAATTCGAGATATACATTTCATTTGCCATGAAAATATCTTAAACATATAATATTTTAATCAAAGTCGTTAGAGCCATTTTTGAGAAAATTAAAAATTTTCAAAAATCTTCCATGTAAAGGGAATCTGGCGTGGGGGGATTTCCTTGAAAACCTTCGTGTCGCATCTCTGGAAGATACTGAACCTAAATACCAAGTTTGGAGTTTATCCGACTGTTCGTTTGTGAGTTATGCTGTTCACACACACACACACACACACACACACACACACAGGCATGTATCCAAATATGCTTTTTGGGATTCAGGGGTTTCAAAACATATATTTCCGGTGGAGTCTCGGTATCGAATATTTGGGTGGAGTACAATACTTCCCCTACTTATTATACGTGGTAGAGAAAGTAAACACTTAATTTAATTTAATTTTACACACATATTCACTTACACACATACTCTCACACACACAGACACACACATACACAGATACCACTCACACACACGAACACATACATACATGCATACATACATATATACATACACATTCCACACATACACATACGCACATACATACACACATACACATACATACTCACTGCACACATACACACTTAGACACATATAGACTCATACCAACACACCGACACATACAAACATAGACATATACACACATACACATACACGAATTAAAACATAAACACTACACACATACACAGTACACACTACACACTACACAATAGAGACCTAGACACATACACAGTACACACATACACACTACACACTGCACAATAGACACCTACACACAAACACAGTACATACATACACACTACACAATAGATACCTACACACATACACAGTACACACATATACAGTATACACACAGACACCTACATAAATACATAGTACACACATAGACACGCACACAGTACACACATAGACACCTACACAGATACACAGTACACACAAACACAGTACCACATAGACACCTACACACCTACACAGTACACACATACACACTACACAATAGACACCCACGCACATACACAGTACACACATACACACTACACAATAGACGCCTACACACATAGACAGTACACACATACACAGTATACACACAGACACCTACACACATACAAAGTACGCACATGGACACCTACACACATATACAGTATACATATACACACATACACAGTACACACATAGACACCTACACACATACGCAGTACACACATAGACACCTACACACATATACAGTATACATATACACACATACGCAGTACACACATAGACACCTACACATACACAGTACTCACATAGACAGTACACACATAGACACCTACACACATACACAGTACACACATAGACACCTACACACATACACAGTACACACATAGACACCTACACATACACAGTACTCACATAGACAGTACACACATAGACACCTACACACATACGCAGTACACACATAGACACCTACACATACACAGTACTCACATAGACAGTACACACATAGACACCTACAAATACACAGTACTCACATAGACAGTACACACATAGACACCTACACACATACGCAGTACACACATAGACACCTACACATACACAGTACACACATAGACAGTACACACATAGACACCTACACATACACAGTACTCACATAGACAGTACACACATAGACACCTACACATACACAGTAAACACATAGACACCTACACATACACAGTACTCACATAGACAGTACACACATAGACAGTACACACATAGACAGTACACACATAGACACCTACACATACACAGTACTCACATAGACAGTACACACATAGACAGTACACACATAGACACCTACACATACACAGTACTCACATAGACAGTACACACATAGACAGTACACACATAGACACCTACACATACACAGTACTCACATAGACAGTACACACATAGACAGTACACACATAGACAGTACACACACATAGACACCTACACATACACAGTACTCACATAGATAGTACACACATAGACACCTACACATACACAGTACACACATAGACAGTACACACATAGACACCTACACATACACAGTACTCACATAGACAGTACACACATATACACCTACACATACACAGTACTCACATAGACAGTACACACATAGACAGTACACACATAGACAGTACACACATAGACAGTACACACATAGACACCTACACACAAACACAGTACACACATAGACACCTACACACATACACAGTACACAGCTACACACATACACAGTACACATAGACACCTATACACATACACAGTACACAGCTACACACAAACACAGTACACAACTACACACAAACACAGTACACACATAGACACCTACACACATACACAGTACACAGCTACACACATACACAGTACACATAGACACCTACACACATACACAGTACACACATACACACCTACACACATACACAGTACACACATACACACCTACACAGTACACACATACACACATAGACGCCTACACACATACACAGTACACAAATAGACAGTACACACATAGACAGTACACACATAGACACCTACGCACAAACACAGTACACACATAGACACTACACACTTACACAGTACACACATACACACCTACACACATACACATTACACACATAGACACCTACACACATACACATTACACACATAGACACCTGCACACATACACAGTACACACATAGACACCTACACACATACACAGTACACACATAGACACCTACACACATGCACAGTACACACATATACACAGTACACACATAGACACCTACACACAAACACAGTACACACATAGACACCTACACACATACACAGTACATACATATACACAGTACATACATATACACAGTACACACATAGACACCTACACACATACACAGTACACAGCTACACACATACACAGTACACATAGACACCTACACACATACACAGTACACACATACACACCTACACACATACACACCTACACACATACACATTACACACAAAGACACCTACACACATACACAGTACACACATAGACAGTACACACATAGACACCTACGCACAAACACAGTACACACATAGACACTACACACTTACACAGGACACACATACACACCTACACACATACACATTACACACATAGACACCTACACACATACACAGTACACACATAGACACCTACACACATACACAGTACACACATAGACACCTACACACAAACACAGTACACACATAGACACCTACACACATACACAGTACACACATAGACACCTACACACATACACAGTACACACATATACACAGTACACACATAGACACCTACACACAAACACAGTACACACATAGACACCTACACACAAACACAGTACACACATATACACAGTACACACATAGACACCTACACACAAACACAGTACACACATAGACACCTACACACATACACAGTACACACATATACACAGTACACACATAGACACCTACACACAAACACAGTACACACATAGACACCTACACACAAACACAGTACACACATAGACACCTACACACATACACAGTACACACATATACACCTACACACAAACACAGTACACACATAGACACCTACACACATACACAGTACACACATAGACACCTACACACAAACACAGTACACACATAGACACCTACACACATACGCAGTACACACATAGACACCTACACACATACACAGTACACACATAGACACCTAACACATACACAGTACACACATAGACACCTACACACATACGCAGTACACACATAGACACCTACACACATACACAGTACACACATAGACACCTACACACATACGCAGTACACACATAGACACCTACACACATACACAGTACACACATATACACAGTACACACATAGACACCTACACACAAACACAGTACACACATAGACACCTACACACAAACACAGTACACACATAGACACCTACACACATACACAGTTCACACATAGACACCTACACACATACACAGTACACACATAGACACCTACACACATACACAGTTCACACATAGACACCTACACACATACACAGTACATACATAGACACCTACACGCATACCAGTACACTCATACACACTACACACATAGACACCTACACACATACACAGTACACACATAGACACCTACACATATACAGTACTCTCATACACACTACACACATAAACACCTACACACATACACAGTACACACATAGACACCTACACACAAACACAGTACACACATAGACACCTACACATATACAGTACTCTCATACACACTACACACATAGACACCTACACACATACACAGTACACACATAGACACCTACACACAAACACAGTACACACATAGACACCTACACACATACACAGTACACACATAAACACCTACACACATACGCAGTACACACATAGACACCTACACACATACGCAGTACACACATAGACACCTACACACATACACAGTACACACATAGACACCTACACACATACACAGTACACACATAGACACCTACACACATACGCAGTACACACATAGACACCTACACACATACACAGTACACACATAGACACCTACACACATACGCAGTACACACATAGACACCTACACACATACGCAGTACACACATAGACACCTACACACATACACAGTACACACATAGACACCTACACACATACACAGTACACACATAGACACCTACACACATACGCAGTACACACATACACAGTACACACATACGCAGTACACACATAGACACCTACACACAAACACAGTACACACATAGACACCTACACACAAACACAGTACACACATAGACACCTACACACATACACAGTACATACATAGACACCTACACACAAACACAGTACACACATAGACACCTACACACATACACAGTACACACATAGACACCTACACGCATACCAGTACACTCATACACACTACACACATAGACACCTACACACATACACAGTACACACATAGACACCTACACATACACAGTACACTCATACACACTACACACATAAACACCTACACACATACACAGTACACACATAGACACCTACAGACATATACAGTACACACATACACACTACACACATAAACACCTACACACATACACAGTACACTCATACACACTACACACATAAACACCTACACACATACACAGTACACACATAGACACCTACAGACATATACGGTACACACATACACACTACACACATAGACACCTACACACATACACAGTACACATATAGACACCTACACACCTACACAGTACACACATACACACTACACACATACACACTACACACATAGACACCTACACACCTACACACATACACACTACACACATAGACACCTACACACATACACACTACACACATGGACACCTACTCACTACACACATACACACTACACACATACACACATACACACTACACACATGGACACCTACACACATACTCACATGCACAGCACACACATACTCACATAGACACCTACACACATACACAGTACACACTTCACACATAGACACCTACACACATAGACACATACACACTACACACATAGACACCTACACACATAGACACCTACACACATAGACACATACACACTACACACAGAGGTTTTTTTAAAGCGTCTTTTTTGGATTCATTGACCTTAAAAAGGCGTATTTCCGGTGAAATATTGGTATGGAATTCATGGGTAGAATGCACTTCTTCCTCTATTTACTATGTGTATGTAGTTGCGGAAGTAACAAATTGTAGCAGCCGAATTAACGCAGTTAACATTCTCATTTTTAATAACTAGAAAGAACAAACGATTTTACAGTCTACTTCACTGGGAGTTTTTCAAGTTTTTTTTTTAAATTTTTTCAAGGAGTTTTTAATTTTATTAGTTTCAGGTATAGTTTGTTTTGGCTTTGGAGAATTTCTTTAATTTTGTGTAAATGTGCAAAAAAGAGCTGTAAAACTCAATGCTACACACTGTAACCTGTTTCAGCGAGGAACTGTGACTGATGTTGGCAGCATTCGTATTACACGTCTGGATCTGTTATTTTATTTTCATCGAGGTTTTTGGGGAACAACATCTACCCTTAGGCAAACGAAACGAACAGCGGTACTGCTCTTGATTGGTTCTGGTCGATCGTCTGCTGCAAATCAATTAAGTTATTGGGGGAGCATCAGAACTCGGCGCTCGCAAATTTAAACGAGCCATGTCCCTGTGGCTTCATCTGCTGATACGCGAATAACCAAATCTGATCGTGTTACACACAGAATGCATTTCGTTTTAAACAGTATATTTACTGGAAAAATAGTGCGGATTTACAACGGCGCTCCAAAAGATATGCTGATGTGTTTATATTCACATGACTTTATCTACCATCCCTTCTAAAAGCTATTCATACCAAAGCTTATTCTTCTATCTGCTTCTTCTTAATCGAGATTAACTTTTGCATAAATAGTTTCATTACACACTTCGTTGTAGGTATAAGAGGATACAGGAGTCTCGAGCGATAGTGAAATCTCTATAAAGTGCGTGGCTATTGCTGGATTTGAAATTCCATGTTCTTTGTATGGCCACGAGAAACAAGCTAATGAACTTAGCATTAGAAAATAGTATTGAGTACTTAAAATTTAAACCAGTAAAAACCAGTATTTCTTATGGTTTACTAGTTATACAAAATTATACAAAACTCTTTCAGAATGAATAGCACTTCACAGGCTATTCCCAGAAAATGCAATATAAATATGCGTTGTCATGTAAATACCTGAAATATACTACATTATTCTATCAAAATAGCAAACGTCATTTTGAGTAAAACAAAAATAATGAAACAATGGATAGTGTGGAGTGGGTGAGATTTGTGGAAAATCTTCGTGTCGCGTCTTTGAAAGATGCTGAAATTAAATACCAAGTTTAGTATTTATACGACATTTTGTTTTTTAGTTATGCCATTCTCACTCACTCACTCACTCACTCACTCACTCACTCACTCACTCACTCACTCACTCACTCACTCTCACTCACTCACTCACTCACTCACTTACTCACTCACGCACTCATTCACTCACTCACCCAATTACTCACTCACTCACTCATCTAGTCCTTCACTCACTCAGTCTCTCTCTCATTCACTCACTCACTCACTCACTCACTCACTCACCTAGTCCTTCACTCACTCAGTCTCTCTCTCATTCACTCACTCACTCAACCATCCACCCACTCACTCACTCCTTCACTCACTCATTAACTCACTCACTCATTCACACGCGGAACTTTTTCTGAAAGGCTTTATTAGATTCAGGGACCTCGAAGCCTGTATTTCTAGTGAAATCTTTATATCGAATTTTTGGGTGGAATACAATACTTTCTGTACCTGCCACGGCAACTAGTGGAGAAAGTAAAAATTCATAGTAACATACTTGCAAACCTTTAGAGAAGAAAGATTTAAATGTTGTGGTTTAGCATTAGCACTTAATTGTGGAAGTTGATGCGGTATTAATGTTTTATTTATTTAACATTACTGTAGCCCCACGTTGTGGTAGCCAATTTGATGCGGTATTACTTATAATGTTTGTTTACATCATGTGTTGAAGCCATCTTGTGACGTCATTCATTTGTTCGGTTTGTAGCTCCATCTAGTGTTAGCAATTTGTGGTAGTATTAGTGTTTGAAAGAATTTTAAGTTTTGTTTACTGTCCTCCGGCTAGCTATTATTTCTCAGTCGAACATGTCTCTTGATCAGAGTGTGTAAACGGAAAGGAATCTTTTATCCAAATATAACACTGATGAAGAAATTTGTTTTACACATTTATTGTCAAACACGTTAACTATCACATTTATACATTGATCTTAACACTCGCCAAACTGAAACGTTTTTAATAACTTCATTACTAATCACTCTTAATTCGCGTACTTCAACTTTGTGTATAATTAACTTTATAATACTTTAGATTTTCGTAACTTGTGAATCTATAGCCGACGTATCCCATACAAATATTTTGACGAACTGACGAACTGAAGACGACGTGTAGTGCACAAAGAATTTTGATGAACTGAGCAACTGAAGGCGACGTGTAATGTATTGAGATTTTCGATGAACTGGCCGCGATCTACCTCTGACTTGGCTTTTTATACACCCACTCCCCGATATGCCTAAAGATTATAACTGAGTTACTATTGGCTGATAAAACGCGCCAACATTAGCGTCTATTTTAATATCCAATGAAAATTATGAATACATATGCTTTAGGGAGAAAATATTCCAGAAGTTTCTACCGAAAAACGCGCCAACATTACGTAACTTCCTCGTTTCCAATAATGATAAACAGCTCACCCCCTCGCTGCATTATTGCGCTATTATTGACAGTTTCAGTAAGGCCGTATAAACTTACTTCTCAACAATATTTACAATCAAGAAACATCTCAAATCAATGTCACATAAAAATGCATATTCATATTACAATCATTATTTACATTTAAGTAATTTGTGATACAAATTACTGCATCAAAGTACACAAATAAAATAAATAAGTTGATATGTTACATGCACATGCTTTTCTCTACTCAGTATCGTTTATTTTTATATAACCGAGCGATATAACCGCGTCCGTGGTAACGTGTGAGGCCTTATTCGGGGACTCCCGGTTACGATTCCCGGTGACCATGTGTTTTCCGTGATTTTCCCTGGTTGGCACAAGGTGAATGCTGTAGTGATGTTTTCTACCACGAATTTCCTCTCATTTCATTTCCCTTTCATGTTTCAGGTCGACTCCGGGGCTGTGGTTCGGTCGGTGTCGGGCAGATGGTGCTGAGGCTTGCGATCTGGAACTTCTTCTGGGCCCTGCTAGAGGGAAGCGGTATAACCTCCACTGCTGGGTCGTGTCCGAGCGATCCTACCGCGACCGGGTGGTCAAGCCTGGAACTATTAGAGAACTCTGCAAGTTCCTCCCGCGGATACATAAAAGATTCATGCTTGTGGTCAAGGTGCTAGGTGTCCCCTCCGTTAACCGGTCCTATCATACGCTACATACTTTCTACATGCCTATTCTTGCAATGGCTTAGTCTTCTATCCACTTCAAGTTAATGGAGATAAGCGTTCGCATAAACAGCTCGTTATATGAGGCGGTTTTTAAAGTAAGTGCCGCTTTAACATTTTGCCACTGCAGTCGCGATCCTTTCTATTCATTACGAAGCCAGTCGCAGCCTTGAGCGATCGTCACTTTGTATTTTCCTGTTATTGGAGCGTTTCGAAATGTTCAAAATAATCGAACGACCCGCCGACTATGAAGTCAGATCAATGATTCGTTTTTTGAATGCGAGAAATTTTCATCGCCAATTGCGTGAAGTTTATGGGGAAACAATCATGAGTGACAATGCCCGGCCACACACAGTCAAACAGCTCAAGATCTGATAGCATCAATTGGTTGGGAATAAATCGACCGGTTTGCATCAAGCGATTTTCACCTGTTTTTTCATTTGAAGAAGTTCTGTGGTAGAAAACATTTCAACGGCGATGATGTTGTGAAACAAGAAGTGTAGACTTGGCTTTCCTCATAGGCGGCATCATTCTTTGACGAAGGCGTATAAAAACTGGTTTCCGATTACGACAAGTGCCTGAATAACGGTGGTTATGTGAAGTAGTGTAAGGTGAAGCTCATAAATCACAATAAAGTATTTGGAAAACATGTTCTGTTATTTTTTAAAACATTATCGATACTTATTTTGAAAACACGCCTCGTAGGTACAAAGGGAATAATGATAACCAAGTGTTTGAAAACTGGTTGCTGTATACCGGCCTTCCCTGTTGATTTCATGACATCGCGAGAAACAATTACAGAAGGCTGGTAATACTTCAAAAACTTAAATGTGTTCAAAAATTAAAACAATAACGACGATACCTCGGATATGACTGATGCCATAAAAAGAATTATTTGAAATAAACTGCGTGTTTTAAAGAGATCTACATTTTTTTGTGTCGTTGGTTTCGTTTTTCCTTTATGGTTTAGCAATTATACATAATTATACAAAATTCCTTTCGAATGAATAGGAATTTACAGTCTGTTTCCAGAAATTGAGGATGAACATTTTATTTATCATGTAGATATCTTAAATGATGGCATTTTAATTAAAAATTTAAAACTATTTTTGAGGGGAAAAAATAAAAAAAATTACAATGTGAATGGTGTTTTGGGGTGGAGTATATTTTTGAAAATCTTCTGTTGCATCTTTGGAAGATGCTGAACTTAAATATCAAGTTTGGAATTTAACTCTCTTCGTTTTTGAGTTATGCTGTTCAGTCACATGCGCGCGCGTGCACACACACACACATACACACACATGCACACACCTTTTATATTTTTTTCATTCAGGAAGCTCAAAACGTGTATTTCCACTGAAATCCGGTGACGGGCGGTTGCGTCCTGCGGTCAGTTTTATACGTCAGTTGCGTCTCTGGATTTTTGGGTCATACGTCTGTTGCGTCCCTGGATTACTTGGTTAATACGTCAGTTGCGTTTCTGAAAGATTTGAATTATTAGCCTCAGTATTTTCAATTCCTGGCACAAACAACATTTTGCTTCCCATTTTGCAAACTTAGGGCTGTCTGTAGCATTTTTAATTTAAACCCCACAAATTGATGAAAATTTGTGTTATGTTTTATTAAATTACATTGTGTTATGCATATAAATCTAAGAACTGAACACGAGTTAAAAAAAACAATAACTAAGAATTTGTCTGGTTGAAACATTCAGGTAGTTTAAAAATGTTGTTTGTGGCATTTTCACCATAAAATGTTAGCAGTGTCCTTATTGAAATTCTGGCCTAAAAATTTAACTACATTTGTCTTGGTCGAAATCTGAATGACAGATTCCGGATAAAATCCAATCTTGTTATATGACCTTGCTGTAAAGCAACCACGTGTTTACGAATAAAAGCTTCCTTCTCCCTTCTTGCCCGTTTAAATGGCAGAGCCCCATTAGTGCGTAGTTTTAAGCATGCTTCGCCTTGTATTTCTTTCTAACCTTCTATAGAATGGTAAATGTTGGGATGAGCAGTATAAAACAGACTATTAAGTTTTGAATGACATGACTCGCAGCCATTAATAGTTCTTATTGTTGTTGCTGCAAATGCTGTCCACACTGTTGAGGAAAAGTGAATGCCAAACGTTTCACAGATGTAATCCGAAAACTGTTCAACACGGTGGTCTTGTGGCTGAGAAGGCATTAAGTTGTCTGTGAATACGTCGTCGATAACTATACGATCCAAAAAGGGCAATCCAAAAAAGAATTTCAAATACTGTCCAACTTCGGAATTGTTTTTACGCGGTATTCGTTCACAAGTCCGAGACTCTATATCTTACGTCACCAACACTGTCCGAGATGAAAACGACACCCTTTTATTTCTGACCTTGTTTTTATTGAATTGCTTGTATTGGAAGATAAATAGATATTTCAGAATGTATACACTGAAGAATTGAATGTCTCACTGTTGGAAAGCCAATTTGAAGAAGTTGTATTATAGTTCGGTTGTTGGGGAGCCGAACTTTAAGTAGTTGCAACCACGTGCGATACAAAGTTTCCGGTGGCATTCGCCCCAAGTTTAGGAATCAACTTTGTATTTTTATGTTTCTTTAAATATTATATATATATTTATGTTTGCCTCGGCTGCGTCAATATTAATTTGTAGAAACATATATCTCTTATCAGGGGGTGATGCGGCTAAAGAATGTAGGCTTACAAAAATTATAATTTTTACCTCACTCCATTTATTAATCCTTCACTCGATTAAATAACACTTCACTTATATAGAGAGCTATGAGATTATTTATTAATTGCACTTTTAAACACGTAAACTTTATAATATTCTCGCCGTAATGAATGTTTGTCTCACGCTGGATACATACCGAGGGAATGGACTGCCCAGGTACGCTGCCGTCTATAGACTGCCGTTTACCGCTTAAATTTGTAAATTTTTCTATTTCAAGTTGTTGATTGGCTATTTATAAGCTGTTTTAAATATTACATTATTATTGCTCCAAGAATTACTAGTAGGAGTATTAAACTTTCCAATTCATTATTGCCTCAAGGTTACCTCATTGTTAGCAACTTTCGGCCTCTATTCTCACAGCTTCTACATTATTAAATTACTTAATACATTCACATAACATTATTATACATGTACATAATAAAAATAAACATAATACTATGACTGTTGCATACATTTTATGTATTATATTAAACACATATTGCTTTAAGGCGGGCTGTTATTGAATTTATATATTATATGATTAGACTGAAGTCATTTAAGTGTTAAAAATACTGCCGCAACACTCGCGAGGGAGAAAACTCTAGGTTGACTTTACCACAAGCACCAATTATGTATTTAAAAGCTTCCTCGTAGCTCTTCCTCATTTTGTCAGAAAGTAGGATGAAAATGAGGGATGTATACAAATCATTAAACACTCCATGTACGCCTAATAATTGGTGAGAAAGCATTTTAAATAGTTCTTTGTTGTGTCTCGTCGTAGAACGCGTTCTATAGTGTTTGGCTGTGTCTTATCGAAGAACCTAACTCTACCTAAGCAGGTAGCTGTGGACGCAACTGACGAATATATTTTAAAAACCCCAGACGCAACTGACGTACTGATTTTTCGTAAACATGTTTACGTGGACGCAACTGACGTACTGATTTTTCGTAAACGTGTTTACGTGGACGCAACTGACGTACTGATTTTTCGTAAACGTTTTTACGTGGACGCAACTGACGTACTGTTTTTTCGTAAACATGTTTACGTGGACGCAACTGACATAGCCCTCTAAAATCTCGATACCAAATTTTTGGGTGGAATACAATACTTTCTCTAATAGATAAATAGTAGAGAAAGTAAGAGAATTAATCTTTGTTCACATTAATTCACACAAGATTGTGTATAGGTAGAAAATACGATATTATAGCGGTTATATTGGCAACTTTTACATGGAAAAACAAGAGAAGGTGTTAAATAAACATTGTTAAAATATGCTACTTGAATATAATTGGACTGAAATCCAGAGTTACTTCAGGGTGGTTTATATGGAGAGTCCGTTAAAAATGTACGATTTTAGGACTGTTTTCTAAAATTGCTGCTGAATGCCGAAGCAAGACAGAAAAGTGAACGCAACTGAAATGTAACCCTATGTCTTTGCTTCATTCTATGCAATATGGGGTGCTGTGGGTGGTTTGTATTCTCCTTCTGTATCACGTGCTAAGGCTTGCTAAAGGATTCTGTAAGTAACCGCAGGAAACGCTGTCCTCAGGCGTGGATAATGGATGCCTTTTGTTGGTGGTGAAGTTTCTTTCTTTGTGTCAGATTTAAGAAGTTTGTGCTCGCTTTCTCGTGAAGCACGTCGTATTTTTCACCCTCTTGAGTGGGTGCTCGTGTGCGTGTAGCTGGGCGTAGTAGCAGTTATTCTTCTGTGTTCAAACATTCTTTGTTACCTTTCTGAAGTCAGTATCGGATGATAACGCTTCAACGCAGTCTTGCCTTCTGTTGTTTTAACCTTTAATTAAGTGGTGGCATGTTTGGGGTCATAGAGACAACTTATTACTAAGAGGGTACGATATTCAGCATTGTTTTATTTTTGAATACTTGTTAGATTTAGATATTTTGGAGCAAAAATAATCACTATAATGAAATTCATTTTTATGCATACATATTTAGCTATACTTGTTTATAGGTATTGCCCATTGAAAAGATGGGTACGTTGGGGCATTTGTACATTTTAAGGAAATAACAATACAGAAAAGAAAACAAGTCTGACGTGTTACATCCACATAAACCGAGATGGCTCGCGGTAACGTGTGAGGCTCGCATTCAGGGGGTCCCGGGTTCGATTCTCGTCGACCGTCTACCCTGACTTTGGTTCTTCGTGGCTTCCTTGGTTGGCAGGCGAATGCTGGTATGGTTTCTTCAAGATTTCCTTTCCATCATTTCTTTTCATTCCGTTTCTTTCTAATATTTCAGGTGTGTTTATAAGTTTCGTGACGTATATTAGTGATGCCTGCTCAAAGAAAATAGTACTCCCCGTAGATACTAGAGGCTCAGTAGTGGGACGAGTCTTTGAACCTAGAACTGTTAGGCACTTCCGCGCGTCTCTGTGGCCGTCTGCCTGCGGCCTGTAGCCTCCTGTGATTCATTCATTTCATCCCTTCCTCCTGGGGATTGGCAGCCATAATATATCTATGTAGGTCTCAGTGCGTGAGGTGTCCCCCTCCGTTGTATAACATACATTTAAACATACACATTCACATAACTTTCTCTAACCGTTCTTCTACAAACTATTCTTGCAAAAACTAATTATTCCACCTCTCATGTTAATCGAGATAAATCCTTGCAGAAATGGTTTCATTACACATTTTGTTGTAGGTACAAGGGGGATAGAGAAGACTGAAGAAATAGATGTTTAAAAACTGGGTCGCTTTATGCTAACTTTGAATTTACATACTCTTTGCATGACATAACGAGAAACAAATGAATGGAGTCTTAGCGCTTCAAAAAACATGATGAAATATTTGTAAATTCAAGCATACCTTGTAGATGGTTGTCACCAAAGGTACATTGGGTATACACTGTGTTTTGTGGCAGTAATTTGTATCACAACAATGTAAATGCCAGAGTGATTGTAGTGTAAATAAGCATTATTGTATGGCATTGATTTGAGATGTTTGTTAATTATAAGCATTGTTAGGAAATAAGTTTACACGGCCTCACTGAAACTGACAATAAGAGCGGGTAACAATGAGCGAGGGGGTGAGTTATTTATCAATTATTAGACAAGCAAATGACGTCAGATTAGCGCGCTTTTCTGTAGAAATGGAGGGAATATTTTCCCTAGAGCATATGTGTTCGTAATTTTGATTGGATATAAATATAGACGCTAATGTTGGCGCGTTTTATTAACCAATAGCAGCTCTGTTATAATGTTTAGGTATATTGGGGTGAGGGAGTATAAAAAGCTAAAGCCAGAGGCAAGTATTGTCCAGTTCAACAGGATCATTCACGCATTACACGTCGCTCAGTTTGACAGAATAATTCACGAGGTAAACGTCGCTCAGTCCAATAGAATCATACAAAGGTTATACGTCGCACAGTTTAAGAGAATCGTTCACGCGTTATACGTCGTGCAATTCTATAAAATCTCTCGCGTCATAAAGTTAGCTACAAATGTGAAATACGCGAATTAATAACGTGCAGTAAATAAGTGATTATAGTGATATTAGAAAATATAACAGTTTCAGTCTGGCGTGTATCAAGAGTCAATATGTGAAATTAATTAATTGTGACGGTAATAAAAGTGTAAAAACAAATTCTTTTATAAGTGTTATCTTTCAGTAATAAATCCTTTCCGTTTACACACCCTGTTCAAGAGATATGCTCGACTGAGTAGTAATAATAGCTAGCCGGAGGACAAATAACCCAAAATTCAAACTATTAATACAATAACAGGCGCCCAGCAATAGATAACACGAAGTTACCGCGACAAATTGGCTCCCATACGTGGTGCAGATAAACATGAAGCATCTTACAACTACAAACATATATTCTACTTCAGTTTTTATAGCCAGATCTAATTTATTGTGCAGTAGACTTTTGCCTGTATCTTTGGTTTACGAGGTCTACAAACTTATTTTAAAACAATCATTCAGAGTAAAGAGAATTTTACAGGCTTTTCACAGAAAATTCAAGGTATAAGTTTTATTTTTAAAGTAAATATTTGAATTATTTGTTATTTAGGTTCCAATCAAAATCGTAGAAGCTATTTTTGAGAGAGAGAAAAGTTTTCCATGTCAAGGGTAGTTTGGTTTGGAGAGATTTTCCTGAAAATCTCCATGTCGCGTTCTTGAGAAGTGCTAGACTTCAGTCTCAAGTTTGGTATTTATGGGACTTTTCGTTTTTGGGTTATGCTGTTTTCACACACACACACGCGCGCGAACTTTTTTTTAAATGCTTTTTATGGGTTCAAGGGACTTCAAATTGAATTTCTGGGCGGAATGTAACACTTTCTATCTACTAGTAAATCATTGAGAAAGTAAACTCGGTAGTGGCAAAAAAGGTAAAGAAATCAAACAAGAACGCATCGAAGAGATGTCCCCTTGGCTTTCTGCAACAGCCTGTAAGGATGCTGAATGTTGGCGTCTAAATCCGCTCTGTTACAAGAGTGGTACAGCTAACATCGAGAAATAGTAGCAGAGCTTTCACTGCACACACCTTTGGATTTAATGTGAGATTATCTGATAGAAGCATTATTATATACCTTTGGATAATAAGGAAATTGTGTTATGCACAATCCAACTGAGATTTTATTACGTAGACAAGGGTATATTTCCAATATATATTTTATTTTGAGGCAATTTGAATAAAACAACAAAATTGCATTTTACATTATTTAAATTGAAAGAGTATTTTCTGCTAAAATATTTGCGTATTATGCACTTTTTATCGCAACTACCTCATAGACAGACCGAGCGATAAGGCGCGGCGGCAACGTGTGCGTCTCGAATTCGGGAGATCGCGAGTTCAATCCCCGGTGACCGCGCACTCTAACCCATGGGTTTTTCATTTCCCCGGGTCGGCAGGCGAATGCTGAAGTGGTTCATCTTCTACTGCGACTCTCTTGCCTCCTATTTCCTGTACCCATAATTTTCCTTGTCATCTGTTTTACGGTTGTAGGCCCAGGCGACGGTGTTCGGCAGGTTGTGGCTGAGCGGTGGCTGTATGCTCTGTGGATCTTTCATCCTGACGTCGTCCAGGGACTGCTCGGCTGGAACCCGACTCTGGCTGCTTTGGGCGGGAGCTCCTTCGAGGGACCTCCGAAAACTCGGGGCCCAATAGAGTGGGTTCGGGCGGCATTGGAACCGTTCAATCTGGAAACATTAGCGACCCCGTATGTGCTTGCGTCCGCTGTCATTTGGATATGGTCGCCCTTTGGGTCTCTCCTCTGATTCCCCCCCCCCCGGTGAGTCATGGTAGAAATACAAAGGGCTGGCCGGCCCACGTGCGGTGCTCTGCCCGTTTTCGGGGGCATCCTACGTTTGTACCTTTACTTTTACCATACAGACAAAGGGACTGACCTTGGGGTTCACGGCTAGTGTGTGTTTACATTTCCATATGAGTAAGCTAGGAGTGACATCATGAGTAATATATTTTATTCAACAATAGTGTCTTTTGATCTACTTCCAGTTCTGCTGTCATGGTGGGAAATTGAATTTCCTGCACTCAGTGCTGGTAGCCTAACCTACCTGCGTGTTTAATCTGTTTTACTGCAACTATTTGTATGAACTATATTATATCCAGTAACGTTTGATATATATATTATTGCAGACATGGACGATTATCTTATTTGATAGCTGTATTCTACCATGTAAATCTTATGTGAGTGTTTGGTTCCCTTTTTATTTTACAATTTACAATATGAGCTCATATAAGTATGAGCTGCATTTTATTATCTTTTCAAGGTCAACAATCAGGCGTGAATAATCGATCGCAGTTCGCCACCAACGTTGGTGATCATGCTCCTGGAATCACCTTGTTGTTCAACAGTTGTTAGTAATTAATTTTATTTTTTGCGTAAGTACTATTTATATTTTTCACCATCATGAAAAAATATGCAATATACATGCATTAAATGCATTGGAGAATCTCGTAAGTAGAAAATATTTCAGTTCCTCTCATCATTTCCAACTCTCCCTCGTTCTCCAATGATCATTTACCACATTCGTATAGCAATATACTATTAACATGTTCTGGAGTGCGAATATCGTAGTGAAGGCTTGCAGACCAACTATTAGCGTAATTACTTCCTTTGTTCCGCACACAGGCAAGACCACAGAGACGTGCATAAGTCCCCAACAGCTTCTGACTCGCAGGCCCATCTCTCTACTGGAGGGCAATGAACGACACGCTCAACCTGTTGTCCATGGGGAATACTCTCTTCCTTTGAGCAAGGACCCGCCATTTGTCCAGCAGCGCCATATGCCACGAAACCTATAAGCACATCTGGAATATGAGAAGGAAAGAGAAATGATGGAAAGAAAATAGTGATAGATGAGAAACCACTCCAACATCCGCCTGCCGACCATGATCAGAGTGGGCGGTCGAAGGGAATCGAATCCGGTGCCTCACACGTTACCGCGCAGCCATCTCGCTCGATGTTACTGTTGTAACATCATGGCTAACATAATTACATTGACTTGCTTTTCAGCAGTCTCAGTGGACAACAGTGATGATACTATTTAAAAACACTAAGTAGACAGTAAAATAAAAATAAAGTTTCTATGAATAAACTGTAGACTAGCTATAAATCTAAAGAAAGTAGTGTGACTGTTACATAACAGATTTTTTTTTATAAGAGGTGCTAATTGACAGAAATGAAACAAATGATTTTGATAATAAAACCAAGCATGTTTAGCGTATATTGTTATTATTTTTATTATTTTAAAACAGTTAATGTTTCATTTTCCTAGGAGTGGAAAATACTTTTAAACTATTTTATACCGCGTTTTATGATGTGGCTTTTACTTGTTTTGCCCCACCCTCAAACCTGGTTCTGAGTTACGTCCATGCTTTAATTCTTACCCAGCACATTAGATGGAACAGCCATGCCATTGCTGCCAAGTCCTATACAAAACTCTCCATAGTGCTTGCTAGTTACTCACATGTTATGTACTGCAAAGTGAAGTAAGTTAAAACAGCAAAGAGAAAGCAGGGGCACATAACGAAAAGCGGAGACCGGAGCTCTCCACACACAGAAAAACAAATGAATGCTAATAGCGCGTATCTCTTGGTGTTACAACTCCGTTACCATGAGGCGTGTACTATTTTGCCAACCACTGTGGGGCGGGATTCTCTTTTAATGGCTTAAACTGACCAGAAAAGCCTTTCTTTTCCGGAAGTTGTCTCATAATGGGAAGGGGAAGGGGATAATGTTCTCGCCGGAGCATCGAGACACCGCTGAGCTAATTAACTTAATTTATCACCCGGAAGGCTTTTGACAGCCAGTAGAGGACATTAAGGAGTTAGAAAAGAAGCGTGGAAAGGTAATCTTATTCATTAATAGTGTAGGACGTTTCTCAGTTCATCATTGGCCCCATTAAGAGGTTTCCCAGCAGCTTCAGATCTAGAAAATGTGCTCCAGACAGTGATAAACTGCTTTTCCTAACCTCCATGGTCCGCCATCTTAAGTTATCCAACTCCATTGTAATAGTCATTTATATAACAAGCAGATTATGTCAGTTCATGGATTAGACAAATTGCCTGTTTCGGCCTCACAGTTGTTCCTTCCATCTTACTAGATATAGGTCTTACTAAATCCCTTTTACCCCTTGGCTTATAATCATATGCTGATTTAGGTAGTCCAGTTTGCTCCATTCTTTCCAGATGTTGCTTCCTTTTTCTTCGTATTCCTTAAATTAAATTAAATTAAATTAAATTAAATTGAGTTTTATTTATGGACGCTCTTTAACTGCTATGGTCCTTAGCGTCCCATTCTATGTTGGGCGTGAAAGACCGGTAATTTTGCTCAGAGGCCTTTTTATCATGCTTGAGGTTCTTTTACGTGCCGTAAATCTACGACTTTACTTCCCTTCCGAAGGAAGCCATACCAAGGATTTTTACGCCCGAAAAAATCCATTGCCCTCCGCCGGGTTTGAACCCGGGACCTTGGGAACTAGAGGCTAGCACGGTACCACTAGTCCACGGAGGACGACTTCTTATTCGTTGATTTCATAATTCACTGAATATATACTTAATTCTGTTCATATATCGTCGTTATATATTCTATCTACTTTTGTACATTTGATTCTTCAGGGAAAGTTCATCTCCGTAGTGCGCGAGTATGAACGGGGTATCTAACGTTTGCAGTTCAAAAGCATCCGCCACCATCCAAGCCCGCCCACAAGTCCCTGACCCTGAAGTTTCCCTGAAGGGGCCTGCTCCAAGAGCACCCAGAGACGGAACCTGCGGAGCAATCGGTTGACGGCAGGCAGAAACTACAAAGCGCATCTCCACTGCCCAGCCGCAACACACCGAACACCGTTGTCTGTTCCTTCAACCCAGTGAAAACAGATGATGGTGGGTACAGGAAATGAGGAACAGAAAGCGTGCTAGAAGAGGAACCACCCTAGCATTCGACTACCGACCCGGGGAAACCACGAAAAGCCCATGATCAGGGCGGACGGTCGCCGGGAAATGAACCCGAAACCTCGCGAATGCGAGCCTCACACATTACCGCGCACCCATGTTACTCGATTTCCTGACCTATAAGTAAAGAATTATTCAAATGGCCTAATAACTTTTAAATAACCATAAGAGATACAATTTTAAACTTTGGTATTTTATCTTGGGTCCTAATTATTTAATAACACACACACTCCAAAATTTTCACATTAAGGGAAACTATAACCTTCTGATATCAGTATTCAACGATAGAGCTGCGAGACTGCCGGATACGAAGAATTTTTCTCCCCAGCAAGCCAGCAATTTAAACTAAAATTTGGATTATTCTCTATAACTCTGGAGAAAAAAAATCTGATGTGTTACACTCACATGGCTTTCTCTACTCTTGTACAATTTATTTTTACAAATGCTTATTCTCCATATGCTTCATGTTAATCGAGATATCGAGATGTCAATCTTATTGCTAATTTTCTTGTAGATGCAAGGGAAATATGGTAGCTTTTAAGCGATAGTGAAATATTTTAACGCTGGTTGCTATGTGGCGCATTCCATTCTCTTTGAACGTCCAGGACAAAAAAAAAATGAATAACGAATTTGAGAAAAAGTATAAGTATTGGAAAATTTAAGGAAATAACAAGCAATATCTCGAAAACGGTTCACTCAACAAAAGAAATGTATATGACATAAGTTGTGTATTTTAACGCGATCTACATTTTTTGTGTAGTAACATTTTGTCTATCTCTTATGGTTTACCAGTTATGCAAAAGTCGTTCACAATGAAGAATACTTTTGGAGACATTCCCAGAAAATTCGAGATATACATTTCATTTCTCATGACATTATCTTAAACATATGATATTTTAATCAAAATCGTTAGAGCCATTTTTGAGAAAGTTAAAATTTTCGAAAAATGTTCCATGTAAAGGGTAGTCTGGGGTGGGGGGATTTTATTGAAAACCTTCGCGTCGCATCTCTGGAAGATACTGAACCTAAATACCAAGTTTGGTGCTTATCCGACTGTTCGTTTTTGAGTTATGCTGTTCACAGACACACACACACACAGACAGACACACACACACACACACACACACACACAGACACACACACGGACATGTTTCCAAAAATGCTTTTTTGGGATTCAGGAGGTCTCAAAACATGTATTTCCGGTGAAATCTCGGTATCGAATTTTTGGGTGGAATGCAATACTTCCCCTACTTACTATACGTAGTAGAGAAAGTAAAAATCTGATGTGTTACACTCACATGACTTTCTCTACTCTTGTACAATCTATTTTTACAAACGCCTATTCTCCATATGCTTTATGTTAATCGAGATATCGAGATGTCAATCTTATTGCTAATTTTCTTGTAGATGCAAGGGGAATATGGTAGCTTTTAAGCGATGGTCAAATATTTTAACGCTGGTTGCTATGCGGCGCATTCCATTCTCTTTGCAAGTCCAGGACATAAAAAAATGAATAACGAATTTGAGAAAAAGTATAAGTATTGGAAAATTTAAGGGAATAACAAGCAATATCTCGAAAACGGTTCACTCAACAAAAGAAATGTATATGACATAAGTTGTGTATTTTAATGAGATCTACATTTTTTGTGTAGTAAAATTTTGTCTATCTCTTATGGTTTACCAGTTATGCAAAAGTCGTTCACAATGAAGAATACTTTTGGAGACATTCCCAGAAAATTCGAGATATGCATTTCATTTCTCATGACATTATCTTAAACATATGATATTTCAATCAAAATCGTTAGAGCCATTTTTGAGAAAATTAAAATTTTAGAAAAATGTTCCATGTAAAGGGTAGTCTGGGGTGGGGGGATTTTCTTGAAAACCTTCGTGTCGCATCTCTGGAAGATACTGAACCTAAATACCCAGTTTGGTGTTTATCCGACTGTTCGTTTTTGAGTTATGCTGTTCACAGACACACACACAGACACACACACAGACACACACATGGACATGTTTCCAAAAATGCTTTTTTTGGATTCAGGAGGTCTCAAAACATGTATTTCCGGTGAAATCTCGGTATTGAATTTTTGGGTGGAATGCAATACTTCCCCTACTTACTATACGTAGTAGAGAAAGTAATAATGTTGTTCAGTTTTTACTTTCTCTACTACGTATAGTAAGTAGGGGAAGTATTGTATTCCACCCAAAAATTCGATACCGAGATTTCACCGGAAATACATGTTTTGAGACCTCCTGAATCCAAAAAAAGCATTTTTGGAAACATGTCCGTGTGTGTGTCTGTGTGTGTGTGTCTGTGAACAGCATAACTCAAAAACGAACAGTCGGATAAGCACCAAACTTGGTATTTAGGTTCAGTATCTTCCAGAGATGCGACACGAAGGTTTTCAAGAAAATCCCCCCACCCCCGACTACCCTTTACATGGAAGATTTTTCGAAAATTTTAATTTTCTCAAAAATGGCTCCAACGATTTTGATTAAAATATCATATGTTTAAGATAATGTTATGAGAAATGAAATGTATATCTCGAATTTTCTGGGAATGTCTCCAAAAGTATTTTTCATTGTGAACGACATTTGCATAACTGGTAAACCATAAGAGATAGACAAAATTTTACTACACAAAAAATGTAGATCGCGTTAAAATACACAACTTATGTCATATACATTTCTTTTGTTGAGTGAACCGTTTTCGAGATATTGCTTGTTATTTCCTTAAATTTTCCAATACATACTTTTTCTCAAATTCGTTATTCATTTTTACTTTCTCTACTACGTATAGTAAGTAGGGGAAGTATTGCATTCGACCCAAAAATTCGATACCGAGATTTCACCGGAAATACATGTTTCGAGACTCCCTGAATCCAAAAAAAGCATTTTTGGAAACATGTCCGTGTGTGTGTCTGTGTGTGTGTGTGTGTGTGTGTGTGTGTGTGTGTGTGTGTCTGTGTGTGTGTGTCTGTGAACAGCATAGCTCAGAAACGAACAGTCGGATAAACACCAAACTTGGTATTTAGGTTCAGTATCTTCCAGAGATGCGACACGAAGGTTTTCAAGAAAATCCCCCCACCCCAGACTACCCTTTACATGGAACATTTCTCGAAAATTTTAATTTTCTCAAAAATGGCTCTAACGATTTTGATTAAAATATCATATGTTTAAAGTATTTTCATGACAAATGAAATGTATATCTCGAATTTTCTGGGAATGTCTCCAAAAGTGTTCTTCATTCTGAACGACTTTTGCATAACTGGTAAACCATAAGAGATAGACAAAATTTTACTGCACAAAGAATGTAGATCGCGTTATAATACACAATTTATGTCATATACATTTTTGTTGTTGAGTGAACCGTTTTCGAGATATTGCTTGTTATTCCCTTAAATTTTCCAATACTTATACTTTTTCTCAAATTCCTTACTCATTTTTACTTTCTCTACTACGTATAGTAAGTAGGGGAAGTATTGCATTCCACCCAAAAATTCGATACCGAGATTTCACCGGAAATACATGTTTTGAGACCTCCTGAATCCAAAAAAAGCATTTTTGGAAACATGTCCGTGTGTGTGTCTGTGTGTGTGTGTGTCTGTGTGTGTGTGTCTGTGTGTGTGTCTGTGTGTGTGTCTGTGAACAGCATAACTCAAAAACGAACAGTCGGATAAACACCAAACTTGGTATTTAGGTTCAGTATCTTCCAGAGATGCGACACGAAGGTTTTCAAGAAAATCCCCCCACCCCAGACTACCCTTTACATGGAACATTTTTCGAAAATTTTAATTTTCTCAAAAACGGCTCTAACGATTTTGATTAAAATATCATATGTTTAAGATATTGTCATGACAAATAAAATGTATATCTCGAATTTTCTGGGAATGTCTCCAAAAATATTCTTCATTGTGAACGACTTTTGCATAACTGGTAAACCATAAGAGATAGACAAAATTTTACTACACAAAAAATGTAGATCGCGTTAAAATACACAACTTATGTCATATACGTTTCTTTTGTTGAGTGAACCGTTTTCGAGATATTGCTTGTTATTTCCTTAAATTTTCCAATACTTATACTTTTTCTCAAATTCGTTATTCATTTTTTTTATGTCCTGAACATGCAAAGAGAATGGAATTCGCCACATAGCAACCAGCGTTAAAATATTTGACTATCGCTTAAAAGCTACCATATTCCCCTTGCATCTACAAGAAAATTACCAATAAGATTGACATCTCGATATCTCGATTAACATGAAGCATATGGAGAATAGGCGTTTGTAAAATTAGATTGTACAAGAGTAGAGAAAGTCATGTGAGTGTAACACATCAGATTTTTTTTTATGTCCTGGACATGCAAAGAGAATGGAATGCGCCACATAGCAACCAGCGTTAAAATATTTGACTATCGCTTAAAAGCTACCATATTTCCCTTGCATCTACAAGAAAATTACCAATAAAATTGACATCTCGATATGTCGATTAACATGAAGCATATGGAGAATAAGCGTTTGTATAATTAGATTGTACAAGAGTAGAGAAAGTCATGTGAGTGTAACACATCAGATTTTTACTTTCTCTACTACGTATAGTAAGTAGGGGAAGTATTGCATTCCACCCATATATTCGATACCGAGATTTCGCCGGAAATACATGTTTTGAGACCTCCTGAATCCAAAAACAGCATTTTTGGAAACATGTCCGTGTGTGTGTCTGTGTGTGTGTGTGTGTGTGTGTGTGTGTGTGTCTGTGTGTCTGTGTGTGTGTGTCTGTGAACAGCATAGCTCAAAAACGAACAGTCGGATAAACACCAAACTTGGTATTTAGGTTCAGTATCTTCCAGAGATGCGACACGAAGGTTTTCAAGAAAATCCCCCCACCCCAGACTACCCTTTACATGGAACATTTTTCGAAAATTTTAATTTTCTCAAAAATGGCTCTAACGATTTTGAGTAAAATATCATATGTTTAAGATAATGTCATGAGAAATGAAATGTATATCTCGAATTTTCTGGGAATGTCTCCAAAAGTATTCTTCATTGTGAACGACTTTTGCATAACTGGTAAACCATAAGAGATAGACAAAATGTTACTACACAAAAAATGTAGATCGCGTTAAAATACACAACTTATGTCATATACATTTCTTTTGTTGAGTGAACCGTTTTCGAGATATTGCTTGTTATTTCCTTAAATTTTCCAATACTTATACTTTTTCTCAAATTCGTTATTCATTTTTTTTATGTCCTGGACATGCAAAGAGAATGGAATGCGCCACATAGCAACCAGCGTTAAAATATTTCACTATCGCTTAAAAGCTACCATATTCCCCTTGCTTCTACAAGAAAATTACCAATAAGATTGACATCTCGATATCTCGATTAACATAAAGCATATGGAGAATAAGCGTTTGTAAAAATAGTTTGTACAAGAGTAGAGAAAGTCATGTGAGTGTAACACATCAGATTCTTTTATGTCCTGGACATGCAAAGAGAATGGAATGCGCCACATAGCAACCAGCGTTAAAATATTTGACTATCGCTTAAAAGCTACCATATTCCCCTTGCATCTACAAGAAAATTACCAATAAGATTGACATCTCGATATCTCGATTAACATGAAGCATATGGAGAATAGGCGTTTGTAAAAATAGATTGTAGAAGAGTAGAGAAAGTCATGTGAGTGTAACACATCAGATTTTTTTACTTTCTCTACTACGTATAGTAAGTAGGGGAAATATTGCATTCCACCCAAAAATTCGATACCGAGATTTCACCGGAAATACATGTTTTGAGACCTCCTGAATCCAAAAAAAAGCATTTTTGGAAACATGTCCGTGTGTGTGTCTGTGTGTGTGTGTGTGTGTGTGTGTGTGTCTGTGAACAGCATAACTCAAAAACGAACAGTCGGATAAGCACCAAACTTGGTATTTAGGTTCAGTATCTTCCAGAGATGCGACACGAAGGTTTTCAAGAAAATCCCCCCACCCCAGATTACCCTTTACATGGAACATTTTTCGAAAATTTTAATTTTCACAAAAATGGCTCTAACGATTTTGATTAAAATTCATATGTTTAAGATAATGTCATGAGAAATGAAATGTATATTTCGAATTTTCTGGGAATGTCTCCAAAAGTATTTTTCATTGTGAACGACTTTTGCATAACTGGTAAACCATAAGAAATAGACAAAATTTTACTACACAAAAAATGTAGATCGCGTTAAAATACACAACTTATGTCATATAGATTTCTTTTGTTGAGTGAACCGTTTTCGAGATATTGCTTGTTATTTCCTTAAATTTTCCAATACTTATACTTTTTCTCAAATTCGTTATTCATTTTTTTATGTCCTGGGCATGCAAAGAGAATGGAATGCGCCACATAGCAACCAGCGTTAAAATATTTGACTATCGCTTAAAAGCTACCATATTCCCCTTGCATCTACATGAATATTACCAATAAGATTGACATCTCGATATCTCGATTAACATGAAGCATATGGAGAATAAACGTTTGTAAAATAGTTTGTACAACAGTAGAGAAAGTCATGTGAGTGTAACACATCAGATTTTTTATTTATTTATGGACGCTCTTTAACTACTATGTTCTTAGCGTCCCATTCTATATGGGCGAGAAGGACCGGATATGTTGCTCAGAGGCCTCTTTATGAGGTTTGAAGTTGTTTTACATGCCGCAAATCTACGAAACAGGACCACTGGCTTTACTTCCCTTCCGAAGGGAGCCATGTTAAGGATTTTTACGCCCGAAAATATCCATCGCCTCCGCCGGATTTGAACCCTCGACCTTAGGAACTAAGGCTAGTATGGTCTCCCTAGTCCACGGAGAACGAGTTGTTTTCATTTCTCGTGAGTAATGCAACATGGATAGAAGAATAACTTTTTATATGAATGCAATTACTATAATACTTAACGGATATGTGTCAATCTTTAATTGATAAAGAAAGTCATATGAATGTATCACACCAGTGTTCTTACTCTTTTACGAGGCATGCTTTTAAAGTAAGTACCGATAATTTTTTAAAAAATAACAGATCATTATTTTCCAAATACTTTATTATCATTTATTGTCTTATGCCTTACTTTACTTCTTAGTTCAGGCACTTGTTAAACGGGAAACCAGTCTCTATATATCTTCGTCAAAGAATGACACCGCCTGTAACGAAAGTCAAGTCTGCAATTCTTGTTTCACAACAGTCCGGATTTGGCACCAAGCGATTTTCGTGTTTGTTCACCTGAAGAAATTCCTTGGTGGAAAACATTTCAACGACGATGATGTTGTGAAAGAAGAGGTGCAGACTTGGCTTTGATCACAGGCGGCATCATTCTTTGAGGGAGGCATACAATAAACTGGTTTCTCATTACGACAAGTGCCTGAATAACGACGAAGTAGTGTAAGGCGTAAGTTAATGAATAATAATAAAGTGTTTGGAAAATAATGTTCTGTTATTTTTTTTTTAAATTATCGGTACTTTAAAAACTACGCCTCATATTTACGTAAGAGTTGAATTTATAAGCTATCTTATAGCCTACATCCGTCGAGAGGAAGGGGTATTTTCAGTGCTGAAAGAATTATCAACAATAGGTTGAGTGGTTTACGAGAGTATACACAGCAGCGGCTGATGAGTATACATTTTGGATGGTCACAAAATTTTAAAGTCAGATTGCTCTGAAAATATGAAATACCATCTGCTGCATAATATTATGAATTATAAACCCTTTGGTACAACTGCAGCCGATCCCAACAACAACGATGATGATAATGCATACGTTGTCTGACAAAAGAAAGGTTTGTCTTTTGTGGATGTTTGTTGTGGGCATAATTAAGGCAGGAATGGAGTAATGTGTAAATTAAATTGTAGTTGAGATTATGGATGGTCTGGAATAAGCGGGGGAAATTGCCGCACTCATGCAGGTTACCTACTTCTGTTACAGTGCCTGTATTAGACTAATAAAAGACACTGTCTGCCGCAGTGTGCTGCCCCTAATGGCATTAACGTAAACTTGTAGTGATGGTATGAAAACACAGTGCGGGAGAAGCTTCGTGTGCGCCTTCAAATATGCATTATGTATTTGAATCATAAGGCAATTACGTTGCGCATTCGCAAAAGCTCCTTAAAACGTGCAACAAGTCAAGATGCGCTACCGACCCTGTTGCCACATTTCATCGAGTTTAGAGGAGTAGCGCGGTAGATTTTAAGCGTCGTAAATTACCGCATATACATTAGGTTTAGTGGCATTCAAAGAAAAAATAACCAATAGATCTGCAAGGTGTCAAAAGTTAGGATGTTCACATGATCTTGTGTTCATACAGCAGCCGACGTCACTGCTTACACATATACAGCATACAAACTTTGTGTCTTTATAATGTTTGTAATTGTTTTCTAGCATGCGTGCAATTTTCGACATGGAAACGTCATCCTATTCGTACAATGCCCATTAAGATCATTGCTAAGGAAGGGAGGAAGAGATATAGCTTGTTTTAATTACCTTTCTTCAAACAAAGATCGCGTTTTACGAGAAACATTTGAAATATCGTGCCATAAACATGAAGCTATGAACGAAATGGTGCTCGGCTGAGTATATGAATTTATGACCAGCACACTTTATCACAGGGCGTCGTTTGGAAGTATCATCTCCAATGAAGAGATTCCTCAAAACATACACCTGCAGTAAAAGATTAACGACCAGGTCTGAGAGAACAGTGTGAGTAATGGATAACACATATGAGAGATGTTGTGGTTGAGATGAGATGTCATAACAACTGAGAAGATTCATACAACCGACGCAGAGTTCCAGAAGTACAGACATTCTGGAGCACTCAAACTGCTCAGAATGAGCGAAAAACAACGAACCAGTAGCGGTTCGTGGCTATACATTTTGGGTGTTCAATCGTTTAGTCTAACAACCCTGAAAATGTGACATAGCATCTGCTGCAAAACAGTTATGATTATGAATAAAAATATACAACTGTAGTCACTCATAATAATAATAATAATAATAATAATAATAATAATAATAATAATAATAATAATAATAATCCGTAACTTGTCTGATGTTCATGAAGATTTGGTACTGGAAGACGAAATGGGGGTAACACTAGTCTGCATGATATCGGATGACTGAAAATTAATAACTGATTCAGACTCATTTTTTTATGCTGATTTCAGAAATGCTTTTAGGTTTTTTTCTATCTCTTACAGTTTTTTTTCACAATTTCACTTCAAAAATATAGAGATATAAAGATATTGTTTCTGCCACTAACATAAAATTGGGCTTGATGAAGCAATTTGTAAAGGCTCTACCACAGGATGGACCCTACTTCAAGTACCTTTCACAGAAATTTCCCTTCATTACACAAGACAAATTAAAGGCTGGAATTTTTGTTGGTCCTCAAATAAAAAAATTGATGAAGGATGAAAATTTTGAGAAGGCAGTGAATGAGAGAGAAATAGAAGCATGGACCGCCTTTCGAGCAGTTACCGAAAACTTCTTAGGCAATAACAAAGATCCTAATTACAAGGCCATTGTCGAAACAATGTTGGAAAATTTCAAGAAGATGGATTGTAACATGAGTATAAAGGTGCATTTTCTACATTCACATATCGACTACTTTCCAGAAAATCTGGGACATTATAGTGAAGAGCAGGGTGAACGTTTTCACCAAGATATTAAGGAAATGAAGAGGAAGTACCAGGGGAGATGGAATGAAACTATGATGGCCGACAGTCATCTTCAAGGATCTGCAAGGAAGTCAAAGAAGAGAAAGATAGAAAAAAATTAAATGAAACACTTTGGTTTCTTGTTTTGTTAAAATGTAGTCATGAAATAAATTAGGGGAGTTCTTGAGAGTATTCTTAAAATGTTTCTTGAATAAAAACTTATCTTGTGTGAAATGGTATTTGAATACTTTTCTACGTGCATTAGTAAAATTGTCGAAACATTACTTATTTTGTGTAAAAACCTGACGTGATAGAAAAAGGGAAGTTATTTTTGGAATCAGCATAAAAACTTTATTCAAGAACACTTACTTCTAAGAAATCATCTGACAAGAAGTTTGAAAATGCAGACTAGTGTAATTAAACACATCAGGGAATACAAACATGGAAATAAATATTACACAAGATGGGAAACAGGAAAAGGAAATAAGATCAAAGGTAAACTCAGGAAAGTATGCTATATGTACTTTAAAATGTATAATACGGGATAAACAGGTCTCAAAGTAAACTAAAACTGCAATTTTTAAAATAATAGAAGTATTATATAACCTATGGCTCCGAGATGTGGACTCTAAACTATCAGTTGAAAAGAGAATTATTGGCAGCAGAAATGGATTATTAGAGACCTGCTAGGATATCTAAAAGAGAAAAAAAATTACAAATGGGATTATAAAAGAAAATACAAATGTTCAAAATTCAACTTAAGATTTTATTCAACAGAAACAATTAGAATGGTATGGGCGTGCTAAAAGAATGGAAGATGAAAGATTATCCAAAAGAATAATGGAGTGGACGCCACCGGGAAGGAGGAGAAAAGGAAGACCGCATAGCACGTGGATTCAAGGAATTAGAGGGGCAGTGGTGGATTGGGAAATTGAGGAAGATTTATGATCTAATAAGTAAGAATGGAGAAAGTGATAAAAAGATGTTAAAAGGATTATATATATATATATATATATATATATATATATAAAACTTGTCTGACGAAATAAAGGGGTGTTTTTATGGATATTTGTTGCTGTGTACATAATTAATTCAGCGTTTTAGGGCAAGAATGAAGTAATGTGTAAATTCAACTGTACTTGAAATTATGAATGGTATAAAGAAACCGGGAGAAGTTTCCGCGCTTGTGCATGTTACCTATTTCTGTTACAGTGACTCTAACTTCTGCTGTAGTGTGCTATCACCTAGTGGCATTGACGTAAAATTGTAGCGATAGTGGAAAGAGAGTGCGGGAAAAACTTTGTGCGCTAGTGCATTTCTTCAAATGTGCACGATCCGTACGTACTTGGTCCCACAATGTAATTACGAATATTAATTGCGCATGCGCAGAAGCTTCTTAGAACGAGCACAAGTCGAGTTGTGCTAAGGACCCTGTTGCCATGCTTCATGAGTTTAGAGGAGTAGCGCGGTAGATTTTAAATTACCATATATACGTTACGTTTAATAGCATTCAAATAAGAAGATGATAAATTCACAAGGTGTCAAAAGTGATACGGTAATTTGTATCACAAATTACTTAAATGTAATTAATGATTGTAATATGAATATGTATTTTTATGTGACATTGATTTCAGAGGTTTATTAATTGTAATTATTATTGGTAAATAATAATATACGGCTTTACTGAAACTGTCAATAATAACGCAATAATGCAGCGATGGGGTGAGTTGTTTATCATTACCGGGAACCAGGAAGTTACGTAATGTTTCGCGCCTTTTCGTTAGAAGCTTCTAGAACATTTCCTAAAGCATATGTATTCGTGGTTTTCATTGGATATTAAAATAGACGCTAATGTTGGCGCGTTTTATTAGCCAATAGCAGTTCATTTATAATCTTTAGGCGTATCTTGATGCAGGCCTATAAATAGTGTAGGTTCGAGGTAGCTTGTCCCCCAGTTCAACAGAATTCTCAATACTCTACACGTCGGTCTCTCAGTTCATTCATTTCGCCAAGTTACACGCAGCAGAATTACGAGAATTATTATAAAGTATTATACATTTAAAAAAATTACATAAAGTTGAAGTATGCGAGTTAAAAGTGATAAATAAGAAGTTATTACAAACAGTTTCAGTTTGGCGAATATCCAGATCCATATGTAAAAGTGTTTGTGAACGTGTTCGACAATAAAAGTTATAAAACCAATTTCTTCGTCAGTATAATTTCTGGATAAAAGATTCCTTTCCGATTCACACCCTGCAAGAGTTAAATGTCGACCTAAATAGCTAGCCGGAGGACAATATACTAAATTTAAATTCTTTCGAACACTAATTCATGCAAATTGCTAACGCCAGAGGGAGCTATGAACCAAACAAAGAATGACGTCACAAGATGGCAACGCGTGAAGTAAACACACAACATTATTTGTAATACCGTTGCAAATTGGCTTCCAAACGAGGGGCTACAATTAATGTTAAACACATTAACATTAATACAACATCATATTGGCACCCAGGACGTGGGGCGAAGTGACCAGGAAAGGAACACGATGACTAGGAATGAAGCAGAGTAACCAGGAATGCAGCGGTGAAATGATCTACAAGACGCAGATTCCAGAAACAACAGGCAGGACAGATTACATGGATAATTGGACATCGTGGAAATTCAAGCTACAGGACGATAAAACTACGCAGATTCATCGAAGCGACATACAAATCTAGGAGAATGGGGCAGAACGCTGGACATTAAAGTAACAGCAACATACAGCATCAAAAAGGTAAACAAATTTAAATGTTCCTTAGGAGTGGTAGGATAATAAAAACAATGGCTGCTAGTAATACAGAAGAAATAATTATGGAGGGAGATAGTGTAACAGTTAGCTGTGATCCAATACAAATTACAGGAAATAGCCCAGACTTTTTAGGATTTGAGGATGAAAATGTTAGTGCAGAAGGCGAGAATAGAATAGCAGGAAATGTTAATCTTGATACTAGTATGATGATTATGGAAATGCTGAGAAATATGAGGGAAGATATGGAAAAGAATAAGAGAGAATTAAGGGAAGATCTTAGTAAGAAAATAGATCAAAACAGGGAAGATATTGATAGGAGTTTAGAACAAAAACTAACTCAGAATAATGAAAAATTAGAACAAAAACTAACTCAGAACATGGAAATGAATAATGAGAAATTAGAAAAGAAAATAGATCAAAACAGGGAAGATATGCAAAAGAGTCATAGGGAATTAAGGGAAAATATTGGTAAAAGCTTAGAACAAAACAGGGAAGAAATTGAAAAGAAATTCATGGAGCTAGATAGTAGTATGATCAGAATGAAAAATGAAAATCAAGAAATGATAGCAAATGAAATAGGTGAAGTTTCAAAGAAAATGTTAGACATGAGCAGGGAAATATCTAACCAAAAAAATGAGGTTAAGAATAAAATAGAACATGTTAATGTAAAATGTACAGAGCTAGGTAGCCGAATGAGTAGCATTTCAAGTGAGTTAAAAGAGATGATGGAGGCTACAAATGCAGATTTAATACAGGTGCAAGTTAATTTCAGAGGGGAAATATCTGAAATTCAGAAGGAGTCAGAAACACAGAGAAATAAATTGTCTGATGAAGTTAAAGATTTGTCTAAAGATTTGAATCAAAAGCTAACTTCTGAAATTAACAAACACCAAACTGTTCAAAATGAAAATAATAAAAAATTGGAACAGACAATAGAAAATCTGCAAGGTACAGTAAATAGATTAGAATTAAATTCAAGGGCAAATATATGTGATGTGAATGTATCAGATGTACAACATAATGATAGAGGTAGTTCCTCAGGTATGACAAATAATGTGAGTGATGCGGCAGCTTCATCCATAGCTAATGCTGAAACTCAGAGTGCACAAGTAACACTAGATAATTTAAATATGGGAGTAGGGAATTTGCAAAATTACAATCATATCTTAAGTGATTTTCCACTTCCAAAATTTAATGAAAACTCCAGTCCAGTACAGTTCATTGCAGAATTATCAGAGTATTTTCAAATTAAAAAGATACCTGAAGCATTGAAAATGATAGTTGTCAAAAGATGTTTGGACCAGAAAACCTTAGATTGGTTACAAATGGTATCAGGGGGTGAAATTTCATATGAATCCTTTAAGAGGTTATTCATGAACAGATTTTGGAATGTTACGGTACAGCAAAGAATTCGAGCAATGCTTAGTCATGGTCAATTTAATCCACGAGAGGGAATATCAATGACTGATTACTTACTAAAACATGCAAGTCAGGTTAGAAACTTGTCACCTCCAATCAGTGAGGAAGATTTTGTGAGTTTGCTCGCAAGGCATTATCCTATAAGGATACAAAATTACTTATTAATTGCAAAACCACGGAACATCTATGAAATGACAGAATTAATAACAGCTTTGGAACAACAGGAAAAAGATATGTCTCGGGAGTGGGAACATAGATTTTTAGATGTACGAGATAGAAGAAATTACCAAGGTAGTTATCAACAAATAAGAGGACAAGACAGACATCATGAAATTAATACCAGACAACGGTATCAATCATATGTTCCACAATTTGAAAGATCAAGGATAGATAGGAGACCAGGTCGACAGGAACAAATAAATTATGTCAGGACAGAAAGATTGCCTGAAAGAGGGCAAAATTATGGAAGGAGGTACACTAGACAAAGGGGAAATTTCACTCACTGGAGGGAAAATAATAACCGGGAAAGATCTGAGGAACTGCAAGAAAATTACGTGCCAAGGGGACATAATGTCAGAAATCGAGGATTTCGAACTCGAGGAAGGGGAACTCAAAACAATGGTAGCGACACTGAGATAGATTTAGCGCCTGTTAGGAATGGCAGTCCCGTACGTGAACATGGAAATAACCAGGAAAACTGTTAGCAGACTCCTGTGTAGTAGGTTCTCAGGACGTCTTTAATAATTCAGTATCCATTACCAATACAAATCATACGCCTACACATACACCCTGTAATAAGATTACAGCAACAAAAGATAAGGGAGAAAATTTTGGGTCACCTCATGTTAGGATGGAAATTGCGAAGAAAGAAATCATTGCAACTATAGATTCTGGTTCATCAGCTTCAATTTGCTCACAGAAATTTTATATAAATTTGATTAATGAAGGTAACAAAATTATGGCTCTTCCCACTAGTAATTTAGTTTGTCGTGTTGCAATTGGAAGAACTACACAGGTCATAAAAACACAAGCTCTACTTAGCATACTTATTGGCGGAGAGAATTTTGAAGTTATGTTTCTAATTGTAAACCATCTGATTTGTGACATAATTATAGGATGTGACTTCCTACATGAATATGAAGCATGTATAGATTTTAAACATGAAGAGTTAAAAATAACAAAAGAAGATAGAGAAATAAGGGTACCATTTATAAAAGAAAAAGTTTCTGTAATCGAGATGACAAAGGATGAGAAAAATATTTGTGACCAAGAGTTTTTTGTGCAAATAACAGAAACTGATAGAAATAGTCAGATAAAGCAGGTAGTCACAGAATATGAAGGGAATACCACGCCATATTTTCAACAGCTAGCAGAAATGCCAGAAGAAGTAGAGAGATTTGTAATCCAAACAAAAGACGACCATGTGAGCGAGACAGACAACAGCTGGAAAGAGAAGAGAAATGAGGAAATAATACACAAGTGTGAAGAAGCTTATAATCTTACGATAATGCAAAAACAAATCCTTCATGATGTTTTGATGAACAATAGTTCAGTATTTAGTAATATCCCAGGCAGATGTAATGTATATAAGCATACATTTCAAGTAGAAGACGTACCACCATATAGGCACAAGTATGACAATTTACCTATAAGTCTTCGAGACAAAGCTAGACAATTAATAAATAGCATGTTAGAAAATGGGATTATTGAGCAAAGTAATTCTCAATACATAAATTCAATCTGCTGGAGTATTAAACGAGATGGTAGTTTGAGATTAACTTTAGACGGTAGATATGTCAACAAGTATATGAAACCAGATCATTTTCAAAGTGAGGGAATTGAACAACTAATTACAAAACTTTCAAGAGGGAGATTTTTGACATCCATCGACCTCACTGCATCATATTGGCAAGTGGAATTAGATCCGCAAGTGCGTGATTACACTTCATTTCAGTACTCAGGGATCCAGTATCGCTTTTGTGTAAATCCTTTTGGTTTAAAAAACTCAGGAAGTGGATTTTTGAGAGCCATTCACAGTATCTTTGGAAATTCTGCAGATGACTTTTTAATAAAGTATATTGACGACTTCTTAATCATTAGTCAAACATTTGAAGAACACATGAATAATGTCCATTATGTGTTAAATAAACTACAACAACATGGTATGACTGTGAACATACTAAAATCAAAATTTTGTGTCAAGGAAATAAATTTTCTGGGTTATGTAGTGGATGAACGAGGTATAAGACCTGATCAGAAAAGAATTGAAGCAATAATGAAAATTCCGTCACCCAGGAATGTAAAACAAATTAGACGTCTCTTAGGGGTATTGAACTTTCAGAGTAAGTTCGTACCAAGATATTCGGCTGAAATAGAACCACTGCGGCAGCTTCTCCGAAAGAACAATAAGTGGAAATGGACAGAGGATCATCAAAAATGTTTTGAGAGAGTAAAGGAACTCTTTGCTAAGTCTATATTACTCGAGAGGCCCAGAGAAGATTTGGAATATGAGATTTATGTCGACGCATCAATGCAAGGATACGCCGGAATTTTAGGACAGCGAGACTTCAACAATGACTTTCACGTCATTAGTACAGCTTCTAGAGGACTTACAAATATTGAGCGGAATTCTTCAGTGACTCAGCTAGAAATTGGAGCACTATATTTCTCATTAATTCGTTTTAAAACATATATATATCAGCAAAAGGTGAAAGTATATTCAGACCACATCAGCTTAACTTTCATACAACGGTGTAGATTATGTAGTGGAAAACTTGCTAGATATATTCATGCAATATCTGCATTCGATATTGAGATTATCCACATTCCTGGCAAAAATAATACCTTCAGTGATTTGCTGTCAAGATTGAACTACAACCCACAAATTCCCGAAAATATTGAAAGGCCTAGAAATGAAGCAAAATATTGACAATTGAAATTCCTTTAAGCAAAGAAATGATTAGAAAATTGAAAAATATGGGGGAAATTCAAAATGAGGATGCAAAATTATTTGAACTTAAAGAAAATGCACCATTGATTGAGGAGGCAAAGAAAGAAATTATAGCAATTCGAGATGGGACATTATACAAAAAGCATGGAAAAGAAATGCCTAGTTGGAAGATAATGGTTCCGAAAAGCATGGAAAAGGAACTAATTAAGAATTTTCATGAAGGGTTAGCACACTCAGGGACGGACCGAACAACTTCTATGATTTTAGAGAATTTATACATATCCAAATTGCGTCAGAAAGTTCGGAAATTTATATCGTGCTGCAACCTGTGTCAGAAGGCAAAGCAAATAAATGCAGCATATGCATTTGAAACTAATTCGGTTATAAGGGATAAGCCGAGATGTGTAATTAGTATTGATATTCATGGCCCGATGCTTCCAAGTCAGTTTGGAAATAAATATATATTTGTCTGTTATGATATATTCAGCAAATATGTAAGAATTTACCCTTTGAGAAAACCTACAGGTTTAGCATGTTTGAATAGACTACTTAAGTCATATGTGATAGAAGAAGGACCTATTCAATCTGTATTGAGCGATAATGCTTCGTACTTCACAGGAAAAAGATTTATGGATGGACTGAAAGAAAATGGCATTAAACAATATTTTTCGTCAAGATACAGACCGAACTCCAACCCAGTGGAGAGGGAAATTAAGGAAATTTCAAATTATTTAAGGGTGTTATGTCATCGAAAACACAGCCAATGGTATGGATACGTGAACTTCGTTCAGAATCTACTAAATGAAACCGTAAACAATGTGACAGGATACAAACCATGTGAACTTAAGTTGGGAAAGAAGATCAATACAATGTGTAAAAAAATTCCAGAAGCCATTCCAGATGCGCATTCGATACCACCAACAGAAGAAGAGATGTTCCGAAAAGCATTCGAGAGGATGAAGAAAAAGGCCATAAAAAGAAAAATTAAACATGAAGAAAAGAAGAGAAAGGAATGGAGGATCAAAATAGGAGATTTAGTTTTGGTTAAAACCAAGAAATTGTCAGATAAAGTAAATAAACTTTATTGGCGAATGTTTCTCAAATACCATGGACCATATGAAGTTGTTGAAGTATATGGAACTAATACATATGAGTTATGTAATCCAACAACTCGAAAAAGCATAGGAAAGTTCCATATTGAGATGCTGAAACCATACAACCATGAAGATCATCGTGAAACAAAAGACAAAGATGATAAATAGTAAATGCTGGATAGTTAAAGACGAAATGCAGAGCAATGTATTGGAACGTAAGAGGGTTAAATAAATATATATGTCATTTGAAAAAAGAAATAAATTATATATATATAAAAAAAAATTAAATTTTTAGTAACTGTAACAACATTTGAAAATTAAGAATGCAAAGATTGAAACTTAATATGATATTAAATTAAAAGTACGTAAATACCATTCCAAAAGTGTCGTTAAAATAAAGTACAAAATAACAAAAAATGAGTAAATATAATTAAAAACATATACAATTTGTCCCGCTACAAAGTAATTAAAAACAAATATTTATGTAGCAAAAAGAAAAGGTGAAGCATTGTCTAGATTTAAGAGATGTAAATATTTGTGTAGAGCGTGAATATTTTGGTAAATATGTGTAATAATTACAAAAATCTTAAATGTATAAATTTTTGTCAACAATGTAAGAGAGTAAACAATTTTGAAACAGTGATTAAATAATTTAGGGTAAAGTATTTGCTATAAAAAATTTGTGATGTCAGATTAATATCTAAATTAATTAAACCAGAGCCAGTAAGTAGTGGCGAGATAAAATATGTCGTGTGTTAAATGCGTGTGAAGTGTTAAGTGAAAGTGATAGCGTGTGTTCCAAGATTTAGGAGACTAAAAACACAATTTTAAAATTTCTAAACAAGTTATAAATATTTATAATTATGTTTCTAGTGGGGCATATGATACGGTAATTTGTATCACAAATTACTTAAATGTAATTAATGATTGTAATATGAATATGTATTTTTATGTGACATTGATTTCAGAGGTTTATTAATTGTAATTATTATTGGTAAATAATAATATACGGCTTTACTGAAACTGTCAATAATAACGCAATAATGCAGCGATGGGGTGAGTTGTTTATCATTACCGGGAACCAGGAAGTTACGTAATGTTTCGCGCCTTTTCGTTAGAAGCTTCTAGAACATTTCCTAAAGCATATGTATTCGTGGTTTTCATTGGATATTAAAATAGACGCTAATGTTGGCGCGTTTTATTAGCCAATAGCAGTTCATTTATAATCTTTAGGCGTATCTTGATGCAGGCCTATAAATAGTGTAGGTTCGAGGTAGCTTGTCCCCCAGTTCAACAGAATTCTCAATACTCTACACGTCGGTCTCTCAGTTCATTCATTTCGCCAAGTTACACGCAGCAGAATTACGAGAATTATTATAAAGTATTATACATTTAAAAAAATTACATAAAGTTGAAGTATGCGAGTTAAAAGTGATAAATAAGAAGTTATTACAAACAGTTTCAGTTTGGCGAATATCCAGATCCATATGTAAAAGTGTTTGTGAACGTGTTCGACAATAAAAGTTATAAAACCAATTTCTTCGTCAGTATAATTTCTGGATAAAAGATTCCTTTCCGATTCACACCCTGCAAGAGTTAAATGTCGACCTAAATAGCTAGCCGGAGGACAATATACTAAATTTAAATTCTTTCGAACACTAATTCATGCAAATTGCTAACGCCAGAGGGAGCTATGAACCAAACAAAGAATGACGTCACAAGATGGCAACGCGTGAAGTAAACACACAACATTATTTGTAATACCGTTGCAAATTGGCTTCCAAACGAGGGGCTACAATTAATGTTAAACACATTAACATTAATACAACATCAAAAGTTGGGTGTTGCGTGCAACTTGCGCTCCTATGCAGCAGCCAGCTCTGCATTTCATGCAACATTCAGATATATAAAGTATTGACGTTTTAAATAACACTGTATTGGTATAGGATTATCAATTTAGATGAGAGTAACTTACTAAGAGTGTTTAATTCATCAAGAATAGTCTCTTAAGGATAGGGGATGGATATGTCTACGATTATGACGAAGGAACGAAGGGGATATCTCGCACCTCAACCAAATGAGAATTTTTTGTGCTTGCCACCTCCAGGAGGAACGGATGAGGTGGAGGCTATGGGCCGCTGGTAGGCCCGCCGACAGAGAGGCGTAAAGGTCCCCAGCTTATCACTCGGTCACACTGGCGCGGCGGCTGCTCAGGGAAGACTTTCCTTCGGCGGAAGCGGGAAGAACTCGAAGGCTGCCATCTGGCAGGTCCGAGAAGAACTTTCTAACAAGCAAGCATCGGCAACATCTATCCCGACACCGACAGACACTGCACAGTAGCTAAGCCTACCTGAAACACGTAAAGGGAAGCGAAATGACGGAGAATGAGTGGAAGAAAAGTAGTGGTAGAAGAGAAACCACGCCAGTATTGCCTTGTGAGTCAGGAAAACCACGAAAAATCCATGCTCAGAGCGGCCGACTCCAGGATCTCCCGAATGCGAGCCTCGCACGTTATCGCTGAGCCATAGCGCTAGACTAGAAGATGGATAAGCAGCATAAAATACCTTGGAATACAATAACTTAGGTCAGGGGTTCCCAAACTTTTTAGACCCACGGCTACCTTAATCTACGAGTTATTTCCGGCGGCGACCCCAATAAGTGCCAAAATGAGATTTGTTCCAAAACTGTTAAAACAAATGTTGTGGCACAAACCACAAAATATGAAGGCTAATTTAATTTTTATTGTTTTATATAATTTAAAATTTGTAATTTAAACTAACCTTTGATGTCATTCATCAATAAAGTTATTTTATAAATAAATATGTGGTGGTAAAAAGGAAGAAGTAAGGAAATGAACATAAAGAAACAGTTTGTGTGACACTGAAAGTAAGGAATTTATTGTCATAGATATTTGCAATTATTTAAAACTTATAAACTTCATTTTAAATTGGCTTTATAAAACATAGTTTTAAATTTTCTGTCCTAATGAGAGAGGTGTGCTTGTTTATCTTTGATCAGTTCATGGTATCTTGCTGTCATTTTTACTTTCTCTACTGCGCACATAGTAGACAAAGAAGGTATTGCATTCCACCCAAAAGTTCGATACCGAGATTTCACCGTAAATGCATGTTTTGAGGACCCCTGAATCTTAAAAAGCATTTTTAGGAAAAGGTCCATGTATGTGTCTGTGAACAGCATAACTCAAAAACGAAAAGTCAGATAAATATCATACTTCGTATTCATATTAAGTATGTTGCAAAGTTACGGCACGAAGGTTTTCAAGAAAATCCCACACCCCATTTATCCTTTACATGGAACATTTTTGGAAATTTTTTATTTTATCAAAAATGGCTATAATGATTTTGTTTAAAATGGCGTACATAGATATTTACATAAATAAGATTTACATTCTGAATTTTCTGGGAAAAGCCTGTGAAGCCCTCTTCATTCAGAAGGAATTTTGTATAATCTTGTATTGCTGGTAAACGTTAAACGATAGACGAAAACGTAATACACAAAAAATGTGGATCTCTTTGAAACACAATTTATTTCAAATAAATGTTTTGTGGCATCAGTCATTTCCGAGATATCCGTTATTAATGGTTCTATTTGTTCAACATTTTGTCTCATTCTTTTGAAGTCCTGTCGGCATTCAGTTGTTTCTCGCAATTGCATTGAAAGAGTAAGGGCAACATATGGCGTCAAGTTCTTAAACATTTAACTGTCGTTATTCCTTTTGTGAGCATAACGAAGCGTGTAATGGACCTACTTCTGCAAAGGTTTATGTGATTAAAATGAAGTAGATAGAAAAATAAGCTTTCGTAAAAGTATTTTTTATAGCCACTAATAAACGACAGAGGGTAGAGAAACTCATGTGAATGTAACATATAGATGCTTTTTTTATAAAGCAACACGAATTTCTGTTTCAGTATTGAGGTTAGCTCTATATTTACGAGCTCGTACATCTCACAGCACTGTTAAGGCTTGCGCTCTCTTTTGTTGTTGGTTAAGTTATTCACACACGTTTGCCAATTGAGCGAGTGATTATGTGATAGGAAAGTAGTGAGACAGCCGTTTGCGACGCTTGGAGGCGCCCCTGGGTGCCGCGGCGTTCACGTTGGGAACGTCTGACGTAGATAATATTTGGAGAAGGGGAGAAACAAATACTAAACGTTTTTGCAAAGAGTAGAGATTAAGATTTGAAAATATAGAGAAACAAGGCTTGTTTAGTGGCTTAAAAGATAAGAGATCGTTAGTATCTATGTTATGTTGAAATTTTCTTGGAATAAATTGGTAAACTAAACAAAGAGGAAACACAGGACATAGTATGGACAAGAACGAGTGTGAATGTTAAAAGGTCAGAGAAATGGTTTAATACAGGAGAAGTGTTCATTATGTGGAGGGCAGAAAGACCTAGAGCACATAATGTTTGATTATAAAGGAACTAACAACTGGAATGAAGAACTTATTAATCACAAGTAGTTTGAAAAAGGCAGATCAGTTTAAAACTGAATTTTTAGGGAATAAAGCAAGAATGTGGGTAAATATTTATATAATGTAAAAAATAAGTGGAAATATACAATGAAGAGAGAGAAAGACAATCTAATTGTGGGTAATATACTAAGTTATTACATTTTTATGAATTGTAGAAATTCTCTACTAAGTGAGTGGCCAAGGCCAAATTTCAGTAGACAAACCAACTGTAATTTTTTCTTGGTGATTTACCATGTAAATAAATAAATAAGTAAAATAAAATTTCACTACTGTGGACGCCATAGCCAAAGAGGTAAGACTTTTGGGGGAGTCAGAACCTGAGGATGAGGATGGTGGTGGGGTTGAAGAAGGTAATTTCTGCCCCATGTATGGAAACCAATTTGAAGAAGATTTGTTGCTGCTACGTATGGAAAGCCAGTTTGAAGAAGATGTATTATATTTCGACTGTTGGGGAGCCGAACTTGAAGCAGTTGCAACCGCACGTATGGTACCCGGTGACCTTCGCCCCAAGTTTAAGAATATTAACTTTGTAATTTGACTGTTTATTTAAATATTATATATTTATGTTTGCCTCGGCTGCGTCAGTATTATTGTTAGAGACATGGATTTCTTTGCAGGGAGTAGTGCGGCTAAGAATGTAGGCTTACACAGATTATAATTTGTACTTCACTCCATTTATTAATTCTTTAAACGATTTAAATAACACTTCACTGATATATATATATATATATATATATATATATATATAGAGAGAGAGAGAGAGAGAGAGAGAGAGAGAGAAAGAGCTGTGAGATTTTTTTTATTAATTACTTGCACCTTTTAACACGTAAACTATTTTTGTCTCACACAAAATATGTATTAAATTTCTCGAGGACGCATCTCGCATCCGGTTAGTAACGCTGTCTGCTAGCAACTGACTTCTGAATTTGTAAATTTTGCTTCATTTTTATTTCTGATTGGCTAATCCTAGTCCAATAGAATACTTTCATTTAACTAAAGATTTTTCTGGTTGTTGATTGGCTATTTTATGAACTGTCACAAAAATTACATTATTGCTTTCAAGAATTACCAGTAGCATTTAAACTTTCTAATTCATTATTGTCTCAAGGTTACCTCATTGTTAGCAACCTTTAACCTCTTATTCTCACAGATCCTACATTATTAAATTACGTAATGCATTCACATAACTTTATTAAACATGTATACAATAATATAAACATATACAATGACTGTTACATACATTTTTATATATTATTTTATACACATATTGCTTTAAGGCGGGCTGTTATTGAATTTATATATTATATAATTTGACTGAAATCATTTAAGTGTTAAAAATACTGCCTCAGGATCTATTGCCCATCTTAACAGAATTATCACCGGAATAATGTGAAGCCATACTTCATAAAAAAGTGGCGCTCCACCATAGCCATGGATACAACTATTATAACGACTTTGATGGAGAGGTACGGATTCGAACCATACTTTTCAAGAAAAGAATTATGAAAAGCCGAGCATCCACCAATATGTCGCATTAGTAAGAAATGAGAGGACCGGGACCGAAACCATATCCCTAGCGTTAAAAAGATGTAGGAACCGGTGCCTCCACCGTAAATGTCACGTGATAAGTTGTGACACTGGGGGAATAGCTAAATGAGGGATTGCAGAGGTAGAGACAATTATTAAAATGCTTGGCTGGAGCGATCTGACTATATTTGGAAGTTAGTCTTGGATTATGTAATAGTTGGGTTTACAGAAAGAGGGGGGAAGCACAGTAGACACTATCATTAACAGTTCTCTTACCTTAGAAGATGTCTCGTCGTGGATGAGGAGAACTAATACTCAACACGACTTTGTCAAGCCGCTAGTGGTGCCAAGTGAAACCATTCCGTGACCTGCCGTGCAGCAGCCGTCGACGGGTACCATTGCGGTCCCGGTCAAGTTACAACACAAAGTCCCCCCGAGCAGAGCTTGAGTGCTTGCTTATATAGGGTCGAATACCCTAGAGGCGCTCATTCTAATATCGTGACAGCTATTACCACATATGGTCTGCCAACACCCTGGAAAATGCGTAGGCTTAGGACTTTCAAAGGATCATGTGATCCACAGGGTGCGTACTCCTATGGAGATGATGGCATAGTAAAATCCCTTTGAAATGTCAAAGGAAGTGGCAAACCACTGTTTTCTGTCATATATACAATTTACTAAGACTTGAGCAGAATTAAGAAATATAAAACATGATTCTATATGAATTTAGAGGCTTGTGACAGGCTAATAAAGTAATGCCAATTAATATAAAATAATAAACATAATACGGATCTCCTCAGTCACGTTCGTGACAATATATACGTATATATTTATTATTTGGTGTTAATTAAAATGTTAATTAACAACGCCGACCTAGCATGTAACTAACAATGTAATATGTATATAATGTTACACTTTTGTATAACTTTAAGATATCTTAGAAGTAAGCCCACGTGAGTCGTAAAGGCGACACACGATACACTTGTTTGTCACAAACTTACAATGGTGAGGGAGAAACCTAAGTATAAAGAAAAGTTTAAGGTCTCGCGGCTAACTTTAACAATAAGCCTCCCTCTCGAGAAAGCTGGGTGGCGTTCAGTCAAAGGAAGAAATTTTGAAGGTGCTGGAAGAACATTGCTGTCATTGGCTATGTAGAGGGACACGTCATCCATAGAGCCAATCATAGTTTAGTTTAAATTCAAAGAAAGAAGCCACGCTTCAAAAACTCATACATTATTTCATTCCCTGGCGTGTTACTCTCAGTGGCAGACGCGTGGAATACTGCTGTGAAAGATGAATACCTAAGATTCGGTACAAACATTTTACAACAATTAAAAGGCTTCAGAATAATACAAAGACATAAGTATCAGCATATTAATGTATAAAACATATTAAATTTAATTTACACGCGGATCTTAACTATAGACATACATGTTAAAGTTCGCTACGACTCACTGGCAAGCATTCATAGACTATACCCATAACTTATTCATCTGTTGTGTGTAAATAAAAAATGTTTTTAATATAGGGTAGTTAAATTATATTCAAAAACCACTCGCGGCCTCTCTCTACTGCGCGAGACAGCCGGCAGTCGCCGGGAAAATTACGCCGGCAGAGGCGGACTAAAATCCTTACCTTATAATAGATGCTGGAAATGTTGACCTTCTGCTCTTAAACAGGCAGTATATCTCGTGTAAATATTCTCGCTCACTCTCTGAAGCTCAGCAGGAATTCTTGTGATGAAACGCCTCATTATGATCAGAAAATTGGAGTGTGGTATGCGATAAGTGCTAGAAGAATAATAGGGCCCATATTCTTTGATGAAACAATAAATGCAGAACGATATCAGAGGTTAATTCTAAGGCCATTTTGCAATCGCTTGACAGAAGAAGAGAAATCGTATGGTTGGTTCCAGCAAGATTCTGCAACAGCACATACGACTGCCGAATCATTACATGCAATAAGAGAGTGCTTGATGACAGAATAATTAGTGTTGATTTGCGGCCCCCTCGTTCTCCTGGCCTAACGAGTTGTGATTTTTATTTATGGGGTTCTTTAAAAGACAAAGTGTATCGTTCCGATCCTCGCACACTACAGGAACTTAGGGAAAACATTGTTCAAGACATCACAAGAATTCCTGCTGCTGAGCTTCGGAGAGTGAGCGAGAATATTTACACGAGATATTCTGCCTGTTTGAGAGCAGAAGGTCAATATTTGCAGCATCTATTATAAGGTAAGGGTTTTAGTCCACCTCTGCCGGCGTAATTTCCCGGGCGACTGCCGGCTGTCTCGCGCAGTAGAGAGAGGCCGCGAGTGGGTTCGAATATAATTTAACTACCCTTTACATTAGTGGTGGTATATACATCAAACCTAAAGAACAGCGCACCAGTGTTATTCAACATAACTCCTGTGTCTTCCCACTCCCTGCTAAGCAAAGTGCCTCGCTGAGCTACCGGAGCACACTAAAACAATTCAGTACACTATAATACTCCACATTCATAATAACAATACAAGTTGCCAACAACAACTTACAAACTGGAGTGAGAAGATTATCCCAGGGTTACCATTATAGAGATCAGCATCGGCACCACTAGATCTTCAGAGCTTCCAACAGGTACGTGTCACACCAGATTATCACACCGAGGGCCCGCGGCAGGGCAGTAAGTAGAAAAAGTATCGTTTTCCATCAACGAATTCCATTTCGAGTCTTCTTCGGAAGTACATACTTTGAAGTCCAATAAACCCAAAAAGGGCATTTTCAGAAAACGTTCCTTGTGTGTGTGTTGTGTGTGTTTGTATCAGCGGACGCAAAATCGGTTAAATGTAAAACTTTGTGTTTAAATTCAATATCGTCCAAGAATGCGACACGAAGATTTAAGAAAATTCCCCAACCCATAGTACTCCTTATGTGGAAACATTTTCGTTATTTTATTTTTAAAAAACCGCCAACTATTTTTATTAAAATTTACATATATTTAATACATTGACATGGGAAACAAAATATTATAACTTGAATTTTCCGTGAATACCCTCTGAACTTAAATTTATTTTATTTATTTTTTTTATAAGGAGGGATCTTAAAAGATGCACAAATACTTTCTACAGCAAAAATTCAGAGCCCATTAAAATACACAATTGTCGCAAATGTTTCATACCATTAGCAATTTTCGAAATACTTCATATTCCTAAACGTCACATGCTTCAAAGTTTGCAATTCTTCCCTTCTCCTCTCTTTTCTTTCCATCGCAGGAAGTTACCTATTACATTTGAATGCTGTTTCCTCATAATGAAACCTGTTTGCTTAATTTGAAATAACTCCTGGGTAAAAATAAATAGCAATATAGCAAGATAGAAGAACCACTTTTCATTTGAATGCTTCATATTATATACAAAGAATATAAGTGAATTTGTTATTGGTAGAGAAAGTAGTGTGAATGTATCACATTAGACTTTTTAAAGTGGAGACGAATACTTTCTGAAGTCACGATCAAAGCATACAGGACGCTAGTATGACAGTCAAATGTTTAAAAAGCAACTTGCTATAATATGTATGCTAGACTTACTACTCAATGCTCTTTGCTTGGGGTGATGGTAAACACAAGAAGGACAGCATTTCAAAAGTGTGAAGCTTGATGCTCTGCAAAATTCAAACCAACAGCAGAAATATCTCGGAAACTGTCGAAGCAACAAAGAAGTTATTTATATAAAAAACATATTTTAAAAAATTGTACGAGTTTTCTGTGTTAAACTTCTGATTATCTCTCATAGTTCCCCAACTATATAAAATTATCTAAGTAAGATCGAAGACAGTTTTTGACAGAAAATAAAAGATGTTATTCTTCATATCAATGTATCTCTTAGAGCAGCATTGGGAAAAGTAAAAAAATCTGATGTGTTACACTCACATGACTTTCTCTACTCTTGTACAAACTATTTTTACAAACGCTTATTCTCCATATGCTTCATGTTAAAGGAGATATAAAGATGTCAATCTTATTGGTACTTTTCTTGTAGATGCAAGGGGAATATGGTAGGTTTTAAGCGATAGTCAAATATTTTAACGCTGGTTGCTATGTGGCGCATTCCATTCTCTTTGCATGTCCAGGACATAAAAAAATGAATAACGAATTTGAGAAAAAGTATAAGTATTGGAAAATTTAAGGGAATAACAAGCAATATCTCGCAAACGGTTCACTCAACAAAAGAAATGTATATAACATAAATTGTGTATTTTAACGCGATCTACATTTTTTTGTGTAGTAAAATTTTGTCTATCTCTTATGGTTTACCAGTTATGAAAAAGTCGTTCATAATGAAGAATACTTTTGGAGAAATTCCCAGAAAATTCGAAATATACATTTTATTTGTCATGACAATATCTTTAACATATGATATTTTAATCAAAATCGTTAGAGCCGTTTTTGAGAAAATTAAAATTTTCGAAAAATGTTCCATGTAAAGGGTAGTCTGGAGTGGGGGGATTTTCTTGAAAACCTTCGTGTCGCATCTCTGAAAGATACTGAACCTAAATACCAAGTTTGGTGTTTATCCGACTCTTCGTTTTTGAGTTATGCTGTTCACAGACACACAGACACACAGACAGACACACACACGGACATGTTTCCAAAAATGCTTTTTTTGGATTCAGTGAGTCTCAAAACATGTATTTCCGGTGAAATCTCGATATCGAATTTTTGGGTGGAATGCAATACTTCCCCTACTTACTATACGTAGTAGAGAAAGTAAAAAAGTCCATTTAAAGGGTAGTTTGGAGTTGGAAGTATTTAGTAAACATCTTAGCGTCGTGTCCTTGAAGGATGCTGGTCATAAATGTAAGTTAGGAGTAGTCAGACGGAGAAGCCTCCAGTAACTCCAGTAACTACAGCTCGTAGGCCATAGTGCACCCTTTGTGCTTCCGTGACCCCCGGGAGGAACGGATGAAGGGAAGATCCGAAGGGCGACAGGTTCGGGCAAGGTGCGCTAGCAAGAACGGGATCCCTAACGATTCCAGCATGACAACAATCCTGACGCCGGCTAGCACTGCCTTAGCAGTCTCGCCAAGCGTGAGGGAGAAATGTTTCTACAGTGCAAATTCTACCGTTTTGCCACAGCACACCAACCGCCGTCGCCTGATACTACAAACCTAAAACAGATGAAAGGAAATAATGGGGTCTGATGTGTTGCACTCACATGACTTTCCCTACTCTTGTAAAAACTATTTTTACAAACGCTAATTCTCCATCTACTTCATGTTAATCGAGATAAACATTCTTATTGCTATTTTTCTTGTAGATGCAAAGGGAATATGGTAGGCTTTAAAGGATAGTCAAATCTTTTAAGAGCTGGTTGTTATGTGGAGCATTCTATTCTCTTTGCAAGTCCAGAATATAAAAAAGAATAACGAATTCCCATTTGAGAGAAACTATAAGTATTGGAAAATTCAAACAAATAACAAGGAGTGTCTCGGAAATGGTTCATTGAACCCCCCCAAACGTATATTACATAAATTGTGTGTTTTAACGAGATCTACGTATTTTGAGCAGTAAAATTTTGCCTATCTCTTACGGTTTACCAGTTATGCGAAAGTCATTTCGAATGAAGAGGACTTTTGGGGAAATTCCCAGAAAATTGAAGATATAGATTTCATTTGCCATGAAAATATCTTAAACATATGATTTTTAATCAAGATCGTTAGAGCCATTTTTGATAAAATCAAAATTTTCGAACAAATGTTCCACGTAAAAGGTAGTCTGGGGCGGGGAAGTTTTTTTTGAAAATCTTCGTGCCGCATCCTTGGAAGATGCTAAACTCAAATACCAAGTTTGGTATTTATCCAACTTTTCGTTTTTGAATTATACTGTTCACAGACACACAGACAGATATAGCACACACGGACATGTTTCCAAAAGTGCTCTATTTGGATTCAGGGCACCTCAAAACATGTATTTCCGGCGAAATCTCGGTATCAAATTTTTGGGTGGAATGCAATACTTCCCCTTCTTGCTATACGTAGCAGAGAAAGTAAAAAGAAAAACCCTAGTCAGAGTGGCGAACGGACGGGAACGGAACCGGGACCTCCTGAATGTCAACCTCATATGTTACGGTGGAGCCACTTCGGGCGGTACATAAATCCTCTGAATTTTCATGTTTGAGTTATGCTGTTCATTTACACACATACACAATGACCTTATTTTGAAATGCTTTTATTCTATTCTATTCTATTCTATTCAGAGGACCACAAAATATATATTTCTAGTGTAATCTAAATACCAATTTTATGTGGAATACAATATTTCCTTCACCTAGCATAAGAGTGTATTAGGGAAACAATAAAAAGAAGGTTAGCGCATATGCACACGCTTAAAATGGATACTGAAGCTGGTAACAGATTACATGTTTAAGCAGTAACGGCTCGTGAGTACACAGTTGGATGTTCATAAAATTTTAGGCAGACAGCCCTAGAAATGTGAAATACCATCTGCTGCATAATAATTCTGATTATGAACAAATTGTTACAACCGCAGGCATTCCTAACAACAATAGCAGCAGCAACAACAATAATGGCTTTTTTGGGTTTACGTCCTTTAACCGGTTAGGTCATATCGGACGTGAATGAAAGTGTGAAATGATACTCAAATCAGCCCGGGGCCCATAGAGTTACTCGACATTCATAGCTCAGGATAAGAGAAAACCCCAGAAAAAGCCTTATCCGGGTAACTCAGCCTATCCGAGATTCGAACTCGGGTCATCTTCATGCACAACTTGTCTGGCGAGAGAAGGTTTCTTCCCCCTTTTCTTTTTTTATGTTTGTTGTATGCACAATTAAGTATACTGTCTTAGGACAAGAACAAGTAATGTGTAAATTAAATTGTAGTTGAGAGTGTGGATAGTAGGGAAAAAATGGGAGAAGTTTCCGTTCTTGCGCACGTTATCTACTTCTGCTACAGTGACTAACTTCTTCCGCAGTGTGCTACCACCTAGTGGTATTGACGTGAAATTATAGTTACAGTATGAAAACAGTGCGGGATAAGCTTCGCGCGCTAGTGCACTTCTTCACGTGTGCACGATCCGTATACATTTTATACTTAGCAACTGTGTTGCCATGTCTCCTCAGGTTTAGAGGAGTAGTGCAGTGGATTTAAATGATGTATATTTTAAATTACCACATATACGTTACGTTTAATATCACTCAAAGAAAAAAATAACCAATAAATTCGCCTGATGTCAAAAGTTAGGGTGTTCACGTGCTCTTGTACATTTATACACCAGCCGGCTGAAAGGGGATATACCACACACACACATATATGTATATATACACATATACATATAAATCTATATCAAACAAGAATTGCACATAATAATTTAATCCAACAAGAAATATGTTAGAATATTTAGCAGCCAAGAAATGTACAAAGCAGATTGTAACTTAGATAAGTAAGGGATGGGCGCGCTAGCTAATTCCAGGTAAAAGGTAATTCTAGGTAGAGCCCACCACCTTTCACCAGGAATAAGGAGAAATAGAAAGAGACAGATATAGAAAGGAAAGAGACAGAGATATTGAATCTGCTTCCGGACCGCGTCACTGGGGCGCGTATGCGAAAAGTTTTGGAGCAGAATATTTTCATACATAATAAGGTAACACGGTCTAAGGGCCAATTAGAAATGTCGTTACATTCTAAGGCGCGAAGGTGAGCGTCACTAGGTTTGGGTATAAAAGGAGGAAGAAAGCCCCAGATTTTCACTATCTTATAGAATCTTGTCGACACACAGTGATACTCTCTGGACGACGGATGACGTGGGTGCATATGGGTGGGAAACGTGTAAAGTCAGATTAGGCTTCCAATTTATTATTATTGTGGGAATTGTTACAGATGGGAAAATCTAGCCGTCCATAAGTATTTTATAGATAATAAACCAGATTTTAAGGGAAATGCAGTGTATTTTAATTTTCCTCACCTACAAAAGCCCTGAGTCCAGTGAAACTAGTTAGATAATTTGTTACGAATGGAGAAATCATCAGCCACTGAGCAGAGGTAGCCAGCCGGAGACCAGAACACTGGAGCAGAGGTCATCAACCAAGAGGACCAACGCCATTGTCTCTAAAGATTATAAGTCATAGAAATTAAAGCCCTTGTTTTTGTTATCTTGCTTTAAAACATCATTGATGTCCAAAAAAGTTTCTCCCGTTCATTCCTAAGCAATTTTCTTTAATCTTTGAATTGTGCCTCACTCTTGTGAATCAAGACGGAAATAATCCGCAGGTTTGATTGCATCTTAACATAGGACGGACGAATGTCAAAGGTTTCCTCTTTATTCCGCCCCAGTCGCCGAATTTCCATACCAAAACCCTGACTATAGGATGTAATTTATAATCAAGCAAAAGTTATCATCTGCATAATAATAACAACGTAAAGGAACCCTATGATACTTTCTAACTTCTAAATTAGTTATCTTACCCGGCGTTACACAGGTGGGTGTTTTCTTAGATACGTATACCAACATTAGAGCTGCAAAATTCTGATGTGAACACTTACACGATTTTCTGTACCCACAAACTTCACAAAATCCTTTATATGTTATAGTATTCATATAAAAAGTGACTCTTCGATGTACGTTACGTCACTCACGATATATGTTTACCCAGAAGTGATTTCAAATTAAGTAATAACTGCTTAGTTATAGAAAACATATAGAAACCATTCAAATTTAGCTGTGGTAACACAATGATATTTACAATGGATAGAAATAAAGAAGAATCGCAAACCTTACTGCGCGTCCATCAGATAACGTGCTTGGGAAAGTGTCAGCATTTCACATGGAATATTTCGAAAACAGTTAACACTACGAAAAAAATACACAATAAAGTGTGTTAATGAGGACTGAAATTTTCTTACAATAAGATTTAGCTTATCTTATATCAAATTACACAAAATTCGATGAGTATGAAGAGGACTTCACAGGCTATTCACAGAAAATTCAGTTAGTGCAAGTATCTTAAACATATGACATTTTAGTAAAAATGTTAGTGTCATTTTTGAAAACATAAAAAAACAAGCAAACATACTCCATATAAATGTAGTTTGAGGGAATTTTCTTGAAAATCTGTCACATCACATCCTTGGAAGAACCGACTTTTGAGTGGCTTATGCTGTTCACAATACACTCGTGTGTACTGGCCTTTATCTAAATCTGTCATTTTTTACTTTCTCTACTACCTAGCAATAGTAATTAGAGGAAGTAGAGGAAGGTCGTACCAGCAGTGTCAGGATTATGTTAAAGTGGGGAAGATATTATCTGCTTCATCCAGAACGATTAAAGGCCTGAAATAGGGGTGTAGCATGTCTCCTACTCTATTTCAAATATATATATATATATATATATATATATATATATATATTAGAACAATGGAATCGGTCTTGTGAGGGCATGGGAATAGCATGTGGCACAATACATTCACTATTATTTGCAGATGATCAAGTGGTGTGGCTCAGAGTCGAGAGGATGTGAAATATATGATGAGAAAACCTCTGGATGCCTTTGAAACAGGAGGATTACAAGTAAATCTGGAAAAAAACTGAATACCTTGTAGTAGAAGAAAACGGACGAGACATCTCCCTACCCTAAGGAACTATTACAGCTTTTAAAAAATTCAAATATTTAGGATCACTCATTGATGAATAAAATAAGTTGTAAAGCCAAACTAGAAAGTAGATTAGTACAAGCACGAAGAGCTATAAGAATGTTGAATGAAATCCTGTGGAGTGGGACCATGTTTAATCACACGAAGAAGAGAATTTTGAAGGCAGTTATGGAAGCTATAATGACATATAGTGCTGAGCGAGTGAACCATTCGGAAGAAGAGACTAGTCACGAAGAAAGTGAAGTGACGGGGAAATTGAAGTAGTTCACATTAGTGAAGTGACAGTGTGAACTAAGTGAAAACCCAGTGAAAGTTCAATCAGATCAAAACAGTGGCAGTGAGAACTGAGAGAGGCGACAGATAAAAAACTGAACAAAGCCACAGCGAATTAAAATGTGAATTCATTTCAGTAACTGTTGCAATAAGATAGAACATCGTACGTCACACGTGGTTTAATATACAATTTGCTCGTCGGAAATTATATCGTGCCTAAACACGTCACTAAAATTACTTTGTGGGCGACAAATGTTTACGAGTAGAAAGATTTTCATCGCTATGCTCGTTTTGAGAACTCCAAGAGTATAAAAGGAATCACACTATCCACAAGTTGCGAACATAATTTTATTTACAAAACATAACAAAAATTATCAATAAATAGTTTAGTGAAATCATAATGAAAATACGTTCTGAGGTTTAATTTTAGGGACTGTATTGAGCATAAATAATTGAATAGCATGCACAGCATGTCTTAAAGAGAAAATTCCTTTTATGAGTTTGAAAAATGTGTACTTCTCGCGTTTGAAATTGTTTTGCTACGCTATGTGTTTTTGTTAGGATTATAAAAAAATAATATTCCACTTAAGCCACTTATAAAATAACTATTCTCTGGAAAAGCAAGCGGTGTTTTCTGCACACCTTTCCTTACATCTCGCCGTCTCCTAAGCGTAACCACCACATGCGGGAACAGCAAGTAAAGCTCGCCCACATAATATGTGACCGTAACAATTTCGTCCTTTTTGTTCAAAAGTTGGCAGACCTTCTACAACTCCCGGTCTCAGTTACTTTACATTTGAAGTAAATTCTTACACCACAAAAAATGTAAAAGAAACATTAAGCTGCTTATTTTATTGAATATTAACTTCAGCATTCTATTAGTTTGTGATTACATTTTAAAAATGTTCTATAAAACCACGAAATAAGTATAGTATAAATAATAATAATAATAATAATAATAATAATATGATTGCGGCACGAAGTTACTTGCGGAGCCGCTGATGCGAGCACATTCCAGTCTATTTACCTGGTCGCCTGAGTAGGGTTTCCGCCGGCCCTTCAGAACAATGGTCCGCGCAACAAACTCATACGCCTCCTTCCCAGAGTTTGGGTAATTGCTACTCCAGGGGATTCTTTACGGCAAGTTCGAGTAGCTTCCCCTTCGAGGCGGTTCGCTTTATATACGGGCGCTTATATAAGGGGCTGCTAGCGCACGATTGGGAGTTGAGACAGTATAGAAGTTACGGAGTTAGACAGTGTAGAATTTGAAGAGTTGGATAGTTCAGAGTGTAGTTGAGTTGTGTTCTGTTCCGAGCGTGTTTCAACAATGACACAAGTGTAACGTAAAAGTTGAATTGACTTTTATCTATGAATTCTCTTTAACTGCTGTGGTCCTTAGCGTCCCATTCTATATTGGGCGTGAAAGACCGGTAATTTTGCTCAGAGGCCCTTTATCAGGCTTGAGATTCTTTTACGTGCCGTAAATCTACGACACGGCACCACCGGCTTTACTTCCCTTCCGAAGGAAGCCATGCTAAGGATATTTATTCCCGAAAAAAATCCATCGCCCTCCACCAGGTTTGAACCCACGACCTGAAACTGAACGCTAGCATGGTACGCTCAGACCACGGAGGACGACTCAAGTGTAATGTGTTGTGCTACGCTGAGTGTCTAAGTGTTAAACCGTTTCATAGCAACTGGTGTTCTCATTTGTTACAACAACAACAACAATAATAATAATAATAATAATAATAATAATAATAATAATAATAATGATACGTTGTACCATAAATATCCCGCTATATTACTTTCTCTACGCATTACAGCTTCGCATAACCCCTTTATATATACACGAGGGCTGTCCCAGAAGTATATATGTATGTATAAAGTTCACGTGACTTTATCTATCCACTATGGTTTATTTTTATGTTGTCTACAAACTGTTCCTCCTAAAGCTTTATTTTTCTATTTTTTCTATTTCATGTTAATCGAGATAAACGTTTACAGAAATAGTTCCCTTATACATTACGTTGAACGTACAATAGGGATACAGAAGGCTGAAGCTATACTCATCTGTTTATGAAAGGGCATCGTTGTATTCTAGTTTTGAAATTCCACACTCTTTCAATTACATAGCAAGAACCAAATTAATGTTGACCTAGCAGTTCAAAAAGCGTTAAAAGTATTGGAAAATTCGAACTAATAATCAATATCTCGGAAATTGTTAATGCCACAAAATGTTTACAAGTTGTATGTTTTAATGAAAATCTACATTTTTGTGCGCTAAGCTTTTGTTAATTATATTACGGTTTACCTGTTATACAAAATTGTATAAAATACATTCAGAAGGAGGATGACTAATTGATTGTTCATAAACACAGAAAATCAGAATATGTATTTCATTAGCCATGAAATATTTTAAACATATGGTAATTTAAAATCCTTAGTCATTCTGAGGAAATAAAATATAGCTAAACATTTTGTACGAAAATAAGGGTTTAGATGGAAAATCTTCGCGTTATTTTGAAAATGCTCAGCTAAATACCAAGTTTGGCATTTGTCTGACTTTTTTATTTTGAGTGACCTGCTCACAGACACACAGGAATGTTTTTCTAAATATGCTTTTTATTTGGATTTATTGAAACTCAATATGTGCGTTTCCGATAATCTCGATGTCGAATTTTTAGGTGAAATATAATATTTCCTCTAGCTATCGTAGGTAGCTGGTAGAGAAGATAAAAATTCATCTTACTGCTTTTTAAATATCATATCAAAACCTCAAATTTGAATAATTTAATCGAAATATTTTGAGCAATGTTTGAGAAAATGCAAGATAAATACTTTCCTTGTAAAAGGCTCACGATGGGGGCACTTGCAGGAGTTTGTTTTTGAGTTACGAGGCACACTAAACAGGGTATTACAATATTTCTCAGGGATGCAGTACAAATTGAGGCAGTATTTTTAACACTTACATGATTTCAGTCAAATTATATAATAAAAAATATAATAACAGCCCGCCATAAAGCAATATGTGTATGTAATAATTTGTAAAATGTATGTAGCAGTCATTGTATATGTTTATATTATTGTATACATGGTAAATAATGTTAGGTGAATGTATTACGTAATTTAATAATATAGGAGCTATGAGAAATAGGCCAAAAGTTGCTAACAATGAGGTAACAATGAGGTAACCTTGAGGCAATAATGAATTTGAAAGTTTAACAATACTACTTGTAATTCTTGGAAGCAATAATGTAATTTTTGTGACAGTTTGTAAAATAGCCAATCAACAACCAGAAAAAGCTTTAGTTAAATGAAGGTATTCTATTGCACTAGAATTAGCCAAAAAGAGACTTGAAATACAGAAATTTACAAATTTAGGTGGTAGAAATAAAGTCAGTTGCTTGTAGACAGCGCTCATAACTGGACGTGTTGGTTGTAGACAGTGTTCCTAACCGGACGCGAGATGCGTCCTCGAGAAATTTAATACATATTTTGTGTGAGACAAAAATAGTTTACGTGCTAAAAAGTGCAAGTAATTCATAAAAGAATCTTACAGCTCTCTATATCAGTGATGTTATTTAAATCGTGTCAAGCATTAATAAAAGGAGTGAAGTAAAATTAAAATCTGTGTAGGCCGCACCACGCCTTGCAAAGAAATCCATGTCTCTAACAATAATACTGACGCAGCTGAGGCAAACATAAATATATAATATTTAAAGAAACAGTCAAATTACAAAGTTAATATTTTAAAACTTGGGGCAAAGGCCACCGGAAAGTACATTTTTGGGGCGAAGGCTACCGGAAACTTTTTACCATACGTGCGGTTGCAACTACTTCAAGTTCGGCTCCCCAACAGTCGAAATATAATACATCTTCAAATTGGCTTTCCATACGTGAAGCAACAACCTACTTCAAATTGGCGCCCAAAGCGTGGGGCTTATAAAAATAACAACGTAAATATAACATACAACAAAACATTCTACTTCAAAATACCTGTACAGTAAGCTAATGAAATTGTAACATGCGGTCAAAAGACTAGAAATAACACATATAATTCATTTATTCCCCAAGTGTTTAAATTTCTGCTCTTTCTTTGTTCATAATTTGTGAAAACTTTGCAGAGCAGCGTGTTGACAGCAGCAGCCTATAAGAAAACACCAACAAGCCCCAAATAGGGCGCTAGATGGCTAAAAACTCGCCAGGTTTTGGGTTGGAAAATTACGTGGATTTGCTACAGGAAGTAATAATAGCAAGAGAAACGTATCTCCAGTCGAGCATTTCGCCAAATTGGATTAAACTCGCCGCGCAATCAAACGAAACAAAGACACAGATGCTACCAACGTTCCCGGTTAAAGAAACCTACATAATGAAAAGGTGAATCCTCTGCTCTTATTTCGCGGACTTGCTGCGAAATGAAACAGAAGATACCGAAAAGAAAACGCGAAACATTTTCTCTTCAGCTGTTTAATCCCAACGCTGTGTTTGATGTTCTGCGCTGCTCAACATGAATGACGTAATAAACGAAAACTTACGAGAAAATGCGTGCTTTATGGTACATGTAAGAACTGGCAAAGATTCCTCCAACACGTCTAGTGCGCTTCTAGGTAAATCAGCTTGCACTTCAGCAGTTTTAAACACTTACATGGTATTTTAATTAAAATTGTTAGAGCAATTTTTGAGAAAATAGAAAAATTACGAAAACTTTTCCATGTAAAGGGTAGTTTTGGTCGGACTTTTTTAAAACCTTTGTGTCGGATTCCTAGTAGATGTTGAACTTAAATACTAAGTTTGATATTTATTGACATTTCGTGTTTTGGTTGTACTGTTCACATAAGACACACAGTATGAAACCTTCCTAGTACAAAGACACATTACAATTCGCTTGTGCAAGACCTTGGCGAGACATGTACTTTGTTATGGCAGTGCGGCATGCACGTTAAGAAAGAAATATGAAAGCGGAATAACTGCTAATTAAATGAAATTTATGAGATACACAGCAGGATGTATTAAAAGGGATCATAAACATAATGAGGAAGAATGAAAGAATTACAGTTAGAACCTATACTTGATTTACTTTTATTTAGTAATCTGACTCCTTTGAGTTTGCCAAATAACACAGAGTAATAATATGGTATAATAGAATATAGGAATATAATCATACCAATATAAAATAACTATGATGAATACAAAATAATATAATAATGTAACTAAGCAACAACATTAAGATTAATATACAGGATGATTTATGAAGAACTAACACGTTTATTTCTTTAATTATTCTGTTCGAAATTCACCGAATGCCCAATTTTAGCACCAAATTAAGCAGAATGTTCTGGAGTTTCGATTACCTGTCACTAGATGCGCAGATATTTATATTTTATTCGTAATTGTTAATTTTTAATTGTCGGCAACTGTTTTTGAGTTTTTGTTCTAGTCAACGTGAAAATGGAGTACACACTAAATGAACGACTCTTCCTTGTAAAGCAATACTGGATTACAAATTCAATTACAGCTCTCAAAGGGAATACCAGAGAGACTTTGGTGTTCGGAATCCTCCCCAAAGAAACACAATACTGGGACTGGTAAACAAATTGGAAACAACTGGATCTCTGGTGAGCGAAAAAGGCAAAACTCGTTCATCTAGGCTTCCCACGGTTGTTGTTGACATAAGAGCATGACTGGATCAGTCACCCAAACAATCATTAAGACGTTTGTCGCAGGAGACAGGGTACAGCTACTCAATGTGTCAGAGAACTGTGAAAAGTGCAGGCCTAAAGCCGTATACGATTAGGTTGTCCATCAGTTACAGGAACCAGATAAGGATAGACGACTGAATAATTGTCGTTGGTTTCAGGCGTTCATTGTGCAAAATCCTGCCATATTGTCCATCACATGATTCACAGATGAAGCATGGTTCCATTTATCCGGCTATGTGGACTCAAATAACTCACGCTATTGGGCCAGCGAAAATCCACATGTTATTCATGAAGCACTTATGCACCCGGTTAAAATTGGAGTTTGGTGCGCAATATCCGCATAGAGAATAGTGGGGCCAATTTTTTTAAACAATGTGAACACTGCAGAGTACTGACGGATTTTCATGGAGTTTGATGAGCAACTGGACGATGTAGAACTGAGTCAAGGATATTTTCAGCAGGACGGTGCTACATGCCATACACCAAATGAATCCATGGCACTAATTGCAAGTTGCTTTGACGACCGGATAATTTCCAAGAACCTGTGGCCACCGAGATCTCCGGATTTGACATCGCCGGACTTCTTTCTATGGGGTTACTTAAAAGACAGGGTTTATGCCACACGTCCCCAGACATTGGACGATCTGAGGCACAACATTACACAGGAGATTGAAGCTATTGACAACAGAGTCTGATGCAGTAATTTGTATCACAAATTACTTAAATGTAAATAATGATTGTAATATGAATATGCATTTTTATGTGACATTGATTTGAGATGTTTATTGATTGTAATTATTGTTGGGAAGTAAGTTTATACTGCCTTACTGAAACTGACAATAATAGCGCGCAATAATGCAGCGAAGGGGTGAGCTGTTTATCATTATTGGAAACGAGGAAGTTACGTAATGTTGGCGCGTTTTCCCTTGAGAATCTTCTGGAACGTTTCCCTAGAGCATATGTATTAATAATTTTCATTGGATATAAAAATAGACGCTAATGTTGGCGCGTTTTATTAGCCAATTGCAGTTCAGTTATAATCTTTAGGCATATCGGTGTGTAGGAGTATAAATAGGGTAGGTTAGAGGTAGACCCCGTCAGTTCATCAAAATTCTTTGTACACTACACGTCGCATTCCCATCAGTTCGTCGAAAGTATTTGTACGGTACACTTCGGATATCAATTTGCAGGTTACGCGTAACAGAGTTATGAAATCTCAAGTGTTATAAAGTTAATTTTACAAAAAGTTGAAGTACGTGGATTAAGAATTATCAGTAATGAAGTTATTATAACAGTTTCAGTTTGGCGAGTGTCAAGATCAATATGTAAATGTGATAGTGACTGTGTTTCGACAATAAAAGTGTATAATAAATTTCTTCATCAGTGTTATTTTTGGATAAAAGATTCCTTTCCGTTTACACAACCTGTATAAAGAGAAGTGCTCGACCCAAGAAAAGATAATAGCTAGCCGGAGGACAGTAAACAAAAAATTAAATCAAATAACAGTTGCATTCTTTCAAACAAACACTAATACTACCGCAAATTGCTAACACCAGATGGAGCTAACAAACCTAACAAATGAATCACGTCACAAGATGGCTTCAACGCGTTAAGTAAACACAAATACACAAACATTATAAGAAATACACTCACAAGTGCTCCAACGAGTGAGCAGTAACAGAACGACGTGTTGAGTTGTACCTTATGCAGGATGGAGGACATTTTCAACATTTGCTATAGAGGTAAATAATCTTCCAAAATTCCTCTGCGTTTCAGGTATAATAAGTTGTCGCTAGCATAACTCGTTTTGAAACAATGAAATAAATAAACAAATGTGTCAGTTCTTCATAAATCACCCTGTATAAGAAGAAAACTATAGAAGTATTTTACAAATTGAAACTGTTAAAATCAATGTCAACAATTACGTGCTGTTAGTACCATATATATGATTTATAAAAATGGCTATTGATTGCTTTATAATACACTGTACAATAGAATCTTGAATACTTTTACTGAGTTTGTATTTATCCCCCCAGTTTACAAAGATCTTGGTTATTGTAGGGGAACATACTCCTGACAGGGTAAGCAATGTAAATAGCGGCGAATCATAAAGCAATAAGTCTTTAGTAGCAGGGCAGAAGACCATCAACAAAACACTAATGCTCACAGGATTAGGCAAAATAGCGATGAGCAGAGAGAGATGTCCGAGGAGAAACAAGGACAGATATAGAGAGACAATTCCAGGAAAAGTCACAGATTCTAAAAGGAGTTGGATAAGAAGTCAGTGAATAGAAAGAGAAGCAAGGGTTGTGAGGGAGACAGAGATATGTGGGCTTTACCAAAGAAGCCTGACTGGTAAAATCTTTCTCATAGCACGCCAAGTAAATAATCGAAATAGAAATTAGGTAAAAGGGCGCGAAAGTTAGCGTCATAACAGCGGCGTATAAAAAGAATACCCGCCTCAGATTTCGGCACTTGCTTGTATACTTCTCTGATAGTCATTCATGTGAATTGTCTGGTGGCAGATTCCCTTAACGTGTGCGTGTGGGGTGAGAGATGACGTGTGACGTAAATAGCAATGTCCACTGAAATATTTAAGTAGTGGGAAGATTGAAATTACAGTGTACAAGTAATCATTATTATTCAAAGGGGAACAGTTGCTAGCCGCTTCAATTATTTTCTTGATATGGAATAAATCCAATCGTTAAGAAATTCATTGTAATCATTTGCGTTAAAATATTCTTAGCTACATATAGCTAGGAATAGGAATTTATCCACAGCTACCGACTGATGGTTAAGGCAGAGAACTTCTGAGAACTTCAACCTGGAATTCATCACCAAGATGAGATGTCACGTGCACACGTGGAAGTACTACAACACCGCCCGCTACATAATTGTACCACGTGATCCAAACAGAAGACCTGTCACAGAAATATTATTTATACCATAATATCTTTGAAATATGGCACAGTGGGTTCATAAATTAGTTGTAATTTATTACCAGGACAAATGGAGAAATCATTTGCATGGCACGCATATAAATAGAATCCCCAAAGCCATGCTTCACTATCGTCCAAAGGGGAAGAGATGTTCGAGTCGTCCAAGAAGGATAGAAAATTCATCTGTCAGATCGTAGTACGCACATGGCCTCATATTTGAAAGGAAGAAGAAGAATAAAAAAGAATGCATATCACACATACTCACATCCATATAAACCTTTTTAGAGTTTGATTGGTTTCAGAGGACCACAAAATGTGTTTTCGGTGAAATCTCTATATCCAAGAAAAAAAATTCTGATGTGTTACACTCACATGACTTTCTCTACTCTTGTACAAACTATTTCTACAAAAGCTTATTCTCCATATGCTTCATGTTAATCTTATTGCTAATTTTCTTGTAGGTGCAAGGGGAATATGGTAGGCTTTAAGATAGTCAAATCTTTTAAGAGCTGGTTGCTATGTGGCGCATTCCATGCTCTTTGCATGTCCAGGACAAAAAAAGAATAACGAATTCCCATTTGAGAAAAAGTATTGAAACATTTAAGGGAATAACAAGCAATATCTCTAAAATGGTTCACTGAACAAAAAAAAATGTATATGACATAAATTGTGTATTTTAACGCGATCTACATTTTGTGTGCAGTAAACCTTTGTCAATCTCTTATCGTTTACCAGTTATGCAAAAGTCGTTCACAATGAAGAATACTTTTGGAGACATTCCCAGATAATTCGAGATATACATTTCATTTGTCATGAAAATACCTTAAACATATGATATTTTAATCAAAATCGTTAGAGCCATTTTTGAGAAAATTAAAATTTTCGAAAAATTTTCCATGTAAAGAGTAATCAGGGGTGGGGGATTTTCTTGAAAAGCTTCGTGTCGCATCTCTGGAAGATACTGAACTAAATACCAAGTTTGGTGTTTATGCGACTGTTCGTTTCTGAGTTATGCTGTTCACAGACACACACAGAGACACACACACACAGACATACACACGGACATGTTTCCAAAAATGCTTTTTTTGGATTCAGGGGGTCTACGTAGTAGAGAAAGTAAAAATTGAACTCGTTACGTTCACATCACTTTTGCTGGCCACTCTTCTACAAACTACTCTTACAAAACTTTGTTCCTTTATTTGCTTCTTTTTAATCGAGCTAAACGTTTGTAGAAATGGTTTCATTACATATTTCGTTGTAGGTACAGGAGGAAGCTGAGGTGATAGTCAAATTTTTAAAAAACAGTCACTCGGTTTTAAATTCAAGTATTTGCATGATCACGAGAAAGTAAAACATAAATAGCAAATTATTACTGGAATGTAGTAAAATTCAATCTAATAGGTATCAAACAATACCTCGGAAATTAATATTTGACATAAATTGTGTGCTTTAACGAAATCTGCGTTTTATGTGTAGGAATTATACGCTCTCTACTACATACTTATGGTAAGTAGAGCAAGTACTGTATTCCACTGAATAATTCGATACCGAGTTTACACCGGAAATACATGTTTTGAGGCCCCATGAACCACAACACATTTTCAGAAAAGGTCCGTGTGTGTCTGTGGACAATATAACTAAAAAACGAAGAGTCTGATAAATACCAAACTTGATATTTAAGTTTAGTATCTTCCAAAGATGCACACGAAGATTTTCAAGAAAGTTCCCCCAAACCAAACTACCCTTTTTATGAAAAATTCCCAACGATTTTGATTAAAACCCCATACGTTTTACATATTTTCATGATAAATAAAGCATATATCTTGAATTTTCTGAAAACAGCCGGTTAAGTCCTCTCTTCATTCTGAATGATTTTGTAATTGATAAACCGGCAGGTACAGACAAAATCTTGCTAAAAAGACACAATTTACGCCAAACACTTTTTTGTAGCGTTAACCATTTCTGAGATTTTTTTTGCTAATGGTTTAAAAGTTCAAATACTTGTAATTTCTCACGTATAAAATCGCTATTCGTTTTTTTCTCGAGTTCATGCAAAGAGAACGGAATTTCAAAGCCATCACATAGCGGCCCGCTCTTAAAAGATTTGACTACCGCTTAAGCCTACCGTATTCCCTTAATCTCTTTATATCTACAAGGAAATATACAATATTTTTGCAAATGTTTATCTCGATTAATAATAATTTGCAATAATAGTTTTCTGAAGAATGGTTAGCAAAGGCCATGTGTATGTAACACCCAAATATATATATATATATATATATATATATATATATCTTACGGTTTACCAGTAATACAAAATTACCTACACAAATTCATTCAGAATGAAAAGGACTTCACAGGTCATTCCAGAAAATTCAATATAGACATTTTATTTGTCATGCAAGTACGAGACTATTTTTAAAGTAAGTACTGTTTTAATATTTTGCCGCTGCAGCGCTGCAGTCGCAACTCTGAGCATACGCGATCAGTTCTTCCATTCATTAGGAAGCCAGACACAGATATGAGCGATCGTCACTCTGTGTGTTCCTGTTGTTAGAGCGTTTCGAAATGTTCAAAACAATTGAACGAACCGCCGACTGTGAAGTCAGATCATTGATTCGTTTTTTGAATGCGAGAAATGTTACGCCAGCAAACATTCATCGCCAATTGTGTGAGGTTTATGGCGAAACAAAAATGAGTAACAATGCCCGGCCACACACAACCAAACAAACTCAAGCTCTGATCGCATCATTTGGTTGGGAACAATTCGACCACCCTCCCTACAGTGCGGATTTGGTAACATGCGATGTTCATCTATTTCTTCATCTGAAGAAATTCTGTGATGGAAAGCATTTCAACGACGATGATGTTGTGAAACAAGAGGTGCAGACTTCGCTTTCATCACAGGCGGCATCATTCTTTGACGAAGGCATACAAAAATTGGTTTCTCATTACAAGTGCTTGAATAACGGTGGTGATTATGTGGAGAAGTAGTGCAAGGTAATGAATTTTAATAAAGTATTTAGAAGATAATGTTTTGTTATTTTTTAAAAAAAATATGGGCACCTGCTTTAAAAACACGTCTCGTATACTGAATATGTGGTATTGTAATCAAAATGGTTGAGTAACTTTTCAGAAAATCAAACATTAAGGAAAACCCGTTCTTGTAAAGGGTAATCTGAGGCGGGAGGATTTTCTTGAAAATCTTTGTGCAGTACTCTTGGAAGAGAGAAAGAGAGAGAGAGAGAGTGTGTGTGTGTGTGTGGGGGGGGGCTAAGATTGGAAAGTTGGATCATCTTACCCCATACAGCGTCCTGTGAAGGAGGACAGTTATTAATCTTTTCAGGTAGACTATCGAGTTTGAAGGTAAGTATTTGATCTCCAATACTGTGATAGTATTTTCGATTTATTGGGCATCAAGAACCCTTATGTAAGTTCATCACACACTCCTTTCAAAGATATTGTCGAAAGGCCGCCTATAACTCTTGACAAACGCTAGACCCGATACTATACGATGAACGGACGCGTAAACTCACAAAAGGGCTGCTATTGATTTTGTTGGGGATCCTCAAACCATGTACCACATTCCATCACATGATGAAAACACGCTGCTGTTGGCGTTGCGATGCGTGGAAAAAGAATTATTAGCGCTTTATTAAAAATTCATAACATTACTTAGAGCGTCATATGGGCAAATATTGAACCTGTGTTTTCAAAATGTTTGTTGAAGATCCCACGCATATTCAGCAGTCTTCTGTCACTACGCATGCAGTAAATTACAGCATGGCCTACTTTGTTTACAACAGAACTCTGCAATTTTGCGCTCTTAACCATAAAAATTGCTAACGAGTTTTTGTTCACGCAACTTCACTCCACTGACAGCGTTCAATTCAAGTATAAATTTGTGCTGCTATGGGCAGTTATGTGTAATTCTAATGTGATACATTCACACGACTTTCTCCAATGATGACACAATCACATATATTGATTATCTGTATTTTATACTTTTCATGTAAAAAGTTATATTACATATATACCAGGTAGCCCAACCGCGCCGTATTTCAAGTGTGTAGATATCCCTTCGTGCGTTAAAAGAGTTGCAGAACTCAACGGGTCAATCCCAAGTAAACACATGTCAGTGGAGAACTGGCGAATTAGTGCGAAGGAGTTTGTTTTTTTTATTATTATTTTCTTTTAGTTCCATTTATACCCCGCCTTTAACTACTTATCGGCGGCCTTCCCTTTGGAACATATTATTGCCTATAGACAATGGTGTTAACTCGTATTCACTTGTTTTTCGGTTTCTAGTAAACTTTGGGCTTTAATAGTAGGATCACATACACATACACACACACACACACACACACACACATCCACACTCTCTTTCCTACTTCCAGACTCGAGAGGATGGGGAACATCTTGGCTAGAGAAACATTCCCACCTCCCCAGCGGGAATCTAACCCGGGAACCCTTGCACAGCAGGCAGGTGCTCTACCGACAGAGCGAGGTTCGTTATACCTCTCTTGCTTATCAACAAGGACGATGAGCGGATCGCGCTCATTGAGAGGCACTTCCGAAGCTTGCAATAGAATGTAAGTCTGTGATGATAGACAAAAACAGACCCTCGTACTAGAGTATACTGATAGACAAAAATAGACCGAAAAGTTCTAAGAATATTTTCCGCTTCAGTCACAAATGCTTTAATTAAAATGTCTTCATTTGACCTGCCCTGTCCATAGTTATTTTTTAAATTGTGTTTACGCTGTTTTTGTCTAACATTACAGACTATAAGCAACAAACATGAGAGCGCACAATGTTTCACTGCCATTTCTTTCGCTTGCTATTATAAATGCTACAGTTATTACTATTATTATTATTATTATTATTATTATCTAACGATACTCTTATGCTGACTTCGCTCATTGAACAGGCGTTAGAAATTTTTCCCCTGTTGATTGATAGGATGTTCCAACCGTTGCCATGTATCCATATGACCGTTTCTGAGAACCGCTGATGTAGTGGTGGGTTTTTAGGGCGCTAATGCACCAGTGCCCCACAGAGCTGTGTTTACTTGAAATTGCCCTTGAATTCTGCAACTCTTTTAACGCACGAAGGGTTATCTGCACACGTTAAATACGGGGCGGTTGGGCCACCTGGTATAACCAAGCGAGATGGCTCCGCGGTAAGTGTAGGTCTTGTAAATCATAAGAGATAGACAAAAACGTACTACACCAAAAATGTAGAATCTCTTTAAAACACACAATTTATTCCCTTTTTGGGGTAAAAGCAATTTCCGAGGTATCCGTTATTAATGATTTGCATTGTTCAATACTTTGTCATTCTTTTTAAGAGTCGTCGACATTCAGTTCTTGAAAAAGAGTATAGAATTTTAAGGCTAGCATATAGCGTTCAGTTCTTAAACATTTGATTATCGTTATTACCTTTGTATCTATAACGAAATATGCAATGCAGCTATTTCTGCAAAGGTTTTTCTCGATTAAAATGAAGTAGATAGAAAAATAAAGTTTCGTAAGAATAGTTTTATACCCTCTAATAAATGATAGAGGATAGAGAAAATCATGTGAATGTAACACATAGGATATCTTCGTAGTGCGGTGACAGATTCTCTAGTAGAATATTAGGAGAGGGAAACGCTAATTAACGTGTTGTTGATTTTGCAGGTCCAGTATCATATCCGTTTCGCATGAGAGAAAAAGATATTCCAAGTAATGAAAGGTCCTAACATTTGGCTTTGTTCACATGTTGCTGAACACGAGAAGTCCTTGCCTCTAGGATAATTACTTCACAAGTGCCGAGACAAGGGAACTGACACGTCGAGAGGGAATAAGCGATGTAGATGTAATCTCTCCTAGGGTTTGTTACTTCAGCTCCTGCATTATTCTAACGATTATGTAAAACGCAGCCGGTATACAAGAAACGAGAATTAATTGTGATGTCATTTTTTGCCTGTACTGCCTTTATAATACGTTCGCTATCGTGAAATATTTATTACCCTCCGTCTATAAGCATGAAACACATCGAGATTCCCTATATGGGATTAACCGAAGTAAATTCTTCCACATTACTGCTAAGGACTGTGACTCGTCATCAACAAAAAATAGTTTGCAATATGTGTAACTGTCGCAAGGGTTTTCTGCTCATTACCATTTGTTTTCATGGCTATTCCATAAATTATTCATATAAAAGCCCAAATAAAGGGAGTATTTAATTCGACTTCAAAATTTCAACATCAATGTTCAATAGAAATACTCCTTTTGGGGTTCCCTGGATTGAAAATAAAACAAGCATTTCTTTTTAATAAAAGCCCATGTGTGTCTGCGAACTATAAGAAAAAGAGAGAACAATATTACAACTTAAAAAAATCTGATGTGTTACACTCACATGACTTTCTCTACTCTTGTGCAAACTATTTTTACAAACGCTTATTCTTCATATGCTTCATGTTAATCGAGATGTTAATCTTATTGCTAATTTTCTTGTAGATGCAAGGGGAATGCGGTAGGCTTTAAGCGACAGTCAAATATTTTAAGAACTGGTTGCTATGTGCAGTATTCCATTCTCTTTGCATTACCGGGACAAAAAAATGAATAACGAATTCCCATTTGAGAAAAAGTATTAGTATTGGAAATTTTAAGGGAATAACAAGCAATATCTCGAAAATAGTTTACTCAAAAAATATGTATATAGCATAAATTATGTATTTTAACGCGATCTACATTTTTTGTGTAGTAAAATTTTGTCTATCTCTTATGGTTTACCAGTTATGCAAAAGTCGTTCACAATGAAGAATACTTTTGGAGACATTCCCAGAAAATTCGAGATATACATTTTATTTGTCATGAAAGTATCTTAAATATATGATATTTTAATCAAAATCATTAGAGCCATTTTTGAGAAAATTAAAATTTTCGAAAAATGTTCCATGTAAAGGATAATCTGGGGTGGGGATTTTCTTGAAAAGCCTTTGTGTCACATCTCTGGAAGATACTGAACCTAAATACCAATTTTGGTATTTATCTACCTGCTCGTTTCTGAGTTATGCTGTTCACAGAACAGGCACACAGACAGGCATGCAGACAGACAGACACACACACACGGACATGTTTCCAAAAATGCTTTTTTTTATTCAGGGGGCCTCAAAACATATATTTCCGGTGAAATCTCGGTATTGAATTTTTGGGTGGAATACAATACTTCCCCTACTTACTATACGTAGTAGAGAAAGTAATAAAAAGGCCAGTAAAACAGAAACTTCATATTTAAGTCAGAGCCTTTGTGATACATCAAGATGAAGATCTTCAGGAAATCCTTTCTCCAAAATAACCCTTTACATGGAACCAAATTCGTTACCTTTTATTTTCTCATAAAAGGCTTTAATTATTCTGATTAAATTGCTATATGTTTGAGCTATTAACCAAATAAAAGGTGTGCATATATTAAATTTTCTGCGTATACCTGTGAAGAACTCGTAATTCTGAATTAATTTTTTTATAATTTTGTATTACTGGAAAGAAACTGAATACACAAAATATGGAAAACACATAATTTATGTCAAATAAAGGTTTGTAGTTCAAACATTTTCGAGACATCTATTGCTATTGGTTTGCACGTTTCAATACTTCTGCATTTGTTGAAGTCCTAATTTGTTTCTGGCAAAGAGTATGGAATTTCAAAGCCACATAGCAACCCGCTTTTTAGAGATTTGTTTATCGCTTCGGTTTCCTGTATCTTTCTTGTACCTATAACAAAATGTTTAATGAAACCATTTCTACAAACTTTTAACTGAATTAATGTGAACCGGATGGAACAAAATCCAATTCGTAAAACACCCTGTTTCTTTACTCAACATATTTTATTCCTATATCTCTACAAACTATTCTTTAAAAGCCTAATTTTACATACTTCATGTTAATCGAGATAAACATTTGCAGAAATATTTTCATTATCCACTTCGTTGTAGGTACAGGAGAGTTATAGGAGAGTAATTAAAATCTTTAAAAAGCGGTTCACTATATGCTCGATTTGAAAATCCACTCTTGCTTAAAGTGGTGATTCAGGACATGCATGACAAAGTCGAAGATCCGTGGTTCGAGCTCGGTTGGACTGGATATATTGAAGTCTAATTCTGCTTTCTCTTATGATAAAAGTTTTGAGAATTCAAGCCAACAGCAACTAATATCTCAGAAATAGTTACTGCTTAAAACATTTGACATAAATTGCGTGTGTGTGTGTGTGTTTTAATGAGATCTACATTTTCCAAGCAGTATGCCTTTTTACATTGTCTACCACGTAATGCATTTCATCCAAAATTCGATACCGAGATTTTGAGAGGCCCCCTGAATTTAGAAAAAGGTCCCTGTGTGTCTGTGTGTGTGCCTTTGAATAGCAGAACTCAAAACGAAATGTTGGATAAATACCAAACATAGCATTTAGGTTCAGTACCTTCCAAAATTGTGACACGAAGATTTTCAAGAAAATTTCCCACCCCAAACTACCCTTTACATGGAACATGTTTTGACATTTTTTATTTTCTAAAAAATGGCTCTAACAATTTTGATTAAAACACCATGTATTAAAGATACTTACATGACAAATAAAATGTATATTTTGAATGTTCTGGGAATAGCCTATGAAGTCCTTCTTATTCGGAAGGAATTTTATATAAACTTGTACAACTGGTAAGCGTTAAGCGATAGACGAAAACGTACTACACAAAACATGTAGATCTCTATAAAACACGCAGTTTATTTCAAATAACCTTTTTGTGGCATTAGCCGTTTCCGAGATGTCGTTATTCATGGTTCGATTTGTTCAATACTTTGTCGTTCTTTAAGTCCCATGATTTTCAGTTGTTTCTGGCGATGTCATGGAAAGAGTATGGAAATTTAAGACTAGTGTATAGCGTCCAGTTCTTAAACATTTGACTGTTGCTGTTCTCTTTGTATCCTAACGAAATGTGTAATGTAGCTATTTTTATAAAGGTTTATCTGAATTAAAATGAAGTAGATAGAAAAACAAACTTTCGTAAGAAGAATTTTTACACCTATTAATAAACAATAGAGGGTAGAGAAAGTTATTTGAATGAAACACATCAGATTTGTTCTATCTCTGATGGTTTACCAGTTAAACAAAAGTATACAAAATTCATTCACAATGAAGAGGACTTCACAGGCTATTCCCAGAAAGTTCAAGACATACATTTTATTTGTCATGCAAACATCTTAAAAATGTGCATTTTAATGAAAATGGTTATACCATTTTTAAGAAGATAAAAATAAGGAAACATTTTCCAATGGTGGCTTGTGGTGATGGTTTTCCTTCATGTCACATCGTATCATCTCTGCAAGGTTGCTGTCCTTAAACATAAAGTGTGGTATTTATCGAACATACGGAAATGAGCTCACGCATGCGGAACTTTCTTTCTTTCTTTCTTTCTTTCTTTCTTTCTTTCTTCCTTCCTTCCTCCCTTTCTTTCTTTCTTTCTTCCTTCCTTCCTATCGTTCTTTCTTTCTTTCTTTCTTTCTTTCTTTCTTTCTGTCTTCCTTCCTTCCTCCCTTCCTTCTTTTCTTTCTTTCTTTATTCCTTCTTCCCTTCTTCCTCCCTTTCTTTCGTTCTTTCTTTCTTCCTTCCTTTTTTGTGAAATATCGATATCGAATGCTATAACCTACTTTGTCTATCTAGTAAATACAAGTAGGTACTAGAGAAAGTAAAACTGTCCTTCTTTGTCCTTGAAGTTTAACGTCCTTTAACCTAAGGTCATATCGGACGATGAAGAAATGGGTGATATGATGCGCAAATGAGGCGAGAACCATAGCGCTAAAAGTACCACCAGAATAAACCTTATCGGGGTAACTCACCCTAACCGAAATTTGAACTCCTATCTCTTGAATGTGGGGTGGATACCATAGAGGCAAGCTAAGAGTGTTTTAATGTTTGTGTAGATGAAGAAGTAGGATAGAAGGTGAGGTTTTCTGCGGCAAGGCAGTCGGAAACACTGTGCTGGGTGTTATTAATAAACTTAGAAAAATGGGATGTTGTTCTGGAGAACAAGCCCAAATAAATTGCGTGTGCTTATACTCAGGAGAATCTTCGAGGCACTGGTGAAAAATTGCTACTGCGTCAGCTTGTACGGGGAATGCGATATTACAAACTCGGCTTGGGAGACGTAAACTTTGGAAATTAAACCTACTATATAACAACACTCTTATTCAGTGATGATACAACACTGCTTAAAACTCTGTGACTGGATTTTCAAAACACTAGAGGCCTCTCACATCCTTAAAGTTAAAGGGGGAAAAAACCTGACATGCTACATTCATATGACTTTCTCTACTCTATCATTTATTAATGAGTATAAAAACTATTCTTACAAAAGCTTATTTTTCTATCTACTTCATTTTAATCGAGACAGACCTTTGCAGAAGTAGCTACATTACACATTTCGTTATAAACGTAAAGGGAATAGCGATAGTCAGTGTTTAAGAACTGGACGCTATACACTGGCCTTAAAATGCCATAGTCCTTCCATGCAACCGCAAGAGACAGCTGAATGTCGACAGGAATTTAAAAGAATGACAAACTTGAACATTCAAACCAATAATAACGGATATCTCGGAAATGGCTGATGCCACAAAAAAGGTTATTTAAAATAAATTGTGTGTTTTAAGGACGTCCATATTTTTGTCTAATACGTTTTCATCTATTGCTTAAAATTATAATATTATGAAAAACTCCTTCTGAACAAAGAGGACTTCACAGGCTATCAGAAAATTCAGGATATATGTTTTATTTGTCTTGTAAATATCTTTAATACATGGTACTTTAATCAAAGTCGTTGGAGTCATTTTTGCGATAGTAAAAAATTTAGAAAAATGTTTTATGTAAAGGGTATTTGGGGTGAGGATATTTCCTTGAAAATCTTTGACGCATCTTTGGAAGATACTGAACTTCAACACCAAGTTTGGTATTTATCCGACTTTTTTTGTTTGAGTTGTGTTGACACACACACGCACGGACCTTTATCCAAATATGCTTTTATTTGTTCAGGAAACCTCAAAACATGTATGTCCAGTGAAATATCGTTATCAAACTTTTGGGGGGAAAGCAGTAGCCTACTATGTATGCGGCAGAGAAAGTAAAAACTGATAACTTCATAGTTGCCTAATTTTCTTTAGTGGCACAACGAATGTTGATATTTTCCCGGTAATTTCGTTGAGCTTAAGAACTGTTTTTTATATGGCTTTAACCGTGTAGGTCACACCGGACGATGAATGAATAAAATGGGTGTAATGATGCTCTAATGAGCCCGGGGTCCACAGAGCTTAAATTTACCGGACATTAATCTTTTCAGGAAAGGGAAAACCCCGGAAAAGCTTTATCCGGTAACTCACCATAACCGAGATGTGAGATAGAACTCGGGATGTGAGATAGACACGTTATCCTCATACCACAGAGGCGGGCTAGGAATAATTACAACAAACATCAGCCTAAAACCAAAACTAAATTACCAAATAGAAACCTAACTATTCTTATGAGTGGTGTTCGGCGAGGTAAAGGTATTACTTTCTCTACCGCTTACGTATGTCTGTGTGTGTGTGGGGGGGGGACATCATTACTAAAAAACTCTGATGTGTTACACTCACATGACTTTCTCTACTCTTGTACAAACTATTATTACAAACGCTTATTCTCCATCTACTTCGTATTAATCGAGATAAACATTTGCAGGAACTATCTTATTGTTAATTTTCTTGTAGGTGCAAGGGGAATATGGTAGGCTTTAAGCGATAGTCAAATATTTTATCGCTGGTTGCTATGTGGAGCATTCCATTCTCTTTGCATGTTCAGGACATAGAAAAACGAATAACGAATTCCCATATGAGAGAAACTATAAGTATTGGAAAATTCAAACAAATAACAACGAATATCTCGGAAAAGTTTCACTCCACAAAAAAAGAAGACATAAGTTGTATGTTGTAAAGAGATCTACATTTTTGTGCAAACGTTTTATCTATCTCTTACGGTTTACCAGTTATGGAGAAGTCATTCAGAAAGAAGAGCACTTTTGGGGACATTCCCAGAAAATTCAAGATATGCAATTTATCGGTCATGAAAATATCTTAAATATATGATATTTTAATCAAAATCGTTAGAGGAATTTTTGAGAAAATCAAAATTTTTTAAAAATGCTCCATATAAAGGTTGGTTTGGGGTGGGGGGATTTTCTTGAAAATCTTCGTGTCGCATGCTTGAGAGATACTCAACCTAAATACCAAGTTTGGTATTTATCCCACTCTTCGTTTTTGACTTATGCTGTTCACAGACAGACATACACACCACAAACACAGACCTTTTTCTAAAAATGCTTTTTTTTTTTGGATTCAGGAGGCCTAAAAACATGTATTTGTGGTAAAAACTTGGTATCGATTTTTTGGGTGGAATACAATACTTCCCCTACTTACTATATGTAGTAGAGAAAGTAAAAACGTAAAGTCGAATAAATGCCAAAGGAATATTTTCAAGAAAATTTCTACATCACAAACTTTGTTCCTTTATATGGACCAAGTGAGATGGCTCTGCGGTAACTTGTGAGGCTCGCATTCGGGAGGTCGCGGGTCAATTACCATCGGGCCGGCCACTCTGACCATGGGTGTTTTCGGGTTTCCCCCGGTCGGTAGGTGGAAGCTGGGGTGGTTCTTCTTCTATCACATATTTTCTGTCTATCATCTCCTGTCCACAGGTCGGTGCACTGTGCGCTTTGGAAAGGTTCTCCCTGGAGTTTGGTTGGTTTGCTAGGAACCGGACCCGCTCCTGGGAGCATGTCTCGGGCCACAGGGACCCACAGGGGTACGGGACCTAAGCATGGCCAGCCGTTCCATCTAGAATCGTTAGGGATTCCGTTCTTGTTAATGTACATCGTCGTCGTTCGCCCTTCGGGTCCTCCCCTCATTCCTCCCTCCCAGGGGTCACCTTAGAAGCAGGTTTCACATCAGACAAATCTAGTTACAGTGACTAGTAGTGTACAGGACAGCGTTTTGTTTACATCTGACACGCCACAAACAAGTTTCATTATCAGAGACTCTAACAATACGGATTTAATATTGACACATTTAGCGAAGGGACCCCTTGTTCATATCTTCAAAATACTTATTTTGGTACTGCCTTTTGTACTCTACAACGTTCTGCAATATTGTTTTTCCGTGCCCATTTTTTGTTGTGTTTAACCCCGTTCTTAGTACATACGCCACCACGGCGGTGGATACAGATGATACATGAAATGAAATGATAATTAGGAAAGGAAGTTTAGGAAGGAAAAGTTCTAGGCTTAGGTTTAGGGTAACTCCCCGGTATTTGCCGGTTATGAAGAGTGAGGAAAACTTGGAATGCCCTCTAGTAGGAAGGAGGTTCCGGGAGGATTTTGAACCAAGACCTAGGTTCAACTAACCCGTGCCTTAACGGCCTCGGCTATCCGTGTAGATTTTCCGCAGCTATATATATATATATATATATATATATATAGTGTGCGTGCGAGAATACGATAATCTATTTAATTGTTTAAATAATATTTTAAAACATTCAACGGCAATTGTTACATTTAAATTTCATTAATTCTATATACGAGAAATACTCTAATATCTATATTTATTAATGCTATTTACATTTTTAACATTTTTAAATTTATACATAGACACACACTTGTGGTTTATATAGTATTTAATAATAATAATTATTATTATTACTATTATTATTATATTTCTGTCGCTAACGTATGTATACCTACCTACTGGGTGGCTCGGAAAGATATTGAGCAGTAGGTTGTATGGCCTACTTGTGCAGCTGTCAACACGTAGCTACCTGGCGGACATGTGCTGAAGTCTGGTAACTGACTCGCGCCCCATTATTGTCATTAGTTCTCTCGTGTTATCATGGAGCGGCCACAATTACGTAAACAACGAATTAGTTGATTGTTTTTAGTGTTTGAAGAATGTCAACTTAATGACAGGGATCATTTTAAAGTCAAAGATTCCAGTTAGACGACTGGACTAGACCCCCCCCCCCAACAATTTGAAGAATAGCTGCAGAACTATAGTCGGCTGCATGCCTCAAATTCGGCCCCTGCGCGTGCAACAGAAAGACCCTGTGATGATTGTAAATGCCGTAAGAGAGGTTATTGCCGCAAAGCCTCATACCGTCTGTTGCGCACGAGCAGGATGGCTACCCAACCAACTGCTCAATATCAGTCCGAGCCATCTAGTACTTACTGATACAACCAAACTTTCCACAGTCATTAAGACTTAAACCGTAGCAGTTCCTCACTTCCAATGCTCCTACGAAAGATACGACGCAATGATTTTAAACAAAATCCCCCCTACTACCCTTTACCAGAAAAATCCTTCGTTATCTTATATTATCTCAAACACTTCTATTACAATTTTAGTTAAAATACCATCTGTTTTAGACACTAACATGGGGGATAAAATGTATACCTTAAATTTTCTGCGTTAGCCTGATAGTGTTTGCATTTTGTATAAATATGAAACCTGGGCCAATTATTTCTTCCAAGGAGTAGCTGTTATAGCAGAAATGACCGCAGTTACTTAACGCCTCTGGAATGATGAACTACAATTTTCGGCCCCTGCTCGAAACTACATCGGCAGCCCGATTAACAGTCAGTAACCAGCTTCACCAGATACCAAGAGCGCTCACCAGGTTGCACCCTCTCCGCCAGCATAGATAACGCTTATGCAGTGTCGACGTTATCATCACCTGATCTTCCCGGTACCCCTCGAGCGATACGCTCCGACGAAGAAGACAGTGTGTAACAGACTTAGTTCTCGACGACCAGTGAAGGAGGGCTTTCTTGAGCTTCATGTCTCGGCGCGGCCGTCTCCACACTTTTCAACCTTGTCTAAATTTATACATATATTTTTCGCGTAAGTAAACTTCTAAATTCTTTTTAGTGTGCGGAGCGGCACTTATAGTGTTTATATCGGAATATCACCACGTGTTAAATTCTATTTAAAATAGCAAGTATTTGTTTGAGAAGGACAAAGCAAAAATGCTATGTATTTCAATTGTAATTTATTAATGTTTCTAGATTTGAATGTGAATATATTCAGTGCTTTGGGGGCTCAAGAATTATTAGTTTCATTTACAGCTGTATTAAATCCTTACTTCATTTTCCTTTAACTTAAAGATTATTACTCCGGAGGAATGCTTTATTTCAAAACATCCTAGAATGGGCCCGGAATTTTACTTTCTAGTTAAATTTTTTTATTAACATTTGTGGCATTCTACGCATTGACTATATTTAAATCGGCTTTGCAAGAATGTTACAAATCGTGAAAATATATATGAAATTAAGCGGCATTAAGCGGCAGGTCACAAAATTCTGCAACAGTTTGCCAAACATTGGAGCGCTCTGGTTCGGTCTCTTGGGGATTACAACCTTAGAACTCGTCGCTTTAGGCAACACAGACTTCCCCGTATGGCACACCACGTAACCTAGAAACACCTCCAACACCATCTCCTACTAATCCATCCAAGACTTGTTTGCTTCAAAACTATTAACTCGGGAGAGCAAACTGAAACACATTTACACCGTTGCATCCTAACCGACAGCCGCTGAGAGGGCCACAAACGTACCTGCTTCCATCAGAACAACCCAAACAAAAATCCGTAAGCCTACAAACTTCAGTCCTATCCCATATCCTGCAATTAAACCCTAAAATAGTGGTTAACGCGGCAAAATCATTTCTGTTGGTCCATATGTTCACCAGCAGTGGTATGTGTAAAGACAAAAATCTGATGTGTTACACTCACATGACTTTCTCTACTCTTGTACAAACTATTTTTACAAACGCTTATTCTCTATCTACTTCATGTTAATCGAGATAAACATTTGCAGACTCTATCTTATTGCTAATTTTCTTGTAGATGTAAGGGGAATATATATTTACAAGGGCAATATAGAAAAACAGTAGCCTTTAAGCACATACATATCTCTTAATAGCTGGTTGCTAGGTGCAGCACCATTCCCTTTGGCACACATTATAATTCTTTGCATATCTAAGACAAAAATTGAATAACGAATTCCCATTTAAGAAAATAAGTATTGAAAAATTTAAGGGAATAACAAGTAATATCTCGAAAATGGTCCACTCAACAAAAAAAATGTATATGACATAAATTGTGTATTTTAACGCGATCTACATTTTTGTGTAGTAAAATTTCGTCTATCTCTTATGGTTTACCAGTTATGCAAAAGTCGTTCACTATAAAGAATACTTTTGGAGACATTCCCAGGAAATTCAAGATATACATTTTATTAGTCATGAAAATATCTTAAACATATGATATTTTAATCAAAATCGTTAGAACCATTTTTGAGAAAATTAAAATTTTCGAAAAATCTTCCATGTAAAGGGTACTCTGGGGTGGGGGGATTTTCTTGAAAACCTTCGTGTGGCATCCATGGAAGATACTGAACCTAAATTCCAAGTTTGGTGTTTATCCGACTGTTCGTTTCTGAGTTATACTGTTCACAGACACACACAGACACAGATAGACACACAGACAGACACACAGACAGACACACACGGACATGTTTCCAAAAATATTTAAAAAGCGGGTTGCTATGTGGTTGCATTGAAATTTAATACACTTTTCATCGCATCACGAGGAATCAAAGAATAGTGTTTGAGCACTTCAAAAGATTTCAAGTATTGGAAGATTCAAGCCAAGAGCAGCGCATATCTCGGAAATGGTTAATGCCACAAAACAATTTCTTACAATAAATTAATAAGATCTACATTTTTATTCAATTATGTTATTTGCCTATTTTGCTGATTTATAAATTATACAAAATTATTCAGAATGTAGACGACTTCAGAGATCAGTCGCACTAAATTCAAGATAAACGTTCATTCCGAAAATATCGTAGGCAATATAGTATTTTATTAAAAATGCTAAATAACGAAAAGTTTCCGTATAAGCGGTCGTTTGGAATGTGTACTAGGGCTGGTCAATAAAGACTGAAACTGAAATTTTTTCCAAAGTATTTATTACTCCATTTCAATGTTGACGTGATCTTTTTCAAAGTAGTCCCCTCCTACTTGAATGCACTTTTTATAGCGTCTCTGCCAGTCCTCGGACACATGGTGCAGGCCATTCTTTGTCAGGTCTTTGAGAATCGCCTCACTTTTGCTCAGCACGCTTCAGTGCTCTCAAATTGAATGCCCCGGAGCTTTGCCTTTAGTGATGGGAATAAAGAAGAAATCACAGGGGGCAAGATTGGGGTTATAAGCGGATGCAGTACGCAGGTGATGTTGAATTCCTGGACTTGATTTGCGACGTGAGGCCATGCGTTGTTGTGATGAAGTCGCCACCCATTCTGATAAAGTTCTGGATGTTTCCTTGCAATGTGCTCCCTCAGTGTAGCCAATACTAGCGTGTAGTACGCTGCTGTAGCAGTAGTGTGAGGAAGAACAACAATCACAGCAGCTATGTTGATGTTGACTTCAGTCATAGCAGAAGCCGAAGCACCAGGCCCACCTTGCTTAGCACAGAGGACTCGCCCTTCTTTGAAGTCCTTGAACCACCTAAACACTGTTGCACGAGATAGTGCATCTTCACCGTATGCTTGCTTCAGCTTTTCCAAAGTTTCAGAGGCTGTATGATTTAAACGAAAACAAAACTTTATTGCTCCTCTCGTGTCGAGTGGTATGGAAATTCAATTAGGGTCAACAATATACAGCATTACTACCAACCTACCGATACAAGAGTGCTGCCGTCTATGGACATTATACATGAAACCCCGCTCTTTTCAAATATTCATGGTAGAGACAGGAAACTCTGAAGAAAGCTACAGGAAAAAATCAGTCTCAGTCTTTATTGATCAGCCCTCGTATATCTTCTTGAAAATCTTATTGTCACTCTTTGGAAAATGGCGAACTTAAATAACATGTTTGGTATACATCTGACATTTCGTTCTTAAGTTATGCTGTTCAAGCACACGCACACATAAACTTTTTCTAAACTTTTTTTTTTGGTTAAGGGTAGTTCAAAGCATGCATTTCCAGTGAAATTCCTTATATGGAATTTAGATGGAATATAATACTTCCTTTATCTACGATAATAAGTAGCAGAACTCTTAAAATATATCTACAATTTGCTACTTTATGTAACTTTAGCGGTTTTCGAGATATCTTCCTTTGTTGGTCGAACTTTACCAGTATTTCAAACTACTCAGTTTCGATGTGTTATGACAATTCATCAGGCTATGCAAAGAGTACTCAAAATGTCATAGTGAGCTTCCTTTTTGACTTTTGAATTTCCTACTAGCGTCCTGTAGGTATGCCTCTGTGCAGCACAGCAACATGTATACGGTAAGGGACACCTTGCGCAATGCGACCTACGAGAGATCTATTGCGGCTACCAGCCCTTCAGGAGGAAGGGATGAAGTGAAGGAGCCACAAGGGGTACAGCTCGCAGACAGACAAGCCACAGCACGAAGCAAGTTGGTAGGCTGAGGGCAGCCCGAACGAGTGTTGTAAAGTGTTGTTAGGGCTTAACCACTTGTAGGTAGGATAAGGTTATTGTAGGGTGGCGGTTGAGATCAATGTTGTGGGGGTGAAAGGAGGTAGCAGTGAAGCTCCTCAACGACTGCATGTCAGGGTGCAACGGCCCTAGTGCACCGCTGGTGGAAGGTGTTTAAAAGTTTGCATTGGGGTTAATTTAGAATTTACCAAGCAACTCATGGTAGGGCTATATATATAGGAGCTCAGTTTTGCTGCTGGTTGGAGTAGCTCCTAGGTTACCGGAGATGCCCGCAAGACATACGGGGAACCCGGTGACGACTCAAGCGGCGTTCTCTGGGGTTATAGTCCCCTAAAGATCGAACGAGGGCACTCCGATGGAATGGCAACTGGTCGTAGAATTTTGCGGCCCGGCGCCTAATTTCATCCTCCACGTATGGAAGAGATGAGGCTTCGTGAAGTAGTCTCACGGGGAAAACACGGCATACAGAATAGATGGCCCGGAGGCCCCTATTCTGCACCCGCTGCAGTCGAAGCAGACTGGCGTCTGCGGCCATGCCACAGATCTCGCAGGCGTGCAGTAGGACGGGGATTATTAGTGCTCTCAATAGATGCAACTTAAGAGGTGTTCGCATCCCGGACCACAGCATGGGGTACAAGGAGGCTGTAGCCCCCATGGCCCGACGATGAAGGTCCGCGATGTGAGCCTCGAAAGTTAGTCGCCTGTCTAACTGAACACTTAGATAGGTGATAGTATTCGTCCACTGTATCCTACGTCGGAGGTAAGTAAATGAAGGGAGGTTGGCGGTACAAGTCACAGGGACGTGCGAAAGTCTCTAACAGTACCTAGCTTGAAGGCCGTCCAATCAAGCAGCCCTCGAGTGTCCAAGGGGAATACACTCTGAAGAAGGTTTGTAGGTTTGTGGCTGCTACGTATGGAAAGCCGATTTGAAGTAGTTGCAACCGCACGTATGGTAAAAAGTTTTCGGTAGCCTTCGCCCCAAATGTACTTTCCGGTGGCTTTGCCCCAAATGTTTAAAAATATTAACTTTGTAATTTGGCTGTTTCTTTAAATATTATATATTTATGTTTGCCTCGGTTGCGTCAGTATTATTGTTAGAGACATGGATTTCTTTGCAAGGCGTGATGCGGCTGAAGAATGTAGGCTTACACAGATTATAATGTTTTTAATTCACTCCTTTTTATTAATTCTTGACACAGTTTAAATAACACTTCACTGATATAGAGAGAGCTGTGATATTCTTTTATTAATTACTTGCACTTTTTAACACGTAAACTATTTTCTTCTTACACGAATACGTATTAAATTTCTCGAGGACGCGTCTCGCGTCCAGTTAGGAACACTATCTACAAACAACACGTCCAGTTATGAACGCTGTCTACAAGCAACTGACTTGATTTCTACCGCTAAAAATTTTAAATTTCTGTATTTCAAGCCTCTGATTGGCTATTCCTAATCCAATAGAATAACTTCAGTTAACTAAAGCTTTTTCTGGTTGTTGATTGACTATTTTATGAACTGTCACAAAAATTACATTATTGCTTCTAAGAATCAAGTGGCATTGAACTTTCTAATTCATTATTACCTCAAGGTTACCTCATTGTTACCTCTTTGTTAGCAAATTTTAACCTATTATTCTCACAGCTCCTACATTATTAAATTACGTAATACATTCACATAACATTATTGAATATGTATGCAATAATATAAACATATACAATGACTGCAATATGCACTTTTTATATACTGTTACATATACATATTGCTTTAAGGCGGGCTGTTATTATATTTTTTATTATATAATTTGACTAAAATCATTTAAGTGTTAAAAATACTGCCTCAACTCTCATTGGAGCAAGCAACCGCGCCATTTGTCCGGCACCGCCATTTGTCACACTACGAAACCATAAGTACACCTGAAAGATGAGAAGGAAGTGGAATGAAAGGAAAATGGGGGGAACGGAAATCGTAGTAGATCAGAAATCACCCAGAATTCGCCTACAGAAAACCACGTAAAACCCAATATCAGAGTGGGCGATCGAGGTGAATCGAACCTGGGACCTCCCAAATGGGAGCCTCACACGTTATCGCGGAGCCATCTTTCGGTAACATGTACACTGAAACATTTTGTCATGATTAACAATAAGTATAAAAATAAAGTTTAAAGAACAATTTGTGGAATAGAAATGAAATGTGTAGAGAAAGTGGCGTGACTGTAACACATGATATGTTTTCTTCTTTCTTACCTTAGACAGTTCATGGTGACAGTGACTTACTTCTTTTTTTTAACAAAACAGATTGATTGACCGATTGAGTCTGAGAGACAAAACAAGAAGATGTACGTCTCTCCGACCGACACCAAAGCCTTGGGCTTACATCTCTGCCAGTTTCAGTAGTCGGGCCACCCTGTGCTCGTAAATAGTTACAGGGGCCCTTCAGCTGGATTTATATTACGTATATACAGTTACTATTTTGTGGAGATCTCAAACAACTGGAATAGATAGATTATAGTTTCCAATGTCTCGCATTGAAATATGAAATATTGTGCAGTTTGACACAAATCCTTGACTTTTAGTCCCCTTTCTCCATCCCTTATGTAGGTATTTTTTGAAACTCCTATAGCCAATCATTAGACTAATCATGAGTCCCATCTGCTTGCTATTTAATTTTAGAATCGTGGGCTTCTTCTCGGACATGATATAGGCATTATAGGTTTATAAAACACAAAATTTTATTAGTTTTTATTGTAAGTAGATCCGCGAAGATATATAAAATCAAGTTATGTAATTAATCTCAACATTTGAAATTATAACAGCATATGAAACTCAAAAGAGGAAAATACATGTTCTTCGCTATAGATCGAATTCATACAGAGGTGATGGAAATAAAACAAATGAACGTAGGAGAAAAAAAGTTATCACTTATTAGTTTTCAAACAGCATACTATTTTGAGAATTTCGAGTCAGTTCACTAGTGCTCAGCGGAAAGTATAATAACAATTTCAATTATTGTGGATAAAAACTGTAGAATATAGTAATTTCACCAATTCCTAGCATTATAAGGAATCCTTATAATGCTTACTCTACAGAGACAACGTATGAATTTGTGTCGAATAACCAGTGTTCAAAACAGTCCAGGGCCCAAAGAGTTGGGAATTATGCAATATTTTGTGCTTTCTGAATAAAAGAAAACCTACTATCCAGTGTCTGATGATCGCATTTGGGAGGCCCGGATTCGATTCCCGTTGAACCGGCCACAATGACCTTGGGGTTTTTCGTGATTTTCTCAGGTGGATTACCATGAAGTTTCCTATACGTCATTTCCAATCATTTCATTTCTTTTCATGTTTCAGTGTCGCAGGGCTAGGCGCAGTGGACGGTCATGTACGGCATATAGATGAGAATTCTTTCTTCTTCGGTATGGAACCTTCTATCGAAATTATCTGCACGGATAAGAGGACAGTCTTGTTCTGGAAACGTTAAGAACACCTCTGTGCCGCTGTCATCAGATCTGTCCACCCTTCGTACTTCCCAACCTATAATGCCTTCCTCCCATAGGCTAATTAGGCGCAATTCCAGCCTTGCCTAGAGTTCTTTCTTTTCTTTTCATAAAATAAGCTAACCGAACTGAGATTCGAAATCGGAATGTTCCAATTACTAACGAGACAGACTAGTCATTAACTTGGTGTCAGCAAGTTAAATTGAAAGTGATCATAAAATCTACCTATAGGCACTTTTCCCCCCTGTGGATGACATGAAAAATAAAGACTCCCCCAAACACACACACACACACACAAAGACCGGACAGCTAAAGGGAGATAAAATGAGAAATATTAGCGTTATCAGAACCAAAGTTACGCCTCTAGCACCAGAGAGCGTGCATGCTCTGCGGGTGGATTTCTAACGACGTGGATCGCGTGAAAGCGCCACAGAGCAGGATTTTATATGGAGGGTAGGTATCCATAATCATTTAAATATATGACCTTTTCTCTATCAAAGAAAGCATTACTTCCTTTCCCTAGAGAAAAGTAGAATGTAAAGAAAAAGAAAGAAGCCCGAAACCTTATTCCAACAGAGCGCTTGCCTTTAAAGTTTTGAATGCTCAAATTAAAAAGCTGGTTTGCTTATGTCTACGTATATGAACGAAAACTCTGATGTTACTTCACATTAGTTTTTCTAGCCACTGTTGTTTGGTTGTTGTTTTTATTTGCTCAGTTTATGTGCCGCCTTTAACATCTGAGGTCATTTCGACGGCTTTGCCTTTGGAACAATTGCTCATCAACAATGATGTTCTCTCGTTTTACTATGGTGTTATTTTTGGATTTTTTTAAACATTAATTTCGCACAAAAGCACACATACATTTATACTCTCACTCATACTTCCATACTCTAGAGAGGATGGGAAATAAACCTGGCTAAAGAGAAATTACCATCCTCCAGCTGGGAATCGAACCCGGGACCTGTGGATTTTGAAGCTAGTATGCTAATCATCAGACTGCAGAATCAGTGTATTGTTTACTGTATATAGCTTCTACAAACTGTTCTTATAATAGCTTACTTTTCTGTCTACTTCTTGATAATCGAGATAAACGTTAACAGAAATAGTTATACTTTTTATAGGTGAAAGGGGAATACAGAGACTGAACTGCTATTTCAAATCTTTAAAAAGTGAGTTTCGAGTTCTATAATAATTTCCGTAACATCGTGAGAAACAAATGAATGTCGACGTAACATTTCAAAGATGCATAAGTATATGAAAATTCAAACGAATATTTCGGGAATGGTTACTGCTATAAAAATGTTATTTAACACAAATGAAGTGTTTTAAAGAGATCTAAATGTTAGTATAGTTCTTATTGTCTATCTCTTATAGTTTAACAATTATACAAAGGTATATAAAACTTATAATGCAGAAGACTTAACATGCTAGTCAAGAAAATTTGAGATATACATTCTATTAGTTATGGAAATATCGTAAACAGATGTATTTTAATTATTCATTATTATAGGAGCCATTTTTGAGAAAATCAAATTTAACTAAAATGCTTCCATATAAAGGGATTATTCGGTGGGGGAATTTTCTTAAGCATTTATGTACTTGGAAGATGCTGAACTTAAATTCAAATTTGGTATTTATCCGAATTTTCGTTTTCGATTTATGCCTTTCACAGACGCGTGTGTGCATCTACCTTTTGCTAAAACAATTTTTTTTTTTTAAATTCAGGTACCCCAAAACATATACTTCTGGGGAAATATTGATATCAATTTTCGGGTAGATTAGAATACCTCCTCTACGTACAATAAGTATGTAGTAGAGAAGCTAAATATGTAGATCACAGTAAATACAGCATTTATATGAAATAAAGGTTACTTTCTCCACAGTCCACCTAAGTAGGTAGAGGCAGTATTATATTTCACACAAAAAAATGTTCAGCACAGAGATTCACGAAATGAGACGTTGGATAAATACTAAACAAGAATTTCAGTCCAACATCTTTCAAGAATGAAAGACGAGTGATAGAGAAAGTAAAGACACTTTCTCTCAAACTGCATGCCTTAGAGTGAGAGCTACAGAACCCTCTAGTGTTTTCAGCTCTATAAAAGATAAAGGTACGGACAAACGGAGGGCTTCCCACAAACGGGGCAGAGCACCGCAAGTAGCCGCAACGACTTTTTTTGCTTCTACCGTGACTCCTGGGAAAGAGGGAGGGCTGGGAGGGAGCCCCGAAGGGCGACCAGAACCGGGTAACGGTGGGCGCAAGAATGGAAGTGATCCCTAACGTTTCCAGATAAAACGTACATGACGCCGCCCGGGTCCACACACGTTTCCGTACTCACGACGGTCCCCCGAGCCGGGGCCCACTCGGAGGCGAGACCTAACTGTGCATTCACACGACACTAGGGAAGAAACTTCTACAGAGCGCACAGCCACCGCCCAGCCGCAACGCGCCGAACACCGTCGTCTGGTCCTACAACCCTGAAACAGAAGACAACGAAAGAGATGATGGGTATAGGAAATGAGGGACAGGAGGGTCGTGGTAGAAGATGAACAGCCCTAGCACCATCTGCCGACCCAGGAAAACCTCGAACAACCCATGGGTCAGAGTGGGTGAGCCGGTGTCGAACTCGGGACTTCCCGAATATGAGTCGCAGACATAATCGCGACGCCACCTTGCTTGGGTTTGAGCTCTGTACTAACCCAACTGATTGTACATTTGAAAACTCGAAAATCAATGTTCTCTTATGTTGTTTAAAACCACTAAGGATGACAGAAAGTGTCACTAACATACCTAGTGTTCATCAGAAGTTCCAAAACAGACGACGCACCCCTTTTGGGTGATGTGAGAGACTTATAAAGGACCAGAGAAAATGAAATGTGTAACATGCTAAATATAAAACATCTGACGTCTTTCATTCGTATTACTTTCTGTACTCACTCTTTTACAAACTGTTCTTACAAAAGCTTATTCTTCAATCTACTTCTTGTTAATACAGATAAATCTTCAGTAACTATTTACACATTTTGTTTGTAAGTATAACAAGAATACAGTAAGTCGACGCGATAGTCAAATCTTTTCAGAGCCGGTCGCTGTGTGATGGCTTTGAAGTTCTGTTCTCTTTGCATGAACACGATAAACAAAGAAGAAAGGAGGAGAAAAAGATTTGTAGTTTAGAAAAGTATAAAGTATCTGAAAGTAACAAAGAATATCTCGAAAATTGTTAACGTCACAAAGCTTTTGTTTGACATAAATTGTATTTTTCGACGAGATCTACATTTTATATATAGTAAGAGTTTTCTTTCTCTTGCAATTATACAAAATTGGTTCAGAAGAGAGAGGTCTTCATAGGCTATTCCCAATTCAAGATATACATTTTTTATCATGAATATAGCTTAAACACATGGTATAAAAATAAAGTAAATTGTCCATATAAGGGGTAGTTTGGGGTGGGGGATTTTCTTAAAATTTTCGTGTGGTGTCCTTGCAAGATGCCGAACTTAAGGGGACAAGGCACTCTGGAATGGTCAAAAATCACATTTTATTAAAGCATTAATAAAATCTCTATTATTTCCAGTTTCAGAAAATACATAAGTTTTGGGGATTAAGAGAGTTTTAGGACATTTAAATACCATTTAAGTGCTAGTCTGCATTCCTTTAAAGCTGTCATGCTACGCCCCTTTTTGGAACATTTTTGTATATTTCAACAACGAACGACTACATCATGCCCGCGAGCAGTTCAGCAATTAACAAAAGAGGCCACGATCAAGAGAAGGCAGTCAGAAAAGTTGAAGCAATCCAGGAATTAAGATGAAGATGATTATGACCCTAGAATATACTGAACTTTGTCAGAATTTTAATGTTCAAGCTTTAAATACCATTTTCTCAAAACATGTATGTCCTACCTTTTTCTCAGAAAGTATGAGAGGTAGAGAGCTGAAATTTTCAGTACATGCATACAACACATAGTTAAACTTTCTGAACCACAACCATAGTTTTATAATGTATATTAGTGATATTAAGAAAGTAACAACATTGCAAATTTCCACATCTTTACTTTTTTGACTTTGCAAAAAACTTTTTTTTTTCCAATTTTTAGTGAACTAATGAACATAACTAAATAATTGAGGTTCAGAAGATAGCTGATTATACTAAGAACAAGCATGCAGAAGTGTGATTCTGTATTGCAAGTAGTATCAGAGAAAAAGGTACATGAATTCACATGTTTTAAGAGTAAATTTTATTATTTTTCTGCGAATGAAATAATTTTTACGGACTCAACTACATAAGCTATCAATGCAAACAAACACTTGAAATAATTGCCATGATTTATAGAATGATTCAAAGAAATTTCAGGAAAAACCATTGAGAACTTTAAGAGCAGTGGTAATTTAATACAATTAAGGGGTAATTTCCATGTGTTCAGACTACCTTGTCCCCTTAAATACCAATTTGGCGTTTAACCCACTTTTTGTTTTTGGGTTATGCTGCTCATAGAGACACAACGATCACACAAACGTGCGTACCTTCTTTCTGAAAATGTTTCTCTTTGTTTTTGTTCAAAACGTGGGTTTCCAGTGAAATATCGGTATCGAATTTTTGGGTGGATAGCAATAGTTCCTCTACTTACTATAGGTAATGTGTAGAGAAAGTCATGGGAATATGACTTATTTGCATAAGGCATAAATGCATTTATTAAGATAAAGAGATCAATGTACTTCATTATTTTCAGCTGTACTTTTCCAATGATATAAATGGCGTATTTTCCCCGACGCGACGTCAGAATGGGAGTACCTATAGTATGTACTTCCTTCCTCACATGTAATTTTCCAAATGCTGCGTGAAGGTGGCCACGAGAGCCTTCAACTACTCCGCTCAACCGGTACGATATAAACCTGAGATTTAACTTCGGAACCGCGCACCACGTGAAGGAGAGGCAATTTTAATCTGCCGACTGCGCGCGGCGCGGAGAGAGGGGGAGTGTGTGATCCCGCGGTGGACGGCTATGTCCCGCTCAGTCTGTCAGTGCGCGCTGGCCCAATCGCGCGCAGGACTCGACATGTGCTACGTGACTATGTGATCGTGTTTATCGTAACCATGGATGCAGAAGTGGCCCCCATGCTTGCAGCCCTAAGGCGCAGCTTATCTAAACATTTACCAAACACGACCCAATGGCCTAACTCGGACGATCTGGAACTGGACCTAGACGCAGAGCGCAAGACTCCCGAGGAGTGCGACCGTCTCAGACCTAATGGCTCCGCTCTGTGGCTGACCCAGAACGCGACGTGTCTAGAACATGCCCCAGAGCTGACCTATGGGACGGCCGTCAAAGCCGCGGTGTTGTCGGTGATGGCCGCGCTGTCGCTTGTAGGTAACGCGGCCACTATAGCGAGTATCCGACGGAACCGCAGCGAGAAGAGATCGTGTCATCAGACCTGGAGCGCTGTGTATACCCTTATCCTGCACCTCTCAGTGGCGGACCTCCTGGTGACGGTGTTCTGTCTCGGTGGCGAGGCCATCTGGAGCTATACTGTAGCCTGGCTAGCAGGCAATGTTGTCTGTAAACTGTTCAAATTCATGCAGATGTTCAGTCTTTACTTGTCCACGTTTGTGCTAGTTCTCATCGGTGTGGACAGATTTGTTGTGGTCAAGTACCCGATGAAATCGCTCAACACCAACCGGAGACTGGTGAGGCTGATCGTGTTCATCTGGATACTCAGTTTCCTCCTCAGCATTCCCCAGGTAACCCCATCAGCCATTACAAGGGAACAAACATACCAAATGCTTTAACTTACCTGCAGTAAGAAGAAAAAGTATTGTATTCACCCAAAAATTCGATTTTGAGATTTCAGGAAATACACGTTTAGAGATCTACAGAATAAAAAAAAAGCATAAAAAGAAAAGGTTCCTGTGTACGAACAACACAACCAATAAACGAAAAGTCGAAGAGATTTTCAAGAAATCCTCCCACTCCAAACTTTCCTTTATACGAAACATTTTTTCTTGTTTTAATTTTTTTAAAAAATGCTTCTAACGATTTTTATTAAAATACGACATAAATTATCTACATGACAAATGAAACGCAGATCTTGAACTTTCTGCGAATATCATGTGAAGTCCTGTTCATTAGGAATGATTTTGTTATGAATTTGTATGTCAGAATACAAGATCTAGACAGAAACTTACCGCATGAAAAATGTAGATCTTGTTAAAGCACACAATTTACTGCAAATTAATCTGTGTAGCATTTACCATTTCCGAGATATTCTTTGTGATTGCTTTGAATTTTACAATACTTTTTTTTAATAATTAAATCGCCATTAGTTTGTTTTTCGTGATCATGCACAAAGTAGAATTTCAAGGCCAGCATATTTATTTATTTATTTATTTATCTGTGCTAGCAATCTTGCTTAGAATATGGCTATATATCAGTCCAAGCTGTTATCTTGCCATATTCTACCCATATTACTTTCTTTTTTATAACATCAAATTATAATAATAGTATAATAATAGTAGTAATACCAAAAGGATAACCTAATACTACTAATTTTTATAATAATGATGATATAATTACATATCTTTACCTCTCATGATGAAATTAACTCACATCTCTTTGGCCAGCATATAACGATCCGCTTGCCCATCGTTTGGACTTCCTGTGTCTACAACAAAATGTGTAATGAAATAATTTCTGCAAACGTTTATCTAATATGAAGTAGATTAACATGTAAGAATAGTTTGTACAACAGATGTAAGAAAAGTCGGTGTGTTACATTCACATCACTTTCTCCACCCTCTATCGTTTATTAGTGGGTATACAAATTATTCTACAAGGTTTATGTTCCTATCTACTTCATTTAATCGAGATAAATCTTTAGCTACTTTACACATATAGTCATAATAAAATGTTTTAGAACTGGACGCTGCCTTAAAATTCCATACTCTTTTCATGACATCGCAACAAAAAACTGAAAATCGACAGGACTTGCTAAGTATTGAACAGAATGGCTAAATTTTGAACAAACCGAGCCATTAATAACGGATATCTCGGAAATGGCTGATGCCACAAAAAACTTATTTCAAATAAATTATATGTTTTGAAAAGCTCTACATTTTTTATGTGCTACGTTTTGGTCTATCACTTAAGATTTACCAGTTGTACAAGATTATACAAAATTCGTTTCTAATGAAGACTTCAAGGCTATTCCCAGAAAATTCAAGATAACCATTTTATTTGTCATCTAAAGCTCTTTAAGATATGGTATTTTAAACAAAATCGTCGGGGCCATTGTTTACAAAATCAAAACTTTCGAAAAATGTTCAATGAAGGGGTAGTTTGGGGTGGGAGTGGGAAGGTACTGAATCTAAATACCAATTTATCTGACATTTGGTTTTTGAGTTATGCTGTTCATAAACACACACACAAACGGACGTTCTTTTAAAAAAAACTTTTTTACGTTCAGGGGGCCTCAAAACATATATTTCAGGTGAAAACTCGACACAGAATTTTTTTGAAGAATACAATACTTCCCGTACTTACTATATGTTGTACAGAAAGTAATAAATAATAGTAGGTACAAAGCGTAAGTGAATGTAACACATATGTTTTTCTATATTCTTCATGTTAATCGATATAAACGTTTGCAAGGAAGGTTTTATTACACGTTTTGCTGCAGTTATAAAGGTGATACAGGAGGCTGAGACAATAGTCAAATGTGTGGAAAATTTAAACCAATAAGGAATATCTTGAGAATTATTAAGGCCGCAAAATATTTATTATTACGGTTTATCGGTTATACAAAACTATACAAAATTAGTTCAGAATGAAGAGGATCATTTTGTTAGTCATGTAAATGTCTTAAAAAAATGGTATTTTAATCACAACGTTAGAGTGACTCTTGGGAAAATAAAAATACCTAAGAGTTTACCACGAGGTAGTTTGTGGTGAGTGAGATTTTAACGCAATAATCGCTCAACTGATTGTTGTTAAACTTGGTATAAACATAACGTTAGGTTACTCTTAGAAAATAGGATATACGGCATTTTAATTACTTTGCCCAAAGGTGGGACACAAAAAGTGACTCAAAATATCTAATATCTCGGTTACTTTTTTGAAAAAACGCAACATAACAAAGGTTTGTAATGTTAATACTTCTTAACAAATTATGTTGTTTAAAAAGTTTCAATGGAATTAAACCTATTTAAAAAGTTATAACAATTTTTCAGGATTATTATTCGTAAACGTAAGCAAGTTACAGTGAGAAATAGTATAGTTCCGATCACATAACACACATAAGGTGTACAAGTTTATGTATTCTAAATACTGTATTTTATACTATGTCTCGTTTAAGTACTTTATGTCCTATAAACAGTATTGTAGGAGTCGTGTTTTTAAGGCAAGTACCAATAATTCTTTAAAAATTAAATTAATACTATTTTCCAAATTATTATAATTCATTACCTTACACCTACACTACTTTCCCACATAGTCACTTCTTAGTCTTCATAGTCACATCTGTACTTCTTGCTTTACAACAGTCCGGATTTGGCACCAAGCGATTTTCAAATGTTTCTTCATCTGAAGAAATTCCTCGGTGGAAAACATTTCAAGACGATGATGTGAAACAAGAAGTGCAGACTTCGCTTTCATCACAGGCGGCATCATTCTTTGACGAAGGCATACAAAAACTGGTTTCCCGTTACGACAAGTGCCTGAATAAAGGCGATGACTATGCGGAAAAGCAGTGTTAGGTGTAAGGCAATGAAACATAATAAAGTATTTGGAAAATAATATTCTGTTATTTTTTAAAAAGTTATCGGTGGTTACTTTAAAAACACGACTCGTAACTTCACAAAAGGGCACAACTTTCTTAATAATTTTACAGGTAAACATGGGTAGGTAGCAATAGAAATTATATGGAAAATCCTGTTTATTTACTATCCAAGTATTTTATTACCGTTTCTAAAAACTTCACATGACATGTAAGTTATACAGGTATGGATGGGGAGAGTGTGAGATGGTGGTAAGAAGAGAAAAATCGCTGAATTTAACACAGTAATGCGAGTAGAGCTGCTAGTAATAAATATTACTATTGTTACACCATTATTTCCATCACAAGCCTGTTTATTCTGTCAGCTGAAATTCACGATCTTTACCTTCTCTACAGCATACCTATGGTAGGCAGAGGATGTATTGCATTCCACCAAAAAATTCAAAGTAAACAAAAGATTTTTTTCGTAAAGATGTGTTTTGAGGTCCCCTGAATAACAGAAACATTTTGTATGTGTGTACCTCTGTCTGTGAACAGCATAACTAAAAAACGAAAAATCGATTAAATGCCAAACTACGTATGTTCAGCATCTTTCAAAGACGTGACACGACGATTTTCATGAAATTTCCCTCACCCTAAGCTACCTTTTACAAAGTAAAAATTTCAATATTTTTTAGTTTCTTAAAAATGGCTCGATAGATTTTGATTAAAATGCCGTATGTTTAAGACGTCAAATGATATGACAATAAAACGTACATATTTTATTTTATGGGAATAACCTGTGAAGTCTACTTAATTCGGAATTAATTTTATATTATTTTACATAGCTGGTTAATCATAAGAGGTAGACAGGTGCTTACAGCATGAAAAATTAAACATGCACTTTATGTCAAATACTTTTTTGTGTGTGGCATTAAGCGTTTCCGAGATATCCGTTGACTTTTCTTTGAATTTTCCAGGATCTTTTGAAGTGCTAAGTGACTATGCAATGTCATGGGAAGAGTATGAGAATTCAAAGTCAGCATACAGCAATCCGCTTTTTAAACATTTGACTACGTAGCGCTTCGGTCTCCTGAATCCCTCTTGTAACTACAACGAAATATGTAATGAAACCATTTCTACAAATGATTAACATGAAGTAGACAGAACAATATGTTTTTATAAGAATAGTCTTAGAATAGGTATGTAGTATATTTCGGTATAAGAATGGTAAGCGATTTATAATAGAATCGAGGAAAAGTTTGGAAATGCTATTTCTATTTCTGAGAATCTTTTATACACTTAACAGATGCATATTGCACACAGTTTTTGGGCGATCGGTGATAATTATGTTAATTGTAATGTTATATACTTAGTTGCTTATTAACAGCTGCTTGAAGTATCAAAATGGATGTCCAGTACCAACCTTAAAATACTGCATATGAATGTCTCTTCCTTGAGCAACTTTATTTTCAAATAAATGCCAGATCAACTGAAGTCGATTCAGAAAAGTTCGAACCATCGATTACTTTCGCCTGGTATTAGGACAGCATTAAGAAGTTGCTACCGTGGTAATAGTTGAATCGAAAATTGAAGAGGCTTAGCAAATCGGATGTGCTACTATAGTTCCTAACAAATTCAAATCGAGGTACGATAGAGTATAGGTAGGTATGTTTTATTAAAAATCTGATGTGTTACACTCACATGACTTTCTCTACTCTTGTACAAACTATTTTTACAAACGCTTATTCTCCATCTACTTCATGTTAATCCAGATAAACATTTTCAGACTCTATTTTATTGCTAATTTTCTTGTAGATGTAAGGGGAATATATATTTACAAGGCCAATATAGAAATACAGTAGCCTTTAAGCACACACGTATCTCTTAATAGCTGGTTGCTAGGTGCAGCACCATTCCCTTTCCCACAGATTAATACTCTTTGATTATCCAAGACAAAAAAAATGTATAACGAATTCCCATTTAAGAAAATTATTGAAAAATTTAAGAGAATAACAAGCAATATCTCGAAAATGGTTCACTCAACAAAAAAACTGTATATGACATGAATTGTGTATTTTAACGCGATGTACATTTTTGTGTATTAAAATTTTCTCTATCTCTTATGGTTTACCGGTTATGCAAAAGTCGTTCACAATGAAGAATACTTTTGGAGACATTCCCAGAAAATTCAAGATATGCGTTTTATTTTTCATGAAAATATCTTAAACATATGATATTTTAATCAAAATCGTTAGAGCCGTTTTTGAGAAAATTAAAATTTTCGAAAAATCTTCCATGTAAAGGGTATCCTGGGATGGGGGGATTTTCTTGAAAACCTTTGTGTCGTATCTCTGGAAGATACTGAACCTAAATACCAAGATTGGTGTTTATCCGACTGTTCGTTTCTGAGTTATGCTGTTCACAGACAGACACACAAACACACACACGGACATGTTTCCAAAAATGCTTTTTTTGGATTCAGGGGATCTCAAAACGTGTATTTCCGGTGAAATCTCGGTATCGAATTTTTGGGTGGAATACAATACTTCCCCTACTTACTATACGTAGTAGAGAAAGTAAAAAGTGGAAGATACTTGGGCTATCGTTTTATTTTCTCTACCGCACACAAACTACATACAAGAAAGTATTGCATTCCATCCAAAAATTCGCTATGGAAATTTCACCAGAAGAACTTGGTTTGAGGGACCCCAAAAGAATAAAAAATCTGATGTGTTACACTCACATGACTTTCTCTACTCTTGTACAAACTATTTATACAAATGCTTATTCTCCATATGCTTCATGTTAATCGAGATAAACATTTGCAGACTCTATCTTATTGCTAATTTTCTTGTAGATGTAAGAGGAATATATATTTACAAGGGCAATATACAAATACAGTAGCCTTTAAGCACATACATATCTCTTAATAGCTGGTTGCTAGGTGCAGCACCATTCGCTTTGCCATAGATTAATATTCTTTGCATATCGAAGACAAATAAAGGGAAAAAGGAATTCCCATTTGAGAAAAGTATTGAAAAATTTAAGGGAATAACAAGTAATATCTCGAAAATGGTTCACTCAACAAAAAAAATGTATATGATATAAATTATGTATTTTAACGCGATCTACATTTTTTGTGTAGTAAAATTTTGTCTATCTCTTATGGTTTACCAGTTATGCAAAAGTCGTTCACAATAAAGAATACGTTTGGAGACATTCCCAGGAAATTCAAGATATACATTTTATTTGTCATAAAAATATATGATATTTTAATCAAAATCGTTAGAGCTATTTTTGAGAAAATTAAAATTTTCGAAAAATCTTCCATGTAAAGAGTTTTCTGGGGTGGGGGGATTTTCTTGAAAACCTTCGTGTCGCATCCTTGGAAGATACTGAACATACCAAGTTTGGTGTTTATCCGACTGTTCGTTTCAGAGTTATGCTGTTCACAGACCACACACACAGACAGACACACAGACACACACACAGACATGTTTCCAAAAATGCTTTTTTTGGATTCAGGGGGTCTCAAAACATGTATTTCCGGTGATATCTCGGTATCGAATTTTTGGGTGGAATACAACACTTCCCCTACTTACTATACGTAGTAGAGAAAGTAAAAATCGTTTAGAACGAGTTCATGTGCCTGAATATGTGTGTGTGCCTGTGAACAGCATAGCTCAAAAATGAAAAGTCGGTTAAATACCAAACTTGGTATTTAAGTTAAGTGTGTTCTAAAGATGCGACACAAGGTTTACAAGAAAACCCCCCATTTCAAACTAGCCTCTACATGGAACATTTTTAAAAAATCTTTTATTTTCTCAGAAACTGGATCTAATTATTAAAACACCATATATAAAAGATATTTACACGAAAAATATAATGCATATCTTGAATGCTCTTGAAACAGACTGCAAAGTCCTCTTTATTTAGAGGAAGAAATTTTATGTAATCTTATATAACTGGTAAACGTTAAGCAAAAGTTGAATATGTACTACACAAAAAATGTAAACACACACATTATTTCTAATAAGTTTTTCTGCCAATAGCCATTTCCAAGATATCCGTTGTTAATGGTTAGAATTTTTTAATAATTAGCCATTCTTTTAATGTCATATAAATATTCAAATGTTTCTCGCGATTGCATGGAAACAGCATGGAATTTTAAGGCCAGTACATAGCGTCCAGTTCTTAAACATTTGACTATCGCTATTCCCTTTGTATCTATAGCCAAATGTGTAATGTAGATATTTCTGCAAATACTTATTTGGATTAAACTAATGCATATAGAAAAATAAGCTTTCATAAGAGAAGTTTGTACACCCACCAATAAACAATAGAGGGTAGAAAATCTCATCTGAAAGTAACATCAGATTTTTATAGTGTTCAGTACCCGTTCTTATTGCATGCGGTACCACTGGTGATGGGCATTGGTGATACATGAAATGAAACGATTATGGGGAAAGGAAATTTGGGAAAGAAACGTTCCAGAGTTTAAGTTACCTCCCTTGCATTCGTCAGTTATGAGGACTGAGGCAAAAATGGAAAAATTCCACAGTCAGGGAGGACGGTCCTGGCTGGATGTGAACCGCGTACCTCCTGCTCACGAATCCGTGCATATTTCAGCTAGTTTCGTCTGGCATGCTAATGCGAAAAACTACATGATGTGCAAGTTAAATGCGTATTCGGAAATAAAAATATATCTTAATTAACACGTGATTATATTATGTCTGTAAAAATGAAAAACATTAAAAGTTTACGCTGTGATATGAATAGCCCTATTTATTGCACAGCCAAAGAGGTTGTTAGGTTAGGTTGCCAGGAAAGATGTGGAAATATGGACTTCCTTAAACATTACATGACGAATAACAAGTCTGTGTTAACATTTATAGGACTTTTTCTCCTCTCTCTTAGATAGATAGATACGGTATTTTTATTGGTTTCAAATCATTGAAGTTATTACACAAGTATTTAGTGCATGGGTCATTGACCGTACATGCATATTTAAGATACAATTAGGGTGACAAAATAAACAACAGAAAAAGAAAATAAAACAAAGAAGGAACAAGAAAAAGGAAAATAGAGATAAATTACCTTTGCCTAACTGAACAAATTTGAGCTAACTTCGCGCACTTTAGCCAAAAAAATGCCCATGTTTTGCCAGTTCCTCTGGTCAGCCAGTAGCTCCCAACATGCCAATCTCTTTCTTGAGGGACTTAAGAATTTTTCTTTGAGTTTAATCGTTCGCTGGTTCTCCCACTGTGCACATTCCGCCAAAATATGTACCCAGTCCTCATCCAAATCACAGAGTGGGCAGATTCTCCTGCCAGAATGGTCAATCATTTTCTGTGCCCTCCAGCCCCCCAGTCTAAACCATGCCATTCCTGATCTTTCCTTTCTTCCTAAATTAAGTATATAGGCCTCTTTACCCCAGTTCAATTTTATTTCATTTTATAATAGACGATATTTCATTTAATCGATTTTTCTTTGGTTTTAATATTTGAAGTATTTTTATAAAAGCTTATTCCTCTAAATAATTCTTGTTAATCGAGATAAACTTTCATTACATATTTAAATATTCGTTGTAGGTATAATAAAAATACAGTAAGCTAAAGCCATAGTCAAATATTTTAAAAGCCTGTCTTTAAGAAATTTCTTTAAAATTAGTTCTCTTTGAATAAGCACGAAATAAAAGAATAGCGATTTGCAGGTGAAATTCAGACCAATAACAAAGAATATCTCTGAAATGGTTAACGTCAGAAATAAAAGAGATTTGACATATATTCTTTGCTTTAACAAGATCTAAATTGTTTGTGTAGTAAGAATTTGTCATCTCTTACGGTTTATCAATTATGCAAAAGTCATTCAGATTAAAGAGGACTTCAAAGGCTATTCCCAGAAAACTGAAGATATACATTTGATTATTTATGAAGATATCTTAAATATATGGTATTTATCAAAATCCTTGGAGCCATTTTTGAAAAAATAAAAAATTTGAAAAATGTTCCATGTGAGGGTAGTTCAGCTGGGTTTTTTCTTGAGAATCATCGTGTCTCATCTTCGGAAGATGTTAAATATAAATATCGAGTTGGGTATTTATTCGAATTTTCGTTTTTGAGTTTTTCTGTTTACAGACACACACACACACACACACACACACACACACACTGGCCTTTTTCTAAAAGTGCTGCTTTATTATTCAGGGGGCTTCAAAACATGTGTTTCTATTGTATAATATCTTGATATCGAAATTTTGGGTGGAATGCAAAACCTTCTCTACCTATTATGTATGTGTTAGAGAAAGCAAAAACACGATTGCCGCCCTCCCCAAGGTGATATTTGGTAGAGAAAGTCATGGGAATATAACACATCAGACTTGCTTCCCTATAAGTTCAAAGCTAAAACAGATATACTTTGTTTCCTAAATAGTTGATATCAGCCTAATGCGTATACATTTTTAGAGATGAAAGAAAATAATGGAATTCCTGTGTCTGGACATCAGAGTTTTAAATGTTGACATTTATAATCCTATAGCGTTATATGATATTTGGTATGGTTCTATTTTATTTACTCTGTGAATTTGAAGCTATTCGATATATATTTTATAAATGTCATCGAACTGAACCCCTAAAAATTAATTACAAGAAAGCAAATGATAAACAGAAACCTATGCATAGAAAACTTAAATTTATATCGACGGATGATAACGAGTGTGTTACAACACATTAGTCTAAGTGAATGCAAATGTTGGCTCGTGTTAAAAGCGAAACGAGTTTGCCTACCATTATTAAAGATTACTACAGTGTCAGCGCGCAACTTGTTTACCCTGCTTGGGTGTGCAACTGACCTTCTAAATCTTAAGACGCGTGTTCGGTCTAGTGGACTGGCACGTAGGATATATAAGTTTTTGCTAATACATCTACAGAATATGTTTCATTAGCGTATTTTCTGTGCTTCTGGATTTGAACTGCACTTTGTAATCCTTTCCTGTGTTTTAGATCTTACAACAAAAATATTTCCTAATCTAAGTAGTCACTGGTTTTTATTAAAGCTGAACTACCATAAAAAGATCTAAATCCTTACGACCTCTGCCGTTACATATAGTAAGTAGCGGGTGTATTGTATTTCATCCAAAATTCTACATCCAGATATCGCGTTTTGAGACCACTTGAAGAATAGAAGAATTTTTAGAAAAGGGTCGTGCTGTATGTGTGAACAGCATAGGGTACAGGGTATACAACGGGGAGGGGGGACAACTCACGCACTCCGACCTATGGGGGATCTATTGCGTCTACCACCCCCAGAGAAAGGGATGAAATGAAGGAACCACAGGAGGCTACAGGCCGAGCCAGACAGGCCACAGAGACGCGCAGAAGTCCCTAAGAGTTCCTGACTCGAAGATCCGTCCTACTACTAGAGCTTCCGGAGAGGGCGATGAATGACTCGCCAATCAAGCAGCCCTCTATTATCCACGAAAAATATTTTTTTTGAGCAAGCATTCGCACCATTTGTCCGGCACCGCACCATAACACGAAACCTAGAAGCACACATGAAACATGAGAAGAAAAGCGAAATGACGGAAAGGAAAGCGTCATAGATGAGAAACCACTACCGACCAGGGAACACCACGAAAATCCTAAAGCCAGAGTGGACGGTCGAACGGAATCGAACCCTGCACCTCCCGAATACGAACCTCACACGTTACCGCGGAGCCATTTTGCTCGGTGTGAACAGCATAACTCGAAAACAATGGTCAGGTGAATACCAAATTTGGTATTTCAGTACAACAAATCAACCCAAACAAAATATGCTTGCATGGAAAGTGTTTCATTGTTTTTTATTTTTTCAAAAATCATTCAAATGATTTTTATTAAAATACCATATGTTTAAGATTAATAAAGGGTATAGAAGTTCTGTGAAGGGTCTGTGAAGCTCTCTTCATTCTGAGTGAATCTTGTATAACTGATAACCGTAAGAGAGAGAGAGAGAGAGAGAGAGAGGGAGAGAGAGAGAAAACTTGAATGTAAATCTCGTCAAAACATGGTATAATTTATGTCACAAAAAATTGTTATGGCATAATTCACTTCCGAAAATTTCGCTGATATTATTTCGAATTTTCAAATACCTCTATTTTTACTTTCTCTACCATGTACCTAGCAGGTAGTGAAGGTATTGCATTCCATCCAAAAATTCGATACCGAGGTTTCACCAGAAATACATGTTTTGAGGGCCCAGAATAAAAAAACACTTTCAGAAAAAGATCTGTGCGTGTGTCTCCGTGTATGTGTGTGTGTGTGTGTGAACAGCATAACTCAAAAACGAAAAGTCATATAAATTCCAAATTTGGTATTTAGTTTCGGTACCTTCCAAAGATGCGACATGAAGATTTTCAAGAAAATCCCCCACCCCAAACTACCCTTTACATGGAAGATTTTTCGAAATTTTTGATTCTCTAAAAAATGGCTCTAACGATTTTGATTAAAATACCGCACATTAAAGATATTTACATTATACATGAAATGCATATTTGAATTTTCGAGGAATATCCTGTGAAGTCCACTTCATTTGGAAGAAATTTTGTATAACCTTGTATACCTGGTAAACATTAGCCTCAGACGAAAACGTACTTCACAAAAATGTAGATTTCTTTAAAAAGACACAATTTATTTAAAATAAGCTTTTTTGTGACACAAGCCGTTTCTGAAATAACCATTAAATGTTCGAATTTTTAATTTCTTGATACTTCTCTTAAAGTCCTGTCAACATTCAGTTGTTTCTCGGGATTGCATGGAAACAGTGTGGAATTTAAGGCCAGGGTATAGCGTCCAGTTCTTAAACATTTGACTATCGCTGTTCCCTTCGTGTCTATAACGAAATGTGTAATGTAGCTGTTTTTGCAAAGGTTTATTTGGATTAAAATGTAGTAGATAGAAAAATAAGCGCTAATAAGTGTTTGGAGAAACTCATGTGAATACATCCCATCAGAAATTTTCTTTATTTTCGAATTCTGTCACTGTGCAGTTGTTTCTTTGATGGCGTACAATAACTATGGTGTTTTAAAGCCAGCATATAGCAACCAGCTTTTTAAAGACATGCTTACGGAGATTGTGTGGTTACTTTTCTGAATGCTGCGATTGTCTCGTGATTGATAAATTGTCACAGTTTTTGTTGGGAGAGAGAATTGCGTCCAAAGTTACATTAGTAACCACTCAACTTAATTATTCAGAGCTAGCTGGCTGACCGAGGTTGCAAGGGTAACTTTTTAAACTCGAACCACAATTTTATTAATGTCATTCATCTTGCCGTCCTCTTCTTTATGAAATTATTGTACAATGATCTGGAACATTTTTATGGTGAATCCTCTCCGTTACCTAATTATTGTAATGTCGTAAAGCCCAGGCTCTTCCTGATAACGGATAAAAAAAATCTCATGATATTGTTATATACCGGGCTGAGGCCGAAAGGTTTGCAGCCAGATATTAAATTTTTGTTACGCCAGCATAAACATTGGTAGGCATAGCTGTAGAGGTAGCAAGAGGACCAGAATCTTAAACTACATATTTCAGAGCAGACGTGAGATAGTTATAACAAATACACCGAATTTCACATTAATCACATTACCTGTGGTTTATTCAGTATAAAAACGGTGCCCCTACATCACACACAAAAGATAAAAATCTGATGTGTTACATTCACAAGACTTTCTCTACTCTTGTACAAACTATTTTTACAAACGCGTATTCTCCATATGCTTCATTTAATCGAGATATCGAGATGTTAAACTTATTGCTAATTTTCTTGTAGGTGCAAGGGGAATATGGTAGTATTTAAGCGACAGTCAAATCTTTTAAGAGCTGGTTGCTACGTGGCGCATTCCATTCTCTTTGTATGTCCAGGACATAAAAAAATCTGATGTGTTACACTCACATGACTTTCTCTACTCTGGTACAAACTATTTTTACAAACGCTTATACTCCATATGCTTCATGTTAATCGAGATGTCAATCTTATTGCTAATTTTCTTGTAGATGCAAGCGGAATATGGTAGGTTTTAAGCGATAGTGAAATATTTTAACGCTGGTTGCTATGTGGCGCATTCCATTCTCTTTGCATGTCCAGAACATAAAAAAATGAATAACGAATTTGAGAAAAAGTATAAGTATTGGAAAATTTAAGGGAATAACAAGCAATATCTCGAAAATGGTTCACTCAACAAAAAAATGTTAAATTTGTTTATTTTAACGCGATCTATATTTTTTGTGTAGTAAACTTTTGTCTATCTCTTATGGTTTAGTAGTTATGCAAAAGTCGTTCACAATGAAGAATACTTTTGGAGACATTCCCAGAAAATTCGAGATATACATTTCATTTCTCATGACAATATCTTAAACATGTGATATTTTAATCAAAATCGTTTGAGCCATTATTGAGAAAATTAAAATTTTCGAAAAATGTTCCATGTAAAGGGTAGTCTGTGGTGGGGGGAAGGAAAACCTTCGTGTCACATCTCTGGAAGATACTGAACCTAAATACCAAGTTTGGTGTTTATCCGACTGTTCGTTTCTGAGTTATGCTGTTCACAGACACACAGACACACACACACACACACACAGATACACACACGGACATGTTTCCAAAAATGCTTTTTTAGGATTCAGGGGTCTCAAAACATATATTTCCGGTGAAATCTCGGTATCGAATTTTTGGGTGGAATACAATACTTCCCCTACTTACTATACGTAGTAGAGAAAGTAAAAAGGAGGAAATTGAAGGGAGATGCTACACACACGAGGCTACATTCACACAATTCACATACGACCCTTTAGACCCAACATTCGACCAAAAAGTGACGCTAACACGCAACACACAAACAAGTAACGCTCACTTCCCCCACTCTCCACCGCTGGTTAGGATCACCAGCTAGACGGTGGCGATTCGCCACGCCAGGCGAACTTCAAAACTGCAGCCGAAAGAATTACCCCAAGAATACTGTTGCCAACGATGCAATAATGTGTCTGGCGTGACAATACACACATACACGCAATAATATTCTCACAAAAGCATATGAAACATCAGAGGAACGTCTGACTTTCTTAACTTCCTACCGACAGTCTTTTGGAAATGTTGCATAGCCTATAAGTATCCTTTAGTGGTGGGACAACCATCAGTCGAAGTCTTTAAGTAATGTTTTAGTCACAGTAGATAATATTGTAAACATTTGTATCTTCTCTTTGGTCCCATAGTTATTCAATAACATAAAAGCTACATTGTTTTCACATAGTACATAGACCCTTCACATACAGCTGAAGCTGGTGACTATGAAGATTCGCCGCTCCCAGGCCACCGACTTAACCACTTTTGAAAATAGACAGCAGTCTGATTTTTAATGTTAACTGGACACAACACTCTCTCTGTGCAGTTATTTTACATACCCTGCTAACGATATTTTTTATTATATACAAAGGAAATAAAGCAAACCTTTCTTACTTGAAAGTTATGAAAATATTTTGGCATTATAAATTGGATTCTTTTTACTTTATCTACTACGTATAGTAAGTAGGGGAAGTATTGTATTGCACCCAAAAATTCGATACCGAGATTTCACCGGAAATACATGTTTTGAGACCCCCTGAAAAGAAAGCATTTTTGGAAACATGTCCGTGTGTGTGTGTCTGTGTGTTTGTGAACAGCATAACTCAGAAACGAACAGTCGGATAAACATCAAACTTGTTATTTAGGTTCAGTATCTTCCAGAGTTGCGACACGAAGGTTTTCAAGAAAATCCCCCCACCCCAGATTAGCCTTTACATCGAACATTTTTCGAAAATTTTAATTTTCTCAAAAATGGCTCTAACGATTTTGATTAAAATATCATATGTTTAAGATATTTTCATGACAAATAAAATGTATATCTCGAATTTTCTGGGAATGTCTCCAAAAGTATTCTTCATTGTGAATGACTTTTACATAACTGGTAAACCATAAGAGATAGACAAAATTTTACTACACAAAACTGCAGATCGCGTTAAAATACACAATTTATGTCATATACAGTTTGTTTGTTGAGTGAACCATTTTCGAGATATTGCTTGTTATTCCCTTAAATATTTCAATACTTATTTTCTCAAATGGGAATTCGTTATTCATTTTTTTGTCTTGGATATGCAAACAATATTAATCTGTGGCCAAAGGAATGGTGCTGCACCAACTATTAAGAGATGTGTCTATGCTTAAAGGCTGCTGTATATCTATATTGCCCTTGCAAATACAAAACAAGGGGAACATAGTAGACCTTAAGCGATAGTCAAATATTTTAGAACTGGTCGCTATGTGTAAAATGTAATTCTCTTTGCGTGTCAAAAGATCGTTTCTGCAAATGTTTGTCTCGATTAATATGAAATAGATGGAGAATAAGAGTTTGTAAAAATAGTTTGTACAAGAGTAGAGAAATTCATGTGAGTGTAACATATCAGATTTTTTGTTTTGCTGTATCTTAGTTGCCAAATCGTGACCATTTAACCATATATTGCTTGGAATTAAATATCCGCGGCATTTTTCTTATTTTGCATGCATATTCTGTAGAATAACAACTATTTTCTACTCCATGGCATTCTCAACTAAAAGTCAAGACAAAGTCTTCGCAGGCAATTTCTTTTGCCTCCAATGCGTTCGTATTCAGGTAGGAGGGTTGTGTAAATTCTTTTTAATCTTTTAGTAGTGTACAAAATGAAATTAGGTGCTTCATAGACCATGTCCGTTAGAAATAATTGGACTTTTGAATAGTGAAATAATTATCAAAATCGGCTGAATGGATTTTGAGATTAGCCTACACACACACACACACACACACACACACACACACACACACAATTACAGTTCTAAAGGGTAAAGCATGGAAAGTCGTCTAGACCAGGCATCATCAATACGTAGCTCTAGGGAGACGGCTTTACCTACTCCACTCCCATTAGCACCTGCCACATGGAAAACTGAGCAGCAAGCCGGTTTGTAAACTCAATGGCGTTTCCTGTAACTGCCGGGAGTAACTTTGCGATACAAATTGATTTGAAATGTTATAATCATATTGTTTTACGGAACTATATTGCTCATATGATAATATATTACTGCTGCTGGTGGTAAATAATACAATTAACACTTTTCAATATGGCGAGACACGTTTAATTTGTTGTGCATTGCATCATAGGAGGGACTATGCAAGAAAGAGTAATAAATTATCAATAAAAACATAAAATTTGTATGTTCAAAACAAGTTGTGAGTCTGACCAGCATAAAGAAATTCAACAATAGGAATAAATTACAGTACGAACATCTTATTACAAAATAAACACTTTCACCATTATATTATTCTCCCAAGCAGGGTTGAAACTCGTTGGTGTTGTTGACCTACGCTTTGGTATACTGTTTTCATTGTTAAAAGACAACTACCCGACGAAACCGTTGCTGCGCTAAGGGAGGTATGAATGACATCAACATTTTCCCCTTTGGTTCTCTTTCAGTTGCTCCTATCACGTTTATTTTTAATTTTATTTTTTATTTTTAATTTTCTCAAAAATGGCTCTAACGATTTTGATTAAAATATCATATGTTTAAGATATTTTCATGACAAATAAAATGTATATCTTGAATTTTCTGGAAATGTCTCCAAAAGTGTTCTTCATTGTGAACGACTTTTGGTAAACTGGTAAACCATAAGAAATAGACAAAATTTTACTACACAAAAGATGTAGATCGAGTTAAAATACATAATTTATGTCATATACATTTTTGTTGTTGAGTGAACCATTTTCGAGATATTGCTTGTTATCCTCTTAAATTTTTCAATACTTATTTTCTCAAATGGGAATTCGTTATTCATTTTTTGTCTTGGATATGCAAAGAGTATTAATCTGTGGAAAAGGAAATAGTGCTGCACCTAGCAACCAGCTATATGTATGTGCTTAAAGGCTACTGTATTTCGATACTGCCCTTGTAAATATATATTCCCCTTACATCTACAAGAAAATTAGCAATAAGATAGAGTCTGCAAATGTTTATCTCGATTAACATGAAGTAGATGGAGAATAAGCGTTTGTAAAAATTGTTTGTACAAGAGTAGAGAAAGTCATGTGAGTGTAACACATCAGAATTTTTTTCTATCTACTTCATTTTAATCCAAATAAACCCTTGCAGAAATAGCTGCATTACACATTTCGTTATAGATATAAAGGGAACAAGCGATAGTCAGATGTTTAAGAACTGGGCGCTATATGCGTACCTTAAAATGCCATACTGTTTCTACGTAATCGTGGGAAACAACTGAAAATCGATGGGACTTAAAAAAGAATGACGAAGTATTGAACAAATCGAACCATTAATAACGTTGATTAATGGTTGATTTTACAAGAAAAATTATTTGAAATAAATTGTGTGTTTTAAAGAGATCTACATTTTTGTGTACTACGTTTTGGTCTTTCGCTTAACGTTTACCAGTTATATAGGATTATGCATAATTTCTTCCAAATCAAGTGGACTTCGTCGGCTATTTTTAGAAAATTCAAGGTATAAATTTTATTTGTTATGTAAATATCTTTAGTATATGATATTTTTAATCAAAATCGTTAGAGTTATTTCTTATAAAATAAAAACATTTGAAAAATCTTCCATGTAAAGGGTAGTGTGGGATGGAGGGACTTTCTTGAAAATCTTCGTGTCGTATCTTTGGAAGGTATTTAATCTAAGTACTAAGATTGGTATTTATCCGATTTTTCTTTTTTTGGTTACACTGTTCACAGACACACACACGCAAACACACACACAAGGACATTTTTTAAAAAAATGCTTTTTTTCTAGATTCAGTGGTCTCAAAGCATGTATTTCCGGTAAAATCTCGACATCGAAGTTTTGGGTGGAATACAATGATTCCCCTCTTACTATACGTAACAGAGAAAGTAAAAGTAGTAATTCCATAAAGATTAGGAGAGGCTTAAATGAACTTAAATCCTCATTTGATATCTAAAAAGCCACGTAGTTCGTTATAAACCTTGGGTTTAGCGTATGTCCACCAATGCCATTTGGCAGAACATGTAACAGATTCTTGTTGTAATTGCCAAAATTGTCTAAATGTGCGTAAGAGACGATGAGATCACTTCTGGATTTGATCATTTGTTTTGTTTCAATCACAACTGCTATTAATCGTGTTACACTTTAATTTGCCGAGACTTGGTAATGCTTTTATTACGGGTAGCTTTGTGGATGTTGCGCAGCGGTCCTCAATGAGCCCCAGACAAAAGCGAGCCGTGATGGACCGCAGTACATGGCTGTATGGTCATTCTATAGAAATCACAGCTTTCAGTCCATTTTAATTTTCAGATAAAGGATATGAATATGAAGTTAAACAATGCTGAGTTAACAAATCAATTTAAAATTAGAATATTACTTTACGAAAAAAATAGTACTAGAAGGTTATGAAAGTGGCAGCATATTGCCTTCATTTTCATATAAAGTAATAACATAGATAACAAAATCTAATGCGATACATTCACATGGCTTTCTCCACCCTCTATCTTTTATTAGTGGGTAAAAAATTATTCTTACTCAAGCTTATTTTTCTTTCTCTATGTACATTTTAATTCAAACAAACCTTTGCAGAAATAGCTACATTACACGTGTCGTTATAGATACAAAGGAAACAGCGATAGTCAAATGTTTAAGAACTGAACGCTATATGCTGGCCTTAAAATTCCATACTGTTTCCACGCAACCGCGAGACACAACTGAATGCTGACAGGAGTTTAAGAGAATGAACAATCCGAACCTTTAATAACTATGTCTCAGAAACGGCTTTTAACACAAAAAACTTATTTTAAAAAAATTGTGTGTATTAAAGAGATGTACATTTTCTGTGCAGTACGTTTTCGTCTTTCGCTTAACGCTTAACGTTATACAAGAGTATACAAAATTTCTTCCAACTGAAGTGGGTTTCACAGGCTATTCCCAGAAAATTCAAAATATAAATTTTATTTGTCATCTAAATATATTTAATATATGATATTTAAATCAAAATCTTTAGGCCCTTTTTTAGAAAATAAATAATTTCGATAAATGTTCCACGTAAAGGGTAGTCTGGGGTGGGGGATTTTCTCGAAAATCTTCGTGTCGCATCTTTGGGAGGTACTAAACTTAAATACCAAGTTTGGTGTTGATCTGACATTTTGTTCTTGAGTTATGCTGTTCACAGAACACAGATTTTTTTTCTAAAAATGGCCCATTTGGATTCAGGGGCCTCCAAACATGCATTTTCGGTGAAATCTCGATATCGAATTTTTGGGTGGAATACAATACTCCCCTACTTATTCTACGTATTAGAGAAAGTAAAAAGATATAAAATGCGTTATTTGATTACTGAACATTCATTTTGTTGCTTTTATCAATGTTAACCACTTATATATAGTAGGCAAAGAAAGTATTACATTCCTCCTAAAAATTCCACATCAATTTTCACCGAAAGTACAGTTTTTGAAATCCCCTGAACCCAAAAAGCATCATTAGTAAAGGTTTTGTGTGTGTGTGTGTGTGTGTGTGTGTGCGTGTGTGGATGGTAGTAACGTGTCGACTCGCATTTGGGGGTCCCGGGTTCGATTCCGGCGATCGCTCACTCTGACCCATGGTTTTTCGTGGTTTCCCCGGTCGGTAAGCGAATTCTGTAGTAGTTTCTCTTCTATCACGACCTTTCTGTCCCTCATTTCCTGTATCCATCGTCTCCTTCATTGTCATCTGCTTCAGGGTTATAGAATTCGGCGACGGTGTTCGGCGGATTGCGGCTGGGCGGTGGATGTGCGCTTTATAGATCTTGGTCGGGATTACCAGTCGGAACGCGCCTCCTAAGTGGACACCACCGGGTGGGACCGTCAGGGGTTAGGGGCTCGTGGGTGGGGTCGGCAGCGTAGGATGTGTTCGATCTAGAAACTTTAGGGTGCCAGTCGTCATCCAGATCTCTTCCCTCATCTGTCCCTCCCAGGGGTCACGTTAGAATCACAAAGGGTCACATGGCCTACTTGCGGTGCTCTGTTCCGGTTGCGGGGACCCATTACTCCAAACTACCATTTAAAAGGGAAGATTAATAACATAAAGGATATATCTTAAATTTTATCTGAACTGTTTATAAAGACCTATCATTTAGAATGCATTTTATATAATTTTGTATAACAGGTAAATGGCAAGAAATTGAGATTTTTAAAGAACACATTTATATGAAATAACTTTTGTAGTGTTAACCATTTCTGTTATTTTCGTTTATCTAGCTTTGACTTGATCAATAATTTACATTTTGTGAAGTGCTGGTCACCATTCTTTGTTTTTCACGATGTCGTGCAAAGAATATGGATTTTCAAAGTCAGCATATAGCAGCCCGTTGTTTAAAGATCTGACTATCTCTCCAGCCGCCCTTACCCCTCTTGTACCTAAAACAAAATGCTTAATGAAACAATTTCTGTAAATGTTTGTCATTTAATATGATGTAAATAGGAAAATAAACTTTTTAAGCATAATTTGTGGAAGAGATATAAAAATAAGTGTTAGTGAATTGAGAAAATTATGAGTATATAACACATCAGATTTTTTAATGCTGTGTGTGTATGGAAAAATATTTCTCAAAATCTAAGATCCCAATGCTACTAAACTTGGTGCTAAAAGCTAAGCATATTCCAAACATTCGAAATCAGATTTTCAGGAAAAATCCGCACCAATTTATCGTTTACATGGACAGAACTTTCGTTAAGTTTTTTTTATTTTCTGAAAAAAATGGCTTGAATATGTATTACTTGAAATGAGAAATAAACTGTATATATTGAATTCTTTGTGACTAGTCTGTGAAGTCCTCCTCTTTCTGATCGGATCGCGCGCGCGAAGTTACCTACGGACCGTCGGTGCGAGCGCCTCCCGGCTCATCTACCTGGCCGCGGGTGGGGTTGATGGGCCACATAACGGATTTTAGCCATATTCCTGGCCGGAACGATGATTTTGAGCTAATTGTCCTGTATTCAATTTTGGATTTGAGCCAGTTTATAACTTCTAGAGATGGCGCTCATAGAAACATTTTATTTTGTTACGTTGGTAGTAATGTAGGATAATTTTCCGTCCCGCTTATTAACTCTAGACTGGACTGGCAATCTAGTAATATGGTTTATTCTGACTAGAAACTATTTCCAATGTGGTTATGACATCGTGAGCTTCATTTGCAGACGTTGTAACTTTGGGATAAACTTGCATCGCTCTCTATACATATTCTCGAAATGACTTCAAGTCAGAAAAGTGTAGGGAGGATGTCTCTGCTTAGAGATTTTTCTATCATTTTACTTGGACGTTCTGCAACGTCTTCGACTGCTTTTCTTTTACGAGATGAGCGAGCTTTTTGTTTGATGACTTCCTGCTCACGCACACTGTGGTTATGGTTCACTCATGCATTTTGTTATTTCATTATTTGCACTTAATATTATTATCACTGGTCACCTACCATTTGTACACCGCCATCTGACATTCCTAATCGAGTACGTATATACACTTTCCTGGACTTTTTATCATCTCTAATCAATGTCTTTTCCACGATTGCTACCTTGTTTAGCGAGCTCCATGACTGCACTAACGTTGGCGCGGTACTTCGGATGTAAACAAAACATACAGAGAGCGCACCAATGGAGCCACTACCAGCGTAACAAAGTAAAATACAAAAATAACTAGTTCTCAATTCAAGCGCAAGTGGGTAAAAACCAATGTCATAATTATCTTTATCAGTTACCTGATCTAAAGTACCCAAATATGTGGTTCAAATTCAATGAGCGGACCCCTCCAGAACAATAGGCGTACGGAACAATAGTCCAATGTGTGCCTCTTTCCTGCTCCAGAGGATTCCTTTAGGCCGTTTCGAGTAGGTTCCGTTTGTATGCGGGCCTATATAAGGGAGCTGCTCTTGCCCGGGAGTTGTTAAGACGTTACGAAGTGAAAAGTGTACAGTAAGCAGTGAAAATGGACAGCGAAAGTGCAGTTCAGTTGTGAGTTTTGATTCGACGGATCAGTTGCGTTGTGTTCCGAGTGGGTGCAAAAAGTGACTCAAGTGTAACGTTGGTGTTACTCTGAGTGCTTAGTGACACATAAAGTGTGTTTCACAGTGATTGGCGTTTCTAATTTCTTATACTATTAAACCATAAGATACAGACAAAAAGTTCCGTTAAAAAAACTAAGGAAAGAAAGGAAAAAGAAAGATCACTGTAGATTCATTAGAATGCAATAATGTTTAATCAATCTTTTTTAGTTTTAGGTGAGTGGGGGATATTTCCGGTTGTTAGTCGAAATTTTCCAGTATTCCAAACCACGCACTTTTGAAATGTTTTACCCGTTCTTTTGTTTGTCACAGACCACGCCAAGAGATAACTATAGCGAACTTCTATTTAGACACCTGACTGTCATACTAGTGTCCTGCATGCTTCTATGTAGTTACAAAAAATAGGTATTCACAGCATTTGTCATGATTAACAAGATGTACAAAAACAATTTTAATGACAAATTTGCAGAATAGATATGAAAGTAAAATATAATGGCTACAGAAAATCGTTTGATTGTAATATATCAGATTTTTTTACTCTACTACGTATAGTAAGTAGGGGAAGTATTGTATTCCACCCAAAAATTCGATACCGAGATTTCACCGGAAATACATGTTTTGAGACCCCTGAATCCAAAAAAAGCATTTTTGGAAACATGTCCGTGTGTGTGTCTGTGTGTATGTCTGAACAGCATAACTCAGAAACGAACAGTCGGATAAATACCAAACTTGGTATTTAGGTTCAGTATCTTCCAGAGATGCGACACGAAGGTTTTCAAGAAAATCCCCCACCCCAGACTACCCTTTACATGGAACATTTTTCTAAACTTTTATTTTCCTCAAAAATGGCTGTAACAATTTTGATTAAAATATTATATGTTTAAGATATTTTCATGACAAATGAAATGTATATATCGAATTTTCTGGGAATATCTCCAAAAGTATTCTTCATTGTGAACGACTTTTGCATAACTGGTAAACCATAAGAGATAGACAGAATTTTACTACACAAAAATGTAGATCGCGTTAAAATACACAATTTGTGTCATATACATTTTTTTTTGTTGAGTGAACCATTTTCGAGATATTGCTTGTTATTCCCTTAAATTTTCCAATACTTATACTTTTTCTCAAATTTGTTATTCTTTTTTTTTGTCCTGGTAATGCAAGGAAAATGGAATACTCCACATAGCAACCAGCTCTTAAAATATTTGACTATCGCTTAAAGCCTACTAATTCCCCTTGCATCTACAAGAAAATTAGCAATAAGATTAACATCTTGATTCCTCGATTAACATGAAGCTTATGCGTTTGTAAAAATAGTTTGTACAAGAGTAGAGAAAGTCATGTGAGTGTAACACATCAGATTGTTTTTCAATACGCATTCATTGCATCAGATAAATATTTACAACCAAGAGTTATGAGTCATGCCTTTAATTATTCCTAAAGGATCCGTTATTACTATACACATATCTTTAAATTCGCAGTTTAAGGTAAGGGTAGATATTGCCTTGATTCACGTACGAGCTTTGTAGCATTCAGATCACTCTAGCAACAGAAATCCTGTCAGTTCTCTTCAAGTTTGGTTACATTTTAAAGTACTCAATATTGGAATTTTTGGCCCCCAAAATGAGAAAATTATGGAGTTCTATACTTTAACAAGTCGCATTATACTTTTTATCATTCTGCGATTTTAAAGACTTTTAACAATATCGAAATGGTCAATGAGAATACATTTAATTGCGTTTTTCTCCAACATGCATTGTCGAGGTATAAATTGTTCCTTGTCCATCAACTGTGGTCGAGTTTTAATAAAAAGTTTAGTATATTCACAACTCTAATTATTATTATTAGTCTCTCTGTAATGGTACTGATTTGGAGAAAAACGATTTTTAATGATAGGAATTTTGGAAATTTTTATTTTTTGAAAACCTGAGAAGAAAGAAGCAATTCTGGTATATTACATTTACATGACTTTTCCTAGCCACTATCTATATCTTTTCCACAAACTGTACTTAAAAGGTTTATTTTTCTGTAACCTCAGGTTATACAAAACAAACTTTGCAGAAATAGTTTCATCACACATTTCGTTGTTGGTACAAGAAGTAACAGAAGCTGGAAGCGATAGTCGAATGGTGACAGCACTTCAAAGAATAAAGTATTGAAAATTTCAAACCGATAACAATGAAAATTCCGAAAATAGCTTATGTCACGGTAAAAGCTATTGGGAATACATTTTGTGTTTCAAAGCGATCTGCACCTTACCGGCTATACAGAATTATAAATAGGCTATTTCGAACGAAGAGGACTTTACGGCCTATTAGCAGCAAATTCAATACATACATTTATTAGCCGTGTAAATATCTTAAACATATCATATTTTAATCAAAGTCGCTAGAACCATTTTTGAGAGAATCCAAAGTAGCGCAAAGTATACTATGTAAAGGGTAGTTTGGTATGGAGGATTTTTTTTAAAATCTTCTGGTCTCATATTTTGGGATGTGCTGAAGTTATAAATGAAGTTTGATATTTATCTGACTTTTCGTTTTGAATCTGCTGTTCGCAACACACACACACGCACACGCACACGCACGCACATCGACCTTCTTCTAAACGTGCTTTTTTTCTTTCTTTCTCTCTCTTTTTATTTTTTTTTGATTCCTGTAATATCAAAGAGAAAATTCCTGTAAAATCTCAATATCCAATTTTTTAGTGGAATAGAATACTTCCTCTTTTTACTACATGTAAATAGTAAATAAATTAAAAACTAGAAAAATTATATATTGCTCTACCTCAAATATTGTTTTCCAGGGAATCTTTGAAGTTCTATAAATATTTTGTATTAATTCAAATTCACTATTAATCCAATTAATTGACCTAACAGTGGTTGAAACTATGAAGCCCGGGATTTTAAAGTACTTGCAACATTGTAAGTCGGCATTGGTATGTCATCTCAATACAATTTGAGATCTCCTTGTGGTTTACCGGAAAAATGCGAATCAGTTGGGGAATTTAATGTGCTACAGGCATGTTGCCATGGTAGCTCAGTGGTTAGAGCAACCGGACGGAGACAGGGAGATCCGTGGATCAAATCTCGGCTATGGTATTGAATTTTTCAGTCGTCTGATTCTACCTTTTAAACATTGTCCAACACACGGTTTGTGTGGAAGAACAATTAATTCAATATTTTGTATTATTATTTAATATTTAATAGCCGAGCGAGATGCTCCGTGGTAACACGTGAGGCTCGCATTCGGGAGGCCCCGGGTTCGATTCCCGTTGACCGCTCAATGTGAACTCAGATTTTTCGTGATTTTCCCTGGTCAATAGGCGAATATTGGGGTGATTTCTGATCTACTAGCTTTCCTTTACATTATTTACCTTTCATTTCGTTTCCTTCTCATCTTTTAGGCGTGCTTCTAGGTTTCATGGCGTTTGGCGGTGCAGGACAGATGTTGCGGATGCTTGCTCCAAGGAAAGAGTACTCCCCGTACTCACGGGTCGTTCATTGCCCTCTCTAGGCAGCTAGTGGGACGAGTCTTCGAGCCTGAAACTGTTAGGCACTGTGCACTGTCTGCCTGCGTCCTGCAGCCTCCTGTGGTTCCTTCACTTCATCCCTTCCACTTGGGGGTCGTAGCCACAATAGATCTATGACCTCCAGTATTTAACAGCTTATAATGTAATTATTACTACCAATTGAAAGTTTGTAGCTGACATATTTTTATAACAAGAAACACGTGTGTAAATGTTGAACCAAATAATTTCAAAGTTACAGAAGGTGGCAGACTCAGGAACCCTTAACCAGTGCAAGATGCTGATGGTGACGTTGATAAATACGCATATTCATTCACTGCCTATCAAGTGAGCGTTTCAGAAAGCAGAAAGTGGGGTAAGGAAATAATATGAGGGCTGTACTGCGTTTTCCCAATGGAATATTATCTCTTTCGCTCTAATGACCGCGAATTCAGAAATGAATGTTGGCAGTCTCATTAAGAACGGGGCAAAAAAGAAATGCAGCTGTGGAGTAATAACAACAAGATGAGGGGGCGGTGGGGTGGGGAATCTCAAAGTAGTTGAAGAACAAAGACGACTTTTGAACCATCGAGATGCTGTGTCTAAGATATTGCTTCAGCAACATGTGGGCTATTATTTGGATCTCCTATACTTAATTATTTAATTGCTTTGGGTTAGGGTACAGCTAGCTTTATTTTGCTTCTCTTCTTTTTATGGTTTCTGAACATCGCGTTAACTTCATCGTCATATGGCGACGGTTGCTGAAGATTTGTTGGCTCACCGTTGTCATTGAAATGCTGGACATCTGCCTTATGCGTAGTTACCCTTATTTACTATGTGCTTAAGAAGCTTGCTAATTGAAAGTCTTAGCTGCACAGACACCTTCCTGCACCATTTATTTCGTTGCTATTAAGTTTTGGTGGAATGTGCACTTTGTAATCGTGTAACTGCTGGTTATTCTTTCAGTGTACACGCTGTAATTGTGAGCCTGACAGGAAGACTTAGTTACGTAGTCGTCTTCCTGTACCATCCGCTTAGGTAACTTGCTGGTGCATGGACTAAGTTGCGTAGTGATCTTCCTGTACCATCTGCTTGAAAAACTCACTGATAGAGCTTTTATATAGCGTTTACTGCATACGGCACTTCATTGGTGTCGACTGATGATACATAAAATGAAATGATAATTAAGAAAGTCTAAGTTTTGGGGTGCCTATCCTACATTTACCAGTTATGGGGACTGAGAAGCACTTGGAAAAATCTCAGTAGGCAGGATGGTCCTGTCGGGATTTGAACCAAGACGAAGCGTAGGAAATGGCATACCTGTGTAATATGTCCGAGAACCAGTTGATAAAAGTAGCACGAAGACGAAATTCATATTCATCCTCTGTCATCACCTGGCGGTGGTAGAGGTGAAGTTAGTCGTTTTATTTTGAAGAAGTAGTTGTATTGTATTTAAACTGTTGGGGAGCCGAACTTGTAGTAGTTGTAACCGCACGTATAGTAAACAGTTTCCGGTAGCTTTCGCCCCAAATGTACACTCAGGTGGCCTTGGCCCCAAGTTTAAAACAAATATTAACTTTGTAATTAAACTGTTTCTTTAAATATTTAATATTTATGTTTCCCTCGGCTGCATCAGTATTATTGTAAGAGACATGGAAGTCTTGGCAGGGTGTGATGCGACAAGAATGTGGGCTTACACAGATTTTTTAGTTTTAATTCACTCCTATTTATTAATCCTTGACACAAATTAAATAACACTTCACTGATATTGAGAGCTGTGAGATTCTTTTATTTAATACTTGCACTTTTTTTTAACACGTATACTATTTTCGTCTCACACGAATACATAATTAATTTCTCGAGGACACAATTCCCGTCTGGTTATGAGCACTGTTTGGAGGCAACTGACTTCATTTCAACCGTCTAAACTTGTAAATTTCTGTATTTCAAGTCTCTGATTGGCTAATCCTGCTCCAATAGAATACCTTCATTTAACTAAAGCTTTTTCTGGTTGTTGATTGGCTATTTTTAAACTGTCTCAAAATTTACATTATTGCTGCTCTAATAATGACTAGTAGAATTTAAACTTCCTTACTCATTATTGCCTCAAGGTTACCTCATTGTTAGCAACGTTTAACTTATTCTCAGAGCTCCTACATTATTAAATTACGTAATACATTCACATAACATTATTACACATGGATATAATAATATAAACATATACAATGACTGTAATATACACTTTTTAGATATTGTTACTTACACATATTGTTTTAAGGCGGGCTGTTTATCAAATTTATATTTATATAATTTGATTAAAATCTATGCGTTAAAAATACTGCCTCAAATTCTGGAGCTTAGACCCTTACGCTATTCTGCCATATTAGAATTTATAATTTAATTAGTTGAAGCAGAACTTGTCATACCGTCACGTGTTTTGCACTAATGTTTGCGCTACAGCTCTTAGACGGCTTATCTTCAAAGCGCTGTAGTACCGCTTCTGCAAAGCCTGGTGTGTCCGCGGACGTCCGCAGGGATGTTTGTTAGAACGTAAGCTGCCTGTTTCACCTAAACGCCTCTCCAATCCTGGAAACATCTGGGCCACGCCTGTTGGGGTAACGTCGTTGATAGAGCTGTCAAGCCTCTCCGGGCTTCCTTGCAGATGAGAAGCATCTCAATGTACTCTGGATTTGTGTACAAAGCCACCACTGTTCATTCCCGCTTGATGATAGTCACACAAATAAATACTCTTAAGTATGAAACGACTAAACAGAATAATACCGTAAACACCATCTTTGACTGTAGGTATGGAGAAGAACGCAGTGCAACAGCTGATGCAGTACAACTGACAAAGAACTTTAACTAATGAATGTGACTTCTATTGCTTGTCAAATCTAGGGGTTATTTACCTACAGTCATCCCCCTCCCCGTATAGAAGGCTCTCGAAGTAGGTATTGTCCTTACGTTATTTGCACCACGCTTTGGGCGTCAATTTGTAGTAGTTGTATTACAGTTCAACTGTTGGGGAACCGAACTTGTAGTAGTTGCAACCGCACGTATAGTACCCGGTTTCCGGTAGCCTTCGCCCCAAGTGTACTTTCAGGTGGCCTTTGCGCCAAGTTTAAAATTAAAGTTTGTAATTTGACTGTTTCTTTAAATATTATGTATTTATGTTTGCCTCGGCTGTGTTAGTATTATTGTTAGAGACACGTTTCTCTTAGCAGGGCGTGATGCGACAAGAATGTAGGCTTACACAGATTATAATTTTACATCACTCCTTTTATTAATGCTTTACACGATTTAAATCACTGATATAGAGAGCTGTGAGATTCTTTCTATTAATTAATTACACTTTTTAACACGTAAACTTATTTTTTGTCTCACACGAATACGTATTAAATCTCTCGAGGATGCAACTTGCATCCGGTTACAATCACTGTCCGCAGGCATATGAATTCTAAACTTGTAAAATTTTCTCCTTTTCAGTTTCTGATTCGCTAATCGTACTCCAATACAATACCTTCATTTAACTAAAGCTTTTTCTGGTTGTTGATTGGCTATTTTATAAACTGTCACTAAAATTACATTATTGTTACTCCAAGAATCACAAGTAGTTAAACTTTCTTACTCATTAATGACTCAAGGTTCCTCATTGTTACCTCATTGTTAGCAACTTTCGACCTATTTCTCACAGCTCCTACATTATTAAATTACGTAATACATTCATATAACATTATTGAACATGTTTACAATAATGTAAGCATATGCAATGACTGTTACATACATTTTACAAATTATTACATACACATATTGCTTCCAGGCGGGCTGTTATTGAATTTACATATTATATAATTTGACTGAAATCATTTAAGTGTTAAAAATACTGCCTCACTCTATCACATAAAAAACAGGTAGCTCAACCGCGGCGTATTTCAAGTGTGTAGATATCCCTTCGTGCGTTAAAAGAGTTGCAGAACTCAACGGGGTAATTCCAAGTAAACACAGGCCAATGGGGAATTAGAGCATTAACGTGAGCGACCTTCGTTTACTCCTCTTCTTGTCAGGAAGACAATGTGCGGATCGCGCTCATTGAGGGACAGTTTCCAGGCTTGTCCCAGTCCGTGACTTTTGTTTTTCAGTTTTATTTATGGACGCTCTTTAACTGCTGTGTTCCTTAGCGTCCCATTCTATATTGGGCGTGAAACACCGGTAATTTTGCTCAGAGGCCTCTTTATCAGGCTTGAGCTTCTATTACGTGCCGTAAACCTACGACACGGGACCACCGGCTTTACTTCTCTTCTGAAGGAAGCCATGCTAAGGATTTTTAAACCCGAAAAAAATCCATCGCCCTCCGCCGGATTGTCCGTGACGATGGACAAGAATAGTGTAAACAGACGAAGAAGGTCTTTCCCCTTCAGTTACAGAGACTTTATTTTGCGAGGGAACAAACTCATGTTTTAGATTGAAAAATTATTAAAATGTCTTTATTTGACCTATCAGTATGAGCCCATATCTATTGTTTGTGTTTACGTTGTTCTTGTCTAACATTACAGGCTATACGTATTGTAGAGTTAAAACACAACATTAAAGTGTCGTAACGAAAACCATGCAAACATGAGAAAACATGGTGTTTCGCTACCGTTTGCTAGTTTATTATTAATATTATTATTATTATTATTATTATTGCGTTGTTGTGAATATAGCCAAGGACTGTTGTTAGTACGGACTCGATATCTAATTTTACGCTTTGTAGGTCAAATAAGAGCGTCTCATGATATAAGAGTTTCAAGATTACCTTTACAAGGAATTTTGTAGGAAAGAACGTAGCATCCGTATAAAATTCACCTTCAACCAACAACTCTATGGCAATGATTTTGCCCATATGGTTCATTATTCGAGGGTCAAGCAAATACTTTTCGACACTCCTGACTTTCTTGAAATTAATGTTCTCTGGAGTAATGAATGCTATTTCTAACGATGCCAGTGAATCGATATAACATGCACTACTAGGCCCTTCACAATCCTCACTGTATGGAGATGCTCACATACAAACGTCTGGTATGGTATTCTTGGGGACAATATTATCGTACCTGTCTTTCTCTCACTCAGACTTAAACGACCACGGTATTTGGAACTTCTGCAAACTGAGCTACAGTATTTTCTTGATGAGGTTCCAGTTCGACAGGCGGTACAACACTGGTTCCAACACGATGGTGCACCACCTCACTATTACAAATCTGCCAGGGTCCAATTTGAATCAACAGTACCCCGAGGTGGCCCCTTATCTTGGTCACCAAGATTTCCTGATCTAGCCCCATTAGAGTTTTTTCTTTTGGGACATCAGCACTATCGAGTTTCAAACAGATCCCCTCAATGGAGAGGTCTTACTTCGAAGGATCGTCGAAGTATGTGCATCTGTCACACCAGCGGTTCTTAGAAACGTACATGTGAGTACAACGAGACAGAGTAGTCATCAATCAACAGAGGCAAAATTGCGAACGTATATCCTATGAGCGAAGTCAGCATAACTGTACCATTAGATGGCGACAGTAATGATAATAATAATATAATAAAATAAGGATAATAATTTTAATGATTATAATGATGATGATGATGATAATAATAATAATAATAATAATAATAATAATAATAAGCGAACAAATGACAGTGAAACACTACATTTTCTCATGTTTGCATGTTTTTTATTACGACGCATTAATGTTGTGATTTAGCTCTACAATACGTATAATCCGTAATGCTAGACAAGAACAACAAACACACACACAAAAGTTATGGGCGCACACTGATATGTAAAATAAAGGCATTTTAATTACTTGTTAATCTTAAAAGTAAGTTTATTCCCTCAAAGATAAAGTCACACTATAACTGAGGTGGAAAACACTCCAATAACTTCTGTTCTTGTCTATCATCACAGACTGGGACAAGTCTGGGAACTGCCTCTGTGAGTGTGATCCGCTCATCGTCTTGGTGAAAAGTAAGAGGAGCAGAACGAAGGTCGCCCACGTTAATGCGGCAGTTCCCCACTGACACGTGTTCACTTGGAATTGCCCCGTTGAGTTCTACAACTCTTTTAACGCTCGAAAGGATATCTGTACACATGAAATACAGCGTGGTCGTGATAATGAATACTGAATCCCATATTTACCTGACAATTGAAAGAAAGTATGAAAAATCCCAGACACATTGTATGGCATATGGAATTTGAACCAACGATCTCCCAAATGTGAGCCACATACGCTACCTACTGTGCCATGTCACTTGGTTCTTTGTTTTATTTGCATTATTTCTTCATTTAGTCTGCAGAATAAGCCATACAGGATGGATTAGTCGTCCTATTGATGCGTGTCTATGCAATGTTTAGATTACAGGCTGTTTGAAATTATGAAGGCAGTTTTATTACTACATACCATTGCTTCACCATCTCATAAGAAAGCCGAAGGCAACAGTCCCCAAAATTATTCTCCTGCTTCCACTTTTGATAGCGGAAGTAGCTAAACCGTTTTCTGTGCAACTAGGCGGTAGGATTGCTGTAGAGATGGGAAAAATGATTACTTTTCAGTAACAGTTCAGACCGTTCCAACATTAATTTCTCTGTGACTATTGTCTTTAAGGTACAGAAGGGATTGTGGACGATTTGAATAAGCTTTGCTCTTCAGTATCCCCAGGCAAGGAAATCCGGGAATCTTGGAAGCTCTAAAATGCCTCCGTTTTTCGAGGTGACTTGATTTCTAAAGAGGCGATGCACAGCTGCCATAGAAATCCTAGCAGTGTGTGTTGTAGCACCAACTTGTTGAAACCAATTTTGGCTGTCTCCTTGCAGAGCTTGAAGGCAATATTAATAGAGAAATTATTTCCAGTTGAAATATTACGATATCCAGGCTTGCAGATGGTCGTCGCAGAAATGGAGGCCATTTACGGGGTAGATATTAGTCCCAAGAAATTAAATGTTTTCTTGTGCTGCATGCATAAAACCAGCATTATTGGCGTTAATCGCATAATTTGTTTAGTATTAATTCACACCATATCTATACTATTATTATTATTATTATTATTATTATTATTATTATTATTATGGAGAGAAGCTTTTGCGTGTGTGTCTTGGCGTGTGTGTGTGTGTGTGTGTGTGTGTGTGTGTGTGTGTGTGTCTGTGTGTCTGTCTGTCTGTCTGCCTGTCTGTGTGCGTGCTTATTGAGTTATCTCAGAAACCACTCAACTCAGTCTTATAATTCTTTCACTATTGGAAAGCACTGTCCTTCCCGATGTACACAGGCAATAAAATATTTCCAAATATTTTTAAAAGGTGAGTTTTCATGTTCATGCACCCAATTAAAGGATATATTATTGATGCGGTAAATATATTATTATGCTATTACTGCGAAAATGACAGATTTTTAATGGCTTTCAGCCTAATGGGATAAATGGGAAGGCTTAAAATTTTTAAAATTTAGCTATTGTAGAGGGGAATTGCATATCACGTTCATATAAAAAGCTTCTTCTGCATTCGCTGACTTTTAATAAAGGAGTATTTTGGTATGATTTTCACAAAGCTTGGGGCACTTACGTTTTAGAATCTAGCAAAAGCTGTTCCACAACTTCCAAAATTTTCCACCATGATTATTTCCAAATCCTGACATATGAATCAACACTGTTTAGTCTATTTAGATATGACTCTGTACACTAATAATATTGGGCTGAAAACTGCATACTATCCCAAATTCCATGCGAAATCAGCTCCCTTCTGGTCAAAATATTATACAATTATTATTCTACAGGATCTGGCAAGAATCATGGTTTCTTTAAAACATCCAAAAACCATCCAAATCTTGCTTTCTTTCATAAAACTACTTTTCAACAAATATACTAATTGGCCAGTCAGGATACGTATTTGTGCAATGGAGCTACTTTTTTGTTTCTTTAAGTTCCCTTGTTTACCCAGTTTATTATTACTGTGTTTTACTGTGTTCTTTTACCACTTACTACCGCAATTGCACAACACACACAAACACCCATGCCCATGGCAGGACTGAACCCTTGACCCTCAGCTTGGCGTAGCGCCGAAGCTATAAACTCCAGCGACCACGTCTACGAGGACCAGAGAGCTATAGAACGTGGCCAAAATTATAGGATACCTCACAAGTTAAAAAAAAGGACTAGTGTTGCAACCGCATAAACGTCTTTAACCACTTTTCTACAAGCTATTCTTACAAAATCTTACCGTACTACCTACTTCGTGGTAATCATGATAAACGTTTACAGAAATGGTTCATTACACATTTCGTTATATAAAGGGTATACAGGAGGATGATGTGATACAATGTGTGTCGCTACATGCTGCCTTTGAAATTTCATACTCTTTCCATAACCACCAGGAATAAATGAACGGCGACTTAGAAACTTAAAGATAGTATAAACTATCTGATAATTCAAAACAATAACAACAACTATCTTGAAAGTGGGTAATACTATTAAAAACTATTTTAGATTAAGGTGCATGTTAGCGAGATCTACAATTTTGTTTATCTCTTACGGTTTAGGCGCTATACAAAATTTTAGTAAATTCATTCTGAACGAAGAAGACTCCGCAGATTATTTGCAGAAAATTCAAGATGTACACTTAATTTGTCATACAACTATATTAAACCTGTGGTATTTTAATCAAAACCAATTCAGCAAATTTTGGTAAAGTCAAAAATAATGAAACATTTTTCATGTCAATGGCGGTTTGGAGGATTTTCTTAGAAATCTTCCTTTCGTATCCTTGAAGATGCTGTATTTAAATACCACACTTAGTATTTACCAGACTTTGCTCTTCACAGAAAGATCTTCTAATAATGCTTTTTTCGGATTTAGAGTATCTCAAAACTGTATTTAAGTTGAAATCTCAATATCTTTTTGGGTTGAATACAATATTTCTCTTCTTACTATATGCGAGTTACCGAGCGAGATGGCTCAAGCGATTACATCTGTGGCCTGCATTCGGGAGATCGTGGGCTCGATTCCCGTGGCCGACCTTCCTAACCCATGTTTTTTCGGGGTTTCTCCGGGTCGCCAGGCGAATGCTGGGAAGGATCATTACATCCTCCGAATTTCCTGTCCCTCCATTTTATTAATCCTCCACCGCGTTTGGTCTATTTTAAGGTCGAAAATGCCGGCGATGGAGTTTCGGTGCTGCGTGGCAGGGAAAAACGATCCTCTCTGTGAACCTTTTCCGTCCCTCGGCCCTCGGCTGGTTGCCGGGGTATAAGGACCCCAGTGGGATGGGATACCCGGTCTGCCTGTCTGTCTGCCGGGTCGTCTATATCTGAAAACTTTAGGAATCTTGTCATTGTTGTGTTGCCACTCCTGGTTCCGGCCACCCGGTATTTTTCTTCGCCATCCCTTCCTCCCTGGGGCGCCGCCCCTCGTGGGGCATACGATACAACGTCCGGACTCCCTGGATCAGTGCCGGATTCCCTCCTCTTCTCTTCATTTCATTCCATTCCACAATTAAGTTGCAGAGGAAGTAAAAACTACCTCTATTCATATTTTCATCTCCTTATATAAATTTGCATTATTTAACCAGTCTGAATAAACTTTTGGACATTTAAGGTACTAGTGAAAATTGTACACTCTCACGACTTTCAGAAACTAACCCCATCTTTGTTTTCCAAAATCGTATAAGTGCAATGCCGGGTAAGACAGATAGTAATTAATGTTTACTACTAAATGTGGATTCATTGAATAGCTTGTGTGCGTAATTTAGCCAACATTCACTTGGAGTTCACGGAACCATATTGAACTGATGTGAGAAGGTGCGTTCTAAATTAGCCAAGCAATATTTGGAATGCAATTGCTCTCGTCCCTGTGCCTGATGTTCGGTGGGGCAGAATCGACCCAGCTGCTTCCAACTGCCTGTTGGCAAGTTTCTTGCGGCTGGAAATTATTGTCGCGAAGCGTTACTGAATTAATTGCACTATTGCCCTCACACTGAGACGATCTGGAACGGTCCAACGGTGTTCAACACTGTCTTGGATGTAAACCAATTACTTCTGTCTTTATGGGCGCAACTTGGGGCCAGAATATATACAAATTTGATGTATTATATTCACATGACTTTCCCTAACTACTATCGTTTATCTTCATATCATTTCCATAAACTGTTCTTACGAAAGTTTATTTTTCTGCCTACTTCATGTTAATCAAGATAAACCTTTGTAGAAATTGTTTCATTATTAATTTCGTTGAAGGTATAAGGAGGACAGAGGAAACCGAACCAGTAGTCAGATGTTTAAAAGGACCTCGCTTTATGTTGGCTTTGAAGTTCCATAATATTTGAATGAAATTGCAAGGAACAACTGAATGGTGACAGCACTTCAAAAACGATATGAAAAATTTAAAGCATTAAAAACGAATATCTTGGAAATGGCTAGTAACACAAAAAGTTATATGTGTCTTTTAGGAGATCTTTATTTTTTGTTTTGTAAGTTTTCGTCTTTCTCTTATGGTTAATTAGTTATAAAAATGATGCAAAGTTCATTCCGAATAAAGTGGATTTCACAGGTTTTCGCAGAATATTCAAGATATACATTTTATTTCACATATATGGTGTTTTAATCAAAGTCATTACAGCCATTTCTGAGAAAATAAAACAAAATAAAAATGTTCCATGTAATGGTAGTTTAGTATTAGGGGATTTTCTTGAAAATCTCAGTATCACATCCTTGGGGTGTATATGCTGAACTTAAAAATGAAGTTTGATACTTATCCGACTTTTCGTTTTTACTTTCTCTCGAGGTAGCGCAGGCGGTAGCGTGTGAAACACACATTCTTGTGGTTGTGGATACGATTCCCGCGGCCGACCTTCCTGACCCAGGGTTTCTTTCGGAAGTTTCCTCGAGTCGGTAGGCGAATGCTAGGAGGGTTAATTACATCCCCCAAATTTCCTGTCCCTCCATTTCACCTCATTTTTCATTTCACTTCACCTATCATCTGCTTGGTTGTTGCAAGTGTCGGCGGGAGTCTCGGCGTTGCATGGCAGGGGAAAAGGATGCTCTCTGTAACATTTGGTCCCCGGGCGGGCTTATAGTCCGGGCCCCTCAGTGGGATGTGCAAGCCTACAGAGGGAGGGGAGCCGGTTGTACCAGCTGCCACCGGGGAGTTTCAACCTGGAAAATGTAGGGACTCTGTCCTCTGCTCTGTCGTGCGTCCTGATACGGCCGCCCTCTGTCTCCTCTCGCCTCATCTTTCGCTCCCGGGGGCCTCCGTTAGGGGCATAGGCACAAAAGATCTCCTTAGGTCGAGGTGCTAAGTCTCCCTTCGCTCATGGTGATACGTCATAGGTACTCTACCACATAGGTATCTAGTAGGTGGAGAATGTATTGCAGTGCCCATAAAATTTGATATCAAGATTTCACCGGAAATACATACCATGAGGCCTCCTGAATTAAATAACAATAATCTTTAGAAAAATGTCTTTCTGTGGGTTATGTCTGAAGACCATAATCCGAAACAAAATGTCCAATAAATACCAAACTTGGTTTTTAGGTTCAGTATCTTCGAAAGATACGCCACCAATATATTCATGATAATTCCCCCAACCTAAACTACTTTTTACATGGAAGATTTTTCAAAATGTTCGATTTTCTCAAAAATGTCTCTTAATGATTTTGATTAAAATATCGTATGTTTAACATATTTACATGAAAAATAAAGTGTATATCTTGAATTACCTAGGAATAACCGGTGAAGTCCTTTTTACTCTGAATGACTTTTATGTAATTGGTAAATCGTAAGAGATAAGCAAAACTGACTGAAAAAAAGTAGATCTCGTTAATGCACACAATTTATACGATAACCATTTCCGAAATGCCTATTTCTTTATTGATTTTATTTTTTTGGCCAATCTGCTCTTAGTGTATCCTCGTTGAAAATGCTTATAAAAGCAAAAAGGAAAGCGAATAAATTACCTTAGGAGTTGATACGGTAATTTGTATCATAAATTACTCAGATGTAATTAATGATAGTAATATGAATATGTATTTTTATGTGACATTGATTTCAGAGGTTTATTAATTGTAATTATTATTGGTAAATAATAATATACGGCTTTACTGAAACTGTCAACAATAACGCAATAATGCAGCAATGGGGTGAGTTGTTTATCATTACCGGGAACCAGGAAGTTACGTAATGTTTCGCGCGTTTTTTTTCGTTTAGAAGCTTCTAGAACATTTCCTAAAGCATATGTATTCGTGGTTTTCATTGGATATTAAAATAGACGCTAATGTTGGCGCGTTTTATTAGCCAATAGCAGTTCATTTATAATCTTTAGGCGTATCTTGATGCAGGCCTATAAATAGTGTAGGTTCGAGGTAGCTTGTCCCCCAGTTTAACAGAATTCTCAATACACTACACGTCTGTTCCTCAGTTCATCAAAATTTCGTGTACACTACACATCGTCAGCCAGTCCTTCATTTCGCCAAGTTACGCGCAGCAGAATTACGAGAATTATTATAAAGTATTATACAGTTAAAAAATACACAAAGTTGAAGTACTCGAGTTAAAAGTGATAAGTAAGAAGTTATTACAAACAGTTTCAGTTTGGCGAGTATCCAGATTCATATGTAAAAAGTGTTAGTGAACGTGTTCGACAATAAAAGTTATAAAACCAATTTCTTCATCAGTATCATTTCTGGATAAAAGATTCCTTTCCGATTCACACCCTGCAAGAGTTAAATGTCGACCTAAATAGCTAGCCGGAGGACATTTAAAGTGAATTATTTCAAAACTGATACAAATTGCTACGCCAGAGGGAGCTACGAACCAAACGAATGACGTCACAAGATGGCAACGCGTGAAGTAAACACACAACATTATTTGTAATACCGTTGCAAATTGGCTTCCAAACGCGGAGCTACAATTAATGTTAAATAAATACAACATTAATACCGCATCAAATTGGCGCCCAACGTGGGGCAGTTAAAGTTATGTAAACAAACATTTATTTGCAACATACAATTTGTAACATTAATACCGCATCAAATTGGCACCCAGAACGTGGGGCAAGATGACCAGGAAAGGATCAAAATAACCAGGAAGTAGCAGAATTAACCAGGAAAGGATCAGCATAATCAGGACGTGGAACGAAAGCAGCAGTAAAATGATCTACAAGACGCAGATTCCAGAAACAACTAGAGGAGCGACAAACGGCGCGGATAAGTGGATACAAAAAAACATCGAGACGACGTAGATTCATCACAACACAACGCAGAAGCGACATACAAACCTAGGAGAATGGGGCAGAACGCTGGACATCAAAGCTACATCAACAGAAAGCATCACAAAGGTATCGTAATTTTTTTTTAGAAAACAAAAACAATGGCTACTAATAATATTGAAGAAATAATGATGGAAGGGGATAGTGTAACAGTTAGCTGTAAGTCAATACAGGTTACAAAAAAAAGCTCAAACAATGTAGTAATGGAGGGAGGAAATGTTAGTACAGAAAGTAAGAATAGAATAGCAAGAAATATTACTATTGATGCTGGTATGATGAAGGAAATGATGGAATTGATGAAAAATTTGGATGAGAATATGAAAAAGTTGAATGAGAATATGAAAAAGTATTGTAGGGAAACGAGGGAATATATTAGTAAGAATAATAGGAAATCAATTGAAGATATTGGTAGGAGTAATGAGGTATTAGAGCAAAAAGTAGATCAAAGCAGTGAAGAAATTGAAAAGAAAGTTACGAAGCTAGAAAGTAGTATGCCAAAAATGAGAGATGAAAATGAGGAAGTAATAGTAAGTGAGACAGGAGAAATTTCAAAGAAAATGCTAGACATGAGCAAGGAAATAGGTAACAAAGAAAGTGAGGTTAATACTAAAAGTGAGGTTAATGTAGAATGTACAGAGTTAGGAAGTCAAATGAGTAGTATTACAAGTGAGATAAGAGAGATGAAAGAGGTTATGAATGTAGATGTAAATGAGGCGCAAGTTAATTTCAGAGAGGAAATATCAGAAATACAGAATGAGACAGTAATGCAAAGAAATAAATTGTACCAAGATGTTAAAAATGAAAACTCCAGTCCAGTACAGTTTAGTACAGATTTGTCAGAGTATTCTCAAGTTAAAAAGATAGCAGATGAATTGAAAATGAAAGTTGGTAAAAGATGTATTGTTCAGGAAACTTTAGATTGTTTTCAAATGTTATCATGTGATGAAATTTCAAATGAATACAAGAGGTTATTCATGAACAAAAATTTGAAGGTTAGGTTACGGCTACGAGTAATGTTTAGCCACACACAATTTGATCCAGGAGGGTAAATAGCAATGTGATGTAAAGTAAATGCTGGATAGTTAAAGATGACTTGCAGAGAAATGTATTGGAACGTAAGAGGGTTAACTATTTATATATGTCATTTGAAAAGAGAAATAAATTATAAAAAAAAAAGAAAAAAGAAAAGAGAAATGTTTAAATTTTTAGTAACTGTAACAGTATTTGAAAAGAAGAAGGTAATAATTGAAACTCAATATGATATTAAAGTTAAAGTACAAAATAACAGAAATTGGTAAAAATAATTAAAACAAATATTTATGTAGTAAATAGAACATGTGAAACAGTGCCTAGATTTAAAAGATGTAAATATTTATGTAAAGCTTAAATATTTTGGTAAATATATGTAATAATTACAAAAATCTTAAATGTATAAATTTTTTGTTAACAACTTAAGAAAGTAAGCAATTTTGAAACAGTGATTAAATAATTTAGGGTAAAGTATTTGCTATAAAAAAAACTTTTTTGTGATGTCAGATTAATATCTAAATTAATTAAACCAGAGCCAGTAAGTAGTGGCGAGATAGAGGAAAAAAATATCGTGTGTTAAATGCGTGTGAAGTGTTAAGTGATAGTGATAGCGTGTGTTCCAAGATTTAGGAGACTAAAAACACAATTTTAAAATTTCTAAACAAGTTATAAATATTTATAATTATGTTTCTAGTGGGGCATATGATACGGTAATTTGTATCACAAATTACTCAGATGTAATTAATGATAGTAATATGAATATGTATTTTTATGTGACATTGATTTCAGAGGTTTATTAATTGTAATTATTATTGGTAAATAATAATATACGGCTTTACTGAAACTGTCAACAATAACGCAATAATGCAGCAATGGGGTGAGTTGTTTATCATTACCGGGAACCAGGAAGTTACGTAATGTTTCGCGCGTTTTTTTTTCGTTTAGAAGCTTCTAGAACATTTCCTAAAGCATATGTATTAGTGGTTTTCATTGGATATTAAAATAGACGCTAATGTTGGCGCGTTTTATTAGCCAATAGCAGTTCATTTATAATCTTTAGGCGTATCTTGATGCAGGCCTATAAATAGTGTAGGTTCGAGGTAGCTTGTCCCCCAGTTTAACAGAATTCTCAATACACTACACGTCTGTTCCTCAGTTCATCAAAATTTCGTGTACACTACACATCGTCAGCCAGTCCTTCATTTCGCCAAGTTACGCGCAGCAGAATTACGAGAATTATTATAAAGTATTATACAGTTAAAAAATACACAAAGTTGAAGTACTCGAGTTAAAAGTGATAAGTAAGAAGTTATTACAAACAGTTTCAGTTTGGCGAGTATCCAGATTCATATGTAAAAAGTGTTAGTGAACGTGTTCGACAATAAAAGTTATAAAACCAATTTCTTCATCAGTATCATTTCTGGATAAAAGATTCCTTTCCGATTCACACCCTGCAAGAGTTAAATGTCGACCTAAATAGCTAGCCGGAGAACATTTAAAGTGAATTATTTCAAAACTGATACAAATTGCTACGCCAGAGGGAGCTACGAACCAAACGAATGACGTCACAAGATGGCAACGCGTGAAGTAAACACACAACATTATTTGTAATACCGTTGCAAATTGGCTTCCAAACGCGGAGCTACAATTAATGTTAAATAAATACAACATTAATACCGCATCAGAGTGAGTTTAGAAGTGGATGTGATCTCTTCAATAGCTGGTGCCCAACTGCCCGCCCTTTTTAGGTGTTTTGCTTTTATAGGGAAATCGCGTTATGAACACAACAAACGTAGCCATGTTGTTGCTAAAGCACATGCAAAATGGGAACTGCCAACCTGAATAAAAAGTGAAATCCGCTAAATATGCGATGTGTTGTTGTTACTAGAATTTCTTCTTCTTCGTTGCCGCTGAAAAAAACGCAACGCATTCATATTAAGAAAGGCTATCCACCAAAATTGTAATTTTTGTATTCTTTTTGTCAAAGTTTGTTATATTAATGTGTTATTTCCAATAAATAAATAAGTTCCTTTACTGTAACAGTGGTAGATAGTTAACGCAAGCCTACATAAAAAAAAAACCTAGGGCTAACCTTCCGTGAATTGAGAAACGTAAGCTTATATAAAAAAAAACTAAACCTAATCTAACCTCCCGTGAATCAGAAACCTAAGCTTAGGAACGCACGCGAGCGAAGCTCGCGTGCTTTGATATAACGACTGGTAACAAATTAAAACAAGGTTATATGTATATAAGTAAATCAGAAACCTAAGCTTATATATAAAAATAAAAGAAACTAAACGTAACCTAAACTCTCGTGAATCAGAAATCTAAGCTTAGGAACACAACTGCTACATTCTTCCTCTTCTAAAAAACATCCCTCGACTACGTTTTGAGGCTGAGGGCCCTCAATCTCTCGGCTACGCCTTGAGGCTGAGTATCATACCGGTTTTGGCGGCATTAGTTATTCATATGTTACCAGCATTACGTTAGAGCTAGTGTATGACATAGAGTGACATCTGTTGAGCTAGTATATGACATAGAGTGGCCTCTGTTGGACATATAACACATCACTTTTCATCGCTGTGGGAGATACACTAAGAGCAGAATGTCGGATTTTTTTGTAAGTGATCATGCAAAGAACATGGAATTTCACAGCCATCACATTGTGACAAGCTCTTTAAAAATCTTACTAACGCTTTACCTACTGCATCTTTCAGCGAAATGCGTAAATGTGTAATGGAAGTTTATCTGGGCTAAGAAGAAGTTGGTAGAATAATAAGCTCTTGTAAGAACAGGTTTTTGAAAAGTGAGAAGAGAAAGTCATGTGAATTCAACACATCAGATATTTTTATTTAGGGAACCTCGAAACGTATGTTTCTGGTGAAATTCTGATAACGAATTTTAGAGTTGAATACAGCTTTCTTCTACCTTAAGTACCTAAGCATTAGGTATATTAAGTTTTACTTTTTAAACCCCTTTTGGGGGTAGAACTTGGGTTCGTGTTCCCCGTTATTCTATTTTGTCATGTTCTGTAAGGTTAATTTCGAAGCTGTTGCTCTCTGTTCTAAACAAAAGCGAGCTGGTAATATTAGCAAAGTTCACAGGAGTTATTAAATGCTTTAGAAAGTGTGCGCAAAGAGGAGGAAGAAGGTATTATAGTCTTAAGTAGGCCTTTATAATTAATTTTTCAAGGCCCCTGCATGCTGGCTTTCAAAGAAAAACCGTTGTCATAATTTATGCTAGCAGAATTTCGGATTCTGGCCCAAAACTGCCCTTCCTGTTACCTCTAAATTCTTAAAAATGACTAGCCTGCCTTAAATAAGTCCTAAAATCAAATATATAGGGAACATTTTCCTGTTTATAGACAAATAAACGGGAAACGAAGACGAATTACTGGACGCAAGCGAGATTCTTCTTTGTTTTTTTCTTTCACTTTCTCTCCTCCTCCTCTCTTTCTCTCTTACTGTCCATCTCCGTCCTTCTCTTTTGTGTCGCTCCCTCGTTTCACCTCCCTCTCCTTCAGCTCTCTCCTCTATATCCCTCTCAGTCCCTTCACTTTCTGTAATTACATGCCAGGTGATCTCATGGTAACTGGTTTACATACTTACATAATAGATAACAGTAACAAAAAGTAATACCTTCTTATATATTCAGCCAATTGAAGTGTTATAAGTATTGACACTTCTCAGAAACATTATGTTTTTTCTTCTTTCTCTCCTGTTTTTGGCCATTATATAGTATCAGCACCCATACCAAGACACTGAAAGTTGGCTCACTGTATCAGCGGGGTTTTGCTGATGTTTTCAGAGTTTTGTTAATGTTACATTTTTCATAAATTGCAATAAGCGAGATATTTCGATTCTTTTTATTTTGCGCCCCATTACATACCCCCTTTTGGGAAAATTAATTAAGATTACTATATAGCCTATTTTCTAAGTGAGCCCTAGGGTATGTTATAAACAAAATTTCGGGCGCGCACGCGCGCAATCTCACACACACGCGCGTACACACACACACACACACACACACACACACATACACACACACACACACACAAATGCTGTTAATAAAAGAATGGCCACTCTTATTTTTAAGAGTTTTATCAAATGTATTATACATATAATGTCCCTTAATACGAAATAGAAATTAAGCTAAATGGTAAATTAATCACCAAACAGTCGGGATTCCGTATGTGGTATAAAGTAAAAGAATAATTGAAATATTTCGCTTACAAGTTATTTACAAGATGTTGACAGAATGACTATTGAAGGGAAATTGTAGGACCAATTTTGAAACAAATCACATTTTTTGTTCGATTTTTTGGATTTGGTTTTTTGTTTGGATTTTTATGAATATTTTGATGTACCAATTAGTAAAATTCGATACTTTTTAGACCAGTTAATCATTTTTAAATTTACTATTGCACTAACATTTCTCTAAAATTAGAAATATTTAACGCTTAATATTTCAAACTACATTTTTCTGTATAAAAGATCTATTATTTCTGAAACTAATAAATCTAAGCAATGAAACATTCAACTCTTGTTTAGGCTGACATTATTGATATATGAGACAAGAATCATAAACAAATCTTCATTGAATTTGGTTTTATTAAAAAAAAACCTGTTGTGTTGCACTCACATGACTTTCTCTATTCTTGTACAAGCTATCTTTACAAACGCTGGTTCTTCATATACTTCATGTTAATCGAGATAAATTTGCAGAAATCTTATTGTAATTTTTTTGGAGGTACAAGGGGAATATGGTAGGCTTTAAGCAATAGTCAAATCTTTTAAGAGCTGGTTGCTATGTGGAACATTCCATTCTCTTTGCATATCCTGGACATAAAAAGAAACGAATAAGGAATTCTCATTCGAGAAAAAATTATAAGTATTGGAAAATTAAAACAAACAACAAGGAATATCTCGAAAATGGTTCACTAGAAAAAAAAATGTGCCTGACATAAATTGTGTGTTTTAACGAGATCTACATTTTTTGGTGTAGTTTAAGACTTTTTACTCCCAAAGAGGACACAACAATGCGACATTATCGTAAATATCTGTGTAATCTCAAATACAACTAAATAAAATAGTGTTTTGCGCAATTTCTCAATGAAAAACTATTTTAAATGACAATATAAGGTAAAACTGAAGTAAATTATAATTTTTATTCTCAAAGAGGACATATTTACTAGACATTGTTGTAATCATCTGTCCAATCTAAGTATACTACTAAATAAAACACTGTTTTGTAAAGTATTTTAATGACAATATAATGTAAAACTGAAATAAATTAATCATTTTAGTCTAAAAAGGACACATTTATAGAAATTGTTGGAATCATCTGTCCAATACTACTAAATAAAACACTGTTTTGCACAATTTCTCCATGAAAAAGTATTTTTAATGACAATATAATGTAAAACTGAAGTAAATTACACTTTTTACTCTCTAAAGAGGACACATTTATTATACATAATTTTAATAACTTGTCCAATCTCCTTCCTTGTCTAATACCTGATTTAGCCACCGAGATACCTGATCGCTTAGGTGATGGAAGAACTCTTGACTCCAAAGGCATATGTTCCCACATTTCATAACAGTGTTCCTAGAGAGCGACGAGTGATTCAGTGCCTAAGCGGCTAAATCAGTCGTTGGACAAGAATGGACATTGAAGGAATTATTAAAATAATGTCTAATAAATGTGTTCTATTTGAGAGTAAAAGTATGCTAAATTTCAGTTTTACATTATGTTTCCATTAAAAATACTTTTACATGGGGAAACTGTGCAAAAAAGGCTTTTATTTAGTCATAAAGCCTCCTAAAGCTGCGGGGACGGCATAAATGGAAACGAGTGTACCATAGATAAGAGGTAGATGTGGTAAAAGTCATTAACTATCAATAAATGGCGGTACTGAAATCTCGCATCACCTTAATGCAAAGTTTATTGCGGCTTAAATCCCTTGGGAATCCGTTTTTTTTCAGACACAGTTCTTATAACTTCAGTAACTTTGCATTTGACGGAATTAGGAAAACTTTTTAATTTAACTCCGAGTTCAACTCCTTAGGCTTTCCCGCGAGCGGTCGTCGATTTCTTGGTTTTTCTTACACTGTAATTTTAAACTCTTATTTCTCCTCTTTCTGAATCGCATTCCTCTGGCATTATTTCTACGGATTACTACATTCGTTCTTTTCTTATTTTGATCATACTGCAGCTGCGAAAATATGCTGAAAAACCAATATACATTTATCAGGAATGCATGTCAGAACTTTGAGCGTGTTCCTCTCACGTAGAGGATAAAAATATGTTACGATTTACATCTTTTTTACTGCAACAGTGTTGAAATTGTAGAAAGCAGTATGGTATGAAATAAAACAAGCTAACCGCATGCAAGGAAATGTTTCTGCAAGCGTTAGTATCAGTCAGCTATAGTAGTGATTACCGGATGTGCTGATGTATCCCTGGAGAATATCATATTATCTCGTTTCTCCTAAAGTAATGATATAAAATACAATAAATAAACACAAAACTTAGTATTTACGTTCCGAATCTTTCGGGGATACAATATAAAACTTTTCAAGAAAATCCCACGCCTTGAACAACCCTTTACATGAAAAATATTTCATTATTGTGGGTTTTCTCTAAAATGCCTCAACGGTTTTGATTAATACACATGTCTAAGATATTAAAATGAAAAGAAAATTTATATATGAAAATCACTGCAGTGGCCTGTGAAGTGCTCTTCATTCTGAATAACTGTTAAACGCTTTTGTATCAGTGGTAAAATTCAAATGCAGATTTCGTTAAAGCGCATACCTTATGTCGAATAATATTTTTGTGGCATTAGCCATATTCGAGATATTCGTTATTATTGGTTTGTATTTATCAATAAGTCGCCATTTTCATTGCGCTGTCACCATTCTTTCGTTTCGTGCGATGGTATAGAGTACATTATGTTTAAAGCTAGCATGCACCAACTCGCTTTTTAGATCGGACACTATCGCTTCAAACTCCTGTATCCCTCTTGTACCTGTAACGCAATGTGTAATGAAACTAATCCTTTGAATGTTTTTATTAACTGAAGTAGACAAATTATCTTTTATGATAGTAGTGTGTAGAAAATATATAAAATTAAAGGATAGTAGGTAGAGAAAGTAACATATTAGACCTTTTTTTAATTTTATGGGCCGCCTTCGTATCTAATTGTTATATACAGTTTATTAAATTATTCTGTTTCATTTTACAATGCATGTATTTGTGGTTAAAATATATCAATCTATCTTTAGCTATATTAAAATTAGGGAAGCAGGAAGGAAACAAATACACCTACACTTCAGATTGTCACTGTGGTCGAGTGGTTGACATTCTGGCCTCTCACTCTATAGATACCGGTTCGATTTCCATCTGGAACGTGAGAAGTTTAAAAAAATTATTCTCTACCCCCCTCGCAGAATCTGGAAGTATGAATATATGGGTGAATGCGAATGTGTTTTCACGATAAAAACAAATAGAACCGACGTAAACATAAGTTATAACCAGACAGAGAGGTTTTAGTAAGTAAACAGAGCAATCACTTTTTTAATTTATGTATTTTAATCAATTGCTTAGCGCGGCTATGTGCTATACAAATTGCAGATATACTAAGAAATAAAATAAAATACCACTCTAGAGAATAAAATTAAAGGGGATGCTTATAGGCGAGTCCCCAAATCGAACACAAGCCAATCAATGAGAATTGGAAGTAAGGAAACAAGTACGATACTATATATCCTTAAGGTAAGATACTATGCTGCGGCAAGCGCGGCTTCAGTCGAGGCTCAGCACCTGTACGGCGTCCCAGTTCAAAGTGTGTAGCACCAGGTACTTGAGGAAGGTGGGCAAAGAAGTTGCGAGTCGTGGTAGAGACGTGCTCTCGGATGTCGGTAACGTTGTGCATTCGGATGTACTATGGAGCACTCACATACACGCAACTCCTTGTTCTGGAACATCTTAGTAGGAGAAAAGCACAGCCCCATACAGGAGTGGTCGCAGAAAGCTCTTATACGAGTATAGCAGCAGAGTCTGTCAACTAGTAGGAGGATTTGCGGGTTAAAACCGGATAAAGATTATGGAGACGAGAATATGCCTGATTGAGTTAAGTGTTGATGTGGCTATGCCATGTTAAACGACGATCAAGGTTAAAGCCCCAAATATTTCACTGCTCGATCAAGAGCAATCGGCTAGTGATGTCAGGTATTACAGCGGACACACTCCACCCAAACCAACAGTTGCGACTGTTTCACTTATTCGATGCACGTGTAGACTAGTGAAGAACTGTGGCAATATATTCCGAGTAAAAACATCATCACGATAAGCATCTTTTGTAGTGGAATTTGGCATGGAACTCTTCAGCACAAATGGGAAACCATCAGATGGAAGTTTAGAGCTCAAAGGACGTTTAAAACATCATATTAAACAACCTGTAATTCAATGAAACACAAGGAACATGTGACATTATTAGGAAGAAATAATGAGGAAATTTGACTTTCAACTCCCTCAGTTCCAGGATCAGAATTTTTTGAGGATCTACTAATAAGAACGAATATTGCTTTAAAAAATTTACGCTTTCGTTGTATAAAAAGACATTATAACTAAGATTCCTGTAATTAAATAATGAGGTAACTTTATTGATACTATCGATAGCTAAACATACATTGCTATTTTTCCTTCTAATACTCCTTAATTCTAGTCTATCTAATATCGAAGGGGGTTGTGCTGCCTTCAAACTCTACACCAAGGAATGACATGGTTTAGACTGGGAGGCTGGAGCGCACAGAAAATGACTGACGATTCTGGCAGGAAAATCTGCCCATTCAGTGGTTTGGATGAAGACTGGGTACCCATTTTGGTGGAATGTACATAACGGGAGAACCAGAGAACAATTAAACTCAAAGAAAAATTGTCAAGTCCTTCTAGAAGGAGATTGGCATGTTGGGATCTACTAGCTGACCAGAGGAACTGGCAAAACATGCGCAATTTCTTGGCTAAAGTGCGAAGCTAGGTCAAATTTGTTCAGTTAGTCAAAGGTAATTTATCTCTATTTGCTTTTTTTTGGGTTGATTCTTTTTTGTTGTTTATTTTGTCACCATACCTTGTATCTTAAATATGCATATACGGCCAATGACCTATGCACTAAATACTTATGTAATAAGCTCAATAACTTGAAACTAACATAGATACCTTGTCTATCTATTTGTTTACAGAAAATACTGCAAGGTCACAAGCGTTTCCCATCTTCTCTCGCCACTAACCCTCAGTGCGTTCCTAACTTGATGGTTTACTTACTAAAACCCCTCTGCCTGTATATAACACCATCACTTGTTTCTAAAGTCAAAGCCACCGATATAACCACAGAAGTTAAAGAGGGCTATTGAAATGAAGCATTGGAAAACAAAACAACTTTCCATATATAATACACTACCTGGCTGCCCGATTGCATGGTTAGCTTTTTAAACCTGAACATCATTTCATTAATTTACCTTTCCCGTTGTTTCAGAATTTTTTTTGTAAGGGGCATTCATATGAAACCTGGTCAGTGCGTCTAACTTTGCATTACACGTAAGGTGGCACCACGTAACTGCGTGTATGGTGGCACCATCTATTGGTAGAGCGACTGCAGCGTGTGCAACGTTTGACGTTGCTTAGCGACAGTGTGGTTTCACGCCGAAGAGAAGGTGGTCACACAAATTATCGTCCACTATTCAACATGAAGGCGAGTAAGCAGGAACGAGGAGTGATTCGATTTTTAGCGGCAGAGGGAGTTGGAGGTCGTGAAATGTATCGACGGTGTACGGTGTGTACGGTGAGTACAGTTTGTGTCGCTCAAGTGTGGTGGAATGGCGCAAAAGATTCCTTGAAGGGCGCGAGTTACTGGAAAACGATGCTCGTCCTGGACAGGCTCATCGTGTCATCACACCTGAAATGATTACGGAAGTGAATACTTAGTCTTGGACAAGCGCAGAATCACCATGGACGAGATCCATCGGTTACTGGGTATTAGCGTGGGCACCATTCACACCATAATGCATCAACACTTGAATTTCGAAAAGTTTATGCGCAGTGGGTTCCCCACCAACTGACCGCCGAACAGTGCAATACTCGAATGGCGCTGTCTTTGAGTCATCTGCAACGTTATCATGAGGAGGAATACGGCTTTGTGTCACATATTGTCACTGGTGACGAAGCATGGTGTCACCATTTTGAACCGGAAAGCAAGCGTCAGAGTAAGCAGTGGAAACATGCGACTTCACCACCTCCAAAGAAATCAAAGACCGTGCACACCAGTTCTGGTAAGGTCATGATGTCCTTTTTTGACCACAAGGGTCCACTGCTTGTCGAGTTCCTGAAACGGGGAACCAATGCCCAGCGTTATCAAGTCACTTTACAGAACCTCAGACGAGCCATCGAGTCGAAATGCCCAGGCATATTGTCCAAGGGCGTTATTCTCCTGCATGATAATGCCCGCCCACACACTGCCAATGTGGTGAAGACGACATTGCAGCAGTTTCGATGGGAAACGCTGGAACATCCACCGTACAGTCCAGACCTTTCACCGTGTGACTTTCATGTTTATGGACCTCTAAAACAAGCTATTCGCGGACATCGGTTCACAACGGACGACGAAGTGTGTGAATGGGTCCAGGCCTGGATCCCACAGCAGCATCTTCAAAGATGGAATCGACCGGCTAGTGTCGCAATGGGATAAATGTGCCAACAGTTTTGGCAACTATTTTTGAGTTAATAAAATCGTTACCGTTACTGTACACAAGTGACCCGGTTTCATTTGAATGACCCTTGTACTATGGTCTAGAAGATTTTTGTGGTGTTTTTGTTTTGTCTTTGCCCCTTATAATTGTAATTTCGTACAGCCCGGCTATTCCTAATAACGGATGTAAAATACCTTGATATTTACACAAAATGATGTAAGATATCGGTAGAATGTCTTAACTTCCTTAACCACCCACAATAAAGTAAATAAATAAATAAATTGCACAAAAAAAGGGGACGTTATAGCCCCAATAGATCTCCCGTAGTTCTCTGTGCGCGAATTGACCCTCTCCGTTGTATACAATTTAAAAAAAAAGGTCAACAACCTGTTATGAGCCTACTACTTGTGTGTTAATGCTGTTGACCTTGCAAAAAAAAAACCTCTCCTAGATAATCTTCCAAGAGCTGGAAATGCTGCGTAGCCTTTCAGTACCCTTTGGCGGTGAAAGAGTAATCAATTAGAATGGAAAGTAACTTGTTAGAGAACTACAGTATATTATGTTTTAAACCACTGTACCTTATTTGCTCCCCATAGTTATATAATAACATAAAAGCTACGCAGTTTTTACATAATACACAAACCTTTATCACATATAACGAAATAGAGGTGAAGCTGGTGAATATAAAGATTCCCCTCTCCCAAGCCACCAGGTTAACCTCTTTGGAAAAGACGCGTCGTCTCTGTGACCATCGATTAAAATAATATTATCAGGTGTTAACTATGAAATATCGGTTGGTTGATTTCTAGTGCTTTGCTCTACACAACATTTCCTATTTATACAATTATTTAACATACCCTGTTATCGATTTTTACTATTACTTACGAAAGAAATAAAGCAAAACGTTCTTACTTGAGGCTTATTAAAATACCTTGGCATTGGTAAATTCCATTCTCTTTTGTTTTGGTGTGTCTTAGTTACTAAATCGTGACATACATGTTGCATGGAATGAAATTTCCGCGGCATTTATCTTGTTTTACATGCACGTTATGTGGAATAACAATAATTTTTACTCCATAGTATTTTCAACTAAAAGTCAAAGCCTTCTTCGCAAGAATGTTCTTTTTATAATTGCAGTGTGGTCGTATTCTAGTGCAAGGACTTTGTAAGCCCTTTATAACATTTTAATAATTTATGAAATGAAGTTAGAAGGTAAGGAAAGTAGATCCAGATGACTGAAAAATTAGATGCCATCGCCGGATTTGAACCGTGGATCTCCCGGTTTCTCTAACCACTGAGCTATCACGGCAATATGCCTGTAGGACATTAAATTCCCTAATTGATTCACATTTTCCCCGGTAAACCCACAAGGAGATCTCAAATTGTTTTGAGATGACATACCCCAATGCCGACTTACATACTGTAAGTATTTTAAGTCCGGGGCTTCATAGTTTCGACCACTATTAGGTCGGAAGTAATTGTTGATCCGTGTGCTGGACAAGGTTGGGAAGGTAGAATCAGACGACTGAAAAAGGAACTTGTCTCCAATCTTGTCCATCATTTTTTGTGATCCTTGTCCACAATTGTTTTTGAAGTCTTATCGGCGGAACTTATTGCCTATTGACAATGGTGTTAACTCGTGTAACTTTTGTCGTTGGGTTTCTTGTACTTTGGGTTTTAATCATTAGATCATACACATATTCACAGTTTCATTCATACTTCCAGACTCTGGGAAGGATAAGGAATAATCTTGGACAGAGAAAAATTCCCACCCCCCAGCCGGTAATCAACCCGTGACCCCTAGCACAGCAGGCAGTTGCTCTACCGCCTGAGCTACGGGTCCAGAGCTTCCACAATCTTCTCCGGTTTGTTTGCAAGAACAAGAAATTACGTGTTTTATAGACCATGCTCGTTAGAAAAAAATAGGATTTTTCAATGGTGAAAGAATCATCAAAATCGGTTGAGTGGTTTTTGAGATTATCCTACACACACACAAATTATTTTCTGTCTTTATAATGTTATATTAACACATATTTCAGGCAAGTAGGAAACAATGTGGCATTTATTTATTGTGTAACGACATGGAAACCAATAAAAAAGGAGAGGAATATTGTAGAACCCGAAAGAGGGCACTAAAATGAAAACAAGAAGAGATATAGCCGTGTACAGGCAGTCTACATACTTATTACAGTCAGATCAGTTGTTTGAGTTAAAAAGAAAGAAATACGATTAATTGCTTTAATTTCCTCTTTAAAAGAAAAACAAGTTCTTTCGAAGCGTGAGAGACAAAATTGTTGTTAGTTTTCCATTAACTTTTCTCCACTGTGTAAACGTGAATTGTAATGTGTTTTGTCGCGGAAAGACGAAGATAACTCTTCACCGAGACCTGCTTAACAAACATATTTAATTTCAAGGAGTCAGTTATTCAGCTACGAGTGAAAACAAGTTTAATAATGTAACATTCCAGGCTGTCTACACTTTTCAAGAAACAGATCAAATTTTCTCGTTCAGTCTGTTCCTCTTTCGTCTAAATTAACTTTCGAAGCAATTACACAAGAGAAGAAAAAACCCTCACTAAAGCAATTATTCTGCCTCAAATTTAATTTGACAGAAATTGTAGAGAAGCCAAAGAGAGCGAAAAGCGTTTTCCACAGATACGGCTGAGTGATTCAGAGCACTGTATAGGTAGTATTTGCAAAACCGTAAAACTCTTCCACTCCAAAACAATATATTGTCATTTTTATTAAAGCACGATAAAATAGTTATTTTAATCTGCTTTTTACATTGTCTAGCTTATATCTATAGTAGGTTGAGTAAGTACTGTATTGCACCCAAAATGTTTATATCGAGACTTCACCGGAAATACACGTTTTGAGGTCCACTGAATTAAAATATATCATTTTTAGAAAAAAGCCCATGCGAGCTCGTGTCTGTGTATTTGTGTGAATGGCAACCAAAAAGGATATGAAGTGTTTACATCCACGTGATATTCTCTATTCATTCTTCTATATTCAAACTACTCTTACAAATCCTTATTATTCTACAGTGCTTTTCTTTCACACTGTGGCCACCACAGCTCGGACTGCCACCGAAACAGTAATAGTATCCCCGCAACCGCTTCACGTTCTCAGAATTGGGGTAAAGAGGCATATATACTTAACTTAGGAAGAAGGGAAATATCAGGAATGCCATTGTTTAGACATGTGAGGCTGGGGGGGCACAGAAAATGACTGAAGACTCTGGCAGGAGAATCTGCCCATTCTGTGATTTGGATGAGGACTGAGTACATATGTTGATGGAATGCGCACGGTGGGAAAACTAACGAACAATTAAACTCAAAGTAAAATTCTTAAGGCCTTCTAGAAGGAGATTGGCATGTTGAGACCTACTGGCTGACCAGAGGAACTGGCAAAACATGGGCAATTTCTTGGCCAAAGTGCGCGAAGTTAGGTCAAATTTGTTCAGTTAGCCAAAGGTAATTTATCTTTATTTTCCTTTTTCTTGCTTTTTTTGTTTTGCTTCCTTTTCTGTTGTTTATTTTGTCACCATTTTTGTATCTTAAATATGCATGTACGGCCAATGACCCATGCATTAAATACTTGAGAATATTTCAATAAATTGAAACTAATAAAATTGCTCATCTATCTATTTATAGTTACAGTTACAATGATAATAAGCACATACCTTGTCATAAGAGATGTTGGAAAAGTTGTCCTTTTCTATACGCCTATTTCTGATATCTTCTCGGGAAATTTTCATTCACATTGGAGAGTTCAATATCCAAACTTGAGTGAATTTCTCGGCTGATGTTTGCTTTAATTCTGCCAATGTATGGGTTTGTTGAACACATCTTATGTCCCAAGCTCCCTATAGATAAAAATAACATATAGTTAAATCAGGGGACCGTGAGAGCCATATTTCTTTACTAATGACACTATACTAAAAATTTCCTGATTAAATTTAATGACTCATCAGCTTTATACGCGATAGCAAAGTCTCGTTTGAAAAATTCAGAATGACATCCATCTTCGGTCAGATGTTACCAAAAGCGGTGTAACTCATTCTTATATCTCTATGCATTTACTGTTTGAACAGGAAATACAGATCCTATTATTCTTTATGCATATACTGCACATCAATTTTCGCATCATGCAAGGAAATCTTGTGTGTAAAGTCGGGATTTTTAGTACTTCAGTATATCATTTTGCGATGAAACATAGCCGTATAGATGGAACCATGCTTCATCAGAGAAGAATATTAAGCGTAGATTAAAGACTCCATTTCGCAATATCCATTGAGAGAAATTTACCCGATGGTGATAATTACATAAACAAATCTGATGAGTTACACTCACATGACTTTCTCTACTCTTGTACAAACTATTTTACAAACGCTTATCCTCTATATTCTTCATGTTAATCGAGCTGTTAATCTTATTGCTAATTTTCTTGTAGATGCAAGGAGAATTGGTGGGCTTTAAGCGATAGTCAAATCTTTTAAGAGCTGGTTGCTATATGGAGCATTCCATTCTCTTTGCATGTCCAGGACATAAAAAAATGAATAACGAATTCCCATTTGAGAAAAAGTATAAGTATTGGAAAATTTAAGGGAATAACAAGCAATATCTCGAAAATGGTTCACTCAACAAAAAAATTGTATATGACATAAATTGTGTATTTTAACGCGATCTACATTTTTTGTGTAGTAAAATTTTGTCTATCTCTTATGGTTTACCAGTTATGCAAATGAAGAACACTTTTGGAGACATTCCCAAAAAATTCAAGATATACATTTTATTTGTCATGAAAGTATCTTAAATATATTATATTTTAATCAAAATCGTTAGATCCATTTCTGAGGAAATTGAAATTTTCGAAAAATGTTCCATGTAAAGGGTAATCTGAGGTAGGGGGATTTTCTTGAAAACCTTCGTGTCGCATCTCTGAAAGATACTGAATCTAAATACCAAGTTTGGTGTTTATCCGACTGTTCGTTTCTGAGTTATGCTGTTCACAGACAGACAGACACACAGATACACACACGGACATGTTTCCAAATATGCTTTTTTCGATTCAGGAGGCCTCAAAACATATATTTCCGGTGAAATCTTGGTATCGAATTTTTGGGTGAAATACAATACTTCCCCTACTTACTATACGTAGTAGAAAATGTAATAAGGTGTATGCAACAAAAACTCCACACAATGTAAGAATTAAAATAAAGCATCAGGCGAGAAATTCAACCAATTTCGAATATTAAACCCTCGAGTGTGAATGAAAATTTCCTGAGAAAAATGCCAGAAATTTACGGTAGAGGAGAACAATGCTTTCAGCAACCCTCATGATGATTATGTGCTTATTATCATTGTAATTACAATTTTAACAATAAGAACGTGAGGCTGTTGTAGGAATATTATAATGGCAGTAGTCCGAGTTGCGGCCGCCGGCGCGCAAGCAGCTGCGAGGCGGCCATAGTTTGAAGGAAAACCACTATTATACGTCATGTTAATCCAGAAAAAGGTTTGCAGAAATAGTTAACAAATTTCATTGTGGCTACAAGGGCAATGCAAAAGCCTGAAGCTATAGTCAAAGCTTTGAGAGTGATTTGCTAAATGCTAGTTTTGAAATTCCATATTCTTTGCATGACATGAAGAGAAACAAAGTTGTATTTTATATAAATTGTGTGTTTAAAGGACATCTAGATTTTTGTGTAGTAAGTTTGGAATATAATTTATACTTTATCAGTTATACAAAATTAAATAAAATGTATCCAGATTGAAGAGTCTTCATAGCTTATTCACAGAAAATGTAATAATAAATTTCATTGGTCGTTTAAATATGAAATGTGCTTTAAACAAAATCAGTCAACACAAAACTATTGGACATTATTCCGTATGCGGGTATGAGATATGAAATGTTAAGAAACTTATGGAACTCTGTTCGCGTACGTATAGAAGCCAACAACATAACTCAAAAACGAAAATTCGGATAAAATTCAGCATCTTCCAAGTTTGCAAACGAAGGTTTTTATCGTTTATTTTTACCGTTTATCTCGACCAATATTAAGAAGACCTAAAAATAAGATTTTGCATGTTTAACGTCTTTTAACTAGGTAGGTCATATCGGACAATGAATAAATGATGCTCAAATGAGCCAGGGATCCATGGGGCTTAAAATTATCCGACATTCATCTTTTCAGGATAAGGGAAAATACCGGAAGAAGCCTTATCCGGGTAACTCGCCCTAACCGATATTCGAACTCGGGACTACTTCATTGTGAGGCAGACACGCGACCCCCTCAACCACTGAGGCAGGCTAATAACCGTTTCCGAGAATATTTTGTAGAAGAGATAAATAAATACACGATAGTGGGTAAAGTCATGTTTTCACAACTTGAACCCATTTCTAATATGCGGACCACCGAGCAGGCGATGGATATGCGCTTTGTAGAGGTTTCTATCCTGGCGTCAGTCGTGACCCGCCTCCAAGTCGGTAGCACCCGGGGACCATCGGGGTCAGGGGCTCTTGGGTGGGATCGACCCCGAAACGTGAGGGACCCCGTCCATGCTTGCTCCCGTCGTCATTCGGCTCTCTCCCCTCATCTCTTTGTCTCAGGGGTTACGCTAGAAAGACAAAGGGCCACATGGTTGCGGGGACCCGTCCGTAAATACGTAGGGGAACGGAGGACATTCCCGCTCAGCGGGCAATGGCGCTCATGTATGTATTTCGATTTGGGTGAGAGTCTGACTTGCCCAAGTGGTGGCAGTCTTTATAACTTCGTAGTAGTTTTAAAGATGGATCCGGAAGGAGAGGTTTTGTTGTAAACGTGCAACATATTTTCAGCACGAATTTCTTGTAGAAATCAACGTGAAGAAAACAAAAGATATGTGATTATCTGTTATTTTCTACATTTTACAGTTATCATGTTGATTTAGAGGATACATACAGCTTCCCATTAATATATTAAACAACATCTAAAACTGTGTAACTTCTTCACTATTGGTAAAGAACTCCAACATGGCCATCTAGGGCAATGACGCTCAGGTGAGCAATGACCACTTCATCAAATGTTAGGGTAAAGAAAACCAAAAGAGCAAAAAGACAGTTGTTTGAAAGTTCTTCAGAAGAAGATGTGGATGAAGAAGAGTTATGCGATAACGATGAACTAGAGGATATCGTGCCAACATTTGTTGATTGTGAAGAGAATGAAAATGAAGATATCGGTGTGTGGAGAATTTGGTCGAAACGGTGAAATGTGGTTTCGGTGTACCATTTGCGCAAATTGGACCCATAAAGATTTTAGTGGGGATGATAAACCACAAAATTACAAATGTGATTTGTGCATCCATTGATCTGACCACACTGAGTGCAATTACCCTCAAGTATCGGGCAATCCCGCTCATTGCATAGTTTTGTTATTTGTTTTTTAGTTCCTGCACTATAATGTTTTTCGAATAAAACTTGTTCATTTATATAAAAAGGTGTTCAATGATTGTGTTTTGCCAGCAACCTGTATGTTTAACTATATTTTGAGAAATGTTTAGTAATTTTTACTTTCTCTACTACGTATAGTAAGTAGGGGAAGTATTGTAATCCACCCAAAAATTCGATACCGAGATTTCACCGGAAATATATGTTTTGAGGCCTCCTGAATCCAATAAAGTATATTTGGAAACATGTCCGTGTGTATCTGTGAACAGCATAACTCAGAAACGAACAGTCGGATAAACACTAAACTTGGTATTTAGGTTCAGTATCTTCCAGAGATGCGACACGAAGGTTTTCAAGAAAATCCCCCCACCCCAGATTACCCTTTACATGGAACATTTTTCGAAAATTTTTATTCTCTCAGAAACGGCTCTAACGATTTTGATTAAAGTATCATTTGTTGGTAAATTTACCATTTTTGTGGTAAATAAAATGTATATCTTGAATTTTCTGGGAACGTCTCCAAAAGTATTCTTCATTGTGAACGACTTTTGCATAACTGGTAAACCATAAGAGATAGACAAAATTTTACTACACAAAAAATGTAGATCGCGTTAAAATACACAATTTATGTCATATACATTTTTGATGTTGAGTGAACCATTTTAAAGATATTGCTTGTTATTCCCTTAAATTTTCCAATACTTATACTTTTTCTCAAATGGGAATTCGTTATTCATTTTTTGTCTTGGATATGCAAAGTGTATTAATCTGTGGCAAAGAGAATGGTGCTGCACCTAGCAAACAGCGATTAAGAGTAATGTCTATGCTTAAAGGCTACTGTATTTCTATATTGCCCTTGTAAATATACATTTCCCTTACGCCTACAAGAAACTTAGCAATAAGATAGAGTCTGCAAATGTTTATCTCGATTAACATGAAGTAGATGGAGAATAAGCGTTTGTAAAAATAGTTTGTACAAGAGTAGGGAAAGTCATGTGAGTGTAGCACATCAGATTTTTTAGATGGAATGCAGTAGTTAGGTACGTTTACCTCCTACATGTAGATCGTCGTCGTTTCTAACGCCCCCATATGGCGCATGACCTTCAGGGGATACCTCATTCCGCCAAGCGATGACTAGACCCATCTCTTAAGGTGGAGGGACCCAGCGGGCGGAATCCGTTGCCTCCTATGGTAGGATGCTGAGGATGGCGGTGGCATGAGAAGACCTACAGCTTTTACCGTGGACTCCGAACCACGTTGGGCCTTGCAGATACTTCACATGAGCAAGACAGAGGTGAAGGCATGGATAGGGCCGACTTAAAATTATCACCCCGGATCTCAGTACAGAGCTGAAAAGGAAACCACTACGCTACCCCGGCACGCCTACTACATGAGGTGATAGAGAAGTAAAAAATTGCTTTTTAGTAACGTGCAAGAGTTCTGTAAATGTGAAAGACTTGTGTGGAATCTACATATAGAATTTTCGGGTTGAATGCGATACTAGTTGAGCGGTGGAGTATATAAAAAGTTAACATGGGGCCAGCAAAGCGGAACGCCATTTCTATTTTCCCGATGCCGCAAAGGGTTCTAGCGTTACCATAGTGAATTCCCATGTCGCACTTATTTATCCGTTCCGTTTATACAGCAAAGCTGTTGTCCGGTTCCACCTGCACAGAATTCGTTGGTCGTAAATTAAACCGGCGCACGTGATGTGCTCTCTTCTCTATGTCGCTTCTCCATTACATGCGCATGCGCCGTAGGAAACTGCCTTCCACAACAAAACAAATGTTGCTCGTATTTACAACGTTAAATAATTAATTACTAATGTGACTTCAGTTTTCCGGCAAATCAAAGCGACTGACTATGAAATGATAAAAATTGAAAAGTTCTGAAAGTCAAATTTTAGCGTAGAAAGTGACAAAATATACATGCTGTAACCTTTTGATGAAACTCGTAATTTCAGGGAGACCATTGGCAGATCATGAGGAACTGGCATATGCGCAATAAACGTGGAGGCATAAGTGTGACCCTGTTCTTCCTAAAATGGCATATGCTGTAGCTAGCTGGCTTAACCAGCGGGTGGCTCTTTTAAACCTCTGATGACGGTTTAACCTTTTTTCTAGTTTTATGTTTAGATAACGTCCTTCAACTTAGGTCATATCGGACGATAAATGAAATGGTGCTCAAATGAGCCCATGGTGCATAGAGCTTAGAGTTACTCGACATTTGTCTTTCAGGATAAGGGAAAACCTCGGGGAAAAACCTCTGGTTAACTCACACTAACCGAGATTCGAACTCGCGACTTCTTGAATGTGAGGCAGACACGCTACCCCCCACATCACAGAAGTGGGCTGATGGTAAAATTAATTTAAATTACTTGCCCCGTATTCTTTATGAAATAACGGTTAGGAGTTGTAGCAGTACACAGCACAAGTAGGCCATAATGGCCCATTTTGCTTCTAACATGACCCCTGAGAGGGAGGGAAGAGGGGTAGAACCAAAGGGCGATCATATCTGGATGATGACGTGCGCAAACACGAACGGGATCCCTAATGTTTCCAGATTGAACGCCTCCGATGCCGCCCAGTCATTTGGCCCTGAACCTCCGGGGCTGCCTGAAGCAGCGCCTGCCCGAAAGCACCTAGAGGCGGGTATCCAACAGAGCGCAATGCCACCTCCAGCCATAACTCGCTGAACACCGTCGCCTGGTCCTACAACCCTAAAACGGATGACAAGGAAGAAAATGGATACAAGAAATGAGAGGCAGGAGAGGCGTGGTAGATGAACCACCTGCCTGCCATCTCGCTCTGTCCAGCAGACAAAACAAACGCCAGGGAGAAACCCTTACAAAGCGCACAATTTGCCGTCGTGTGGCAACACACCGAAAGACCATTCACCCTTGAAACAGATAAAACGTAATGACGGACAGGGAAATCGTGGTACAAGAGGACCGGGGTAAGCCACGAAAATCCCATGGTCAGAGTGGCCGGCATGACGGGAATAGAACCGGAACCTCCCGAATGCGAGCCTCTCACGTTACCACGGAGTGATCTCGCTCGATAGAAATAATGTTTAAATTATCTACCTATAAATGATTTTTTTCGGGGAATCCACCCCTTTGTCCACTTTTAACCGTAATCTCGTAAAGTCCCTGTGGTGTACTTAATACCGCACACATTATCCTGTGATATTCACGAATATAGATGTAACTATTGGTGGCTGTCATACGAGTCTGATTTCCTCATAATTGCCCCGACCTTTTACTGGCAACACAAAAGCTTCTAACTACAATATTCAACGAGATAAGGGCAAAAGTGGTAAACATGAAGATTGTTAAAATTATGGAAATGGTAGACAAACTGTAAGCAACGAGAAAAATATATTTCAGTTGTTTGTTATAAAATAACGTTTGAGAGTTTCTGAAGTCACGCTGGACACAATGTTATTCCCTTTACGCAATCATTTAACATACGCTGGTAATGAACTCGATTACAACATATCAACATACTGAGGGAGTACAACAAAACATTCCTACATAAGGACATGCGTACCAAAACACATTCACTATATACATATGTAAAATTAGTAAAAATAATTTGGCTAAATTGCTGTATCCCTCATGCAAGAAAAAGTAAAAAATCTGATGCGTTACACTAGCATGACTTTCTCTACTCTTGTACAAACTATTTTTACAAACGCTTATTCTCCATCTACTTCATGTTAATCGAGATAAACATTTGCAGACTCTATCTTATTGCTAATTTTCTTGTAGATGTAAGGGGAATATATATTTACAAGGGCAATTTGGAAATACAGTAGCCTTTAAGCACATACATATCTCTTAATAGCTGGTTGCTAGGTGCAGCACCATTCCCTTTCCCACAGATTAATACTCTTTGCATATCCAAGACAAAAAAATGAATAACGAATTCCCATTTGAGAAAATAAGTATTGAAAAATTTAAAGGAATAACGAGCAATATCTCGAAAATGGTTCACTCAACAAAAAAGATGTATATGACATAAATTGTGTATTTTAACGCGATCTACATTTTTTGTGTAGTAAAATTTTGTCTATCTCTTATGGTTTACCAGTTATGCAAAAGTCGTTCACAATGAACGACTTTTGCATAATACTTTTGGAGACATTCCCAGGAAATTCAAGATATACATTTTATTTGTCATAAAAATATCTTAAACATATGATATTTTAATCAAAATCGTTAGAGCCTTTTTTGAGAAAATTAAAATTTTCGAAAAATCTTCCATGTAAAGGGCAATCTGGGGTGGGGGGATTTTCTTGAAAACCTTCGTGTCGCATCCTTTTTTTTTGACTATCGCCTTTCTCTTTGTATCTATAACGAAATGTATAATGTAGCAATTTCTGCAAACATTATCTAAACTAAAATTAAGTAGATAGGAAATTAAACTCTTGTAAGAATAATTTTATACGCACTGGAGAAATTTTCACTTAGTAAGAGCTGGATATCAAGAAGTATGATATACCATTTTAGTATTGTTCCGCCACGTTGTATGTATCAAAGTCCCCATTGCCTAAACCGAAAAAATAACATGTGATTTGTAATGAATAGAGGAAAATATTGCTAGTAATATAATGTGTATAACTCTGAGATATACAATAATTATAATTAGTTATAGGCTAAAACTATATTTTACCTGTCCAGCAATTGTTTTGGTAGGTAAATAATCATGTACACAGTTTAGATCACTAGCCTGTTAATATCCTTGGAAGATACTGAACCTACATACCAAGTTTGGTGTTTATCCGACTGTTCGTTTCAGATTTATGCTGTTCACAGACACACACACAGACACACACACGGACATGTTTCCAAAAATGCTTTTTTTGGATTCAGGGGGTCTCAAAACATGTATTTCCGGTGAAATCTCGGTATCGAATTTTTGGGTGGAATACAATACTTCCCCTACTTACTATACGTAGTAGAGAAAGTAAAAAGCGAAGACAAAAGTAAAAAAAATACATATATTACAGGATTAGGAGAAGATGCGGGCACTTACAGGGTCTGTAATCCACCCGCCGTTCATTTCTAAGTTTCTTTTACAGCAAAATAATCACCGAATGTCAAGAAAGGACTCGTCTGTTACCTGCCCATGCGCAGAAGCTGCCAACCCAACCATACAAGTATAATCCGCGAGAACCGGTTATTTGAATCCCGTCCAGTATACGCACCAACCTAGGTGTCGTAACTTAACCTCGGACTAAATTTCGAAATCACAGGACCCTGTTGTTTAACTTCGTGTTTTTCACTCAAATGTTGGCAGCCCTTCAGTTCTGAAGTGCATGAACGAGAGGCACAAAATGTCACCTACTGACGGAAGCGCAAACTAAACAGAGGCGACAGATAAGAAAAGCAGTTGCAAAATTTATTCATATGTTTTAATGCTAAATCCTGCACTACGGAACAGTTATTATTCTCGGTCTGCTGCTATCAATAGACTGGGTCTCTTCTTCTCGTCTCAGGCGTGGTCACGAACTTGCTGGGTTGAAATCCAAGCGGGTTGAATTTTAAAAAATCGGATGTGTTACACTCACATGACTTTCTCTACTCTTGTACAAACTATTTTTACAAACGCTTATTCTCCATATGCTTCATTTAATCGAGATATCGAGATGTTAATCTTATTGCTAATTTTCTTGTACATGCAAGGGGAATTGGTAGGCTTTAAGTGATAGTCAAATATTTTAAGAGCTGGTTGCTATGTGGAGTATTCCATTCTCTTTGCATTAACAGGACAAACAAAAAAATCTGATTTGTTACACTCACATGACTTTCTCTACTCTTATGCAAACTATTTTTACAAACGCTTATTCTCCATATGCTTCATGTTAATCGAGATATCGAGATGTTAATCTTATTGCTAATTTTCTTGTAGATGCAAGGGGAATTGGTAGGCTTTAAGCGATAGTCAAATATTTTAAGAGCTGGTTGCTATGTGGAGTATTCCATTCTCTTTGTATTACCAGGACAAAAAAATGAATAACGAATTTCCATTTGAGAAAAAGTACAAGTATTGGAAAATTTAAGGGAATAACAAGCAATATCTCGAAAATGGCTCACTCAACAACAAAAATGTATATGACATAAATTGTGTATTTTAACGCGATCTAAATTTTTTGTGTAGTAATATTTTGTCTATCTCTTATGGTTTACCAGTTATGCAAAAGTCGTTCACAATGAAGAATACTTTTGGAGATATTCCCAGAAAATTCGAGATATGCATTTCATTTTTCATGAAAATATCTTAAACATATGATATTTTAATCAAAATCGTTAGAGCCATTTTTGAGAAAATTAAAATGTTCGAAAAATGTTCCATGTAAAAGGTATCTGGGGTGGGGGATTTTCTTGAAAACCTCCGTGTTGCATCTCTGGAAGATACTGAACCTAAATACCAAGTTTGGTGTTTATCCGACTTTTCGTTTCTGAGTTATGCTGTTCACAAACACACACGGACATGTTTCCAAAAATGCTTTTTTTGGATTTAGGGGGTCTCAAAACATATATTTCCGGTGAAATCTCGGTATCGAATTTTTGGGTGGAATACAATACTTCCTCTATTTACTATACGTAGTAGAGAAAGTAAAAATACTCTCTGCTCAACGACGCTTTAGCTAGTGGAATGGGGTGAATGGGGTGGTTTATCTCTCAGCTTTAGCTGTTGGAAGGGGTACACAGTATGCTGAAATCGTCCCGCGCGTGGCGCGTACAGTGGAAAGTAGCTAACGGTCTTTCACTATCGCGCGTATTTACCGCCCACGTGCCTCATATCAAGTAAACACTACCTTCTTCTAGGAGCTAAACCCCTACCTGCTTGCAAGTGCTCCCCCAGCCACTGGCTAAAACATCGCTGAGCAGACATTACATTTATTGATAAAGAATACTATAACTATATAAATAAAACTTCAGTAAATTGTTTTACTGAGATTCACAATAAGCCCATCACACAGAATTTCACTTTCATTCCTTCTAAGAAGATGATTTCATGTGACCTATGCCAAAGAAGCATCACCCTCCAGCACCTCCCCATAGAGTGTGATGAATACAAAAGCAAACGGAAACAAATTGGTATTCCACATGACATTTCAACAATGCTAAACAGCTTCTTACTACGCCGCAGACCTTTTGCTTACCTAAAGGAAATTGGCATATTGGATTTAATATCAATGCAAACCTATATTCTTAAAAATATACCTTGTACATGTATATAAATGTTTGAATGTACGTGTTGTATTCACTAATAAGTAATTTCATAGAAATGCCATATCAAAAGGTAAACGTTTAATTCAATATTACATATTTAAGTACGGATACTCTGAAGACGTTATTCAATAATACACTGCTCACAAATTGCAAATCATAAGGTACACTGCCGTTTGTGAAAATTGCAACACCAAGAAGGAAACGCATGAATTCAATGAATTTAATACCACAGGTTATTTACATGACAAGTAACAAATGATCAACTTTTCAAATCTATACATGACCTTTGAGCCCTAATATTCAGTATTTGGTCGGCCTCCATGCGCTGCAATTAGAGCTGCTATTCGCCGTGGCATTGAATCAATAAGATTCTGAATAAGTTCCTGAGGGATTTCCCTCCACGCAGTTTGTATTAGAGCCCACAAATCCCTGACACTGGTTAGTGGAGGACCATGACGCACCAGGTGCCAACCAACCATATCCCAGACATGTTCGATGGGCGACATGTCGGGCGAAGGTGCAGGCCAGGGAAGCAATGGTACCCGTCGCTCTTCGAAGAAAGCTTGTACATTCCTCGCAATATGTGGCCGGGCATTGTCCTGTTGAAAAGTGACCGGTGGAGATGCCTGAAGCAGGGGGAGTACCTCAGGCTCTACAAACACCATTAGGTACCAGTTGCTGTTCAAAGTGCCCTCAATTCGTAGGAGGCGAAATCTATTGTTGTAACCAATGGCACCCCAAACCATCACACCTGGTGTTTGTCCGCTATGCCGCGCAACAATACAGCCCTCCAGGTTGCACTTACCACGGTACCGCCGGACACGTATGCGGCCATCACTGTAGGACACGTTGAAGCGGGACTTGTCCGAAGATACTACATCTTGCCACTCAACACCCCAGTGACGGTGTTCACGTGCCCATTGCAGTCGGAGGAGCTTGTGGTTTCTGGACAATGGAAGCCGACGTATGCATGCAACCAGTCTAACCTGCAGCAGACGGCGACGAACCGTTGATGCAGACAAGTTCACACCTGTTGCAGTGCTCCAGCGTCGAGCCATCACTGTGGATGAAGCTCTACGGTCCGTTATGGCCTTGCGGACAAGATGATGGTCATCCCGTGCTGTGGTCATGTTCCTTGGTCCAGTACCCCCTCTTCGCTGCGTACGACCTTCATCTATCCACTGCTTCCACACACGCATCACTGTCGTAGCAGCATGCCCTGTACGAGCCGAAATGTCAGGGTATGACAAACCCGCTTCCCGGAGACCGATTATTCTGGCCCGTTCGAACTCACTCACATGACGATATGGCTCCCTTTGACGTCGATGCGGCATACTGGCACTCACTTTATTGATTCCAACTTGTTTGACATCTCTGCACTTACTAAACTAGGCGCAACACTGACCTAATCGGACCGACACGAGAGGGCTCTGCTCGGCCTACATGTACCCCATCTCTCTGCAAACCTAATCACTTATTGCTTGCACACTCTTCTACACTTCCACCAAGTTTGGAGTTATTCGGGAAATTCCTTCTTGGTGTTGCAGTTTTCACAAACGGCAGTGTATTTTAATGCTAAAGAGCTTGGTGAATGCTAAACACAACGAAAAACACATAAAAGTTTTACTTTCTATGCAGAAATTAAATAGAATGGATATTGGAATTTACATGGAATTTTTATTTTTTATATCAGATATTAGGTCTTCCTTGATTAACGATAACCGCCTCCAAATATAAAATTTTCTAAACAGGTTTTCTGGCTTCTTCTATAGATACCGCATATCGGCGTCAGTCTTTTACGCTAAACTTGCATAAAGTATCATAGACGGTAAAACAAATTAGGGATTAAAATTTCCTTCCAGATCCTGCGTTAGCATCACGTTACCAACAAAAACGCTATCTAAGCATTTTTACTTTCTCTACTACGTATAGTAAGTAGGGGAAGTATTGCATTCCACCCAAAAATTCGATACCGAAATTTCACCGGAAATACATGTTTTGAGACCTCCTGAATCCAAAAAAAGCATTTTTGGAAACATGTCCGTGTGTGTGTCTGTGTGTGTGTGTGTCTGTGTGTGTGTGTCTGTGTGTGTGTGTGTGTCTGTGAACAGCATAACTCAAAAACGAACAGTCGGGTAAACACCAAACTTGGTATTTAGGTTCAGTATCTTCCAGAAATGCGACACGAAGGTTTTCAAGAAAATCCCCCCCACCCCAGGCTACCCTTTACATGGAAAATTTTTCGAAAATTTTAATTTTCTCAAAAATGGCTCTAACGATTTTGATTAAAATATCATATGTTTAAGATAATGTCATGAGAAATGAAATGTATATCTCGAATTTTCTGGGAATGTCTCCAAAAGTATTCTTCATTGTGAACGACTTTTGCATAACTGGTAAACCATAAGAGATAGACAAAATTTTACTACACAAAAAATGTAGATCTCGTTAAAATACACATCTTATGTCATATACATTTCTTTTGTTGAGTGAACCGTTTTCGAGATATTGCTTGTTATTCCCTTAAATTTTCCAATACTTATACTCTTTCTCAAATTCGTTATTCATTTTTTTATGTCCTGGACTTGCAAAGAGAATGGAATGCGCCGCATAGCAACCAGCGTTAAAATATTTGACCATCGCTTAAAAGCTACCATATTCCCCTTGCATCTACAAGAAAATTAGCAATAAGATTGACATCTCGATATCTCGATTAACATAAAGCATATGGAGAATAGGCGTTTATAAAAATAGATTGTACAAGAGTAGAGAAAGTCATGTGAGTGTAACACATCAGATTTTTTTTCTAAAGTCATGTCTATAGTCAGTGGATTTCCCGGTAATAGTGCTGCAACAGACTGACGTTTTGCTACTTCGTTTTGCTCTCAGTTGATGGAGAGAACCTTGACCATTACAGAAGCAAGCAAAGCGAGAAGATGGCTAAAACAGCAGTTGAAAGACAACATAATTATAAACATGTCTAAGAGAACAAGGTTGCTATAGTGAACGTAAAAATGAAGAAAGTACTGTTAAGACGGAAACCTGCCATCATGCTGTAAAAATCTGATATGTTACACTCACATGACTTTCTGTACTCTTGTACAAACTATTTTTACAAACGCTTATTCTCCATCTACTTCATGTTAATCGAGATAAACATTTGCAGACTCTATCTTATTGCTAATTTTTTGTAGATGTAAGGGGAATATATATCTGCAAGGGCAATATGGAAATACAGTAGCCTTTAAGCATAGACATTACTCTTAATAGCTGGTTGCTAGGTGCAGCACCATTCTCTTTGCCACAGATTAATACTCTGCATATCCAAGAGAAAAAAATGAATAACGAATTCCCATTTGAGAAAATAAGTATTGAAAAATCTGATGTGTTACACTCACATGACTTTCTCTACTCTTGTACAAACTATTTTTACAAACGCTTATTCTCCATCTACTTCATGTTAATCGAGATAAACATTTGCAGACTCTATCTTATTGCTAAGTTTCTTGTAGATGTAAGGGGAATATATATTTACAAGGGCAATATAGAAATACAGTAGCCTTTAAGCACATACATATCTCTTAATAGCTGGTTGCTAGGTGCAGCACCATTCCCTTTGCCACAGATTAATACTCTTTGCATATCAAAGACAAAAAAAATGAATAACGAATTCCCATTTAAGAAAATAAGTATTGAAACATTTAAGAGAATAACAAGCGATATCTCGAAAATGGTTCACTCAACAAAAAAATGTATATGACATAAATTGTGTATTTTAACGCGATGTACATTTTTTGTGTAGTAACGTTTACTCTAACTCTTATGGTTTACCAGTTATGCAAAAGTCGTTCACAATGAAGAATGCTTTTGGAGACATTCCCGGAAAATTCAAGATATACGTTTTATTTGTCATGAAAATATCTTAAACATATGATATTTTAATCAAAATCGTTAGAGCCGTTTTAGAGAAACTTAAAATTTTCGAACAATCTTCCATGTAAAGGGTATCCTGGGGTGGGGGGATTTTCTTGCAAACCTTCGTTTCGCATCCCTGGAAGATGCTGAACCTAAATACCAAGTTTGGTGTTTATCGGACTGTTCGTTTCTGAGTTATGCTGTTCACTGACGCACACACACCGACACACACACAGACACACAGATAGACACACAGACACACACACGGACATGTTTCCAAAAATGCTTTTTTTTTGGATTCAGGGGATCTCAAAACATGTATTTCCGGTGAAATCTCAGTATCGAATTTTTGGGTGGAATACAATACTTCCCCTACTTACTATACGAAGTAGAGAAAGTAAAAATTTAAGGGAATAACAAGCAATGTCTCTAAAATGGTTCACTCAAAAAAAAGTAGGTATATCACATAAATTGTGTATTTTAACGCGATCTGCATTCTTTGTGTAGTAAAATTTTGTCTATCTCTTATGGTTTACCAGTTATGCAAAAGTCGTTCACAATGAAGAATACTTTTGGAGACATTCCCAGAAAATTCAAGATATACATTTTATTTGTCATGAAAATATCTTAAACATATGATATTTTAATCAAAATCGTTAGAGCCATTTTTGAGAAAATTAAAATTTTCAAAAAATGTTCCATGTAAAGGGTTATCTGGGGTGGGGGGTTTTCTTGAAAACCTTCGTGTCGCATTTCTGGACGATACAGAACCTAAATACCAAGTTTGGTGTTTATCCGACTGTTCGTTTCTGAGTTATGCTGTTCACAGACACACACATGGACATGTTTCCAAAAATGCTTTTTTTTTGGATTCAGGGGGTCTCAAAAGATATATTTCCGATGAAATCTCCGGTATCGAATTTTTGGGTGGAACAATACTTCCCCTACTTACTGTACTAGTAGAGAAAGTAAAAAATTATCCGTTTCTGAGTAAAATAGACATTACAGATGACCAGGCAAATTCACTATGTCACTATCAATGGTCAATGCGGAATGGAGGACTCAGATTCAAGAACAAGATCGTTACTGATTGCCTTGAAGAACTGAGTAAGAAGTTAATGAACTTTCTAAATCAGTTTATGTTAAAAGACAGCAAGCATAGGACTTCGGGTGTGCTCTGGAAGCTATCCCAATTGATAAAGCAGTGTTAAAGATAAACGCAGTGTTCGAAAACTACACATGCAAGCAACAAAATGAGATTCAGGCTGCCCATTAAAACAACACACAGGTTGGGATAGAGATAGAAATCTTCACCGCTGTAGCTTGAGTGTAGTAGTGGAGAGATTCAGAAGTATTTTGCCCTGGTGTCCAATTAACTTACACATAATAAGTATGCCGTTGATATTTGCCTAAGAAGTGTATTTTCTCAACTATTGGTGTTTCTGTCCTACCTCGAAGTCATTAAAATTTTTACTTTCTCTACTACGTACAGTAAGTAGGGGAAGTATTGTATTCCACCCAAAAATTCGATACCGAGATTTCACCGGAAATACATGTTTTGAGATCCCCTGAATCCAAAAAAACATTTTTGGAAACATGTCCGTGTGTGTGTCTGTGAACAGCATAACTCAGAAACGAACAGTCGGATAAACACCAAACTTGGTATTTAGGTTCAGTATCTTCCAGAGATGCGACTCGAAGGTTTTCAAGAAAATCCTCCCACCACAGATTACCCTTTACATGGAACATTTTTAGAAAATTTTAATTTTCTGAAAAACGGCTCTAACGATTTTGATTAATATATCATATGTTTAAGATACTTTCAGACAAATGAAATGTATATCTCGAATTTTCTGGGAATGTCTCTAAAAGTATTCTTCATTGTGAACGACTTTTACATAACTGGTAAACCATAAGAGATAGACAAAATTTTACTACACAAAAAATGTAGATCGCGTTAAAATACAATGTCATACACATTTTTGTTGTTGAGTGAACCATTTTCGAGATATTGCTTGTTATTCCTTTAAATTTTCCAATACTTATACTTTTTCTCAAATTCGTTATTCATGTTTTTTTTTGGTCCTGGTAATGCAAAGAGAATGGAATACTCCACATAGCAACCACCTGTTAAAATATTTGACTATCGCTTAAAGCCTACCAATGCCCCTTGCATATACAAGAAAATTAGCAATAAGATTAACATCTCGATATCTCGATTAACATGAAGCATATGGAGAATAAGCGTTTGTAAAAATATTTTGTACAAGAGTGGAGAAAGTCATGTGAGTGTAACATTAGATATTTTTTGTGATGGAGCTGCAGGTCACTTTAAACAGAAGTACACTTTAAGCAATGTAACACTCCTTTCTAGCATATTTGGAATCCGAACTGAGTAGAACTTCTTTTAATCTAATCACAGGAAAGGAACTGTGGATGCAGTTGGAGGGCAAGAAAAGGATGGCTGTTAAATCTGGAACTAGAGTGAAAAATGCAGAAGAGTTTATTCGTGCTGTATATAATAAAACCAAAGTATTAGTATTCAGGGGATATTCCGGAGTGACGATGAAGAGGTGAAAAAAGAGGTGAAAAAATTTCTTGAGAAAAGGGTTCAACGTCTTTCGCCTATTCCAGCCACTCATAGGGTTCACTGTGTGAAAGTGATAGATGAATATGGCATTGAGTGTGATCAACTTTCATGTGAATAGTCATCAAACTAATCCACAAGTCCCATGGTTCAGTGAAAAAGCAAAAGCAGAACTTTATATATAATGTCTGCAGCACTTTGTGATCCCGCAGTATATGCTAGATCTGTATCCTGTGACAAAATAAACCACGTGATTCAGGCTGAGCAATGTGTTTATCTGCAGTTACCTGAAACACTTGATTCGGGGAACCGTGCATGTGTATGATTCAAGACTTGTATTTAGTGTTAGTGGGAGATGAAATGAAGCTTTCTTTGATATTTGTTAAATGAATTTAATGGTATGTAATCAAAACATTGTACGTTCGTTAAAAGCAAAAACTAGCCTTTCACATACACCTTCTCTCTCTCTCTCTCTCTCTCTCTCTCTCTCTTCCCTCTCTGCTGTTGTCTTTGACGTGAAGGTTTTATGTAAAGAAGCGTTAATGAATACTGCTTAGTACAAATAAATCTTCACCGCAAGGTATTATTATTTGAAATCCTGAACTACTAACATTATTATTAATTGTAAACAGGCCTACAGAAACTTAAAATATTAGTGAATAAAATAAATATGTAATAATATACTTTATTTCTTTTAGCATCGTATAAGTTCGTTTAAACAATCGCACATTTTCTTTATTCTGATGCATAATTTCACGGATGTCAGCCTGTTACGAAGAGAGGTCAGCTTATTATGTAGCACATTTTGGATCCTAACTTCTTCAATATTGGAATATTTTTATTTTTAATACTCAATACCCTCCCCTACAAACTGTTTTTTTTTAAATCTATTTTGGGTTTAACTTTCACAAACATTCAGAATTGCCCTACTTGACGTGTAATTTAGAGTTGACAAAAATGTCAGTCTGTTACGAAATGTATATAAATAAATATTTCATATCAATTTTCGTCTTAAACCGTACGTTTTTGTACTTATTTCAATCCTCTGTGTTTTCTCTACCCAATGATGTGGTCAAAATTCATATTCAAATCCCCTTATCCGTGTGAGACTTTGGTTTATCCGGAAAAATGTATTGTGAATGCCAGTCTATTATGCATGGAATTGCTCTAAATATTTGTTAACAATGTACGGTCGCACCATGACCTCGGTGTTAAAGCGAGCATAAATAAATAAATAAATAAATTAAAAATATTGATTTCTCTTTACAAGGACTTAGTTTTTCATATAACATCATGCACACTGTTATAAAGTTTACATTTAATATATTTCACATTGTTAACTTATTTTATTGATTTAACATATTAATTTAATATATTGCAATAATACTTTCATTTAATTAAAACAATTCAATCCATAATTAAGTTTCCCGTTTAACACGTTCGTGTCTATAATTATAGAGCTCTCAAACGAACAAATTTTAAGCTCCACTGCACATCTTCTAAATTACTCCTGTGTATGGTTGATACCGTAATTGTTGACGGGAAGATATAAATAATTAAATAAATAAATGATAGTAAGATAAAGAAATGACTGCAATGAATAATGTCGGTATAATAAACCAATGTAAGTATAGTATAAAAAGCTTGAACTGAAAGATTTGTCCAAAGAAGAAGGTAATAATTATTAGCGAGTCATGTTAAGCAAAGTCATTAGCAACAGCGCAAGTATTAGCTTAAGGATTTTTGGAAGGCAGTTTAGAGTTAAGTTCAGTACGTTTGAACAGCCCGAAGGCAGACATTCTGAAAAAGAGAAACGTAAAAGAAATTATAAGAATCAGGAAGGTACTCCATAGCAACAAGGTAACCGACACACACGTAAAAATTGTAAGATTGGCTCCGCGCAAGAAAGGATGTTGGTAGGGGAGTAATATGTAGGCGGAGCTTGAGTTAATATAGGAGCGTGCGATCTAATCAGAGACATTCATGCACACATTCGTGCATACATTCGTGACAATTTTTCTTGAGAATTAGTCACTTAATCCTGTGATTACTCGTGTGTTATTTTAAGCGCTTAGTGACGCGTTTGCGTAAGTAAGATTTAGCGGCTATCGTGACAGGTTTTGCCGGTAAGCATTTTATCAACTCACGGCAATTACGCTTCTAATTTCTTTAATTGCGGAAACAGTTACTGCAGAAGTTAGCAGTATAATAATTCAATTGTTATAGTTTCGAGTGCTACGATTCATAATCAATTTCATTCTTTATGTTACGGTCGCAACTTGCTTCAATAGCTCAAGTATTACATCACATTAAATTTTTCATTCAATTTAACTGGTGTGATCATTCACATCACATTCACGCATACCCTGAGAAAGTACTCATAGCTGTACCATTGGAACAGCCGGCGCACGAGACAACAAAAACGAACTACGAGATAACGACTACATCAGAAGAAGGTAAAGTATACTGCTTCATAATTTTGGCACCATCCAGCGACTTTAAAAATTCAGATAACACGCTGCGTTATCATGGTTTACATAACTTCTTTCTCAACATATCTGCGGTATTTGAATAGAATTTCACTTATAGAAATAAATATCGCATACCTATCGTACAGATTGTCTTTCTCTTTCCTGATTTCTACTTTCTCAGTTGCTAAATCGTGACTATCTATGCATATTCATTGGAACGAAATATCCGCGGCTTTTGTCTTGTTTTGCATGTATTTCCTGTGGAGTGGCAACTATTTTCTACTTCATGGCATTCTTAATTAAAAGTCAAAGCCGTTCTTCCCAAGCATGTTCTTTTATAACATGTTCGCATTCTAACACCGCATCTTTTGAGGTAATGTATCCATGAAATTTGACCAGAAATTGCGAAAAACTAAAAAATGAAATATCTCGCGTACAGACTTCTGACACAAGTGAGACCCAATCACCTGACCACGTTCGAAGTCCGTGAGTTCCACGGAGCGTCCCATTCTTCTGTTTCACGATGTCTAATGACTACTGAGGTCGCGGATGAGTACCAGGCAGTAGGTGGTAGCACAATGCGCCTAAGATTAAAAACGTACATGGGCATGTCCGGATACTTTTGATCATATAGTGTATGTTAAGTTGTCATTGGTTCATCAACACAGGCGCAAATAGGTTCTGTTTGATATAGTGCCATTGTCTTCAGGCGTTTTCGAAACTTTCCATGTCCGTTACAACGTTCTTCTGAGTGAAAGCTTATTTATTTTATTATAATAAAAGAGTTACCTTCTTAATTTTTCACAAGGTGTATTAATTATTTTTCTAGAGAGTTTTTTGGATTTTTTCTTTTTCTAATTGAAATTGAGTTTTATTTATGGACGCTCTTTAACTGCGATGGTACTTAGCGTCCCATGCTATGTTGGGCGTGAAATACCGGTAATTTTGCTCAGAGGCCTCTTTATCAGGCTTGAGGTTCTTTTACGTGCCGTAAATCTACGACACGGGACCACCGGCTTTACTTCCCTTCCGAAGGAAGCCATGATAAGGATTTTTACGCACGAAAAAATCCATCGCCCTCCGCCGGGTTTGACCTCGGGAACTAGGGATTATCATGGTAATCACTACACCACGGAGCACGACATTTTCTTTCTCCACCACGTACATAACGGTAGAGAAGGTATTGCATCCTACCCAAAAATTCGATACCGAGATTTCACCGGAAACATATGTATTGAAGCCTCTGAAACCAAATAAAGCATTTTTGGAAAAATTTCCGCGCGCACGCTTTTGTGTCTGTGTGCCTGTGCACAACATAACTCAAAAACGAAAAGTCGGATACACACCAAACCTGGTATTTAGATTCAGTATCTTCCAAAGATGCGAGAAATTCATGAAAATTCCCCACCCCAAACTACTCTTTACATGGAACATTTAATTTTCTAAAAATGGCTCTAACGATTTAGATTAAAATACCAGATATGAAAGATATTTACATGACAAATAAAATGTATATCTTGAATTTTTGAGGAAAGCCTATGAAGTCCTCTTCATTCACATGAAATTTTGTATAAACATGTATAACCGGTAAATGTTAAGCAATAGACAGAAACGTACTAAACAAAAAAATGTAGATCTGTTTAAAACGCACAATTTATTTCAAATATTTTTTGTGGCATAAGCAATTATTAAAGGTTCGAGGTGTTCATTTCTTGATCAGTCTCTTAAAGTCCTGTCAATATTCAGTTGTTTCTCGCGATTGCAAGGAAACAGCATGGAATTTAGGCCTGCATATAGCAGCCAGTTCTTACACATTTGACTATAGCTATTCCTTTTGTATCTATGACGAAATGTGTAAGTACCTATTTCTGCAAGGTTTATTTGGGGTAAAATGTAGTAGATAGAATAATAAGCTATATAAGAATAGTTTGTACCCACTAATTAACGAATAGAGGGTAGAGAAGGTCATGTGAATCTATCAAATTAGCATTTTTTGTTCTATTTATAATGCCGTATTTAACATCTTAGGTCATATCGGCGGCTTTTCCTTTGGAACAATTGCTCATCGGCAATGGAGTTCATTAGCTTTTTTACTTTCTCTACTACGTACAATAAGTAGGGGAAGTATTGCATTCCACCCAAAAATTCGATACCGAGATTTCACCGGAAATACAAGTTTTGAGACACCCTGAATCCAAAAAAAGCATTTTTGGAAACATGTCTCCGTGTGTGTGTCTGTGTATCTGTCTGTCTGTTCGTCTGTGTGTCTGTCTGTGTGTGTGTCTGTGAACAGCATAACTCAGAAACGACAGTCGGATAAACACCAAACTTGGTATTTAGGTTTAGTATCTTCCAGAGATGCGACACGAAGGTTTTCAAAAAATCCCCCCCACCCCAGATTACCCTTTACATGGAAGATTGTTCGAAAATTTTAATTTTCTCAAAAATGGCTCTAACTATTTTGATTAAAATATCATATGTTTAAGATATTTTCATGACAAATAAAATGTATATCTTGAATTTTCTGGGAATGTCTCCAAAAGTATTCTCCACTGTGAACGACATTTGCATAACTGGTAAACCATAAGAGATAGACAATATTTTACTACACAAAAAATGTAGATCGCGTTAAAATACACAATTTATGTTATATACATTTTTTTTTGTTGAGTGAACCATTTTCGAGATATTGCTTGTTACTCCCTTAAATTTTTCAATACTTATTTTCTAAAATGGAAATTCGTTATTCATTTTTTGTCTTGGATATGCAAAGAGTATTAATCTGTGGCAAAGGGAATGGTGCTGCACCTAGCAACCAGCTATTAAGAGATATGTGCTTAAAGGCTACTGTTTTTCTATATTGCCCTTGTAAATATGTTTTCCCCTTACATATACCTACAAGAAAATTAGCAATAAGATAGAGTCTGCAAATGTCTATCTCGATTAACATGAAGTAGATGGAGAATAAGCGTTTGTAAAAATAGTTTGTACAAGAGTAGAGAAAGTCATGTGAGTGTAACATAATCAGATTTTTTTTTGTTGTGGTGCATCGGCTCTTACTTTGGGTCGTCTTTTTTAATTTACACACACATTCATACTCCCTTTCATACTTCCAGACTCTAGGAAGGATGGAGAATATTACTGGTTAAGAAACATTCCCACCTTCCAGCCGGGATACGAAGCAGAGATCTCTGGATTTGGAGGCTAGCATGTTAACCGACCGACCACAGAGAAAGTTATTTTGTGGAAATTATTTTCCATCATGTTTGACTTTATTTTCGAACCCAACTGTGTTTTTATATGTTTTTGCTTACAAAGACAGGCTCTGGTCCTATAAAGGAGAGAGACGCTCTTTTCTTTGTTAGGGCATCAGCTATTTCATTTCTCGGGATACCTATGTGTTCAGGTACCCACCGCAATTATACGGTATTACGGGAGGAGATATTTAATAAGTTTTTGGGATACTCCATAGTAGTTGGGATTTGAAATGATGGAAACTGATACTTCTATGTGCAGCCTGGCTGTCAGAGTTTATAAGGATTATTGGTAATTAAGACTATGTTTTTTTCGTATAGAAAAAAACATAGTCATAATGAGTGTGAGTAAGATTATGCATGGATCCAGGAATGCAGTACAAGCTTTACTTGTGGTAGGCTTACAACACATGTGCGACAATGTTTACTGGAAGTTTAAACGGCGACCTTCCATAATCTTTACGATAAAATAAAATTACACACCATGTTTGACTCTTAGCTAGTGGGAAAGTCTGTAAGCGCCTTATTGGATTACAAAACCACCGAAAGTTCTTTGTACACATGTACGTACACAAAGCTGAAATCCTATGCAGTAACCCCTTCTCCGTAGCTTCTAGCTTTAGTCTAAATTAAACAATAGGTTTTAAAAATCGGAGGCGATACATTCACCGACCTTCCCCACCAATGGCAAAGATGTTTCCTCTATACATACGAGGGCTGTCCCAGAAGTGCCCGACCAAACAAGAAAACACAAAAAGTTTGGGAAAAAACATCTTTATTTCTCTACATAGTTCCCTTTCAGCTCGATACACTTTTGCCAGCGATGTTCAATAGCTTCGATACCCTGTTTATACTGAGAACCATGGAGTTCTGCAAAATAGCCTTCAACTGCAAACTCCACCTCTTCATTGCTGGCAAATCTTTTACCACAAAGCCATTTCTTCAACTTTGGAAACAGAAAATAATCAGAGGGGGCTAAGGGTGCATGAGGAAGCGATTCGAACTTTAACTCATTGATTTTGGCCATGGTGATAATGGAAGTGTGAACTGGTGCATTCTCTTGATAAAACAGAACTTTCTTTTTCGCTAAATGCGGCAGTTTTAGCTTGATTTCATCACTCAAACGCTGCAGTAAGTTTGCATAATACTCGCCATTGATTGCTTTTCGTTTTTTAAGATAATCATGAAAATTATCCCACACATATCCCAAAAAGACTAACGCTATCACCTTTCCTGCAGATGGAGCTGTCTTCGCCTTCTTTGGAGCCAATTCTCTTCTTTCAGTCCACAGTTTTAACTGTTCCTTCGTCTCAGGTGTGAAGTGATGGACCCATGTTTTATCCATGGTTATGAATTGACGCATAAACTCTGCTTTATTGCAGCGAAACATAGCCAAACACTTGACTGAAACATCCTCACGGCGCTGCTTTTGTTCCATTGTGAGATACCGCGGCACCCATCTTGCGCACAGCTTTCTCATGTCTAAATGTTCAATCAGTATGCGATGTACAGCACTTTTTGAAATGCCTACGATGTCTGCTAGCTCGCGCACTCAGTCGACGGTCATCCAATACCATTTTATGGATCTTCTTCACAATTTCTGGCGTGGTCACCTCATTTGGCCGACCACCGCGATGTTTGTCTTGGCAGCTTGTACGGCCTCGCTTAACTCTGCCACCCAATATTTTACTGTTGTAAACTAAGGAGCAGACTCTCCCAGAGTAGAATCTAGCTCAGCTTTAGTATTAGTTGGACTAAGACCTTTCAAATGAAAGTATTGTATCACATAATGATGGCCAGTTTTATACTAGTTTACAAATTCGCTGAGGGAGTTCACTATTAATGGCTGCCAAACAATTACTAAACAATGTAAACTTCAAACTTAAGGTTTATAAGGGTGGTACTTTCTACCATAGTCATTTGTTTGAAACAACAACCGCTGTATATACGTCAGGTCGGGACTGCCCTCGTATATAGGAATTGTTCAAATTAAGCAGGAAGGTTTCAACTTACGGAAACCGCATTAAAATGCTTATTCGTGGTTACAAGCTCTTCAGATGGAAAGAAAGGAAAAGGATTGCAAATTTTCAAGCACGTCCATTAAATGCCGCTCTCACATGTAGGAAAACTCATACATATCAATGTGTATGATACATTGAATATATCGAAAACGTCTAAAACTAATAAACACTTTATTCTACACAATTTATGTATTTCAGTGATTTCTACAGATTTGCTGTGGTAAGTTAGGTCTGTTTTTTATTGTTTACTAGGTATACAAAATTCGATTAAACAAAGGGGAAGTTCCAGGTTACTCAGAGATAATTCAACAATAGGTATATTTTACTTCTTACGTCAACAGATCAAAGGTATGACATATGACATCAACATCTTTACAGTCTTTTTGAGAAAATGAAAAATAACGTAGAACGTTCCATTTAGTAATGTTTAACACTCGTTCATACTACATACGGCATCACGGGTAGTCGTCCTCTGTGGTTTGGAGTGCATGCTAGCCGCTGGTTCCTGAGCTCGCGGGTTCAAATCCGGCGGAGGACGATGGATATTTTTCGGGCGTAAAAATCCTTAACATGGCTTCCTTTGCAAAGGAAGTAAAGCTGGTGGTCCTGTCTCATAGATTTATGGCACGTAAAAGAAATTCAAGCCTGATAAAGAGGCCTCTGAGCAAACTTTCTGGTCTTTCCAGTCTATTATAAAATGTGACGCTAAGAATCATAGCAGTTAAAGAGCGTCCATAAATAAAACTGAATTTAATTTTCATCACAGCGGTGGACAGTGATGATACGATAATTGAAGTGATAACTGAGAAAGGAAATTTGAGAATGAAACATTACGGACCTAAGTTTAGGGTACCTCCCCGGCATTTGCCAGTTATGAGGACTGAGAAAAACCTAGAAGAAGCCTCAGTCAAGAGAATGATCCTGGCGGGATTTGAATAGCCTTCCTCCCCTTCATGAATTCATGCTTTAAAAGCTTCATGCCTTAAACACTTCGGCTACACGTGTCGGTAAATGTTCTATGTAAAGGTGGTTAGGTGGGATGTGAATAATTTATTGAAAGTCTTCGTGCCATATCCCTGAAGAAACTGAAATTAAATACCAAAGTGTACCCGATATTTCCCTCTTAGGTTATGTTGCTCTCTCTCTCTCTCTCTCTCTCTCTCTCTCTCACACACACACACACACACATACAATAATTTTACATATTGCAGATTACATCGCTGGCCAACTAATAAAATACATTCTAGGATGTGCAGTTGTTCTTTTCTTTCCACATGAGCTCATTAGTAGCATAAACTGACTTCTGATATAAACAGAAGAGTTTTGTTTTCGTATCGGGCTTGTAACCAAATCCCCATTCCATTGAAAATAGTTTGTTTCTAAACAAAAGTATTTATAATTAACAAAAGGTAGGATACTGTGATCGAATTTTGCTTTCTCCACTATTTACCTCTTGTAAAGTAAATAGGGGCAAGTATTGCGTTCCACTAAAACAGTTCAATATCGAGATTTCACCAGATATATTCATATTTTGAGACTCCCTGAATTCCACAAAGAGCATTTTTAGAAAAAAGTTCTTTGTGTGTGTGTGTGTGTGTTTGTGTGTGTGTGTGTCCGTGAGTACATATATCTGCGAACAACATAACTGAAAAACTCAAAGTCGAGTGAATACTAAACTTGGTGTATAAGTTCAGTATTTCCAAGGATACGACACGAGGATTTCCAAGAAAATTTCCCACCCCAAACTACCCTTTACATAAAAACTGTTATATTTTTATTTTCTCAAAAGTGACTCTAATAATTTTGATTAAGTTATCTGCATAACAAATTAAATGGATAGCTGAATTTTCTGGAAACAGCCATTAAAGTCCTCTTCATTCTGAATGAAATTTGTATAATTGGTAAACCGTAAGCGATAGTTAAAATCTTACTATGCAAAAAATATAGATCTTGTAAAAGCACACAATTTATGTCAAGTTAAATTTTTTGATATTCCTTGTTAATGGTTTGAATTTTAAAACAGTTATGCTTTCCTCAACTAATAAGTTGCAGGGGAAGTATTGTATTCCACCCAAAATTTCGAAATCGAGATTCCACCGGAAATATATGTTTTGAGACCCCTGAATACAAAGAAAGCAGTTTTGGAAACAGTCCGTGTATGTGTGTCTGTGAACAACATAACTCAAAAACGAACAGTTGGATAAACACCAAACTTGGTATTTAGGTTCAGTATCTTCCAGAGATGCAACACGAAGGTTTTCAAGAAAATCCCCCACCCCAGATTAATTTTTACAGGGAACCTTTATCGAATATTTTAATTTTCTCAAAAATGGCTCTAACGATTTTTATTAAAATATCATATGTTTAAGATATTTTCATGACAAATGAAATGTATAACTTGAATTTTCTGGGAATGTCTCCAAAAGTATTCTTCATTGTGAACGACTTTTGCATAACTGGTAAACCATAAGAGATAGACAAAATTTTACTACACACAAAATGTAGATCGCGTTAAAATACACACTTTATGTCATATACATTTTTCTCTACTACGTATAGTAAGTAGGGGAAGTATTGCATTCCACCCAAAAATTCGATACCGAAATTTCACCGGAAATACATGTTTTGAGACCTCCTTAATCCTAAAAAAGCATTTTTGGAAACATGTCCGTGTGTGTCTGTGTGTGTGTGTATGTGTGTGTGTGTGTCTGTGTCTGTGTGTGTGTGTGTGTGTGTGTGTGTGTCTGTGTGTCTGTGAACAGCATAACTCAAAAACGAACAGTCGGATAAACACCAAACTTGATATTTAGGTTCAGTATGTTCCAGAGATGCGACACGAAGGTTTTCAAGAAAATCCCCCCACCCCAGACTACCCTTTACATGGAAAATTTTTCGAAAATTTTAATTTCCTCAAAAATGGCTCTAACGATTTTGATTAAAATATCATATGTTTAAGATAATGTAATGAGAAATGAAATGTATATCTCGAATTTTCTGGGAATGTCTCCAAAAGTATTCTTCATTGTGAACGACTTTTGCATAACTGGTAAACCATAAGAGATAGACAAAATTTTACTACACAAAAAATGTAGATAGCGTTAAAATACACAACTTATGTCATATACATTTCTTTTGTTGAGTGAACCGTTTTCGAGATATTGCTTGTTATTTCCTTAAATTTTCCAATACTTATATTTTTTCTCAAATTCGTTATTCATTTTTTTTTGTCCTGGACATGCAAAGAGAATGGAATGCGCCACATAGCAACCAGCGTTAAAACATTTGATTTTCGCTTAAAAGCTACCATATTCCCCTTGCATCTACTAGAAAATTACCAATAAGATTGACATCTCGATATCTCGATTAACATGAAGCATATGGAGAATAGGCGTTTGTAAAAATAGATTGTACAAGAGTAGAGAAAGTCATGTGAGTGTAACACATCAGATTTTTTTTATGTCCTGGACATGCAAAGAGAATGGAATGCGCCACATAGCAACCAGCGTTAAAATATTTGACTATCGCTTAAAACCTACCATATTCCCCTTGCACCTACAAGAAAATTAACAATACGATTATCATCTCGATATCTCGATTAACATGAAGCATATGGAGAATAAGCGTTTGTAAAAATAGTTTGTACAAGAGTAGAGAAAGTCATGTGAGTGTAACACATCAGATTTTTTTTTATTTTCTCAAAAGTGACTAATAATTTTGATTAAGTTATTTGCATAACAAATTAAATGGATAGCTGAATGTTTTGGAAACAGCCATTAAAGTCCTCTTCATTCTGAATGAAATTTTTATAATTGGTAAACCGTAAGTGATAGATAAAATCTTACTATGCAAAAAATATAGATCTTGTAAAAGCACAAAATTTATGTCAAGTTAAATTTTTTGATATTCCTTGTTAATGGTTTGAATTTTAAAATAGTTATGCTTTCCTCAACTAATAAGTTGCTATTCTTTTTTTCTTCTTTCTTTCTTTCTTTCTTTCTTTCTTTTTCTCTCGTGGATATGCAAAAGATGTGGGATTTCAAAGCGATCAGTTAGCGACATGTTCTTTAAAAATCTGACTATCGCTTTACCTACTGTGCACCGAGAGGGGCTCAGGCGGCAACGTCTGTGGTCCGCATTCGGGCAGTCCCGGGTTCGATTCCTGGTGCCCGCTCACTCTGACCAGGGGGATTTTTCGTGGTTTCTGTGGTCACCTAGGCGAATGCTGGGGTGGTGTATTCTATCACGATTTCTCATTTCCTTTCATTTCATCTCTCCCTTTCAAGTTTCACGAGTGTTTTCGGGTCTTGCAGTGCTGGCGATGTCGGACAAATGCGTAGTTGCCTGCGCATTATAAAGATTTCTCCCCGTGAACGCCAGGATGCGTTGTCCCGCCCGTTAGTCTCCCTCGACGCCCTCTCTCGTGATTCTTCGCCTCTACTGGTGAGCGGGTGTTTCAACCTGAAATATTACGGGTTTCTACGCGTATCTGTGGGCCTGTCTGCCTGCGACCTCCTGCGGCTCCTTCACGTCATACCTGCCTGGGGACTATAGTCGCAGTGGCGAGGCGTCCCCCTCCGATACATACACCTTACATCCTACCTACTGTGCATTTGCATGACAAATGAAATATACATCTTGAATTTTCTGGGAACAACCTTTAAAATTGTCTTCAGTATGAATGAGATTTATCTAACTGGTAAACGGTAAGCGATAGACGAAATCTTACCACACAAAAAAGTAGATCTCGTTAAAGCACACAGTTTATGTCAAATAACGTTTTTTGGAGTTGTAGCGGGAAAGCGTTGTTCCTCTGGTTGATGCCCTTTGCTGTAGAGTTCTTGTCTCCGGCTATTGCTGCTTGTCGGCTGCTGTTTTCTCCATTCCTAATCAATTACCTATCTAGCTAATTTCACGGGTCTCAGGGTTTTCGTAGATTAGGCAAATTAAAATACACTGCATTTCCCTTAAGAATGTGGTTTATTATCCAATAAATATTTATGGGCGGCTAGCTTTTCTCATTGTAACAATTCCCACCATTATAATAAATTAGGAGCCTAATCTAACCGCACACGCTGCCCACCCCAATGCACACACGTGCATCTGTCGCCCAGAGAGTAGCACTGTGTGTCGATGAGATTCTATAAGAGAGTGAAAATCTGGGGTTTTATTCCCCGTTTTATACCTAAGCCTAGTGACGCTTACCTCCGTGCCTCAAAATGTAACGACGTTTCTAATTGATCCTCAGACCGCGTTACCTTATTATGCATGATAATATTCTGCTCCAAAAGATTCCGCATACGCGTTCTAGTGACGCGTCCAGCAGCAGATTCAATATCTCTGTCTCTTTCCTTTCTCTATCTATCTCTTTCTTCTTATTGCTCATTAGCTTGGTGAAAGGTGGGCTCTACCTAGAATTATATTTTACTTGGAATTAGCTAGCTCGCCCATCCCTTACTTATCTAAGTTACAAATCTACTTCTCTACAATTCTTGATTGTTAAATATTCTAACATATTTCTTGGTGAAGTAGATTATTATGTACAATTCTTGTTTAATATTGATTTATATGTTTACGTGTGTGTGTGTGTGTGGTATATCCCCTTTCAGAGTTAACCATTTCTGAGATACTCCTGTTATTGGTGTGAATGTTTAAGTAGTTATGCCTTTCTTAACTACTCTTTTATTTTATTTCTTTTTTTTTTCTCGTGGTCTTGCAAAGACCATTTCAAAGCCATCACATAGCGATACACTCTTTAAAATCTCATCTATCGATTTACCTGCTGTGCCTTACAAAAAATGCGTTATGAAAATTGTTCTGTGTTAACAAGAAGTAGACAGAAAAATAAGCATTTGTAACAATAGTTTGTTGAAAACGAATAGAGAAAGTCATGTGAATGGAAACATCAGATGTTTTGTTTAGAAACGAATTTATTTCATATTTGCTTTCTTTGTAGCTAAAGTAAACATTCCTTTACTCCCAAGTGTGTTGCGCCTCACCAGCTGAAAACCATTTACATAGACAACCTTGTTTCAATAAGATAATAACATATACGGATACTACAAACTGCCGCACAGAATATACGACTATTGCGTTCCCAAATGACATTCCTATTTTGTGTATAACTTTTCAAGCAAGCGACGGTAAATCCGTTACACATTTTACTGTTCGAACAAACCAATAAACATAACGTATAGAGTACAACCATGGATTGCAGCCAGGTTGTCAGCTAGGTTGAAAAATTTGAATAGCTTTTGGAGGCTTACCATTTGTCATATTTTCTCTCCCTCTTTTTTCTGCCGCTTCTTTTTACTGTTTTTATGCTCCTATTCTCGTTCGCTTGGAGTTGTTTGCATCCTTGTTGCCAGACACGTGTCCATTCATCTTATTTTCGCGGAAAATAAATCCCCAGATAATTAGATGTCAAACACATTCCTATTTTCATCGACGTAGTTCCATGTTTGCTCTGTAATACACAGGAGGAGCGTATCATTTGTCTTTATTCTAAAAAGAACGCTTTATGCGATAAACTCACAAGGACGTCATCATGAATGACAGATTCACATGTATTTGTTAGTCATAACCACAGAAAAAACGCAGCATAACTATACATTTTCATGTGGGAAGAGCATATTTTTTAGAAACTTCCAGTATAAGGGAAGATAAAATGTTGAAGATTGCCAAAAATTTATACTTTAGTTTTTTGTGCGTCTTAGTAATTGAAGTTTCCTCTTTAATTTTATATATGTTTTATCATTGGGGATACTTTTATTTATAATATTTTGCCTTTCTAATTTTCACTCACTTCACTGAGTTCTTACTGTCACTCCATTAATGTGATCTAGTTCTACTTTTACTGTGACTTCACTTAGCTTACACTGTCACTTCACTAAAGTGATCTGGCTCAATTTTCTCGCTCGTTTCACTTTTCATTGCGACAAGCCGGGTGATGAAATACGCGCGAAACAGCCTCTTCTCCAGATGATTTACTTACTGGGGAATCGAACACAAGACGTCTCTAATCTCTCACGAAAGCAAACTCACTGTACGTCACAACTGCTGTCATAAATTCACTTGTAGAACCCCACTTGATGTCGCATCAGAAACGCACTCAGCAACTATTTCGCGAGCCCACTAGCCCATATAGCTCTCGGAATTTTCAAGAGAACATTCTAGAATGTTCTGGAGGAGGGGACAAGGGAAGCCTCCAGAATGCTCTGGTTATCTGTCAATAGCCTTCTGGTGGTTACGCTGGGCGAGCGCTACCGCGTCTACTTATCTCTATTTATCCTTCCAACTCTCCGGCGCCAACCTTCCGATAAGCTTTGACTATAGCCGCTGCTTCACAATATATTTTTAAAACACGGTACTGCAACTGGCTGAATTTTGTGCCACTTCAAAGAAAAAATCAAACTCTTTGGAGTAAAGCGGTAAACTTTAGTCTATTTTAGAGGAAGTTTTATTCTACAAATTGGTATTACTGATAAGTATGACAACTTCTGTGAGCTGAAGCCATGTGGTTTCTTGTTTTGCAAATATATGTAAGTTTGTTTTCTTCATTTTTGCTTTGATCAGCTTTTCCTGTGAACGATATTTGCACATATAGATGATCCGTTTTCTCAGAAACTATTGAAGATAGCAAGGATGATAATGTGAATCTGCTGTGGAGTCAATAACATGGTTGGTTATTTAAAAAAAATAGTGATGATTTTAATCAAAATATGGCATAAAAAGAAAATAATCCAGCTTCCTTAATAACCAAACTTGTCGGATAAAGCTAGATCAGTGAACTTAGAAGGCATTCATCGTAATCCTGTACAAATTTCAATCTGATATCTTAAATGGTTTCTGAGATAATGGGTCATGAATTTGGTAGAATTAACACTGCAGGGAAACAGCTTTTAGTTTCCCCTTAAGCAATACTATATATTAGTCGGCCACGATATGAGTGCGCTTGGAGAAGATCACCGCTGTTTTTGTTGACAACGCGTAACGTCATCAAGACTAGGGATCAGACAGCAGTGAGAGGCAAAGCGATAGGGGAATATACAGTTGCATAATGAAAACAGTACTATATTTGAAGGTCTTAGACTCGCTAGTAAGTGCAGTTCAAACATGCCGATGTTGCTTTTACCTGACCTTCCTCTCGATATTCCGCCCACTTGTTCCGTAACTGTTTAGTTCCTCTTCACACCGAAAGCACCCATATCGTGGCCGACTAGTATGATATTCAATTGTTTACGCTCAATACGGGCCCTAAACGTAAATGTCATAATATACTTCTATTTTGATTTCCAAAAATTGTTTATTGTGAATTTTTATTGTGGTTTGTAAATAAAATCATGTGCGCAATTGCGTAACGTGGGAGCTTGTTAATACTAGTGAATGCTCGCGATGAAATCTTTCCACTCGTAAAACAATCCCACTTCAGCCACAGGTTGGTAAATAACTATGAAAAGTGTTACATTACTCACGATATATTACTTTCTCTGTCACCTACTTACATAGGTAGGAAGCATTGTATTTCACCCAAAAAATTCGATCTCGAGATGTTACCGGAAATACATGTGAGGTTCCCTAAAAAAGTAATTATTTTTAGAAAACCGTTCGTATATGTGCGCGCGCATGGTGTGTGCGTGAACAGCATAACTCAAAAAAGAAATATTGGATAAATATATAACTTCCTATCAAATTCAATATCTTAAAAGGATGTCTCACGAATATTTTCAAGAAAATCCTTTCACACCAAACTACCCTTTACATGGAAATTTTTTCCTTAATTTTTTTTTTATTTTCATAACAATGGCTATACCGATTTTGATTAAAATATTACACATATAAAATACACGCATGCAAATATATGTATCTTGAATTTTAGGCGAATAGCCTGTGAAGTCCTTGTCATTCAGAATGCATTTTATATGATTTAATATACCTATCAGTTAAATTATAAGAGATAGAAAAAAACTTATCACAAACATATTTAAAATACACGCTTTGTTTCAGACACATCTCTTTTTTGTGCCATCAGCCATTTCCGAAATATCTATTGTTGCTGGTTTATATTTTTCAATAATTTGTCATTTTTACTTCCTCTACTACGTATAGTAAGTAGGGGAAGTATTGCATTCCACCCAAAAATTCGATACCGAGATTTCACCGGAAATACATGTTTTGAGACCTCGTGAATCCAAAAAAAGCATTTTTGGAAACATGTCCGTGTGTGTGTCTGTGTGTGTGTGTATGTGTCTGTGTCTGTGTGTCTGTGAACAGCATAACTCAAAAACGAACAATCGGATAAACACCAAACTTGGTATTTAGATTCAGTATCTTCCAGAGATGCGACACGAAGGTTTTCAAGAAAATCCCCCCACCCCAGACTACCCTTTACATGGAACATTTTTCGAAAATTTTAATTTTCTCAAAAATGGCTCCAACGATTTTGATGAAAATATCATATGTTTAAGATAATGCAATGAGAAATGAAATGTATATCTCGAATTTTATGGGAATGTCTCCAAAAGTATTCTTCATTGTGAACGACTTTTGTATAACTGGTAAACCGTAAGAGATAGACAGAATTTTACTACACAAAAAATGTAGATCGCGTTAAAATACACAACTTATGTCATATACATTTCTTTTGTTGAGTGAACCGTTTTCGAGATATTGCTTGTTATTTCCTTAAATTTTCCAATACTTATACTTTTTCTCAAATTCGATATTCATTTTTTTTATGTCCTGGACATGCAAAGAGAATGAAATGCGCCACATAGCAACCAGCGTTAAAATATTTGACTATCGCTTAAAAGCTACCATATTCCCCTTGTATCTTCAAGATACCAATAAGATTGCCATCTCGATATCTCGATTAACATGAAGCATATGGAGAATAGGCGTTTGTAAAAATAGATTGTACAAGAGTAGAGAAAGTCATGTGAGTGTAACACATCAGATTTTTTAAAGTGCTATCGCCATTATTTGTTTTTCGCGTATCATGGAAAGTGTGTGCAATTTCAAAGCCAGGATATAAAGGACGCTTTTTGAATATTTGACTATCGTTTCAGCCTTCTGTATCCCTCTTATAGTACAACGAAATGTGTAATGAAACCATCTCTGCAAAGGTCTATCTCGAATGAGTTGTAGTAGGTACAAAAACAAGTTTTTGCAAGATTAGTTTGTAGAAGCTATATAAAAAATCTGACGTGATACATTCACATGACTTTCTCTACCCTCCATCTTTATTATTGAATAATCAAACTATTCTTCTAAGGCTTATATTTATATCTAGTATATTTTAATTCAAATAAACCTTTGCAGATATAGCTACATTACACTTTCGTTATAGATACAAAGCGACAGTCAAATGTTTTAGAACTGGACGTTATATACTGGCCTTAAAATTCCATAGTCTTTCCATGAAATCGTGAAAAACAGCTGAATGATGAAAGGACTTTAAGAGAATGTCCATGAAATGAACAATTCGAACCTTCAATAACGGACAATTCAGTAATGGCTTATGCCATAAAAACTTATTTTACATAAATTGTGTGTTATAAAGAGTTGTACATATTTTGTGCAGTACGTTTTAATCTATCGCTTAACGGTTACCATTTATACAAGATTATACAAAATTCCTTCCGAATGAAGAGGACTTCACAAGCTATCTCCAGGAAATTTAAGATATACATTTTATTTGTCATGTAAATATCTTTAATATGGGGTATTTTAATCAGAATTGTTAAAGGCATCTTTTAGAAAATCAAAATTTTCGAAAAATGTTTTATATAAAGGCTAGTTGGGATGGGGAGATTTTCTTGAAAAGCTTCGTGTTGCATCCATGGAGGATATTGAACTTCAATACCAGATTTTGTTACTTATCTGACTTTTCGTTTGTGTTATGCTGTTCACAAACACAAACATACACAAACATGGACCTTTTTCTAAATTTCCTTTTATTCGGTGACTTCAAAACATGTATTTCCGGTGAAATCTCGGTATGGAATTTTTTGGTGGAATGCAACATTTACATTCTCTACCTATTATGCACGTGGTAGAGAAAGTAGTAAACGATAGTAGCTAGAAAAAGTCACCTGAATGTAACACGTCAGATTTTTATACCGACACGGGTAGCCGAGGTCATTAACACAGGGAATGGTGAACGGGAGGTCTGTGGTTCAAATCCCTCAGGACCGTCCTCCATGACAGGTTTTCCTCAGTCTTCATAACTGGTAGGAAGGTTTAAGACCCACTCTTACTGCACAGGCGGTGCACACTGTGATACATGCAATTAAATGATACATAGGAAAGGAAATTTGGGAAGTAAACGTTTCAGGCCTAGGCGTAGTGTACGTCATCGACATTTGCCAGTTATGAGGCCTCGTTTTGTGAGCGAAGGTCCACCGGGGCTAGAGCCGAAACCCAAGCCCCATCCTAAGCCCAGGACTGGCTCCCAACCGTGGGTGTTTCCCATGAGGCCAATACCTAATTTCTAAAAAAGGTTGGAGGAATGGAAGTGGATACGCCACTTACGCGCGTCATCCCGAAAAGGGTGACTACCGATAACCTCGGTAGGACCGACAGCAATCTAGCATGCCGTCAACCAACTCTCATTCATTGTTGTTGCCGGAGAACATCGGAACGTCTCACAACCCCGCCTGGGCGGAAAACCATTCAAACGTACCCAATCTCCCATGGGTATCGGGAACCACTCCGCCGAGTCCAACCCAATTCGAACAACTCCCTATCGGGAGGGGCTCGAAAGTTCGGTTCGGCGTACTTCTAGTAACATCAGAAGTACCACGAGCGCTCAGGGTCCGCAGCGCCCGCACCACGGAAGCTGAAGGGGTTGGAACCCCCCCCCCTTACGAGAAGAAAACCTGCAAAAAAAGGCTACAGTACAGGCGAGATTTGAGCCGCGGGCCTGCCGCTCAAGAGTCCGTGCTTTGAGCTCGGCCACCCGTATCGGTAGTCTTTGTAATAGCCAAATGCCGCAGAAGTTTGTTACACGTAGTCCTGAAACGTTTCCTTCCCTAATTATAATTTTTTGTATCACCAGTGTTACCACCTGTGAGTCGCATGAAATTAGAATGGCCTTTAAACACTACTGCTCAAAGTTTTATGAAAAAAAGAAAACACGTGCGTGTTTGTGAACAGAATATCTCAAAAAACGAGCATTCGGGTATCTGGAAAGCCAAATCAGACGTGAAAATTTCATTTTCCTGGTGGTACCCTCAAATAAAAATGCTTTATAATATAAAGAACATAACGCTCACTCTTCAAAACGTCAAATCATATAATAAATTATTTATGTTTACTCCTTCAAAACACATAAATAATTTTTTACAGAACTTAAAATGATTACTTATGTTCCTTTAGTCTAAAACTTTAGAATTATCTTTAGGAATATGGAAAACAACAAAAACGGTAAGTGTTATTTGGAATGGGAAAAGTTTCTTTTAAAAATCTTATTCTTACATTACTGGAAGATGGCTTAGATGAATATAGAATGCACCACTTTGTGAGTTTGAGTTATATATTTCCCACACGCGCGCACACAAGATAAAGTTAAAAGAAAAAGGAAAAGAAGAACCGGAGCAAATAAAGTAAAGTTAAAAGAAATATCGGTCGAGTTCTTTGAAATCAGTAAGTCACCAAACCACTATAAGCAAACGAGAAAACAAAATTCAGACGATAAAAATAAAAGTAAAAGAACTGGGGTAAATAAGATGTTGGCATAAAGACAAGAAATACAAAGAAAGCAATTTACGTTCTCTTTTAGATGACTGTTCCCAGTAAATATTTCACCGATCACATAGAGCGTTCAGAAGATGGGTTCTTGTGAACTCGAAGAGCGTTTGCTTGCATTGCTATATTTACTCCATCTCAAACAGATATAATCAGAATCAGGACACGACCTTGGCCACACCGAGCTTAATCGAAGTACCTTCCTCCGGGGTATGAACAAATAAAGGTTTACGTGCATGGTGAACGGTTGTTGTACACTCGGCTTAATAGAAATTCATTGCATGACAGGTTAGACGAAGCAAGGTATTCCACCCAAAAATTCTATATCGAGATTTCACTCGAAATAAACCTCTCCTGAAGTAAAAAAGTTAAAAAAAAAAGAAGGTCAGTGTGTGTGTGAACAACATCTCAAAAACGAAATGCCGGATAAATACTATTCTTTCAAGGGTAGAACGAAAATAATTTCTCGAAATTCCGACACTTAAATCCACCTTTGCTTGAAAAATTGTTCATTATTTCTTATTTTCTATAAGTCGACTGAAACACTTGGAATTAAGATATCATATGTTTAAGATATTTGCGTGAAAAATAAAATCTATGCCTTCTTAAATTTTGTGTGAATAGCCTGAGAAGCACCTCATTCGTAATGCATTTTGTGTACCATTATATAACTCGTAAACCGCAAGAGATAGACAAAAATACTGCACAGAAACTAGACCCTGTTAGAAAACACAATTTAGGTTAAATATTTTTTTGTGTCATTAACCATTCCTGAGATGCTTTTTTTGTTTGAATTTTGAAACACTTTATACTTTTTAAATGTGTAAGAAACCATTTCTGAAAGGTTTATCCGAATTATGTGTAGTAGATGAAAGAGTACCTAAACTTTTGTAGAAATAGTTTGTATAAGAGTGGGTAGAGAAAGTCATGTGAATATAACACATAAGATTCTTAATATACACAGTTAAAACTATATCTTGAATTTTCTGCAAACATCTGCGAAGTCCTGTTCATTTTGACTGCATTTTACACCGGGAGAGCCAATGAACTAAGAACCGGCTGCGCGGTGTTTTTCCTGTTCGGGTTATCGGCGCTCGTTGCCGTCTACGGCTATCATAGAATGGTGCGGATGCAACCATACGTCATTTTTTAAAACTACTTTTAAAGGCTTTACTTATCAACCTTATGAAAGAAAATGCTGAAATGGTCACCGCCGTTGTCCATATATTTTTGCCACCTCTTTAGGAAGCTATCCATCACTCGCCATAGGTCACATTAAGAAATGCTAGACATTTCCTGGTGATATTTTGTTTTAATTCTTCTAAGGTGTATGGGTTTGTCTTATACACTTTACGTTTTAATTTTTTCTAGAGCTAGAAATCACAGGGGGTTAGGTCGAGGGAGCGAGTAGGCCAAAAATTTCTACTAATAATTCTGTCCTTAAGCACATTTTCAATTGTTCTCATCGAAATATTGACAGAATCTTGTTGAAAAAAAGGGGAAAATCACGCTCTCTGTCTGCTAATTTTCTGGAAAAGGGGGCAAAATTGTATTCTCGTATGTAGGGGCGTCGACTGTTGATTCGATTTTGGGGGGGAAATCTCGAAAGAATGACCGATGTCGTCTAATGTTTCTTCGGTAAGAACCCTACACTGTCTTTTAGATTGCTTAGACCGAACATTTCCTGTGGCCTGAAATTTATTATAAAGTATATGGATGGTTGTACGGCTTGGAACTTTTACACCCGGAAATCTTTTTGCAAATCGTATTTTCACTTGACGAGATATAAATGACTCGTAAGAGCTTAACTACACCATATCACTGTCTACTCAACACTGCAGAACCAGAGCAGAACAAAGCCGCGTCAGTAGCGTGACCTTGATTGCAGTTGCAGCAACGCGGAATCATGTGTTCACATACCCAGTGATAAAACACCGCGCAGCCGGTTCTTAGTTCATTTGTGCAACTAGAAAACCACAGAAAATAGACAAAATCTTATAGTTCAAAAGACCCCGGCCTCATTTGAGCATCGTTTTACCCATTTCAATCATTCATCATCTGATATGACCTAAAAACACTCATTTCAGAAGAAATGTACATCAAAGTATAACGTACAATTTGTGTGAAATAATGTTTTTTCCTTAATGTTAGACTTTTTAAAATTATTACATACTAAATGATTATATTTTCCAAAATATATGTACCTAAGTAGATAATGTGATATAACATCCTTGAAAGTTGGTCATTCTTCTTCTCCTTGTTTATTTTTCTTTGTAAGAGCTGTATATCCCAATGGAGGAGTAATTTATTCCTCATGACTTGGAATTATCAGTTTATTCCTCCGTGCTTGTGATTAACACTTGAATGCTGTTTTTGCATGTTGTGTGTAACTTAATTACTTATTTCTCAATTTAAATTCATTCCTAGGCTAAAATGTATTATGAATAACGTAACGTGCACAGAAGAATCACTTTTCATGTGAATATGACAGTATGTAATGGGCATTGGAATTCATACCTCAGTGCATATTAGGTTGCTTTTTACTTTCTCTTCTGTGCACCTATACTTATACAAGTAGAGAAAGTATTGTATTCTACCCAAAATTCGATGTCGAGATTTCACCGGAAATAGATGTTTTGAGGCCCCCTGAACCCCTCCAAAAAGAATTTTTAGAAAAAGGTGAGCGTGCGCGCGCGTGTCTGTGAACAGCATAACTCAAAAACGGAAAGTCGGTTAAGTATTTGTATTTAATTTCAGGACGTTCCAAGGATCAGCAACAAAATTTTTGAAGAAATTCTCCCCACTCTAAACTACCCTGTTTTTTTTTTACTTCTTAAAATTAACTTTGATTACCGTATGTTTAAGCTGTTTTCATGATTAATAAAATCTATATCTTGAATTTTCCGGGAATAACCTGTGAAGTTCTCTTCTTTCGGAATAACTTTTATATATAATTAGCAAACCGTAAGGATAGAAATAATCTTATTACGCAAAACACGTAGATCTCGTTAAGGCATACAACTTATGCGAAATAACTTTTTTGGAGGCGTTAACCATTTCCAAGATATTCTTTGTTATTAGTCTGAATTTTCAAATATTAATACTTCCCTCAACCGCAAATCGCTATTCATTTTTCTCTTTCTTTCTTTTACATATCCAAGAAAAGAAAACAGAATTCCAAAGCTATCACAAAGCGACCGACTTTGAAATATTTGACTATCGCTTTAGTATACTGTATTCTTCTTAAACCTACAAAGAAATATGTAAATGGATAATGAAGGTTTATCCGCATTAACAAGAGTGTATAGAGGAATATTTTATATGAATGATTAAGAGAAGAGTGTGCGGAAAAGATCGTGTGAATTCAACATATATTTTTTCCTTTCTTTTATGTGATCTCACACTGAGCATTTCCAGCGGTATGCGATATTGAATTTGTGTGGCAAATACATACTTAATGCTTTTGAGGGAGGAAGGGATGAGGCGAGAGAATGGGAAGGGCGGCCAGATCGGTTGGCGGCAGCGGTTACCTCACGTTTCCAGATTGAAAATCTCCGGATGCCCCTTCAATGCCTCCGTCCTATCCGGCATAAAGTTATATGCCAGGGAAGAAACAGTTCCCTCTTCAGTGCAGATCCATTCACTGCATATACGTACATCACCGTCCATGCCTGAAGGATGCGTAATGCTAGAAAATGGGGTACAGGAAAATTAATGGTAGTTGAAAGTGGATACACTACACACACACACACTATATTCCTGCTGCTGAGCTTCGGAGAGTGAGCGAGAATATTTACACATTCCCAGCATCTATTTTAAGGTAAGGATTTTAGTCCGCCTCTGCCGGCACAATTTGTCCGGCGACTGCCGGCTGTCTCGCGCAGTAGAGAGAGGCCGCGAGTGGGTTCGAATATAATTTAACTACCCTTTATATACATATATACATACATATAGGCATATAAATCAATATTAAACAAGAATTGTACATAATAATATAATTCAGCAAGAAAGATGTTAGAACATTTAGCAGCCAAGGGATGTACAAAGCAGATTGTAACTTAGATAAGTAAGGGACGGGCGAGCAAGCTAATCCCAGGTAAAAGTAATTCTAGTAGAAGTACACCTTTCACCAAGCTAATGAGCAAGGAACTTGAAGGAATAAGAAGAAACAGAAAGAGACAGATATAGAAAGAGAGACAGATATAGAAAGAGAGACAGAGGCATTGAGTTTGCTTCCGCTAGGACGGATGTGCGAAAAGTTTTGGAGCAGAATATTTTCATACATAATAAGGTAGCGCGGTCTGAGGACCAATTAGAAATGTTATATTTTAAGACGCGAAAGTGAGCGTCACTAGGTTTGGGTATAAAAGGGGGAAGCAGGCCCCAGATTTTCACTCTCTTTTAGAATCTCTTCGACACTCAGTGATACTCTGTGGACGACGGATGCACGTGTGTGCATAAGGGAGAGGAAGCGTGTACAGTTAGATTAGATTAGGCTCCTAATGTATTATTATTATTATGGTGGGAATTGTTACAGACTGGAAAAGCTAGCCGCCCATAAGTACTTATTGATAATAAACTACATTTTAAGGGAAATGCAGTGTATTTTAATTTGCCTCGCCTACGAAAACCCTGATACCATTGAAACTAATTAGATAGGTAATTTATTAGGATTTGAGAAATCCTCATACGCTGAGCAGAGAGATAGCCGGAGACCAGAACACTGTAGCAGAGGTTAACAACCAAGAGAACCAACGATTTCCCGTTAAAAATGACGCCCAACGTTTCCCGCTACATAGTAAGTGGCACAGCACTCGCCTACCGACCTGGAAAAAATACGAAAAACTAAAGGTGAGGACAGTCGATCCAGCGGTAATCGAGCCCAGGACCTCCTGAATGCGAGCCTGAGCCATTAGAGGGGTAAAGAAAAGAAAGAAAAACGAAGTCTCAACACAGTGGGGAAAAACATTGTCTTTGAACAGATGTGGTTGGGTGCGCATTTGTCTGAGCCCTTGTGTTTCTAATGGGAATTAGAAGTAAATTCCGGTTAATTTAATGTAATTGATTTTAGCAGAACAAGGCTTTTGTGCTGAAAATTCCGCACTTAATTAATTTTTCTGACTGCGATTCAGCTGTCATTATTGATTTACAGTAGTTCAGTATTGGGCGTTTGCCTGATCTGTATACTTAATGACCTAACTTTAGTGTCCCTTTCTCTGGCGGTTATCCTCCTGGTGCTCCACACTTATTTGGCAGAGGTACCAACTGTGGACAATCTTATGACCCTTAAATGTATGCGGCGCTAGGTTGTGATTTAGTTTGACCGCAGTTTTGGTGCAAAAATTAAAATGCTTTATCATTAGCTTTTCACTTTCTCTACTACGTATAGTAAGTAGGGGAAGTATTGTATTCCACCCAAAAATTCGATACCGAGATTTCACCGGAAATACATGTTTTGAGACCCCCTGAATACAAAAAAAGCATTTTTGGAAACATGTCCGTGTGTGTGTCTGTCTGTGAACAGCATAACTCAGAAACGAACAGTCGGATAAACACCAAACTTGGTATTTAGGTTCAGTATTTTCCAGAGATGCGACACGAAGGTTTTCAAGAAATCCCCCCACCCCAGATTACCCTTTACATGGAAGAGTTTTCGAAAATTTTAAATTTCTCAAAAACGGCTCTAACGATTTTGATTAAAATATCACATGTTTAAGACATTTTCATGACAAATAAAATGTATATCTTGAATTTTCTGGGAATGTCTCCAAAAGTGTTCTTCATTGTGAACGACTTTAGCATAACTGGTAAACCATAACAGATAGACAAAATTTTACTACACAAAAAATGTAGATCGCGTTAAAATACACAATTTATGTCATATACATGTTTTTGTTGAGTGAACCATTTTCGAGATATTGCTTGTTATTCTCTTAAATGTTTCAATATTTTTTCTCAAATGGGAATTCTTATTCATTTTTCTGTCTTGGATATGCAAAGAGTATTAATCTGTGGCAAAGGAAATGGTGCTGCACCTAGCAACCAGCTATTAAGAGATATGAATGTGCTTAAAGGCTACTGTATTTCTATATTGCCCTTGTAAATATATATTCCCTTACATCTACAAGAAAATTAGCAATAAGATAGACTCTGCAAATGTTTATCTCGATTAACATGAAGTAAATGGAGAATAAGCGTTTGTAAAAATAGTTTTTACAAGAGTAGAGAAAGTCATGTGAGTGTAACACATCAGAATTTTTTTGTAGTACGTCTAAGAGCTCCCCCCTCAAAAAATTCTGATGTTTTACATTCATATTTTTGCCCTATCCTCCTCTTAAACAAACTATTCTTCAAGAGCAGTACATGTTAATGGAGATAAACGTTTGCAGAAATATTTCATTACATATTTCGTTGCGGATACAAGAGGGATAGAGGAGACCGAAGCGTTGGTCAAATCTATAAATAGCGGGTTGCTATATGCTGGCTTTGAAATTCCATTCTTTAATGGGGACGAGAAACAAACGAATGACAGTAACGCTTCAAAAGTACAGTATTTAAAAATTCAAACCAATAAGAACGAATATCTTGGAAATGATCAACAATGCAGAATACTTATTAGATATAAACCCAGCGGGATAGCTCTAGCGGTTACGTCTGTGGCCCGCATTCGGGAGGCCGTGGGTTCGATTCCCATGGCCGACTTTCTTGACCCATTGGTTTTTGGTGGGTTTCCCCGGATCGCTAGGCAAATGCTGGGAAGGATCATTACATCCCCCGAATTTCCTGTCCCTCTATTTCATCTCCATTCTCATTTAACTTCACCTTTCATCTGCTTGGTCTCTTTCAGGGTTGCAAGTGTCGGCGAGAAGTCTCGGCGTGTGCATGACAGGGGAAAAGTATGCTCTAAGGAAATCTTCCTCCCCCGATCTGTGAACCGTTTCCGGGTCTCGGGCTCCCCAGGGGATGTGTAAACCTAAGGGGGTAGGAGCACCGGCTGAATCAGCCAGCACCCGGGGAATTCAGATCTGGAAATGGTAGGAACTCTGCTCTCCGCCTGTTGCGCCTCCTATCCGGCCGCCCTTTGTCTCCTCTCACCTCATCCTTCCTTCCCGAGGGCGCCTCGTCAGGGGCTTAAGCACAAAAGATTTAGTGCTATCCTAACATATTCTATGAGATACAAACTATGCATTTTAACGAGATCTACATTTTTGTGTGGGGTAAGCTTCTGTAAGCATACAAAATTCAACCAAATAAAGGGTACGTATATAAAATTTAAGACACACAGTTTATTTCTCATACAAATGTCTTAAATATTTGGTATTTTAATCAAATTTAAGACATTTTTGAGAAAATTAAAAATATCGAAAAATTTTCCACGTAAAGGATAATTTGGGGCCAACGATCTTTCTTGAGAGTTGTCCTTGGAGGTTGCTGAACTTAAATATTACGTTTCCTATTTATTTGACTTTTACTTTCTCTACTACGTATAGTAAATAGGGGAAGTATTGTATTCCACTCAAAAATTCGATACCGAGATTTCACCGGAAATATATGTTTTGAGAACCCCTGAATCCAAAAAAAGAAGTTTTGGAAACATGTCCGTGTGTGTGTCTGTCTGTCTGTGTGTCTGTGACAGCATAACTCAGAAACGAACAGTCGGATAAACACCAAACTTGGTATTTAGGTTCAGTATCTTCCAGAGATGCGACACGAAGGTTTTCAAGAAACCCCCCCACCCCAGGTTACGCTTTACATGGAACATTTTTCGAAAATTTCAATTTTCTTAAACACGGCTCTAACGATTTTGATTAAAATATCGTATGTTTAAGATATTTTCATAACAAATGAAATGTATATCTCGAATATTCTGGGAGTGTCTCCAAAAGTATTCTTCATTGTGAATGATTTTTGCATAACTGGTAAGCCATAAGAGATAGATAAAATTTTACTACACAAAAATGTAGATCGCGATAAAATACACAATTTGTGTCATATACATTTTGTTGTTGAGTGAACCATTTTCGAGATATTGCTTGTTATTCCCTTAAATTTTCCAATACTTATACTTTTTCTCAAATTCGTTATTCATTTTTGTTATGTCCTGGACACGCAAAGAGAATGGAATGCTCCACATAGCAACCGGCGCTTAAAATATTTGACTATCGCTTAAAGCCTACCAATTCCCCTTGCATCTACAAGAAAATTAGCAATAAGATTTAACATCTCGATTAACATAAAGCGTATGGAGAATAAGCGTTTTGTAAAAATAGTTTGTACAAGAGTAGAGAAAGTTATGTGAGTGTAACACATCAGATTTTTTTGAGGTAATTTGCTCACACACAGACCTCTTTCTAAAAATGTTATTTTTATTTAGGAGGCCTCATAGCGCTATTTCCGATGATATCACTTTTATGGGTGGAATACTGTACCTCCTCTACCTATTCTAATTCGCCGCTAGAGAAAGTAAAAGCGTGTTATAATGGTTCATTTATAATGAAATTGGATAGTAAAGTGCCAAAAATTTAATTTTCTCTGAAAAAATTACTACATGCAGAATTATGCCGTTTTGAAGCATTAATCTGAACTCCTATACCATTTATTATAAAATATTAGCTTAATTTTACTTTGAAGGCATTTTTACGTTCCAAGGTTTCGCCCACGAACAAAACAAATATATCTGGTACAGGAAGGTAACTCCACAATTATTGCCATCTATCAACAATTTACTGAAGCAGAAGATACAAGAAGCGACTACGTAACTGTCATCTACTTGACATGACACTGTGAACAGCAACCACACGATTACGAAAATCAATAGTAACACATTAGATGGTACGGAAAGGCAAGTACCCAACTAAGACCATGTGTCCGGTTCACATACTGAAGTGTGTGAATCAAAGAACTTTGGGTTAGCTACATTGTATAACCTAGATGTAGAAGCGACGTTACATGTGAAAAACAAGAATACATAAAAATAAGAATATCAATGAAGATCTTTACGAATTCTCCTGGCACTACAGACAAACCGATAATGCATAAATTTTAAAAAAAAATCGTTATTTATACAGAGTGATTTATGAAGAATAATACATTTATTTCCTTAAATGTTTCAAAACGAGTTATGCTAGCGACAACTTATTATACCTGAAATGCAGAGGAGATTATTTACGTCTATAGCAAATGTTAAAAATGTCCTCCATCCTGCATAAGGCACAACTCAACACGTCGTTCCATGTTACTGGCCACTAGTTGGAGGACTCTGTTGTCAATAGCTTGAATCTCCTGCGTAATGTTGTGCTTCAGATCGTCCAATGTCTGGGGACGTGTGGTATAAACCCTGTCTTTTAAGTAACCCCATAGAAAGAAGCCCGGGGATGTCAAATCCGGAGATCTCGGTGGCCACAGGTTCTTGGAAATTATAGAATCAAAGAAACTTGCAATTACATAGTTTATGTACCTTCTCCCGTTGTCTCGCGGTGGGTTCCTGTGGAAATGGTTGTCGCCCCTGTGTCTCATAAACTGGTTGCCCCTGTCATCGTATCTGTTTTGTTGAGGGTATGGACCTCGTCTTTGCTGATAGTTGGGTTGTGCCCTTAACTCACTGAAATTTTGGGTCGGTGCTCTATTTTCCGAGCTACCGCTCTGGTGTCCTTGTAGCGCCGTCAACAGTTCTAGTGTGTCGGCAATGGTTGTCGCCCTAGCCACAATTAAATTATTTCGGATATTATCCGGGAAATGTCTCACGATCAATTTTACAAATTCATCTTCCTGCATGGGTGGGTCTAGTAATTGGCTCTGTTGTGCCAGATCTAGGAAGTAATCGATGAGTTGTTGCTCCTGTCCTGGTGTATATTTCCCATTATTTATTCGGATTCTCACCGCGTATTGGGTGGTAGTATTCCAATATTTGGTTAGGAATAAGTGTTTGAAGTCAGAGTATGTGGTGTGGTCGCCGATCGCTAACCGAAACCAAGAGAGTGCCCTGCCTTGTAGCCCTTTCTTTATAATCAATAATTTCAAGTTTTCCGGAATTTGTTTCAACTCGAAATAAGCGTCCAAATCCATAATGTATCGTTTCGCATTGTCTCGCAAGTCATTGAACTGTGGTACGGCTATCTCATTTAATAAATTAAAATGTAGAGGGTACGCATGCACATTCATATAACTATGTTCCTAATGAGCTAAACTAGAAATTGGTGATTGCGACGACGCAAGCTGCACGTGAATTGCAGGTTGCGTTTCCGCGGTGATATTTTCGCGAGAGGTGGCATGATTATTGGCGTTTTGATTTGACACATTTTGTTGTCTTGCTATTGTTGCTCTAACCTGTGCCAACTCACGCGAATTTTTGTCAATTAGTTCTAATGCCGCGTTGTGTTCTGCAGCTGCTTGGTTTGTCGAAGTGGTGATAAGTTCTTTCATTGCTGTTAATTCTGTATTTATATTTTCCTTAATATTTACACATGCTGCTTGCAGATCACAATTCAGCTGTTCCTGGTTTACATGGTCAGCAGACATTTGTGTGACCCTTCCCTTTAAAGATTTTAATTCTGAGCATGCCTCCAGAACATCTGTTCTAATGCTAATGACCTCCGATCGTAAAGACACTTGCCCTGCATTCATCTCCGTCACTTGGGTTGCTTGTCGGTTTACCTGCTCCTCTATTTGTTTTTGGTGTTCTGAGAATTTCGTGTTCATTTTCTCTAAAATTTTTGCCTCGAGCTTCTCCCCTTGGGCAACTAATTGTGTGTGTACCTGGGTCATCAGTCTCTGTTCTAATTGTTTGAGGGATTCCTCCTGTGCAGTTAGTTTTGCGTTTAGTGTCTCTCCTTGTGTCTGAATTTGTGAGTGTAATGTTTCACCTTGTGCGGTGATTTTCTCACCTTGTGCAGTGATCTGAGAATGCAGTGTCTCACCTTGTGCGGTGATTTGAGAGTTAAGTATTTCACCTTGTGCGGTGATTTGGGAGTTAAGTGTTTCACCTTGTGCGGTGATTTGGGAGTTAAGTGTTTCACCTTGTGCGGTGATTTGGGAGTTAAGTGTTTCACCTTGTGCGGTGATTTGGGAGTTAAGTGTTTCACCTTGTGCGGTGATTTGGTAGTTAAGTGTTTCACCTTGTGCGGTGATTTGAGAGGTAAGTTGCTGGAATTGAATAAACATTTGTTGAATTACTGCCTCTAGTGTATATGGATTTTCCGCACGTTCCTGTTGATTTGTTGTTTCTGTTGTCTGCTCCTCCGTAAGGGCGTTCTCCATGGTGATTTTTGTTGTTTTGCCGTTATGGAGTAACATTCACTTTTCCCTTGGTGTATGAAATGTTGGTTGTACTTACTCGGTGCTGTTGTGCTGTGCTGCTGTTGGTCTGGTGATGGTGGCTGGTTCCTTGGCGGCGTCCTCCGTTGTGTTGGTGTGAGTGTTGGTTTGGTAGGGTGCTAGGCGTGGGTGTAAGACACGTTGGGTGCCATTTTGTAGCGGGGTTTGGAAAATAAAGGGAACATTTTCTGGTTGATAAGGTCTTGGTGTAGGGTTTCAGGTGATTGCCGGCTGCTCAGGTAGAGGATGATGGGTTACGAGAATCTTACCTCAGGGATTGTGTGGATGGGAGGTGAATGATACTCACAACTCCTCTCAATGGCCCATTTATTATGAAGATCCACACTGGTTTTCGTACTGCAGGCCCTTCACACAAGACGCGTTCCTATCAGTTTTCCCCCGTTACAGTCTCCGTGCTTTTACCCTTGAATTTATTCTATTTCTCCTTTACTCACAATATGACTTTTGTCATCCCTAGCTACCCTATCTCTTCTCCCAATACAAAATTCTCACATCCCCTTTCTATCTCCTCCCGACATAAAATATCACGTCTTCATCCTAGCTCTTCTCGACACAAAGTTTTACATCCTACTCCTAGCGTTTCTCGACACGAAGTTTTTACGTCCTCCTCCTAGCGTTTCTCGACACGAAGTCTCCATCTTTCGCGTGTCGAAAACGCGCTCCTGCTCCTAGACAAAAATCTATTTCACGCCTCTTTTCTAGTTTTGTTCCCTGGTTTTACTATTCACGTGACATTTAATCTTCCTTATTGGTTCTCTAGCTCCTCTGCGCTATTTCTCTCATTGGTTCAATTTCAACACCCTTAGGCTCAGCTAGCGTTTCTACTGTTTCTCGTTATTTACGGCTGATTTCATTTTCTGTTCGCATGAGTGACTAGCACATCCGTTTCTTTGTTTCGCACGCCGGCGAGCTCTTGGCGATTTCTATAGAACCTAACTGTTTCTCCTGCGAGCCTTTCCTGTTTCTGTTTTCTTTCACATTCTTTTCCTTTCTGGTTTATTTATACGGGTCTCTACTTTATTTTATTTCATCCGTAATAATATTTTATTTCATCTCTACTTTATTTTATTTCATCCATAATAATGTTTCTTCCCCCCTTTACTTAATCTTTAATATTCTCTTTTATCTCCTTCTTATTTTGTTTGATTCGCGCATTAGTCTTAACTTTTCTTCTGGCTATGGTTATTATTGTACTCGCGGATCTTATCACTTCAGTGACTGATCCAGTCGTGTTCTTACCTCAACAACAACCGAGAAACAAGAGTTGTGCAATAGCCTTTAAAATATTTTCAATCAACATAATCCTTTTCATTTCAATATAATATGGCATTAACAAATATTTAGTTTACTTTTATGACCTTCCGGTCCAATGTTTTAACAATTATAGTTTAATTAATTATCATTATTAATACTGCGTATTAGAATGAATGGATATGGATTTATATCATAGAATATGGGAATTTGTGAACTAAAATAATAAATATTTTAATTTATGTATGATTCACAAATGTATTATTACCATTAAATACAATTCTTAAATGTTTACTTACATCTTAATAATATGAACACCATATTATCTCATATTTAACGAAAAAAGTCTTATTATAATCACAGATATCGAAATGGTATCACCATCTGCACTATTTACTTGATTACCTTCTGATAGACTCGTTAGATTGTTATAATACTGGTGGGACATAATTTAATAGCCTCAGAAAATATTTAGTTTGGCTGCAATTATTGGCCTGGCCCAGTCGTATTTATTGGACAACATAACATTTAGAAGAGAGGGCATATCTGCAATTGTTATGCGCTTATATTGACAAAGTTCAAAAACTTTTACATTAGAATAAGTGTATTTGAAGAAAAAGAGAATTGATTTTCCTGCTTCTACCTTATAATACACAACTTTACTTTGTCCAGTATTCACTATCACTCCACTAATGTGAACTGGTTCAGTTTCTTCGTCACCTCACTTTTTCTCGCGACGAAGCGGCATAGTGAAATACGTGCAAAGCAGCCTCCTCTTCCTTCCGCTTCACTCGAACACAATACCTCTCTAATCTCTCGCATTAGAAGCAGTCACTGTACGTCACAACTGTCGTCGCAACCATACTCGTAGCACAACACTTTATGTCGCATCTGAAACGCACTCACTAACTCCTAACTGGCTCACTCAAAGTACGCTTACTTATACGAGATAGCCGCTGGAGTTTTCAAGAGAGTTCTAGAATGTTTGGAAGGCGGGGAGAAAGAAGCTTCCAGAACATCCCCGTTGTCTCTCGGTACCGCTTCTGGTGTTTACGCTGTATGAGAGCGCTATTCTGTCGACTACTCTCTTCAACCGATCAGCCGGTTGAGCCCTCCTACTGATAACTCAGGACTATAGGTGCGTCACAATACCTTGTTTTAAAAATTACAGACCTCTTTTATTTTTTCAAAGAAAGGTTTTATTTTTATAAACATATTGGTCATCTTAATTAAAAAATATATTTTATTAAGTTTCTCTAACAGTGGTTGCGTGCAAATGTTGGCTGCAATTGCTTGGTGTGTTTTACAAGGGGCTCTGAGAAAGCATCCTTAGCTTGCATGCAAAAGCTTTGCAATGAAATATTTTACCACTTGGTAGTGTTTAACGGTAAAACAACTTACAGATATTTTTTTACTGAAATGGTAGCAGAAATTATAAAATTTAAATTTTTGGGGTTAGATCATGGCTTCTGTTGTTTTAAGTAATGTATCTGTGAAATTTGGTAATAGCGTGAAAATATTTTGCTTTTAGCATTTTATTTTACTTATTACTTGTCCTCCATGCTAGATAATTGCTTTTTTAAGACTTCGTTGAACTTTAAACTCCATTTTCACAATGCCTTTTTTAAAAATCATTTTTTACCATTCAAACACTCCGTGAATGTCAGCTAATAACTTTTTAACTTTGAAGTTTCAGGAGAGCTTCAAGAATTACGTATTTAAAAACTGTTGTGCATTAATTAAAAATACTGAACAGTTCAGTTGGAATTAATTATTTTCCATAACTAACGATGAAACAGTTGAAGGATTCAGTAACATACTTATAATTTTTCTCTTAAATTAAAATTAAGACGATTTCTTTAAGTTTGTATACTAAACTTGAATTAAAAGTTTGAGAGCAATAGGTACTTAAATCATATGATCCAAGGAGCATACGAGTATCATATCAAAAAGTGATTAATTTTGAATAAAAACAACTAATATCTTGACTCTCTGGTCCTCCAAGTTGTTTGTTTTGCGAAGGATTGGTAATCCATCCAAGTAAAACAATAATTACTCATAAAGGCAAAGCAGTAAGCTAGACAGATATCATTTATAACGACGAGGAAGAATTTAGACAAGAACTGAAGGTACAATAGATTATGGTGGAAGAAGTAACACATTACCAGGAGAGATGGCATCAACGTGTACAAAGAGCGCCAAAGAAAATCTCACTGCACCTCGCGTCTACGTCGCATTATTTATCGTTGTACGTGGCCTTGCGAAGCCATGGTCATTTCACTTGTTGCTTTAGGCCACGGTGCAAAGTTGCGCTACTCCTGCTAAACAGTTACACCAATAACCACAACAAAGGTTACACAATGGCGTAGAAACGAAATATATGTTTACGCTCTCGATCGTATTGGCTAAAAGAGAAACAGAGTGAGTGCATTCAGCTTGTCATACAGACCTCTTATTGTGAATGGTAGCCATACCTTATCGGCTAGTGCAGGACACGACTTTAAAGGGTTAAAATCTAATGGAAAAACTTGATGAACGCCCAGGTTAGCAAATGTAGAATGTATAGTATGAGAAGATTTTCAGGGAGCGCAAATTAAAGCTTGAATGGTATTCATTAAATACACAGCAAGGCAACACTTTATAACAAAAAATAAACAGAACTGTATTCTCACAGTGATAGCAATGCTTGTTGATGCATAGAAGCAAACATAACTATATAATAAATAAATAAATAAAGCAGCATGTTTTCCCTCAAATTCAAACTATAATTGGTTAATATACCTTTACTAACATATTGCTGATCATAGGAATACAACAGAATTATAGACAAAAATATAACCCAATTTTATTGCCATAATATGTGTGTCATATTCGGTAAACTATATACATATTTACCTCTAGTTTATAAACATGATCAGTCAATTATAACAAAAGAGTAATTTGCATTTAGTAAATGAATATCAACATCTGCGGACGCTTTACAAGGAGTGCCCACTTTCTGACGAGTATGTCTTCCCCACTTTCCTAAATGTTTGTATCCAGTAATTTACTATAAAAACACTTATGCACTGCCGTTGCAATTTTGTAACAGTGCGACCAGCCTCCTACATACACGCGATATGTCCACGAGTAATTTTGCTAGTACACGGCATGACTGTTTCTGAGACAATAAACGTGCTTTGGTTTCAATAACAGCAGAAAAAGCAAAGGCATCAACCTCCCCTCTTTTCCCCCTTATTGCTGTCTTATCAAGCCACCACGCTCTGCAATAGTTAAGGTGAAGGACACGCCTCAAAGACCCCAGAAAACGATACAAAATTCACCGAAGACTTTCTTTGGTGTTAATTGTACAAGGAGGCGGCGCCGTGGCCGAGTGGTTAGACCTCTCGCCTTCCACCGAGGCGGCCCGGGTTCAATCCCAGGGACCTGCATGTGGGATTTGTGGTGGACGAAGCGGCGTCTGGGCGGGTTTTCTCCGGGTTCTCCGGTTTCCCCCGCCATTCATTCCACCAATGCTCCATCATCACCTTTCCTTTCATCCATTTCACCAACATTTCGTTTCATCTACTTCCTTCATCCCATACCAGGCATCGGGCTGATCACCCATCCTGGATGCTCTGTCTGATCCATGAGTGTCTGCTCCTCGACGGGCCTCTGACCCCAGGCACCCGCTTGTAAGTCCTGGGGGGTGTAAGTCCTACATAAGAGGAGGGTAAACAGATAATGAATGAATGAAAAAATAATTGTACAAGGAATGTCCTCTGATCGTCTGCCATTGCCGGCATATTCTTATAATCCAATAGGAAGACGGGATATATGACGGCCCAGAAAGAGGTGGAAACAGCCGTTCCTGTAACACTTTGGCTTCGGAACGGGAAATAAACCCAATCCTTGAATTGGAAGAGAATATCTTAACATCGAGTTGACATAGTTCGTTAAAATGTGCACTATATATTTTATCTTCTGAGTAGATATATGGTAAAAAAATCAAATCTAAGAGAATGAATCTGTAGTATTTTGGATTTTCACAGATACATTGCCTTAATTGCTTGCTGGGGAAGGGAATAGGTAGTAGTGGTATTTATTAAGTATTTAGTACTACATTAATTGCATAACACAGTCACATGGGCCGTAAGACTGTACATGCTCTCTAGAAAAATACCTGGACTGTATACGTGACTTGCAGTATCGGCCAGAAAACAACTATTTTTTATAATCACCACACTATATACATACATATAAAATTGAAAAAAAACTCTGAATTACACATTCAAACACACACACACACACATACACAGTCGCGCACAAGTACTCAAGCACCACTTATGTTTAAAGAAAATTTACATAAACACCTTATCTGTTAGTACACGTACTTCCATTAAGTATGTGCCCAGGCTTGGCCAGTTTTGACTGTTTAGAATCATGTCCCAGCATGCTGCCCTCCGTCTGTTGGAAGCCAAAAATACTTCCGGTAATAGTTTTTTCCTAATACCTTCCGTCTGCACGCATGCTGCCAAAATATGCGTCCAGTCTTCTTGTTCCCCGCATAATGGGCAAATCCTTCTGCCATCATCAACAATCTTGCGAGCTTTCCACCCTCCCAACCTAAGCCATGCTATTCCAGTCCTCTGTTTTATACTCGATTCCAAAATATATGTTTCCTTACCCCACCTAGTTTTTATTTCATTTTGTAGCTCCAATGTTGATCTTTCAGGGAAAAGGTGAGATTAAGATTCGACGTCTTGAACGCCTGCCATGATCATGAGCTTTACCATGGCGATACATTGAGGTTAGGTATGGTAACGTATCAGCGAGCTCGAATCTCTCGCAATGCCGTACACGACGGAAACTTTGAAGCCATATCAGACAGATTTACGGGCGGGAACAGGTGAGACTATCAGCCCGGAAAGTCGGACAGTTTCCTTATCTGATTGCAAATGCAGAAGCCCGGTTCGTATCCCACTGGGTTAGGAATATTTATGGAGATTACCTTTACTTTGAAATTGTATGCACCATCAAATATATGCCTTCTCTATTTCATCCAGGATCACTTTAGAGTTTAGTTCTTAAAATGGACGTTAAAGCTAGTGTGTAAAGCTTGTGTGTAATATTTACATGACTTTCTCTACCCAGTATGGTTTATTTTTATATCTCTTCTACAACTTATTCTTACAAAAGTTTATTTTTTTGTCTACTTCATGTTAATCGAGATAGGCGTTTGCAGAAATAATTACACTACACAGGAGACTGAAGCTATGTGCTGGTTGAAAATTCACTACTCTTTGTACGACATTGCCAGAAATAAAAAACTGATGTGGTGTAGTCACATGACTTTCTCCGCTATCCATTACATGTTACACTATTCATATTTTATAAAAAATAAGGAACGTTTTTCCATGCAAAGGGGGGAATGACAATAATTCCATGTAGAAAGGGAATTTTTTGAAAATGTTTGTGTTGCATCTATGAAAGATTTTGAACTTAAACACAAACTTCGGTATTTATGCGGCGTTTAATTTATGAGTTATACTGTTAACATACACACATACACATACTTACACGCACGCACGTATGCGAACCTTTTTCCTAAAATTCAGTTGGGATCCAAAGGACCTGAAAAGGTATTTTAGGTGAAACTACGAGATCGAATTTTGGGTAGAAATACTATACTTCCTCCACTTAATATAGGTAGGCGGTAGAGAAAATAAAAATGTTATGTACAACCCTCACATTAGTTTTCCTACCCAACCTCACCCCCGGCGATTCCAGAAAGTATTCGTCTCCTATTTAAAAATATCCTAACAGCTAAATTAGCTGAAAGAAAATTCTTATTCTTAATATACAATATAGAGTAAACAATGTTACACTTTATGTATTTTAGCGTTTTTCTCAAATTTTCTTTATACATATATTTTCAAAATATTCTATTTTAAAGCTTTTTCCTTCGTGGTCTTCACATATTTATTTTTTCTTCAATGGAACATTTTTTGTTGGTACAGTATCTGAAGTTGAGGTAAAAGTGGTTTGATCTGACGGAGGAAAAAATGTCAATCACGAATTATCAACGTTTTTACTGAAACTCGTCATCCATGCTTCAGTTTTGTGACTTCACAAATTTTTACTCTGTCCGTTTAAATCATATGTCGAGGTCACTCACTGCAACCTTGAAACATACAATAGTGAATACTTAAAAAGGTAGATTACAGAACCTAAATTCTATATTTTAATGAGTTTTACATTCTTTCTGCATTATGTATTTGTTTTTCTGTTATAGTTTTACAGATGAAGCTAAAGAGAACCCACCGTCTATGTATAGATAGTAATTCAAGAACAACCGGCTTTATCTTAAATGACGCGACTGGCTACCGACGGGCTTGACTCCTAACAGGTATCGGATGGAATGACCTCACTCTGCGGTAGCCTATCTTACGCGCCTACGGCATTTGAAGTTCAGTCTAACCTTGTTTGGTATAGTGGAAAGTTATATGAAGCTGTGTATTATATTGGAGTATACTAAAGAATATCATGTGTTTTTACTTTCTCTACTACGGATAGTAAGAAGGAGAAGTATTGTGTTCCACCCAAAAATTCGATACCGAAATTTCACCGGAAATATATGTTTTGAGACCCCCTGAATGCAAAAAAAGCATTTATGGAAACATGTCCGTGTGTGTGACTGTGTGCGTGTGTCTGTGAACAGCATAACTCAGAAACTAACAGTCGGATAGACACCAAAGTTGGTATTTAGGTTCAGTATCTTCCAGAGTTGCGACACGAAGGTTTTCAAGAAAATCCCCCCACCCCAGATTACCCTTTACACGAAACATTGTTCGAAAATGGGAATTCGTTATTTATTTTTTTTTGTTTTGGATATGCAAAGAGAATGGTGCTGCACCTAGCAACCAGCTATTAAGATATATGTCTATGCTTAAAGGTACTGTATTTCTATATTGCCCTTGCAAATACAAAACAAGGGGAACATAGTACGCCTTAAGCGATAGTCAAATATTTTTAGAACTGGTCGCTATGTGTAAAATGTAATTCTCTTTGCATGTCAAAAGATAATTTCTGCAAATGTTTATCTCGATTAATATGAAATAAATGGAGAATAAGAGTTTATAAAAATAGTTTGTACAAGAGTAGAGAAAGTCATGTGAGTGTAACCCATCAGATATTTTTTTGTGTGTGTTAAGTTTTGCTCGAAGGGAGTCACATTTTGGCTGTTAGCTTGAATTTATACAGAAATTCCTTGGTGTCCCCAAACTTAATAATCCATAATTTATAAGTTGTTAAAAAATTTCAACAGACTGGGTTCGTGGAAGACAAAAATAAATATACACAACCAAAATTCTAATCGAGGAAACACTAGAACCAGATGGGGTTCTCGTGGAAAACAGCCCCCAAAATAATCGCTGTTTAACATGGTTTTTTATAACAGAATAATTGGCTCGCTCTCCAGATCTAAATCCATGTCATTATTATATGTGGGTAATACTTAAAGTTCATGCAACAAATCCCCATACGTTTGACGAAATAGGAGACAGTATCCGTGTACCTTTTACAATATTTCAGGTGCAAGAATTTATAATAATGTGTTTAACAGGTGGCAGGCTTGTATAGACGCAGAGAGAGATCATTTCGAACATATTTTATACCGAAAGGTAAGCATAGCGTATTCGTACTGTTTCTTTTTGTTAGCATTATCTAGAGGAGAAATGGCGAGTGTATCCACTATTACTGTATGAATGGATTCATGCAGTAGTGTCGTGGGAGCGGCGGGCTGCTAGTTGCCTCACTCAGGAAAAATTAGCTACATTTTCTCACACCATATTTATATTTTATTGAACTAGTTAGTCATTTTTAGAACAAAATAAATGCCGAGATGCATTCCAAAGGGTTATTCGAGGAGAGAAGAAGTTCTTGAAAGTCTTTGGCTTGCTCGTAAAGAAAATTTTTCTACTTCAAGATATATCTCCAATGAAATCAAATAGCAAATTTTTTTCAGAATGTAACACTTACACTACGATTAGGGAAAGCAACAAGTAATTTTTATGCAAACAGAATCCCAATGGAATTGCAATGCGTAGGGGAATTTAATATATCAGATTTTAGTCGCTTTTTGGTTTTTGTGAATGACAGCACTTAGGATTTAGTTGCAAATACACAATATGATGCGCCCTAAATGTTGGAAGTGGAAGGAATAATATTTGGTGATCCAGTTTGTTAATATGCCACAGAGGATTAAAGTAATGAATCAACCTAAAACAAATCCATATATTGTTTCGTAATAAGTATATATGAGTTGGATTTATCAGAGGGGGGTGCTGGGAGATTCAACAGGAAGACCTAATTCACTTTTAAAGCCAGCAAACTGTGCTGGCGTTCAGGGAACGTCTTTCAGCTTGTTTCCCATAGAACTCGGCGTTAAGTTACAGTTCGATAATCAATCAAGACTCTTTCTTTAATTTTTTTCCAACTGTCAGCAAATTCTCGAGCCATTTCTTCTGCTTTCAGCTAATGTTACCTCAGAGGCTTTCCGTCGTACTTTGTTGGACAGGACTGCTGTTCTTCGTTCCCTTTTTACTTCCCTCCTTTTTATTTACATTGTCTTCTGATGTTTCTCCTGATTTTATTACCCTTTCTCTACGAACTACCTGCAGTAGGCGGAGGAAGTATTGTATTCCACCAAAAAATTAGATAATTAGAGATTTCATCGGAAGTACATCTTTTGAGGTCCATACCCACAGTAAGAGAAACATTTTTTTAGAAAGAATCTGATGCGTTACATTCACATGAATTTCTCTACCCTCTATTGCATATTAGTGGGCATGGAACTTATTTTTAAGAAAGTTATATTCATATCTAATTCACTGTAATCGCGATAAACCTTTCCGGAAATAGCTACATTACACGTTTTCTTATAGGTACAAATGGAACAGCGATAGTCAAATATTTTAGAACTAGACGCTATACGTTGTCCTTAAAATTCCATACTGTTTCCATGACATCGCCAGAAACAGCTGAAAATAGACAGGATTTGAAAAGAATGAAGTATTGAATAATAATTTGAATCGTTAATAATGGATATCTCGGAAATAGCTGATGCCACAAAAAGGTTATTTAAAATAAACTATGTGTTTTAAAGAGATCTATATTTTTTTATAGTACGAGTACGGTTTCGTCTATCATTTAACGTTTACTAGTTATACAAGATTATATAAATTTTCTTCCGAATAAGAGGACTTCACAGGCTATTCCCAGAAAATTCAAGAAATATCGGTTGTATATGGTACTTTAATGAAAATCTTTAATCATTTTTTTGACAAATAAAATATTTTGAAGGCGGCACCGTGGCCAAGTGGTTAGATCGCACGCCTCTCCCAAACCGGCCTGGTTCAATCCCAGGGACCCACACGTGGATTTGTGGTGCACAAAGCGGCGTTGGGGCGGGTTTTCTTCTGCTTCTCCGGTTTCCCCCGCTATACATTCCACCAACTGCTCCATCATCAATTTTCCTTTCATCCATTTCACCATCATTTCATATCATCTACTTCCCCTTTCTCATACCAGGTATCGGACTGATCACTCATCCTGGATATTCTATCTGATCCAAAGTGTCTGCTCCTCGACAGGCCTCTGACCCCAAGCACCCGCTTGTAAGTCCTGGGGGTGTAAGTCCTGCATACGAGGGGGTAAACAGAAAGAAGTGCGAAAAATGTTCCTTTTAAGGGTAGTTTCGGTGGAGAGATTTTCTTGAAAATACTCGTGTCGCATCTTTGGAAGGTACTAAACCTAAATACCAAGTTTCGTATTTATCCTACATTTGGTTTTTAAATTGTTCTATTTACAGACACACACACACTTTTCTAAAAGTGTTTTTTTATTCATAGTATCTCAAAACATGTATTTACGGTGAAATATCATTATGGAATTTTTGGGTTTGAACGCAATACCTTCTGTATCTACTACGTACGTGGCAGAGAAATTAAAGCTCTGATGGGTTGATTTCATAGACTTTCTATGCTCACTCTTATACAAACTATTCTTAAGCAGCTTATTCTTCTATGTAGTTCTTAATGGAGATAAGCTCTTATTACACATTCACATACTTCGTATAGATATAAGGAGGTCTAAAGTGACAGATTTTTAAAAAGCCGGTCGCTATGTGATAAGTTTGAAATCCTATTCTCTTTGTATGACTACGAGAAAAAAAATATCGACTTACCACTTGGAAAAAAATCTGAGTTTGAGTTTTTTGTTTATGGACGCTCTTTAACTGCTGTGATCCTTAGTGCCCCATTACATATTGGGCGCAAAAGACGGTAATTTTGCTCAGAGGACTCTTTATCACGCTTGAGGTTATTTTACGTGCCATAAATCTACGACACGGCATCACCTGCTTTACTTCCCTTCCGAAGGAAGTATTGCTAAGGATTTTTACGCCCGAAAAAAAAAAGAAGTCCATCGCCCTCCGCAGGGTCTGAACACGCGACCTCGGGAACTAGAGGCTAGTTCTAGGAACTAAAATTTTCTGGTGTGTTACATTCACATGACTTTCTATACTCTGTCTTGTACAAACTATTCTTACCAAAGCTTCTTATTCGATACACTTCTCGTAATCCAAACAAACTTTTATTATACATTCACACATCCATTGAAGGTTAAGAAGGAAACATTAGGCTAAAACGATAGTTAGGACTTTTAAAAAGCGAATCGATATGTGATGAGTTTCAAATTCCATGCTCCTTGTAGGCCACGAGAAAAAAAGGTATCTGATGTTACCTTCATATGACCTTCTCTACTCTCTAGCGCTTATTAGTGGGTATACGAATTATTCTTGTGAAGTTTGTTTTCCTGTGTTCTTCATTTTAAACGAGATAAAACTTTCCGGAAATAGCTACATTACACATTTCGTTATAGATACGAAGAGAACAGCGATAGTCAAATGTTTAACAACTGGACACTATGCACTGGCCATAAAATTCCATGCTTTTTGCATGCAATCGCCAGAAAGAACTGAATATCGAAACGAGTTAAAAAAAATCTGATGTGTTACAGTCACATGACTTTCTCTACTCTTGTACAAACTATTTTTACAAACGGCTATTCTCCATATGCTTCATGTTAATCGAGATATCGAGATGTTAATCTTATTGCTAATTTTCTTGTAGATGCAAGGGGAACATGGTAGGTTATAAACGATACTCAAATCTTTTAAGCGCTGGTTGCTATGTGGCGCATTCTATTCTGTTTGCATATCCAGGACAAAAAAAAAATGAATAACGAATTTGAGAAAAAGTACAAGTATTGGAAAATTTAAGGGAATAACAAGCAATATCTCGAAAATGGTTAACTCAACTATAAAAATGTATATGACATAAATTGTGTATTTTAATGCGATCTACATTTTTTGTGTAGTAAAATTTAGTCTATCTCTTATGGTTTACCAGTTATGCAAAAGTCTTTCACAATAAAGAATACTTTTGGAGACATTCCCAGGAAACTCAAGATATACATTTTATTTGTCATAGAAATATCTTAAACATATGATATTTTAATAAAAATCGTTAGAGCCATTTTTGAGAAAATTAAAATTTTCGAAAAATCTTCCATGTAAAGGGTACTCTGAGGTGGGGGGATTTTCTTGAAAACCTTCGTGTCGCATCCTTGGAAGATACTGAACCCAAATACCAAGTTTGGTGTTTATCCGACGGTTCGTTTCTGAGTTATGCTGTTCACAGACCACACACGGACATGTTTCCAAAAATGCTTTTTTTGGATTCAGGGGGTCTCAAAACATGTATTTCCGGTGAAATCTCGGTATCGAAATTTTGGTTGGAATACAATACTTCCCCTACTTACTATACGTAGTAGAGAAAGTAATAATGGCAAAGTATTGAACAATTATTCGAACCATTAACAACCAATATCTCGGAAATAGCTTATGCTACAAGGAAGTTTATTTGAAATAAATTGTGCGTCTTAAAGAGATGTACATTTTTTGTGTAGCACGTTTTCGTCTATCGTTTAACGTTTACCAGTTGTACAGAATTATACAAAATTTCTGCCGAATGAAGTGTACTTCACAGGCTTTTCCAGGTAATTCAAGGTATATATTTTGTTTGTCATGTAAATATCTTTAATATACCGGATTTTATTCAAAATCGTTAGAGCCATTTTTTAGACAATCAAAAATTTCGAAAAATATTCCATGTAATGGGTAGTTTGGCGTGGAGGATTTTCTTAAAAAAATTTCTATCGCATCTTAGGAAGGTGCTGAACCTAAATACCAAGTTTGGTACTTATCCTACTTTTCGTTTTTGAGTTATGTTCACATACACACACACACACGGACCTTTCTCTAAGAATGCTTTTGTACCTCAAAACATGTATTTCTCGTGAAATCTCGTTATCGAATGTTTGCAATACCTTCTCTATCTATTATGTACGTGATAGTGGAAGTAAAAACGAATAGAAAAAAGTATAACTATATGAAAATTCAAACCAATTATAAAGAATATCTAGTAAGTGGTTAATGCCACAAAAATTATTAGACATACTGTCTCCTTTAACGAGATCTACATTTTTTTTGTAGTAATACTCTGTCCGTCTCTTACGGTTAATAATTATATAAAAGTCATTCGCAATGAAGAAGTCTTCACAGGTTGTTCGCAGAAAATTCAAGATATACATTTTACAAGCAAATATTTTAAGGGTGTATGTAATGGGTTTTGGGTTGAAAAAATGGATTCTGAAATGAATATATTTTGTGGTACTTTGAAATATCCGCTTTTAAATGTGTATCAATTAAAAAGATACTTTGTAAGTTGGTGGGTTATTTTTAATTTTCAATAAAATGCGATACATGAGTTTTCTGCTACAAACTGTCATGATTTAACTACTATGGAGCAGGGATGCATTAAGTTGCAAAACTTTGAAGACCGATTCCCGTAACTTTACGTTTTTCCTACTTAAGGAGCATTTTCTTGGGCTTGTATTCTTGAACGAGACTTTGGATGAAAGTAAAGATTCGAAAGTACAGAGCTGTCAATTTGTGTGCAAGAATTTCCAGGACGACAGCCTCGAACGGAACTTTAATTCAAAGTCGACGAAAGACTTTTCATCTTGACTTTTCGTAGACAACAGTGATAGTAATTCTACGTGTTGCCGAAAATACGCAACATTCCACGCTTGTATTACATGGCGCATTGCAAGGGATGCACAAAATTCATTAAAGCTCTACAGTCTACGGGGACAACAATTGAGATCCGGATACGGGTTTGATAAACAGACCGTGGATATAGTGGCTATGTTTGCACGCATCTTGCTGAAAGAAACTTCAACTGGATTGCCTATTCCACTCAACATATATCTATTAATTTCGCTGCGGTATTACGCAGCGAAATGTTAGAAATTAGTTAACCTGCTGTTAGTTTACAATAAATAGTAATCTCAGTGGATTATCTCACATTAGTAAAAATCAGATGTGCTACATTCACATGACTTTCTCTACCCCTGTCGGTTATTACTGGGCTACAGATTATTTTTATAAAGGTTTATTTTCCTATCTACTTAATTTTAATCGAGATAAACCTTTCCAAAATACCTGCATTACACGTTTTGTTATATACAAACAGAACAGCGATAACCAAATGTTTTAGAACCGGACGCTATAAGCTGGCCTTAAAAATTCTGCTCTTTCCATGACATCATGAGAAACAATTGAAAATCGACAGGAGTTTAAAAGAATGACCAACGATTGAACAATTCGAACCATCAATAATGGATATCCCGAAATGGCGTATGCCACAAATAAATGTTATTTGAAATAAATTGTGTGTTTTAAGGAGATATACATTTTTTGTTTAGTACCTTTTCGTATATTGCTTAACGTTTACCAGTTATACTAGATTATATAAAATTCCCTCTGAGTAAAGAGGACTTCACAGGTTATTCCTAGAAATTTCAAGATATACATTTTATTTGTAATGCAAATATCTTTAATACCTATATTGTATTTTAATCAAAATCGTTAGAGCCCTTTTTAGAAAATAATTTCGAAAACATGTGCCGTGTAAAGGGTAGTTTGAAGAGTTTTTTTTTCTTTTTTGGAAATCTTCGAGTCGAATCTTTAGAAGGTACTGAAACTAAATACTGGTATTTACCCCTGAGTTATTCTGTTCACGAGCACACAGACAGACAGACAGAAACACACATACAAACGAACATTCTTTCTAAAAATGCATTTTTGGACTCAGGGGCCTCAAAACATGTATTTTCGGTATCGAATTTTTGGGTGGAATACAATACTTCCTCTACTTACTATACGTAGTAGAGAAAGTAAAAGGAGGTTATTTTATGGTGTGTATTCGTAATTTAAGGCGCCTTTCTGCCTCACAATGAATTATGGAAGAAAGCTTATTGATGATTGATTACTGCTAGAAGCGGCTGACAATCTTAATTCGAGACTTAAGCGGTTTCCTTTCAAAAGAAATTCTCATTAAAACTCCGTAATTTTGAGCAGTCATAAATAAACAGCTATCTCAATATCTCATACCTAATGAAATCCATTATTGCTTTCTCACACATACGTATACTTGAATAATATAGGTATCGCATGCCTATCACATTTGCATCACATTTCGGCTTTCACATTCTGAGTGCAATGCCAGTAACTTCTGTCTAGTGGTAGGTGCTTTTATATGTAGAATAGAGTGGTGAATATAATCCAAGATAGCGAGGTATTTATAAGAAAAGGAATGTACACGTGCAATATTTGCGGTTCAAAAAGAATTTTCTCAAGAAAAGGATTGGAATTAGTTCTTTGATTTACAGAAGGATCTAATTCAACAACATGCTGTTTTAATACTAAGTGGAGGACTCAAAGAACGGAAAGTCTTAACCCTGCAGCTATGCCTCCGACATATACAAAACTCCTCCATTTTCGAAGGTACTTTTAAATGTTTCATCTCTGTTGCAACGACAGTTGATTTTAGACCTACATGTACTGATTTTATTTCTATAGAGGGCTATGTGTTTGGAAATCGGGTTAGCCAACTTTAGAACTTGGTTATGAAATCTGAAATTTCCAGAGTCAAGGTTAAGGTATAGAAACTATCGTCTATAAATAAGACTTTCATTAAAGATAAAGGTTCGTAACAAAGCAGCCTGCGAAAAGCCGTCACTGAAAGTACAGTTTATGAATACAAGCCTTACGTACTATAGGTATAAGTTAACATAGACTTTCAGGATTTACTCATGTTGTACTGGTGCAATTACCGAGCGGGATGGCTCAGGCGGTTACGTCTGTGGCCCGCATTCAGAAGATCGTGAGCTCGATTCCCGGCGACCGCCCACTCTAACACATGGGTTTTGCGTGGTTTCCTCGGGTCGCCAGGCGAGTGCTGGGGTGGTTCATCTTCTACGATTCTCCTTCCTCTCATTTCCTGTACCCATAATCTTCTTTGTGATCTGTTTCAGGGTTGTATAACAGGCGACGATGTTCCGCGGGTTGCGGCGGGGCGGTGGCTTGCGCTCTGTAAAGTTTTCTTCCCTGGCGTTGCTGCGGTACCTCTCAGTTAGGTCTCTCCTCAATGTGGGGTTCCGCTCCGGGCGACCCTGGAGATTAGTGGCTTGTGGGCAAGGACCATGCGGCGTAGGATGAGTTTTATCTGGTAACGTTAGGGACCCCGTCCATGCTAGCGCCCGTCGGTATCCGGATCTGGTCGCCCTTCGGGTCTCTCCCCTCATCCTTCCCTCCCAGGGGTCACGTTGCAAGCACAATGGGCCGACTGGCCTGCGGATCCAGGGGCCCCTCCGTGATACGTACCTTTACCTATTGGTGCAATTCTGATGTTATTAACCCCAGCTTTTATTAAGATCAAGGACAGGCATAGAGTAAACATGATTTTAAAGATAGGAAATGATTAGAATTAAATAAACAGATTATAGCTCACATACCCAGCGGGATGGCTCAGGCGTAACGTCTGTGGACCGCATTCGGGAGGTCCCGCGTTCAAAACCCCTGGCCCGACCTATCTCACCAAGGTTTCTTTTCGCTTCTCGGTCTCTAGATGAATGCTGGGTTGGATAATTTGACGAATTTGACGATAATTTCATCACTGTGTCATTTCCTTCTTCTTCACAGTCATACTAGACATTGGGCTGATCACTCATCCTGAAAATGCTATGATCCAAAGTTTGTTTGCTTCTCGACAGGCTACTGATGCAAGGCATTGGCGTGTAAGTCCTTGGGGGTGTAAGTACTCCAAAGAGGAGGGTAATTCGTTAAAGAAGAAATAAAACACCTAAAACAAACTCATAGCACCAGTATAAACATACTTGGATTATACAAGTACTGCAAAAAAATCATGTTTGGAGTTTTAGGAGTTTCTGAGAAAATGTACCTTATTACACGTAATTTTACAATATGAGAATGGTGTTACATGCTGGGGTGAGGGCCAAAAGGTTCCTAGCAAATTACTAAATTTTGATCACCCCAACACGCACATGGGGGAGCGTGGCCCACAAAAAGCGAAAGGACGGGGACCTTGGTGTCTACATTCAGAAGAAGCCGTGAGGTTTTTTTTTTGACAAAATACACAAATATTACATACCACACATTACCTGTAATTTATTGATAAAACACTTGGCGGCTCTACATTACACTTAGGGAAACAAAGGATGAGGGGAGATGCCTCGCAGTCAAGGACTAGCCACACGCGACTTGCTCCATACGCACTCACATACAAAGTGACGCTCACATTCAAATAACGCTAACCATACATCCCCCCTCTTCAACCCTGCCTAGGCACGCTAGCTAGCCAGAGTTGGAGTCATATCGGGTGAGATTCAAACTAAGCTTACTCTCTTTGGCTCCAAAGGAGAAGGCTCGTTAAGCCGAAAAATAATCAAAGGAATCCAATATTGCTATCGACAATGCAACACAATAATGCGTCTGGTAATGACAATGCTTACTGATACTACACATCAAGATATTACGGGTACCCTTAAGTATATGGTATTTTAATTCGTTACGAGTCATTTTTGAGAAAACCAAACATATCGAAAGTTTTTCCATGTGAAGGGTAGTTTGGTGTGGGGGGGATTCATGAAAATCTTTTATTGCATCTTTGGAAGGTACTGAACTTAAATACCAAATTAGATACTTGTCGGACTTTTCATTTATGAGTTATGCTGTTCTCTCTCTCTTTCTCTCTCTCACGATTGTTTATTTTAAAATGATTATTTTTTGGGATTCACGTAGTCTCCAGTAAAATCTGGTTATAACATAACATCTCAATCTGTAGACCCTATAATGATCTAGACCAACTTAAAGAAAGCTAGTCTACTCTATAGTACCGCCGTTTTATCTCCGGCTCCGACAGTTTGCGCGACCGAGAAAGGTAGTATTGCCAATTCTTGCCCCCTACTGTTAACACGTGTGTATACATGTGCCACGTCTTTGCAATGTGTAAGCAATGAAATAGTTGCCTATATTATAGTATTTAAAGTATGGGGATAGCATTTACAGGAAGCTTAAACAAAGAGATTTAAGTTACTCACATTTAACATGCCAATAGTCCAGCGGAAAGAAGCCGCACTCCTCGTAGATATCCATTTCTTCATCATTAGTGTCACTGGAGTCACTACTGTCAGCATTTAATGAAATAACTAATTCTTCTACGCGTTCTTCCAAAACACCTTCAGCTTTTTTTGCTTGAAGTAGAAGTTCCCAGGTATGTTTCACAACTCTCTGCCACTTTTCCACTGACATCTGTTCGATTCCTTGTTGCACCAAGCGCTCAGCCTCGGGGATGCGGAAAGTCTTGTTATGTTCTGAAACATACCCCTTGACTTGTGCCCAGATAAGTTCAATGGGATTGAAATGGCAGTGACATGGTGGAAGCCTGATGACAGTGTACCCATGTGTAGCAGCGATGGTGTCTATCTCGTAAGTACAGAATCTTGGTTTGTACAACTTAACAATTTGTAAGAGTTCTTCTTTGTTCATTACATTCCGGGGACATTATTTTCCAACAGCCATTGAAGTATGACTTGCTTCCTGTCTGGCTGTTGGTGCTTTATTTAACTGCACTGAATGATAAGGGGCATTGTCCATTATAATAATGGACTTTGGACTCAGTTTTGGAAGTAAGGCTTCCTTAAACCAGGCGGTGGAAGTTTTCCCATTCATTTCTTCGTGATAATCACGCGTACGTTTTGATTTAAATAGAAGCATTGATCCAGGAACAAACCCATTTACTCCGCCAGCATGAAGCAGAATAAGTCTGCTTCCCTTCCAAAATGGGCACCTTCATTGTTCCTGCTACTATGTCGTCTGACCAGGCCTTTGATTTTGTATGTCCTGCGTTCACCCATGTTTCGTCCAACCATATCACTTTTTCGGGACGAAGGTTTACAATTTCCCTCAGAAATCTGCCACGCCATGCCACTAAATCACCTCTTTTCATTACGGCTTTCCTACCTCAAAAGTTCTTGAATTTAAAACCAAGTTCTTTTAGCACCTTGCTTAAACTTGTCTTACCTCCATCAAATAACCCGGCTTGTTTCAAAGGACCCAGAAGTTTCTCTCGAGTAGGAAATTCTTTCCTCATATAAAACTGGTAAATATGCAGCCTTATCGCATCCTTCTGAAAGGCATCCAGTGTTGTCTTAGGCCTGACTTTAGATCTCGATTTTCCTGGTGATTGCAATTCTTCTGATGGCGTATTCAAATCGGCTGGGCATTTTTCCTTCGTCGCGCTTTTCACAGTTGTTTTACCCACCTTCAGTGCATCGCAAACTCTATCCACTACTCTTGCCAAAGGAAGAAGAGCTGCCCCGTTGTCTCGCTCCTTTTCAAAATATTCACGTAGCCTGAATATAAATTCACGGCTTTGGCTCCGGTAAGATTCGATTTTTTTCTTCGATTCTGAAGAACCATTAGGCATAGCGATATAACAACTATAACGATAACTATAACAACTGTAACGATCGATAATTATAACAATAACTATAATGATAACTATAACAAGAATAACGCAGTAAATCGCACACGCACATAAAACAACTTCACATGAACTAAAGCAAACAGCTACTGACCACAAGTGCTTCACTTACAAGAGAATTGGCAACACAGTCCAAAATGCAGTGGACGCACACGGGAAAGAAGGCTGTAATTGGTCCTAGCAGCTTCCAACCTTTGCTGTGCGAGTCAATCCAGTACTGCAAACCTTGCCAGAGTTCCGATGCTTTTCTTTCGTGTTGTGTTTTGCGTGTAGCAAAGCTTTAAACAACAGTAAACTATATTTATTAAAAACGTTAGAAGATCAAATTAGAATCCTGATTTATCTGTTAAAATGAGACAGAAAAACTTCCTTTACTGCGAAATTCACAGTGCTAGTATTGTTAGAGTTGGCCATTCTGATATATACCTATCTCTTTCTTTACTCTCACGAAAGATACAGCGGCATGATTATAGGATGTAGATTACGTCATAAATACATAATTACATTGCGTACTTGTATGTAAATAAATTGTAGTTCTTATGTAGAGTACATTAGAGCTAAAATTTTTTAAAACAATATTGTTTATACTTAATGTATTTATAAAATTTGGTAACATTTTATAGTCAGTTATTTTTTTGAATGAAAGAAATCCTCCTCAGTATAGATGGTGTGAGTGATGAGAATATTTTTAATGCTAACTGGAATTTATTTTTATTAGTTTTCAGTTCCTTAATATGTGATGGAAGTGAATTAAATAATACTATACCATTGTAGTAAGCCCCTTTTTGGAATACTTGTAGGTTATTGCTTGGCCTGTGTAAGTCCTGCCCATTTCTGGTTTGTTTGCTGTGTATGTCTGAATTTTTTATGAACACTTCTGGGTGCTCAACCACGGTTAAAAGTACAGCTAAAATATACTCACAGGCTAATGGTAGAATTCCAAATGTTTTGTATAGTGGTTTACAATGAGTTGATTTCTTTACACCTGCCATTCTTATTACCTTTTTTTTTTTTGCAAAAGAAATATTTCTTTTGCGTCTACTGAATTTCCCCAGAATGTTATTCCATGAGTCATAATTGAATGAAAATAAGCATAATATACTGTTTTAGGATGCTTTTATTTGTAAAATGAATTAATGATCTAATTGCAAAACAGTTATTGAATTCTTGGGTGGAATACAATACCCCTTCTACTTATATAAAGAAAGTAATAAACGTAAACCTTAAATTCTCTGCAAAAGTCCTGTAAAATCACTCTCATTCCGTGGAATTTTACCAGCAGTGAACAATGGTGACCCAGTGTTAGTAACGAAGGGGGGGGCTGCTGTGTATCAGGGTTTCTCCTTCATTCCACGTCAATATTGTTTACTACTCGTGAGTAGGTACACATGGATCTAGAATATTCGTCTTTTCCCCTTGTGGCTTACGTTTAATAAAGGGATATTCCGTGTTTACTTTTATAAGCTCGTATTAGAGCAGAGTTGAGGGGAAATGTGGGACAATGGGTCTGATAAGAGTTGAACCCTTAATTATGGCACGGCGTTTGTAGAATGACCCTTATCTTGAATACAGGTGCCTGTTATCCGGTTTCAACATCTACTTGCTTGGAGAGATAGTATGGAATTAGCTCTGAAGCAACGTACGTAGTAGTAGAAATAATAATAATAATAATAATAATAATAATAATAATAATAATAATAATAATAATAATAATAATAATAGTAGTAGTAGTAGTAGATCAAGGCAATGAAAAAAACTGGTATCTTACTTTCACACGACTTTCTCTATCCATTCTTAGTGTTAATCGAGGTAAGCGTTTCAAAAATGGTTTCATTAAACATTTCTTACAAGAGGGATACAGAAGGTTGAAGGTATAATCAAGTGTTTAAAAAGCGGGTCGTTACATGCTGGCTTTAAAATTGCGTTCTCATTGCATGACATAGCCAGAAAAAAAAGCTTCGTGACTTAGTACTCCAAATTGAGCGAAATGGCTCCGCGGTAACGTGCGAAACTCGCATTCGGGAGGTCTGGGTGCGATTCCCATCGGTCTGATCATGATTTTTGTCGTAGTTTGGTAGGCGAAAGCTAGGGTGGTTCCTCTTCTACCACGAATTTCCTGTCCCCTCATACCCCCTCATTTCATTACCCCTTTCATGTGTCAGGTGGACTTCGAGGTTATGTAGTGTCAGTCGGTGTCGGACAGATGGCGCAAATGCTTGATAATTGGACAGTTATATTCGGCTCTGCCAGCGCCTACGATGGGTAAGTTCTCCCCCGACTGTGCCATGGGGAAGTCTTCTCTGAGCAACCCGATCTTGTAACCGGCTTTTAAAGCTTGGAATCGTTAGGGACCTCTGCGTGTCTCTGTCCCCTCTGCCTACGGCCTATAGCCTCCTTCGGTTCGTTCACTTTATCCGTTCCTCCTGGGGGGAGGTAGCTACAAAAGATCCGCCATGGATCGACTCCGTTATCTTCTCATTGTCATAGTCATAATAAAAAAATCTGATGTGTTACACTCACATGACTTTCTCTACTCTTGTACAAAATATTTTTACAAACGCTTATTCTCCATATGCTTCATATTAATCGAGATATCGAGATGTTAATCTTATTGCTAATTTTCTTGTAGATGCAAGGGGAATATGGTAGACTTTAAGCGATAGTCAAATGTTTTAAGAGCTGGTTGCCATGTGGCGCATTCTCTTTGCATTACCAGACAAAAAAAAATGAATAACGAATTCCCATTTGAGAAAAAGTATAAGTATTGGATAATTTAAGGAATAACAAGCAATATCTCGAAAATGGTTCACGCAACAAAAAAAATGTATATGACATAAATTGTATACTTTAACGCGATCTACATTTTTTGTGTAGTAAATTTTGTCTATCTCTTATGGTTTACCAGTTATTCAAAAGTCGTTCACAATGTGAAGAATACTTTTGAAGACATTCCCAGAAGATTCAAGGTATACATTTTATTTGTCATGAAAATATCTTAAATATATGATATTTTAATCAAAATCGTTAGTCATTTTTGAGAAAATTAAAATTTTCGAAAAATGTTCCATATAAAGGGTACTCTGGGGTGGGCGGATTTTCTTGAAAACCTTTGTGTCGCATCTCTGGAAAATACTGAACCTAAATACCAAGTTTGGTGTTTATCCGACTGTTCGTTTCTGAGTTATGCTGTTCACAGACACACAGATACACACACGGACATGTTTCAAAAAAGGCTTTTTTTGGATTCAGGGGGTCTCAAAACATGTATTTCCGGTGAAATCTCGGTATCGATTTTTTGGGTGGAATACAATACTTCCCCTACTTACTATACGTAGTAGAGAAAGTAAAAATATTGCAAGTAAAAAGTAGTTAGACCGCGATTTTGTTGAAACTCTTAGTGGCGTACCGTTGGACTGAACTTAAAATACCAAATTGCTATGAAATATCCAACGTTTCGTTTTTAACTTCTACTAAGACGTACATACCAGGCAGAGCAGGAATTCAGTATCAGATTTAACAGGAAATACATGTTTTTTCGCCCCTTGAATTAAAAAGAAGGAATTTTTAATTTCTCTACCTCGTCCGTAGTATGTAGAGAAGGTATTCAAAAAATTTGATGCAGAGATTTCAACGAAAATACATGTTTGGAGGCCCTAAATCCAAATACGGTATTTTTAGAAAATGTCCGTGAGTATGTCTGTGTATCTTCATGCCTGTCTGTGTGCCTGTGTGTAACTCAAAAGCGAAAAGTCGCATAAATACCAAACTTGGCATTTAAGTTCAGTAGCTTCCAAAGTTGCGTCACGAAGATTTTTAAGAAAATCTTACCATCTCAAACTATCCTTTACATGGAACATTTTTCGAAATGTTTGATTTTGTAAAAAATGACTAACGATTTTGGTTAAAATACAACGTATAAAAGATATTTACATCACGTATAAAATGTATATCTTGAAATTTCTGGAAATATCCAATGGAGTCATGTTCATTCGGAAGGAATTTTGTATAGTTTTGCATAACAGGTAGACGTTAAGGGATAGACGTAAAGGTAGTACACAAAATACACACAATTTATTTCAAATATGAGTTTTTTGTGGCATAAGGCATTTCTGAGATATACATTATTAATAGTTCGAATTATTCATTACTTGATCATTCTTTTAAAGCCCTGTCATTATTCAGTTGTTCTCGCGATTGCATAGAAATAATATGGAGTTTTAAGGACAACGTATAGCGTCCAGTTCTTAAACATTTGGCTAACGCAGTTCTTTGGTATCTATAACAAAATGTGCAATGCATCTATTCCTGCAAAGGTTTATTTGGATTAAAATATAGTAGAAGGAAAACTAATATTTAGTAACAATAGTTTGTGTACCCACTAATAAGATATAGAAGGTAGAGATAGTTATGTAAATATATCACATAAAAGTTTTCTTGAAATGTTACTTTTAAATTCAGGAGATCTCAAAAGTATATTTCCAGTGATATCCCGATATCAAATTTTTAGGTCCATTGCCATACTTCCTATACCTACTAAAGGTTGGTGGTAAATAGAGAAAGTAAAAATGACCTGTGTAGAACTGTTTAAACATACAATTAATGGCGTGCCGGCATGTTGCCATCGTAGCTCAGTGGTTAGAGCAACTGGACGGAGACCGGGAGATCCGTGGTTCAAATCCCGGCTATGGCATTGAATTTTTCAGTCATCTGATTCTACCTTTCCATAAGAATAATAACTTAGATTTTCACGGCCGGAAAGAACAGCATCGTTGAATATCCTCCTTGACATTGATCATAGAATAATAACACAATGAAATAAACAAATTAGCACAACTATGTCACCTGTGGCTATTATTGCACAAATATAAATTGACATTTCGAACTTATTATATTGGGCTGTGATAACAGCAACAGCAACATAGCGGACAAAATGCCATTTCTTCTTATTCTTTTTACCTTCATATGAGTATTTATTGTATATTGATATAAAATAACACCAAAGCATTCATATAATCGCAAGGACTACAAAAGTCTTATATGGTGCTCATACATTGCTAACATAAGAGCAATAAATAAGTCGAAGCTCATATCCATTCATTCTGCGATATACTCCGAAATTATATTAATTAAATTGAGTTTTATTCATGGACGTTCCTTAACTGCTGTGGTTCTTACCGTCCCATTCTATATTGGGCGTGAAAAACCGGTAATTTTGCTCAGAGGCCTCTTTATCAGGCTAGAGGTTCTTTTACGTGCCGTAAATCTACGACACGGGACCACTGGCTTTACTTCCCTTCCGAAGGAAGCCATGATAAGGATTTTTACGCCCGAAAACTCCATCTCCCTCCGCCGGGTTTGAACCCGCGACTTCGGGAACTAGAAGCTAGCATGGTAACCACTACACCACGGAGGACGGTTATATACTCCGCTGTTCTGATATTCACTTATTATAATTCTTAGTTTCTCATGTTTTGTAAGGAGCGGGTGTCTTTTCTGTTTGGGAAGTTTGTGATGCTTTTATAAGCATACAAACAAAACCTGAGTAGCGTATAAAAGGACAGTGGGCATGGATAACAACAACAGCATCAAACCAGTCAAAGTACTACTTCATTTTGTCATTCTTCTTTTCTTTGTATATTCATTTTGGCCTTCATTTTATTTTGTCTTTCGTGTGTTTTCTTAGCAGTTTGGTGTATTGGTTACTGAGAATGAACAAGGTTATATTGGTGTTACTTAAACTGCTATTGTTTCTTCCCAACCGAGATTTTCTCTATAAATAATGACAAGGCAGCCCGAATGTGACAGCGTGGGAGTCACTCAGCTGCATTCACGAGAAATCATCATTACAACTGTGGTATTTGCGGTTATTCAGCACTGCTTTTGTATAGCGTTTTATTAGTATTTTTATTTTGTTGTTTTTATAGAATCCTAAGAGTTTTAATTAACTCTTTGTTTAAGTATCATGTACAATATTTTTAAATGCACGCAAAGGAACGCAACCTAATACTAACTTTTGTAGAGATAAACTGTCAAAACACCGGCAACGCCGATTATTTCAGCTAGTTTCCTATAACTAGGAAACCACAAACGACACTAAAAGTGAAGAGCTCATTAAAATACGCACGCGATGTGTGTCAATTTTTACGTAGTTTTCACCGTTTTCGAAATATTACATATTGCCAATTTATACCTTTTGCAAGTGCCAGTGCACCATCTAACGGGCATGCATGTAAGCTAGCAATTATTATGTTTTTTCTATCCATTGGAAGAGGTTTATTTACTACGAATAAACGTTTGGTTGCTATAGTAACTAAGCGCTTGTTGTTTAATATTAATTATGTAATAAAAAATGTACCTGAATAACGTAGCAAGAATAGAAGAATCTTTTTCTATATATTATAATATAAAAATATATATGATAATTTGTCATTGATAGATAAAGTCATGTGAATGTAATATATAAGATGTCTTAAAATTATTACTAAAATTATTATTCAGAGGCTTCGATAAATCTATTTTCAATTTAATCTAATATAAAATTCTTAAGTGGAATACCTGCAACACTTCCTCTAGCTATCATAGATAAATGGTAAAGAAAAGAAGAAGAAATCAAAATTGTTTTTTTGTTTGCATTATTTAGAACTGACATGAATGGGACTTGTAACAAGTTTGTACTTTGAGTGAGTATTACATTCCACCCAGAAATTCGATATTGAGATTTCACTGAAAATACACGTTTTAAGACTCCATTAAACGAAAATGATTTTTAAAAAAGGTCCGTGTGTGCGAAAACAGCATTAGTCAAAAACGAAAGTTCGATTAAATACCAAACTTTTATATTTAAATCCAGTGTCTTTCAAGGATGCGACAGGCAGGTTTCATGAAAGTCCCCCACCCCAAACCACCCTTTACATGGAAACTTTTTCGTTATTTTTGATTCTCTCAAAAATGGCTCTAACGATTTTGACTAAAACAATATGTTTTTAAGATATTTACATGATAAATGAAATGTACATCTTGAAATTTTCTGGGAATAGCCGCTGAAACCCTCTTCATTCTGAATGACTTGTATATAACTGGTAAACCGTAAGAAATAGATAAAATCTTAGTACACATAAAGTGAAAACGATACAGTTTATGTCAAATGCTTTTCTGGCGTTAAGCATTTCCGAGGTATTTTTTGTTATTGGTTTAAGTTTTCAAATACGTTATACCTTTCTAAATAGCTATTCTTTGTGTGTGTGTGTGTGTGTGTGTGTGTGTGTGTTCGTGGGAAAAGAACAGAATTTAAAATCAATCCATCACATAACGACCCCCTTTGAAAAGATTTGACTATCACTTTATCTAGCTTCTGTACGAATAGTTTGAATAGAAAAAATCTGATGTGTTACACTCACATGACTTTCTCTACTCTTGTACAACCTATTATTACAAACGCTTATTCTCCATATGCTTCATGTTAATCGAGATGTTAACCTTATTGCTAATTTTCTTGTAGATGCAAGGGGAAATGGCTTTAAGCGTTTAAGAGCTGGTTGCTATGTGGAGTATTCAATTCTCTTTGCATTACCAGGACAAAAAATATCTGATGTGTTACACTCACATGACTTTCTCTACTCTTGTACAAACTATTTTTACAAACGCTTATTCTCCATCTACTTCATGTTAATCGAGATAAACATTTGTAGACTCTATCTTATTGCTAATTTTCTTGTAGATGTAAGGGGAATATACATTTACAAGGGCAGTATCGAAATACAGTAGCCTTTAAGCACATACATATCTCTTAATAGCTGGTTGCTAGGTGCAGCACTATTCCCTTTTCCATATATTAATACTCTTTGCATATTCAAGACAAAAAATGAATAACGAATTCCCATTTCAGAAAGTATTGAAAAATTTAAGGGAATAACAAGCAATATCTCGAAAATGGTTCACTCAACAACAAAAATGTATATGACATAAATTGTGTATTTTAACGCGATCTACATCTTTTGTGCAGTAACATTTTGTCTATCTCTTATGGTTTACCAGTTTACCAAAAGTCGTTCACAATGAAGAATACTTTTGGGGACATTCCCAGAAAATTCAAGATATAAATTTTATTTGTCATAAAAATATCTTAAACATGATATTTTAATCAAAATCGTTAGAGCCATTTTTGAGAAAATTAAAATTTTCGAAAAATGTTCCCTTCACGTTTGTGGCACGAGGCACGTAATACCTGCGCACTAAAGGTAGGCGTTACATTTTTGTATTAAAAATTCCCCTAGTGTTTTGGATTAAAATATCACATGGTTGAAATATTGGCAGTTCGAATAAAAGTATATATTCCAGAACAATTGTAGAACTAATAAAAATATGCAGTTTGTGTAAGATAATATTTCGTGGCATTAGCCATTTCCGAAACATTCGTAGTGTTTACATATTACGAGGTTTTCTTTCATACTGTAGCATGTTTGAATATTTCGATTCTTTTCTAAGAGCTCTTGATTAACAAAATCCGGATTTTTATATAGGCGATTTTCTTCAAATTGGAACTAACTTTGTCCATTTTTGCATATTTCGAAAATATTTGTAAAAATTCATCGTGGTTAATGTAAAGTCGATTGAATAACTACCCTTTATATGAATAGTGCATACTGATGTGTATGAATTTTAAAGGTAGCCAAAGGTAAAATTACAAACCTTTACCACTTTTAAGCAAATGTTTTTAAACTTTTTTCATACCTTGCGTTATTATTATTATTATTATTATTATTATTATTATTATTATTATTATTATTGAATTGTGTAATTCAGATAGATATCTATAATATTTTTTGAGAAAATACATTTTAATTATTTTTATAATGCTAATCAATAAAGTATACCAAGGAATGCAAAAATCAATAGGGTTGAAAATATAGAAATACTCATATCAGATAATAATAATAATAGTAATATTAGTAGTAGTAGTAGTAGTAGTAGTAGTAGTAGTAGTAGTAGTAGTAGTAGTAGTAGTAGTAGTCTGTTCTTCAGAAAAAGTTATAACCTTTTAAATATAATTTGTTTTCACGAATTATCTTCGGTTCTCAAACCAATCGTCATATCTTGGGATATTTAAAGGCATAGTAAAAATTAAATGCCAACCTTTTCTTTGTACATTCCCCTCGAGTTCACTTTCTCGAGTTTGCACTGAAAATTTAAACAACATTAGTTAGCAACTTATCGTATGAAAGATTTTTAAACTTGAAATTTTAATTAAAATCAAATTTGAGAAAAAGGAATTTTAAAATTAAGTGCATTATACTGCATGCGAATGAACACTTAGATGGTCACGTGACGGCGCTTAAAACGCTTTGAGGTAAAAACCGTTATGGGCAAATAAAGGCCAACTTTATAGTATATTTACCTTTTCCATCTACCTACCCAAAAATCTGATATAGAAATTTCACCGGAAATATCTGTTTTGAGATCCACTCCCTTTTCCAAAAATAACAGTTTTAGAAACTTGATATTTTAAGTTCGGTAACTTCTAACTAAACGCCACACAGTATTTCAAAAAAATATTCTCTCCCCAAAACTACCCTTCAGATGAAAAATTTTAGGTTTAATGGCTTTAACTCTTCTGATTAAAATAATACCATAGTTTTAAAATATTTACACGAAATATAAAAATATATCTTAAAATTTTTGTGAATAGTCTGAAATATCCGTTTTATTTACTGAATTCTTTGTAATTTTTTTCTACCTAGGAAGCCGTAAGAAATACACAACTTTCTATAGAAAAAAATGTAGTTCTCATTAAAATACACAGTTTTAATTCACAAATTCTACCTTAGCATTAGCCGTCTAGTGAATAAGCTTGAAAGCCTGCGAATCTGTTTTTCTTTCTTTTCATTTCATCAACAGAGTTTGAAGCCGCGAATAAACACTTGAATGTTGTTTCCAATTACAGAAACAAAGCCTTATTGATTAATTTGAAATCACTCAAAGGTAAAAGAAATCTAATGTGTTACATTCACATGACTTTCCTTACCCACTATCGCTTATTAGTGGGTATACAAATATTCTTACGAAGGTTTATTTTCCTATCTAGTTCATTTTAATCCAGATAAACCTTTCCAGGAATAACTGCATTACACATTTCGTATAGATATAAAGCTAATAGCGACAGTATAGTGTTTTAGTACTGGGCGCTGGCCTAAAAATTCCATACTCTCCCCATGACATCGCGAGAAACAGCTGAAAATCCACAGACTTCAAAGAATGGCTAAGATTGATGAATTCGAACCAGGAATTGCGGATATCTCGGAAATGGGTGGTGGCATAAAAACCTTATTTAAATTAAATTGTGTATATTATATTTTTGTGTATTATATTTTCCTCTGTCGCTTAATGTTTATTAGTTCCACAAGATTATACAAAATTCTTTCATAATGAACAGGGCTTCACAAACTATTTCCAGAAAATTAAAGATGTACAATTTATTTGTCATGTAAGCATTTTTAATATATGGTATTTTAATCAAAACGTTTGAACCATTTTTCAGAAAATCAAAGATTTTGAAAGATGTTGCATGTAAAGGGTAGTTTGGGGAAGGGGCATTTTCTCGAAAATCCTGTACTTAATCTGTGGAAGATACTGAACCAAAATACCAAGTTTGGTATTTATCCGATTTTTCGTTTTTGAGTTATGTTGTTTAGACACATACACGGACCTTTTTCTAAAAACGCTTTTTTCTGGATTCAGGGAGCCTCAAAAATGTACTTACGATGAAATCTCAGTATTGAATTTTGGAGTGCAATGCAATACCTTCTCTACCTACTATGTACGTGGTGGGAAATCTAATATATCGTGAATAATGTAACATGGATAGAAGAATCACTTTTTGTTTGAATACTATAACATATAATGGATATGTTGTCATTGATAGAGAAAGTCGTATGAATGTATCACATCAGATTCTTTTTTGTTGCCTCTTCTATGACCCATTTTATGTTCCCATTTTATATTTTTCCTTCTCATTGTGGTTGTTCATCGTGTCGACCCTCCCTCCAAAAGAGAGAAAGTTATTTTTCTAGAAATGCATCTGCGAGAGTTCAGTGGGTCTCAAACCATCTCTCTTCGGTGGAGGCGACATCGATTTCTTTGGGCGGAGTACAATAGTTCCTCTACATTGAAAGTACAAATGGCTTGTTAGGTTACCGACGCTTTTGAACCGGCCATGACCGCGGTGGCGGTACCGGAACCGTCCACAATATTAAAATTATTATTTTTATATTATGTGGAACTTTCTTTAATAATTAGCATATTAAAACCTTTTATCACAAAGTATTTACGATATACGAGAGCGGATTGATAAGTCAATGACTTTTTAAAGAAAATAACATTTTTTTTGCAAAAAATCAATTTTATTTCTCAATACAGTCTCCTTTCAATTCAATACACGTGCCCAACGTTTCTCAAAAATTTTAACCCTTCCAAAAATATAATTTTTCGAAGTCTGTAAAATATGAGGTTGTTTCTGCCATGATGCGTTCATTTGGCGTGAATTCTTCCCAGCGAGCCAATGTTTCAGGTTTGCGAAGAGGAAGAAGTCGCTGAGTATACGGTGGGTGAGGTGGCAGTTCGTAGCTCAATTCCACAAATTTTGCTTTGGCAATGGCTGACTTGTGTGCGGGTGCATTATCCTGTTGAAAGAGAAACTTTTTCTCCACCAAATGGGTCATTTCTTTAAGAATTCCTTGTGAAACTGATCCAGCATTGCGGCATAATATGAACCTGTGATCGTTTTACCCTTCTCCAGGTAGTGGATGTCTATCACCTCTCGTGAATCCCAAAAGACAGCTGCCGTGATTTTTCCTGTCGACGGAATGGTTTACGCTTTCTTTGAAGCCGGTTTGCCGAAGGAAATCCACTGTTTTGATTGTTGTTTGGTTTCAGGTTGATAATATGGATCCAAGTTTCATCAACCGTGATATAACGCCGCAAAAACTTATTTGGGTTGCGCTGCAACATGTTTAAACATCCCTGTGAAATGGTCATACGATTCCGCTTGTTCTCAACTGTGAGCAGTCGCGGCACCCATCTTGCTGACAGCTTTCTCATACCCAAAAATTCGTGCAGAATGTTATACACCCGTTCACTCGAGATGTTTACGGTCTTGGCTGTCTCACGGATTTTCACTCGGCGGTCTTCCAACACAATATCGTGAACTTTGTTCACCATTTCTTGTTGAGACCTCAACCGACCGCCCTGTGCACACGGCATCTCTTGTACTCGAACGGTCACATCGAAATTCCATTAACCACTTGTGAATCATGTTATGTGATGGAGCAGAGTCCCCATAATACTTGTTCAGCTTTTCTTCCGTTTCCTTCTCCGTCTTACCACGCAAAAACCAGTGCTTTAAAGAACACAAAATTCACTTTCTCCATTTTCTACGAAGCAACTCACATCTGCTTATTTTAGACGCTCTCAAAGAAACAAATGACGACGAATTTCTGCGATTATACCCAGAATAGATATAAGACTTAGCTGCAAACAAGAAACCTGTGATTAGAATGCTATCTCTCGTCAAAGTCATGGACTTATCAATCCGCTCACGTATGTACCGCATTTAAAATGCATTAATGGTTAGAGCAACAAGTGACAAAATTATAAAAAGTTTAGCTTAAAAGCTTCAAAATAGGAAATTCCATGGCCACCACTAAACATTCACACATTTACTTTATACATTGCCTATTCACATAAAAAGTGAGCCTTCTATCCACTTTAATTAGTCAAGATAAAAGCGTAGTAACGTTGCAACTAAGGGAACTTGGTTTAGATAAATAGAGAGATAATGCATCTTTATTGATGTCAAATTATTGAAGTGATGGGTCATTGACCGTACATGCACATTTAACACACAAGTTAAATGTGAAGAGAAGAAAGAAAATAAAAAATGACCTGATTAGCTGAACAAATTTGATCTGGCTCTACGCACTATAGCCAAGAAATTGCCCATGTTTTGCCAATGTTCTGGTCAGCCAGTAGATCCCAACATGCCAGTCTCCTTCTTGCTGGGCTTAAGAAATATTCTGTGAATTTAATGGTCCTCCCACTGTGCACTTTCCGCCAGAATATGCACCCAGTCTTCATCCCCACTATTAAAACATAGACTAAGTTGCATGGAACATACAGAAACAACTCAGCTGTTTATATCACAATTCGGATATGATTAGTAACTCTTCAGATGGAGCAGGTTACGAGTACGGTATATTATTCCAATATTAGGTTTAAAGTTATAAGTGTACTGTTACTGCAGGAAAATATTCATATCGCTTAAGTTTAATGCCTCAAAGCCTTCTAAGCAGCTCAATCATTTGGCACATAACACAAGACTACAAGAAGTTTCAACCTCACTACTCCCCGCGGGGATAAAAAAAATAAGGAGCACTCAGTAGCTTCAGTATTATTAGATGACACTGCCAGGAACGCCGTGGGGCCCTATTATTAAATTCCAAGAGAGGGTCAGGAAGAAATTGAGCGCAGAGCAATCTGAACCTTATTGGTCTTGTTCCAGTTTCTCCTTTTCTTGGCCACACTTGTGCGACTTCTTTTCCTATTAATTTGTTCTTCCTTATCTACAGCATTCAATTTTACGGGCCCTTAACAATTAAACGATTATAATTTCCAGTTCTATTATATTTAGTGTAATCTACACAGTAATTTCAGAAAGTGTTACCCTTCAATTTAAAAAATTCTTGTAGCGAAATCAACGGAAACAAATTTTAATGCGCAGAGAGAACAAATAACATTACAACTTATGTGTTCTAGCGTCTTCCAAAATTTTTCATTTCATTAGCTTAATTGTTTTTTTATTATTGCGCCATATTTTCAACTTCTTTGTATGTGTCGTTTACAAAATTATTTTATATGCAGTTGATAGAGCAATTTTTTACTTCTTCTACGGAAGGTAGAATAAGTACAACTGTATTCCACTAAACATTAAATATTGAAATTTCACTGGAAATAATTGTCTAAGTCCAGCATTTCTAAGATGCGACACAAAGTTTTCAAAAACAATCCATACTTACTTATCTTCCTTAACGGAGGGGGCTCACCGAGAGGAAGGATGAGGTGAGAGGAGACACCAGGCGGCCAGATCCGGAACGACGGTACAGCAATCACAGGGTGCCTAAGTTTCCAGAATTAGACATCCCAGCAGACGGATAGGCAGACCGAGGACCCCGCCCCACGCAGAGGGATCCAACGCTCGTCAAGGGGGGTTCGGATACCCCGGCAATCATCCGAAAGCCGGGGACGGAGAGAGTTCACAGAAAGCATCCTTTTTCCCTGCTACGCTGCACCGAAACACCATCTCCGGCACTTCCGATCCTGAAAGAGACTAGCGGGATGAAGGATGGATGAAAATGATGAATGGAACGAAATGGAAGAACAGAAAATTCGGGGCCTGAAAGACACCACTCCAGCATTCGTCTGACGATCCGGGAATACCTCCGAAAAAACCCCATGGGTCAGAGTGTGCGGTCGCCGGGAATCGAACCCGGCACATCCCGAATACGGGCCACAGACGCTGCCTGAGCCATCCTACTCGGTAACAAATCCCTACACTCCAAACTTAACTTTGTATAGAAAGGTTTTTGTTATTGTTTATTTTCTCAAAATCTATAAAGTTGTTATTTAAAATATACGCTTAAGGCATTTGTATGACTAATAAAACGTATGTTTTGAATTTTCTGCAATTGGCCTTCTAAAATCGTCCTTATTCTGAACGCACTTTGTATAATTTTGAAAAACTAGTTAACTCCATGCTAGCCTCTAGTTCCCGAGGTCGCAGGTTCAAACCCGGCGGCGGGCGGTGGATTTTTTCGGGCGTAAAAATCCTTAGCATGGCCTTCTTCGGAAGGGAAGTAAAGCCGGTGGTTCCGTGTCATAGATTTACGGCACGTAAAATAACCTCAAGGTTGATAAAGATATCTCTGAGCAAAACTCCCGTTCTTTCACGCCCAACATAGAATAGGACGCTAAGGACCTAAGCAGTTAAAGAGCGTCCATAAATGAAACTCAATTTCATTCAATTTAGACTAAAACTTATTACATACTCTTAAAACGCTCAATACACCTATGTATGTCAGTTATTTTATGGCATTAACCATTTTCTAGTATTTATTCTTATTGGTTTGACGTTTAAATAGTTTATACTTTTTAAGCCCAAAGTTGCCATTATTTTGTTCTCGTGGTCATGCAAACAGCATGACATTTCAAAGCTAGTACATAGCGATCCGGTTTTTAAAGATTTGACTATCGCTTCAGTCTCCCGAATCTACAACGAAATGCGCTATGGAACTATTTCTGCAAAGGCTTATCTCGATAACATGAAGTGAATAGAAAAGTACACTTTTGTAAAAAGAAATGGAAATAGCAAGTCAGGTGAAAGTAACGCGAGAGAGTTTTATTATGTAGTGTTAGCCATTTTCGAAATATTCTATGTTGCATGATTACATTTTCCCTAAATAAAGTGCATCTTATCTACAGAACATGTTTGAAAGTTTTCGATTTTTACATTCTCTACTAAGTATAGTAAAAAAGGGGAAGTATTGCATTCCACACAAAAATTCCACATCGAGATTTCGCTGGAAACACATGTTGTGAGGCTCCCTAAATCCAAAAAACGAATTTTTAGAAAAGGGTCCGTGTGTGTGTGTGTGTGTCTGTCTGTCTGTCTGTATGCCTGTGAACAGCATAACTCAAAAACGAGAAGTGGATAAATACTAAACGTGATATTTAGCTTCAGTATCTTTCGAAGATGCGACACGAGGATTTTCAAGAAAATCTCCCAAACCCAGACTACCCTTTACATGGAACATTTTTCGAAAATTTTGATTTTCTAAAAAATGGATCTAAATATTTTGATTAAAATAGCATATGCTTAAGATACGATACTTTCATGCAAATGAAATGTATATCTTGAATTTTCTGGGAATGTCCCCAAAAGTTCCTTTCATTCCTAATGAATTTTGCATAGCTGGTAAGAGATAGACAAAATTTTAGTACACAAGAAATGTAGATCTCGTTAAAACACACAATTTAGTTATGTGTATATATATATATATATATATATATATACTTTTTTGTCGAGTGAACCATTTCCGAGATATTCCATGTTATTTGCTTATATTTTCCAATACGTTTTCTTAAATGGGAATTCGTTATTCATTTTTTTAATGTCCTGGACATACAAAGAGAATGGAATGGGCCACATAGCAACCAGCTCTTAAAAGATTTGACTATCGCTTAAAGCCTTCCATATTCCCCTTGCACTTATAAGAAAATTAGCAATAAGATAGTTTCTGCAAATTTTTATATCGATTAACGTAAAGTAGATGTAGAATAAGCGCCTGTAAAAATAGTTTGTACAAGAACAGAGAAAGTCACAGTCACAGAGTGTAAACACATCAGACCTTTTTTTAATTGTTTCATTTTCATAGCCCCCTTTAACTTCTGTGGTTATTCGGGGGCTTTGAATTGTGAAACAACTCGCTGATTCTAGGTTCTTTAACGTTGGGTTTGATCATTTCTAACTTGAAACACACTCACCTTCACTCCCATATGCATCTTTCCTTCGGAGGGTAGGTAAACATTCTATTCAAAGAAAAATCACTCGCCTCAGCTGAGAATAGAGCCGAGACCTCTGGATTGAGAAGCCTAAGCGGTGATCAGTCGGTCACAGAGGCAGTCTTTTCAATCCTTCTGCCACTTTTTTCCCTCATAGCAACTCATTATATCCGAGCGGGATGGCTCAGGTGGTAACGTTTGTGTCCGCATTCGGACCCGTATTGGTCCCCTGGGCCGAACAGCCTTACTGCAGTTTTTGCGTGGTTTCTCTCAGTCACCAAAGCAAGTACCGGATTGGATATTTAATACCACTACTCAAAGTTCCAACTTAAGTCTAAACAACAGTAAAAATGAGGAAAAGAAATATGGCAATAACGAACGCTCTAGCATCTTTCACAGATATGAAAGTAGATAAACTGGACTGCACCCTAATGCCATCTGCCCGGCACGTGTAAAAGCATAGGCATTATTGCCTAGCAGTAAGGGCTCTGTAGACAGTTGTCGATGTTTCCATGTCCGTCACAGAAGTAGAGGTACGGTTGCTGCACACATGCCTCTGTGGACATGTGACGAGGTAAGGTTGTATGGTACAGGGATGAGACATAGAAAGCTAACTGTCCGCCAAAAAGCGATCCACGAGGTATCTGCTAACAGATGTGTCACGATATGGTATGTAATTAAAGTCGCAGTCGCGACTCTGGCTCTTGGCCGGTGCACATCGCCTGAGTGAGAGCGCTTGGTGTGTTACCACGCCTGTTTTATGTTCGTTGACTCTTGAGTGTCAGCAGTGCAATGGGGCAACAGAAGGCAGTACATAAAAGTACTATCAACGTTATGTTTAATAAGAGTATGCAACGGCCCACGGCATTTGAAATACGCGAATGGCATAACACATTGGAGCTCACTCCAGAGCAGGTACATACAATTATTCAGTTGGTAGGAAGAGAAAACACTGATTATATAGTTTCACCATAGCGGTGCTACGTATACACAAGGAGACTTTCCAGTTTGTTCTGATGCCCGGTGAGGTGACGTATGGACAAACTAAGACAGCGAATAGAGAATATACTTTGGTTCGCGTCTACAATGTGCCACCGGAAATTAGTAACGACAGGGTTGCTTACGATCTTCAACATTACGGCAGGATACTGCACATCAATACTGACGGCTGGTCTGGTCGTTATAGATTTCCAATTTACACTGCTACATGTTTGCTACATATTCAGCTCACCAAACCGATACCGTCGATGTTAAAGATTGCAGGTTTTGAGGCACACATCACATATAGTGGACAAGAACAGATTTGTTTCATTTGTAAGGATAACACACATCTGAAAGCAGATTGTCCTCAACGCTGGTTATGGGCAATCTTTCCTTCTCAGTCACCACTACGGCAACAACTTATGAGTGACTTGTCCAAACCAGTGTCCGAAACAGACGGTGTTCCAAGTGATGTGGTACCTACAGCGGAAGACGTGTCACCGGACGTGACAGCGGTTACTGATGTTCCCTCGTTAGTTACGGGTGTTGTACATCGGCAACTTTAGTGACTGCCAATATTGACAACGAGGCAGCCAATTCCACCCTGTCTGACTGTACCAGCATGGACTATTTACAGCACAGTCGTCCAGAAGGCGAACCTGACTCCAAGAAGCTCAAAGGTGCGGCTGTAAATAGGAAATTGCTACCAGAGAAAGCGACGCAGTCACAAGATAAACGGCTTCGTAAAATGGAGCCTCCACGACACGAGGTGACACGGTGCCTCAACTCCTGCCGGAGGTTGTGCACCGCTCCTTGGCGTTGCTGGCTAGCAGAATGGATTCTTCCGATTTACCTATCATGACCGCAGTGACCCCGGATGGTGATTATGAGAAGACCGAGAAGAAGAAAGACAAAACTTCGCAAAAACATAGAGTGCGTCCGTATGCCTTACCGACAGTATAGCGGGACAAACCGGGCGAGAAGATCACAATCTTTTAAAATAAAATTATAACCGTCAACCGAGGAACTAGTGTAGGTCTGTAGAGTATAAAATGGAAGACGGCTCCTGTACCGAATGCTTTCTATTCCACGTTTTGGAATGTCATTGCTACAGAACTGACAGCGGTGTTTGAAAAAGTTTAACGTACCTCTGTGATTCCAGGGAAATTTGCTGAAGGCGTAATTCTTGTGATCCCAAAGCACGACTCTCTAGAACCGTTGCCGAGTATAGGCCGATTATATTGATCAATTGCGACTACAAGTTACTGGCAAAAGCATTAACTTTAAAGCTACATTTGTTTTATGGGAGAATTCTCTGCAACGTCCAGACTGCAGTACCGAGTGGCAGGAACATCATACAGAATACTGGCTTATTCTTTGTCATGTTGAAACTGAGAAGATTCCAGTAACTTTGGTTAACCTTGGCTTTGAAAACGCTTTCAATAACTTTAGTCATTCTTATCGAAGTTCGCTTATGGGGCATTTGGGGATCCCAGGAAGGTTTCTTTCTTTATTACAAAACCTTTATGCTGCGGTGACATCCAGAATACTCTGCAACAGATGTCTTTCTCCTATAATCCGAATAGAGGTCAGTCCGACAGGGTTGCCCCCTGTCCATGGGTTTATTTGTTTTGAGCCTCGATCCCCTTTTGCGGCAGCTGCAATCATCCCTGGGTAGTGTGGAACTGCATAGTTAGCGATTCCAACTTACAGCATATGCCGATGGTGTGACGGTATTTGAGACAAATAATGTTGATATGAAAACTTTGTATCAGTGTCTTCGGGACCATAGCGCCGTTTCTGGAACAAAATTAAACTTTACCAAGTCGGAGGTTTAACAAACAGTTTTGTCATTGCAGAGAGCCGCTTAACCTCCTAGGTATGCGGATTTTAAGCCACGCGAAGATCTTGGGCTTTCTATTTACGCACTGCTTTCGGGAGACTGTGACACTTAATTGGACTGAAAAACTGGCCAAGCTACGGATTATCTTAGTAGAGCAGCGGACTCGGACACTCAACTGTTTTGAACGAGTATGGTATGTGCACACTTACACACTCTAGTAGGATTTGGTAATCTGTTTATCGGGTCTCCAGGGAAGAACTGTGGCTTCCAGTTAATAAAGGTGATTGTGTTCTGATAGCAGTGGATGCGAAATGTTTGACACTCCTAGGAAAAACTATATTACATATTACGGACGATGAGGGTCTTCCGCTTCAGTAATCTCTTTGGGCTGAACAACTTTGTCTTCCTGGTAAGCGGCTACCCAATTTCGGCGATGGTGTGAGACCTTTGCGAGTCTGCCCAGAACGAATAACCAAAGGTTAGCTTTTAAACAGTCTGCCTTCTTTTATATCTCATGAATACAACGGAAGTATTCGCTGTGACGATGGAGCACCATTTGGAACAAATGTACGAATCCGAAGATCGGAAGGCTGCAGTATACTCTGCTGTCAATGAGGTTGCTCCGACAGCTGGCGGCATGGCAGAGCAACATCTAAAACCTTGCGTCATAAGCTAGTAGCTTGCGCGTGATATGCTCTATTTGGGACTGGGTATGTGGAGGAATCTGTGTGATCTGTAGTGGCGTACAAGTGTCTCCACTTGAAGACTATCTGACCCTCGAATTCCAACACGTTGATAAGAAGCTGACGGATAGACTTACTTGGATGATCTTTGCCACCTATTTTTGACTAATACAAGCTGGAAACGCGACACGTCTTTATTCGGAAAGAACACTGGGAGTTGGGCAAGCGGACTCCTCTGTCCTTGTATTTCCCTCACTTACGGAGACACTGTGTCAGAAACGTAATGCTTTTTAAGTACCAAAAGCAGTAATATAGGAAATGATTTACTTAATACCTGCTATAAATAAGTTTTACCAGAACTATATATTACTATATCATTTACATAACACCTAGAGAACATGTTCTAGACTTAGAATAGGACATAGATAACTGTACTGACGAAAAGAAGGATCCCCCCAAAAAGTGACATTACTTTCCCTAAGTATCGCAAATCTACAACTATAAAATTTTAAATACCTAGGTATTATTCATAAAAATGTGTAAAAAAATGGCACATTTTAGCATTTTCACCGATACGTTACGTTAATTTAGAAATACATCAATTAACCATACAGACGAGTAATGAGAAGCATAGTCAGGTTTTGAAGAAAACTAAGAGTTTGTATGAGCTATAAATAAGCTTCTACTTTCTGCAGAGTGGCATGTCTAGTGCCTACCCCTGTGTTAGATCGCTCCTTTACTAGGCAAATTAATGTACGCCTAGAATGCATGGCTTAAACCCAAACTTACCCTCATACGAATGAATGCTCTTCGTGACATAAATTACAGGTGATTCACACAATTCTAATATATGTGGGTCGTAATCCAAATTTCTGCATTTTATTGTGAAAAAAAGAAAGAAAAACGCGACCAAAATAAATAGACAGAAAAGGAACTTGTTACTAAGGCCATAATTAACCGAGCGGGATAGCTCAGGCGGTTTCGACTGCGGCCTGCATTCAGGAGGTCGTGGGTCCATTCTTATTACACTTCATCTTTCACCCGTTGGTCTCTTTCAGGATTGGAAGCGTCGGCGATGGTGTTTCGGTGCAGTGTGGCAGGGGAAAAAGGATGTTCTCTGTGACTCTCTCCGTCCCTCGGCTGGTTTTCGGGGGTATCCAAACACTCTTGAGGGTCATTGGACCCACTCTGTAGGGGTGGGGTACTCAGTTTGCCTGTCTGCCGGGGAGTCTCTATCTATAGACGCAGGGACCCTGCCATTCCTGTTGCCCGGGTCTCCTTTCGCTTCATCCTTCCTTCCAGGGACGCCCCTTTGTGGAGCGTAGGTACAGTATCCCCTATGTGGATCAGTGCCAATTTTAGTCAATCGAATCCACTGACCGTAATGAAGATTGTGAACTTATTCCTCTGTGATATCGATAAATATTTTAACGTTATTCCTGTAAGCTGAATATAAATACTGCTTATTGCTGAATTCGAAAACGTTTCTAGAGAGAAATGTGTCGTGAATAGCGAATTATGCGTAGAAGAATCGCTTTTAATTACTACTGTAATTAAGTATAAGGCATGTCTGCGAATTTTTAATGGGTAGAGAAAGTTATTTGATACTAACACAGATTTCTTCACTAAAATTAACATATTATTTAATAATTAAGTTGGTATTAAATACATTTAAAGAAATCTGAAGGAATAACCACAATATCACTTAGAGGATTAATAACTATCATTTGTACTATCTCTTTAAAATTCAAGAGTATGGACATATGGGTGTTTCAAATAAATGATTTGCTTATTCTCGTAATTTTAGCAGACAACAACAAAATCTAAAATGTTACACATGCTACTACAATCTATTCTATGAAAAGCTTATTTTTCTATCCTCTTCGTGCTAATCGAGATAAAGATCTCCAGATATAGTTTTATTACACATTTCGTCGTAGGTGGATGTAGAAAGCTACAGTCGCTGTCTTTGACATCACGAGAAACAAAAGGATGCTGCTTTAGCACTTTAAAAATACAAAGGCACTGGAAAAATCAAACCAATAGCAACGAATATCTTGGAAATCTTTACTTCGACAAAAACATTTATTTGGTATAAAACGTATATTTTAACAGTGTATGTTGAAATAAAGCCTTTGTGTGGTAAAGGTTTGTCTATCTCTTATGTTTACCAGTTATACAAAATAACACAAAGTTCAATCAGAATGAAGAGAACTTTAAAAGGTTATTCACAGAAAATTCAATGTATACATTTTATTAGTCATGTAAATATCTTAAACTACTGATAATTTAATCACAATCCTTAAACCTATTTTTGAGAAGATAAAAATAACGAAGTATTTTCTATTAAAGAGTAGTTTGGCGTGGGGCGATTTTCTTGAAAGTCTTCGTGTCGAATCTTTGGAAGATGCTAAAGTTAAAAACCAAGTTTCGTATTTACCCAAATTTTCGTTTTTTTGTTATGATGACACACACACACACACATACACACACACACCCACACATACTGACATTTTCTAAAGGCAATTTTAATTCAGAGAGCATCAAAACGCGTATTTCCGCTTAAATAACGATATATAATTCGATATAATGATTTCACCGGAAATACATGTTTTGAGGCCCCCTGAATAAAAAAAAGTATGTTTAGAACAGCAGAACTCTAAAACGAAAAGTTGGATTAATATCAAACTTGTTATTTAAATTCAGTACCTTTCAAATATGCAACACAAAGATTTTCAAGAAAGTCCCACCTGACTACGCTTTACATGGAAGATTTCTTGAAAATTTTGATTTTCTAAAAAAATGGCTCTAAACATTTTGCTTAAAATACTAAATATTAAAGATATTTTCATGACATATAAAATGTATACCTTGAATGTTCTGAGAATAGCCTGTGGAAGAAAGTTTGTATAATCTTGTACGACTAGTAAACGTTACGTGACGGACGAAAACGCACTACACAAAAAATGTAGATCTCTTTAAAACACACAATTCATTTAAAATAATTATTTTTGCGGTATGAGCCGTTTCTGAGATATCTGTAATTAAAAGTTCTAATTGTTCATCTCTTGGTCATTCTCTTAAAGTACTTACAGCATCACATGTTTCTCGCGATGTCATGGAAACAGTATGGACTTTTAAGGCCAGCATATAGCGTACGGTTCTTAAACATTTGACTATCCATGTTCTCTTTGTATCTATAACGAAATGTGTAATGCAGCTATTTCTGCAAGGGTTTATGTGGATTAAAATATAGTTGAAAGAAAAATAAACTTTAGTAAGAATAATTTGTATACCCACTAATAAAAGATAGAGGGTAGAGAAAGTTATGTGAATGTATCACATCAGACTTTTTGGTTGGAATACAGTGTCTGCTTTACCTACTAAGGTAGATGCTAGAGAAAGTACAGAGAGAATCGAAAGCTCGCTTCCTGTGGTCCCAAAATTAAGTTGTCAGTTCTTTTGTTACGTTCGAACTATCGGAAGAGGGCGGTTCCGTTATAAATCATTTTGATTACCTTTACAAGCTTGTGCTCTTTTTACTGTCTGTATCGATCCCAGGGCTGCAGGAGCTAGAACATAGGTAATAACTAAATGTCACATAGAGGAGGAGCAGAGGAAATTAAAACTCCACGGAGCTTTGAGCGAATGTTTTATTATATGATTTATTTTTAGGAATTACCTACTTCTCGCTAACATAACTGAGTCTTTATTTAGTGCCGTAATAATACCCTAGGGATGTTAACCATTAATTACTCTCAATGGCAAATGTCCAACAACTATTTTGGCACATGCTAAAGGCTTTCTAATGGAGGTAGTTTCGTGAACAAAGTTTGAAATATTAAACTGCGCATGGAATTGCCGTTAAGTTAATATAGCGTTAATGGTAGTTTAGAACATGTAATGGGGGGAGGGTTGCTAACCTAGTTTCTAAATTCAATTTTACTAGCCATTTCAAAATGAGCTTTATTGAACTTGTTAAAACATTCAATTTTAAACAGCTATTAACTACAAATGATGCAAGAGGTATAAGTGAAAATTAATGTTTTAAAAATTCTGTTGTGCTACATACAGATGACCTATTCCACCCATACCGACACGACTGGTCGAGCTCGGTTAATGGGGAGGTCCGCAGTTCAAATCCCGCCATGATCTTCCTCCTTGTCTGAGGCTTTTTTCGTTTCCCTTAGTTCTCCTAAGTGAAGATACCTTAAACTTAGACTTGGAAATTTTGATTCCCAAATTTCCTTTCCCAATAATCATTTCATTCATGTATCATAGTGTCCACCATGTCCGGTTCCATATGAATGCTTTAAGCACTAGAAAACATACTCTACCCATTCTGCTACAAGCTGTTCCTACAAAAACATATTACTTTCTCCTACCTACCTACGGGCAGTAGAGGCAGTACTGTATTCCACTCAAAAATTCGATATGGAGATTTCAGTGGAAATACACGTTTTGAGATCCCTGAATAAAGGCTCTTAAAAATATCTGTGTGTTTGAATGTGTATCTGTGTGAACAACATAACACAAAAACGAAAAGTCGGTTAAGATAGATAGATAAGGAATCTTTATTGGTTTCAAATTATTGAAGCTATTACACAAGTATTTATTGCATGGGTCATTGATCGTACTTGCATATCTAAGATACAAGGTATGGTGACAAAATAAACAACAGAAAAATAAAACAAAAAAAAAGAAAAAAAAAGATAAATTACCTTTGTCTAACTGAACAAATTTGACCTAGCTTCGCGCACTTTAGCCAACAAATTGCCCACGTTTTGCCAGTACCTCTGGTCAGCCAGTAGCTCCCAACATGCCAATCTCTTTCTTGAGGGACTTACGAATGTTTCTTTGAGTTTAATTGTTCGCTGGTTCTCCCACTGTGCACATTCCGCCAAAATATGTACCCAGTCCTCATCAAATCACAGAGTGGGCAGATTCTCCTGCCAGAATCGTCAGTCAGTTTCTGTGCTCTCCAGCCCCCCCCCCCAGTCTAAACCATGCCATTCCTGATCTTTCCTTTCTTCCTAAGTTAAGTATATATGCCTCTTTACCCCAATTCAATTTTATTTCATTTGCTAGACTTAGAGGAGGTTTATTTTACAATCCGATTCTATTTCCTGTTGGTGGATGTCTCTTAGTCTTATTTTGACACCTTTCCATATGTTTTTTGGTATAGTAGGTAACGCGACAATCACATTTTTAAACAGCGTGTCGTTAGCGATGAGTTTGAATTTACATGCCCTTTGCATAAGCATGAGAAAACAATGCCTTCTCATTTGAGAAAAACACAAGTATTTGAAAACTCAAACCAATAACAAAGAATATCTCGGAAATGCTTAACCCCACAAAGGCTTTTAGCAAAAATTGTTTCCTTTAACGAGATCTACATTTTTTGTGAAGTAAAAGTTATTCTATTATGGTTTACCATTTATACAAAAGTAATGCACAATGAATATTACTTCAGAGGCAGTTACCAGAAAATTCAAGATATACATTACATTTGTCATGAAAATATATTAATCATATGGTATTTTAATCCAAATCGTTAGGGTAATTAAAAGAATAACGAAATATCTTCCATGTAAAGGATACTTTGAGGTGAGGAGATTTTCTTGAAAATTTTCGTGTCGCATCCTTGCAAGACACTGAATTTAAATACACAGTTTGGTATTTAACCGACTTCTCGCTTTTGAGTTATGCTGCTAAAAGGCGCGCGCACACTCACGCAAGAACCTTTTTCTAAAAAGGTGTGTGTGTATTTTCGATGATATCTCGGCATCGAATTTTTGGGTTGAAGCCGATTCCATCGATTGACGACGATGGCCGTGTCACCTTTTGACACCGTCTGCAATATCCTCTGTTGACTCTGCTAGCGGCTGCTGCAGTGGTTGGCTATGAGATCTTTCTCTCAGGGTATGCGTGGGCTTATTTTTAAAGCATAACACCAGTTTAAATTGATTGAGAAATTTAATGTGATCTAATACTTGATCTACTAAAGCGAGTTGTTGACCGTTTCAAGATAAAGAATGAAACTGATTATGAACCATAGCACTCAAAACTATAACAATTGCCTTCTAACTTCTGAAGTATCAATTTTACGTTTGAAATAACTGTTTACGCTATAAAAGAAACTAGAAGCGTAACTTGCTAAATGTAACTCGCTAAAATGCTTACCAGCAAAATCCCTCGCGGCTACCGCTAAATAGTGAACTGCCAATCACCGTAAAAGACTGTAAGTCCCTAAGGCTGTACACTAAAGAAAAGAAAGAACAGATGTTAATTTTAGCAATACATGCTCTTTTATTAACTTAAGCTCCGCCTACCTTAGAGCTATCTCACCAAGGTTCCTTCTCGCGCGGTGTCAATCTTAAACTCCTACGTATGCGCCTGTTACCTTGTTGCTAAACCGTATCTCCACGAATCTAAGAATTTCATTTACCTCTCTCTCTCTTTTTAAATTCTGTTCTACGTGACCATTCAAACGTACTGAACTTATAACCTAACGGCATTCCAAGAAACTTTAAACTAATGCTTTCGCTCCTCAGGCTGTTACTAATGACTTTGCTTAACATGGCTCGCTAATGACTTTTTCTCCAGACAAATATCTTCAAGTCATGCTTTTTACATTACACTTTGACTTAATATACGGAAATTATTTATTCTAATTATTTCTCTATCCTACTATCATTTACTTATTTATTTATTTATTTATTTGTATCTTCCCGACAATAATTACGGTATCAGGGTGGACTGCAATATTTCCTCTACTTACTATAGGTAAGAAGCAAAGAAAGTAAAACATTTTTGGGCAGAGAAAATTATGCAAAACACAGATTTTCTTTCCAAAAGTTTGTGGAAAATTCAGTATCGAATAACTTTAAACCTCCCTTACGTTTTATGCTTTATTAACACCGCAGAAGTGTTATTATCAGTTTTCAAAACATCACGTGACATGTAAGTTGCACATAGAGGAGAGAGAGAGAGAGGGATGATGACGAAGGAGACAGAGGGCGGGTGAAAGAGGGGGAAATGGTAGGAAAACGGGAGATAGGGAGAAAAACCCTTGCAATTAACTTATAGTAACACGAGCGGGTGAGCAAGTTCTAATAGTTGTACAGAATCTGAATACCAAATCTCTGTGATAAGACCTGAAATCATAACTGGGAATATCTGCCTCAGAGCTAAGCTGCTGGTAAACAGAGAGAAACGCTGGAATGTTGATCTTACTGTTTTCCTTGGCTGCTGCTGTATCGGCCATATTTGTGTAGATAGATAGATCTTTCCGTCGGAAGCTGAAGCCATCTTTTGTGAGGATGGCCCGTTTCTTGTTGCCGCTATCTCTTTCCGTTTAAATTAACCGACATACCACCGCGTGGAATGCTCCATTCATTGCGGCGAGCCTGGCAAATGTTTGTTCCGTCTTGGAGTTTACTGTAAATGACCGCGTTTCCGGCTCTGTTAGTCAGATAGATTTACGCCTGTCGTTCTTCACAACTTTTTACAGGCTCGCACTCACGTTTTTATAGATGTACACGTCACAAAAATCCCAGGTTTTTCTTTTTTTTTTCTCTTGTCATGCTAGAATTTAAACACCGCTTTACTCTCTTGTGCAAGATTAAATCGTCATTACAATCCCCTCGTAAAGCAGAATTATTATGCTGCCTTACATACATACATTCACTTTTTTCTGTTACCACGGAATATAAAGCACAGCACGTGCTATTTCATTTTTACCTGAAGATTAACGATCACATTCAAGTTACACATTTCTGTACAGTCCATCAGAAATGTACTCGTAAAAACTGTGCAGCATTTCCACTTTAGGAGAACAATACAAATGCAATGCATGTTTAGACAACCTGAACTACATGCGTGTGCGGACCTTTTTCTAAATAGGCTTTATTTTCAATTTCTCTACCTGCTTACCTGCACGAAGCAGAGGTACAGGCTGATTTATGAAGAACTGACGCATTTCTTTCTTTAATTATTCTGTTCGCAATTCACTCAATGCCCCAATTTTAGCACCAAATTAAGCAGAATGTTCTGGAGTTTCGATTGCCTGTCACTAGATGAGCAGATGTTCATATTTTATTCGTAATTGCTAGTTTTATTGTCGGCAACTGTTTTTGAGATTTTGTTCTAGACAACGTGAAAATGAAGCACACATTAAATGAACGACTTTTCTTGTAAAGCAATACTGGATTACGAATTCAATTACAGCTACTCAAAGGGCATACAAGAGAGAATTTGGTGTTTGGAATCCTTCCCAAAGAAACACAATACTGGGACTGGTAAACAAATTGGAAACAAACTGGATCTCTGGTCAGTGAAAAAGGCAAAACTCCTTCATCTAGACTTCCCACGGTTGTTGACGTAAGAGCACGACTGGATCAGTCACCCAAAAATTCATTAAGATGTTTGTCGCAAGAGACAGGGTATAGCTACTCAATGTGTCAGAGAGCTGTGAAAAGTGCAGGCCTAAAGACGTATAGGATTACGATTGTCCATCAGTTACAGGAACCAGATAAGGATAGACGACTGAATTATTGTCGTTGGTTTCAGGCGTTCATTGCGCAAAATCCTGCCATATTGTCCATCACATGATTCACAGATGAAGCATGGTACCATTTATCCGGCTATGTGAAACCAAATATGCACCCAGTTAAAATCGGAGTTTGGTGCGCAATATCCGCACAGAGAATAGTGGGACCAAGTTTTGTTTTTTTTAAACAATGTGAACACTGCAGAATACCGACGGATTTTAATGGAGTTTACTGAGCAACTAGACGATGTAGAGCTGAGTCAAGGATATTTTCAGCAGGACGGCGCTGCATGCCATACATCAAATGAATCCATGGCATTAATTGCAAGTTTCTGTGACGACCAGATAATTTCCAAGAACCTGTGGTCACCGAGATCTCCGCTTTTGACATCGCCGGACTTCTTTCTATGGGGTTACTTAAAAGACAGGGTTTTGCGCCACCCCCAGACATTGGACGATCTGAAGCACAGACAACATTACACAGGAGATTCAAGGTATTGACAACAGAGTCCTCCAATGAGTGGCCAGTAACATGGAGAGACGTGTTGAGTTGTGCCTTATGCAGGGTGGAGGACATTTTTAACATTTGCTATACTAGTAAATAATCTCCCAAAATTCCTCTGCATTTCAGGTATAAGTTTTCGCTAGCATTATTTGTTTTGAAACAATTAAAGAAATAAATGTGTCAGTTCTTCATAAATCACCCGATAATATTACATTTCATCCAAAAATTCCATATCTAGATTTCACTGGAAATACGCATTTTGAGGTTCCGGAATAAAGAAAGCAATTATAGAAAAATGTCCACGTGTGCGCGCGCGTGTGCATGGATTAAATACCAAACTTGATATTTAATTTCAGCGTCCTCCAAGAAGATTTTCAAGAAAATCCTTCCTACCTCAAAACTATCCTTTACATGGCAAATTGTCGTTATTTTTTATTCTCTCAAAAATGACTAACGGTTTTTATTAAAATATTATATGTTTAAGACATTTATATAACAAATGAAATGTATTCCTTTAATTTGTTGGGAATAACCTGTGTAGTCCCCTTCATTTTGCATGATTTTTGTGTAATTTTATTGGTAACCCGCAAGAGATAGAAAAAATCTTACTACATAAAAAATGTATGTTTGGCTTTTTTATGGAATTAATAATTTCCGAGATATTCCTTCTTATTGGTTCAAATTTTCCAATAATGCTTATACATTTCTCAACTGAGAAGTTCTATCCTTTTTTAGTTTCTCTACAAGTACCTACCTAGTAGGGAGAGAAGTTTTTGCATTCAACCCAGAAAATTCAATAGGGATATTACACCGGAAATACATATTTTGAGAATCCCTGAATCGAAATAAAGCATTTTTAAATCATTTTCATGTGCGTGTGTGAATAGCATAACTCAAAACCGAAAAGTCGTATCAACACTAAACTTCATATTTAAGTTCAGTATTGTCCAAAAATGGGCCACGAAGATTTTCAAGAAAATCGTTCTACCCGTACTACCTTTTACATTGAACAATTTTGGACATTCTTTTCTCCTAAAATGGCTCTAACGATTTTAATTAAAATACCACATGCAAAAGATATTTACATGAAAAATAAAATGTAGGGAATTTTCTGAGAATGGGGTTTGAACTTCTCTTCATTGTGAAGGAATTTTGTAGTCTTGTATAACTGGTACACGTTAAGTGATAGACGAAAACGTACTACACAAGAAATGTAAGATCTCTTTAAAACACACAATTTATTACAAATAGCTTTTTTGTGGCACAAGCCATTTCCGAGATATCCGTTATTAATGGTTCGAATTGTTCAATAATTATCCATTCTTGTAAAGTTCTGCCAACTTTCGGCTGTGTCTCGCAATTCCATTGCAACAGTATGGCATTTTAAGGCCAGCATACAGCGTCCAGTTCTTAAAAATTTGACTATCACTGCGCCGTTTGTATCTATAACGAAATGTTTAATGTAGCTATTTATGCAAAATTTTATTTGCATTCAAATGAAGCAGAAATAAAATTAAGCTTTAGTAGGAGTAGTTTGTATACCCACTAATAAACGATAAAGGGTAGGGAAAGTCATGTGAAGTATAACATCAGATGTTTTATCCTGGTCCTGCAAAGGGCATCGAATTTCAAAGTAATCACATAGTAACATGCTCTTTAATAATCTGACTATCGCTTCACCTGCTATCTCCTGCAAGGAAATGTGTAAATGTAAATTGAAAGCCTATCTGAACTAACCAAAAGAGCTAGGATAATAAAGTTTTGTAAAAACAGTTTGTGGAAGAGTGAGTAGGGAAAGTCATGCAAATGTAATACATCGAATTTTGTATATATAATACAATATATGGGAGGAATGCAATGCTTTTTAATTGCTATAGCTAAATAGTAGATACACATTTTGAAGTGTTACAATCATATGATTTTCTTTACACCTTCTTCCACAAACTATTCTTACAAAGGGTTATTATTTTATCTACTTTATGTCAATGAAACCGTTTGCAGAAACAGTGCCATTGCATCCCTTTTTGTAGGTACATGAGGGATACAGGAGGATGAAGGATAATTAAATCTTAAAAAAAAAAAGAAAAAAAGAAAAGAAAAGAGGTCCGCTACATGCAAGATAAGAAGTTTCTTAGGTGCATTTTCACTGACATCACGAGAAACAAAAAAATGCGTTCTTAGCACTCGAAAAAGGTACCAGGTATTTTAAAATTAAATCCAAGAACAAGGAATATTTCAGAAACTTATTTCACGTAAATTTCATGTTTTAATAGCTCCACATTTTTGGTGTAGTAAACGTTTGTATCTCTTTGGTTTACCAATTTAAAAAAAACATACAAAAGTAATTCATAATGAAGAGGACTTCACAGGGTATTCGCAGAATATTAAAGTTATACATTTTATTTCTCAATAAAATATCTTAAACATATTAACCAAAATCGTTGCTGGTACTTTTGAGAAACTCAAAAAGAACTAAAAATGTTCCTTATAGTACGAGTTGTGTTTTTAAAGTACCTATAATTTTTAAAACATAACAAACATCATTTCCCAAATACTTTACTATCATTCATTAACTTACACTAAACCGCCGTTATTCAGGCACTTATCGTAACGGAAAATAAGCTTTTGTATACCTCCTTCAAAGAACGTTGCCGCCTGTGATGAAAGCCAAGCTCACAACATCATCGTCGTTGGAATACTTTCCACCAAGGAATTTCTTCAGATGAAGAAACAAGTGAAAATAGCTTGGTGCTAAATCTGGATGTAGGGAGGGTGGTTGAATTGTTCGCAACTAAATGATGCAATCAGATCTTGAGTTTGATTGCTGTGTGTGGCTGGGCATTGTCACTCATTATAGTTTCAGTATAAGCCTCACACAATTGGTGGTGAATGTTTGCTAGCGTAACATTTCTCGCATTCGAAAAAACGAATCACTGAAGTGACTTCCCAGTCGGCGGGTCGTTCGATTGTTTTGAACATTTCTAAATGCTCTAACAACAGGAAAACACAACATGACGATAACTCACAGCTGCGTCTGGCTCCATAATGAATGGAGGATGTGATCGCGCAGGCTCGAATTCGCGTCTGCAGCGGCAAAATTTTAAAACAGTACTTATTTCAAAAACACACCTTGTAGTTTGGGGTGGGAGAAATTTTGTTGAAAATCGTCGTGTGACATCGTTGAAAGATGCTGAACTTAATGCGAAGTTTGATATTTATCCGATATTTCGTTTTTGAGTTATACTATTCAGACACATACTCACAGACACACCTTCTCTACTTATTATAGGTGAATGATAGAGAAGTAAAATATGCGATTTTGTTAATTACTGTAGCCCAATCATATACACCGATATCAATTATTTATAAAGATAGAAAATTACCAGAAATAGTTCCCTTATTGTATGTGTAGTCAGATTATGATTGTGTTATCTCAAACAATAACTATATAAACTCAAACAGTACCTATATAAAATAAGAAATTCTAGTTGTAAAATTACGAGGGGCGTCCAATAAGTAAGCTTCCCTATTTTATAAAAAAAACATTACACACAATTGATCATGTTGAATTCATTTTATTTATATTGTGAATCCTTCTATTACTTTTCTACATAGTCAAAATGTTTTTCCAAGCATTTTTGGGGACATGACACAAGTTTTACCAAGCCTGTAATGTACCAGGTCGGGTCCTGTGCTCGCAACCAGCTGTTCACTGATTTGACTTCATCATCGGTGTTAAAAGTGTTTACCTTTGAGTTGGAGGAACATGTAAAACTCATTTGGGCAAGTTCCGGTGAATACGGAGGATACGAGAAAATTTCCAATTGAATCTTGATCCAGGCTGAGCTCAGAATATGCAACTGGGAAGTTTTCTCGCATCCTCCGTATTCAACAGATCTTTTCCCACGAAGTGAGCCAGAAGTCGGATCCTGTGCTTGTAACCAGCTGTTCACTTCTGATTGATCTTCGTCACGGGTTAAAGTGCTTACCTCCAAGATGGCTTTTGAGTCAGGGGAACATGTGAAAATCACTTGGGAAAAGATCTAGTGAATATGAGGATGCGAGAAAACTTCCCAGTTGAATCTTCTGAGCTCCGCCTGTGTCAAGATTCAAATTGGAAGTTTTCTCGTATCCTCCGTATTCACCGGGGCCTGCCCCAAGTGATTTTCGCATGTTCCTCCAACTCAAAGGTAAGTACTTTTAACACCGATGATGAAGTTAAATCAGTGAACATCTGGTTACGAGCACAGGACCCGACCTGGTATAACACTGGCTTGGAAAAACTTGTGTCACGTCCCCAAAAATACTTGGAAAAACATGTTGACTATGTAGAAAAGTAACAGAAGAATTGTACAATATAGATAAAATTAATTCAGCATGATAAATTGTGTACAACTTTGTTTTATAAAATAGGGAAACTTGCTTATTGGACAACCCTCGTATAAAACCGTGAACTTTCCTTAAACCGAAAGCAGCACCTTTTTAAGGTTGTATAAAGAATTGTTGTGGAGTAACAAAAAGCCTACTTAGTCTATTTGAAAAGGCATTTCTTCTTGAATTCCGGAGCAATGTTTGAATTTCTGCATAAACTGTGATTAAAGGCACACGTGCGCTGATGCAAATTGCACCGTTGTGTGAACTGGCTACATACCATTCAGACCTCTATTAACTTTTTATGGACCGATGATTGCGCCATATAGCAGAATTTAATTTGAAATTCATTCCAAACGAGCGTGGTAAAATAAAGACACTAAAACCTATGGACTGGTACTCTACACCCTCTCCCAAGCAAGACCGCTCCAACCACAATTTACAATAGATTAATCCGACACTTTACGAGGATTTAAGTAAGCAAAGGAAGGAATAGACAATTTCTGATTAAGTTCGATCAGAAAGCTGCATTTACACTTGGGCACAAAGCTATTCGTAGTGAACGTGACTTTGGCAATTTATTTGAGCATTTCCTTCGCTCTGCCGTATAGGTTTCTTGTTTTGTGTTTAAATAAGGCCCTCGATCTACAGCATGACATGCAAAACTATCACAAAATTGAATCAAATTTGAACAATTTATTACCATAACGAGAGGCGGATTACGGATAGCAGATGTGTTGGGAAAATTTAGCATACTGCAATACCTATTTACTTCCTTGCTGAATTGCAATTATTTTTAACTTTGAATTGTTGATAAACAATTCTTTTGTTTATTATGTAGTCTCCTACACGAAACAAATATGCTTATTTACAAGTTATAGAAAAGTAAACAGAAGTAATTCTCATGTTATTGTGTTTTTATTGCTTTCTCTACCACTTACCTATCAGACGAAGTATTGTATTCTATCCAAAAACTCGATAGCCGTATATAATATACGTTTTGAGAATCATTGAACACAGAGAAAGCATATGTATTTCCGCGCGCGTGTTGTGGTTCTGTGTCTATGAACAGCATAACTAAAACTTTCTACGTATTATACTGACATGACTTTTCTACCTATTATCGTTTATTTTTATTTCTCTTCCACAAACCGTTATTAAAACAGCTTAATTTTACATTTGCATCGTATTAGTTGAGATCAATTTTTGTGGAAATCATTTCTTACACACTTCGTTGTTGATACAATTGGGATACAGGGAAAGTGAAACGATAGTCAAAACTTAAGAAAACGGCAGCACAGTAGAGGTAGCACACTGCTTCAGAAGTTTATTCATGTGAGAGTGCAAAAGCGTGGGAAGTTGGGAATCCCTGTTCGTTTTTTAGTTTGGCATAAATCCCGCTGGATGGTGGCGTACTTAACAGTTATGTCAATTCACTCACTGTACGGCGAAATTTAGATCTGACGTGAGTGTATGTTATAGACATACAGATAGAAAAGCCTATATATATATATATATATATATATATATATATATATATATATATATATATATATACACACAGCGTGAGACTTCTCATCCTGCGGATTGGTAACTAGGCAACCCTTTATTTTACAGGCGATGCGAAATGCTGGTGCTGACACCGCATTCACCAGTCCACCGATTAGGGCTACGGTGGTGCTCATTGTTAACGTGCTCTAGTAGCGCAATGGTTAACATGCGGCAACTCGTGGTGAAGGTCGAAAGTTCAAATCCCGCCAACGACTAAATGAGCTTTTTATTCATTTCTGTTCAGGTTTCGAGAACGTTCTAGCAAAACATGATTTAGGTATTTGCGAATGCACTAGAAAGTCTATTTGCATATTCTAAGAAGTAACAATTTGTGTTTTAATGAAATTCACATAATTGAACTAATTAAGTGAAACGCCAAACTATCAGTTCTCGTTAAAGTAAACTAAACATAAAAATCTGATGTGTTACACTCACATGACTTTCTCTACTCTTGTACAAACTATTTTTACAAACGCTTATTCTCCATCTATTTCATGTTAATCGAGATAAACATTTGCAAACTCTATCTTATTGCTAATTTTCTTGTAGATGTAGGGGAAAATATATTTACAAGGGCAATATAGAAAAACAGTAGCCTTTAAGCACATACATATCTCTTAATAGCTGGTTGCTAGGTGCAGCACCATTCCCTTTGCCACAGATTATAACTCTTTGCATATCCAAGACAAAAAAATGAATAACGAATTCCCATTTGAGAAAATAAGTATTGAAAAATTTAAGGGAATAACAAGCAATATCTCGAAAATGGTTCACTCAACAAAAAAAATGTATAGGATATAAATTGTGTATTTTAACGCGATCTACATTTTTTGTGTAGTAAAATTTTGTCTATCTCTTATGGTTTACCAGTTATGCAAAAGTCGTTCACAATAAAGAATACTTTTGGAGACATTCCCAGAAAATTCAAGACATACATTTTATTTGTCATAAAAATATCTTAAACATATGATATTTTAATCAAAATCGTTAGAGCCATTTTTGAGAAAATTAAAATTTTCGAAAAATGTTCCATGTAAAGGGTACTCTGGGGTGGGGGGATTTTCTTGAAAACCTTCGTGTTGTAGCCTTGAAAGATACTGAACCCAAATACCAAGTTTGGTGTTTATCCGACTGTTCGTTTCTGAGTTATGCTGTTCACAGACACACACACAGACACACACAGACACACAGACACACACGGACATGTTTCCAAAAATGCTTTTTTTGGATTCAGGGGGTCTCAAAACATGTATTTCCGGTGAAATCTCGGTATCGAAATTTTGGGTGGAATACAATACTTCCCCTACTTACTATACGTAGTAGAGAAAGTAAAAAGTACCTTCAAGTTTATTTCAACTTGGGACGTCTATCACTGAAGGCCAACGCGCACATTGTTGCGCTACGAGTGCAAGTCAGTGCACGTACAGCAGTGCAAAGCAGTCATTTCGGCCGAAATTGATACGACGCGATGCAGTGGACAGTGTATACACATAGCTGTACAACGCCGGGACTGCATAGCTTCTCAATCCGCAGGCTGAGAAGACTCACCCGGCATATATAATGGGTTTCTGGATGAATTATGGTACATTACGTTGTGAAATAAAGACTCCACTCATAGTGATAAGAGACATTTGCGCGATTGAAAAACTGACGAATGGATTTTGTTTATAAACAGATAGCATCAGCCATTGTGCAGTACAGTTTTCCCTGTTTAACGTGTATTTATTATTAACTTTTGTGTGGACTATGTGGAGGGACAGGATATTTTATAAGCAGAAATTATGCCGTTTTCCTGCTTCAGAAAATTAGGCTTGGTGAGTGCTAATAAATTAGAAATATTGGACATCATTCCGTATGCGAGTAGGAGGATTATGCGGGTAGGAGGTATGAAAGTTTAAGAAACTTACGGAATCGGGTTTTTTTTAATACGCATTCTGCTGCCAAATTGTAACATCGAGGGCCCTAAGCCGCAAGGCGTAGCCGAGGAACTGATGACCCTCAGCCTCAAAGCATAGCCGAGGGATGGTTTTTAGAAGGAGAGGAGTGGAGCAGTAGCGCCGAATCCCCGATTCGGTAAGCTTCTTAAAATTTCATACCTCCTACCCGCATACGGAATGATGTCCGAAATAAATATTAATATTTGGCTGACGAAAGAATGCAAATGGGGAGTAGTGAAAGCTTACACTTACTTCGTTCTTGCCCTAAGCTTTACTTAATTATATATAAAACTCCACAAAAAAACCTTTCTTTCGTCGCACAAGTTATGTATTTGTTTTTGGGAGCGGCTGCAGGTGCATCAATTCGTTCATAATCATCTATCATGCAGTAGATGTTATTTCAGATTTTCAGAGCTATCTGTATCTAAAATTTTGTGAACGCCCAAAATATATACTCACGAGACCCACTCCTCTAGACGTTCTCGGGCTTCAAGCCCTTTCTGAAGATGGAAGAGATGGATGACCTCACCTGGCCTGAAGCCCGAGAACGTCTAGAGCAAGTATAGCCCTTGAATTCATCTTCTTTCTGAATGGACTAAGAAGCCGTGTGTGGTAGGCAAAAATTTACCACAGAAAAATAAAGCGTGGCGCTCATGAAACATTCAATTTTTGTGAACAAAATGTACTGGTAGCATCAGACTTTACGATTGTTATTAATCTGTTAGTCTTTGCCAATTTGGACTTTAGTGCGGTATTATAAAGGCAGTGGCGAGCATTTCAGGTGTTAACGAAACATTAGTTTCAGATAGTGCTGAAAAGTGAAATAGGTTATACTTTATAATAGTCATGATTATGAACATACTGATACAACTTCAGCAACTCCCATAATAATAATAATAATAATAATAATAATAATAATAATAATAATAATAATAATAATAATAATAATAATGCATAACTTGTCTGACGAAACAAATGGTAGTTTTGTGGATCTTTACTGTCTTACACATAATTAAGTGTATTTTTGGGCAACAACAGAGTAAGTGTAAGCTTTCGCTGCTCTCCATTTGCGCTCTTCGTCAGCCATATATTAATACACTGATGTGCAAAACCTAAGGACGAGATGGGTAAAGTAACATAACAAATGAACTACTTGGTGGAATAGATGAAGGTGTGGGAGCATGTTGCCAGAGGTCTCTCACACGTACATATAAAGCTGGACGTCACATGGCGTGAGTGTAGCGAGTCTATAGTGCCAAATGGGTCTGGTCTCGCAACAAGGGGTAGTTGACGAAACAGGACAAGACGGTGTGTGGCAATTAGCGAGCTGTTACGGTGCACTGTAGTGGTGTTCTTCATTGCAACATGGCCCGTAGACACCATTTGGATGACTTCACACGGGAAAGAATCATCGGGAAACTGGAAGAAGGGCGAAGTGTGACGAGTGTTGCTCAGGAGTTTGGAATTACTCACACCATTGTTTCACGTGCAGTTGGACCGAGGAATGGGGTCGCGTGCTCTTCTCGGATGAGAGCAGATTCAGTCTAAGTAGTGATTCTCGACGTACCTTTATCTGGCGATCGGTGGGAACACTTATTGAACCCAGGATAATCCTTGAGCATGATCGTTTTGGTGGTCCGGTTGTTATGGTTTGGGGAGGCATAATGTTGCATGGGCGCACCGACCTCCAAATCTTTGAACACGGTACGCTCACTGGTCAACGTTATTGTGATACTGTATTCCTTCTCCATGTGCGTTTTTTCAGGGGTGCAGTTGGCCCTGACTTCATTTTTATGGTTGACAATGCGCGGCCACATTGAACAGCGCAGGTGGAGGATCTCTTGGAAAGAGAGGTTATTCGGCGAATGGACTGGCCTGCCCGTTCCCCCGATTTAAATCCCATCGAACACATGTGGGATGCTTTGGGGAGACGTATTGCAGCACATCCACATGCACTAACGACCATCCAACAGTTGTCAACAGCGCTGGTGGAGGAATGGAACGCCCTACCACAAGAACCGCTTACCAACCTTCTGGCCAGCATGGGAGCACGATGCAGAGCATGCATTGCTGTCCGTGGTGATCATACGCCCTTTTAAGCACCATGTATCTGTTTTTGTAAATCTAGAGAACCATCATATGTCGTATTGACTTTAGTGTAGCTTATGGTCTATGAATAAAAGTGGCATTTCTGGTCTTCCCATTGCATATATCGTTTAGTTTCCTATTGTAGCATACCGTAGCAGTTTCCTCTATGTATGAATAAAGTTCCATCGAGCTATGTTACTTGCCAGTGTCACAGCATGCGAAGATTACTTTCGTCCTTAGGTTTTGCACACCAGTGTATTATTGATTTCTTAGCACTCACCAAGTCTCATTTTCTGAAGCAGAAAAACGGTATCATTTCTTCTTATAAAAGATCCTGTCCCTCTATATAGTCCACACAAGTGTTAATCAATATATAATACACGATACACTATACTATAGGTACACGTTAAGTACGGAAAACTATACTGCATAGTTATACAACATAAGCTGACACTATGTATAAAGAAAACCCATGCGTCTGTTTTTCAATCGATCAAATGTCTCTATCACTCTATGAATGAAGTCTTCAGTATCATAACTCATTCCGAAATTCATAATATATGCAGAAACTAGACCTTTCTATCCGTGTAGCTATAACATATACTCACATCAGATCTAAATTTCGCTGTACAGTGGGTGAATTCGTATAAATGTTCAGTATGCTGCCATTCTACTGGGATTTATACCAAACTAAAAATCCAACACTGGTTCCTAACTTCCCGCCCTTGCACTCTCGCATGAAGGAAACTTCTGCAGTAGTGCACTGACGTAAACGTGTTGCTGAAAGATGGATGGTAAGGGCCAGTGCACGTCTTTAAGTGTGCACGATCCGTATGTATTTAATCCATAAGGTAATTTTCTGTTTCTATTTTCTATTTATCACCAATGGCTCATGAATAACAAAACCAGACTTGCGGTATACACAATTGTATTTTATTTTCGTTTTATGTATGTAACCAAGTCCATACTACTTAATTTGAGGCTATTGTGGGTAAACATTTATCCACTATAGCGAAACGTGGATAGAAAAATAATGTTATATGAATTATATAATGTATAGCAGACATGTGTAAGTCATAACTACCTACCGAAACAAAGAAACAACCATCCAGGCGAAGTTTTGAAAGGATTTTATAAATGGAAGTTTGCAAATCCTGGCAGATAATGAAATTATAAATTCTCTTGCTGACAAGCTTGGTTTAATGTGTCTACAGGTTTCGTTATCGTGACGTTGGTGGTACTGCACTTGGAGATGCGTTCTTTTTACCAAAAGTAGTTTACCAATATCCGATAGAAAGCGCCACAACTTCCTGTTGCTGTAATTTCGTAATTATTTCACCACAGTTAAACATATTGCATTTCTTTTACTCCCTAGGACTTATCTGTGGTAAACAGAGGAAGTACTATGTTTCACCCAAAAATTTGATATCGAAATTTTAAACCACAAACCCTAAAAGGAATTTGTAATAAAAGATCTATGTATCTATGTATGATCTACGGGCGCGCGTGTATGTGTGAATAGCATAGCTCTAAAACGAAAAGTAGATAAATACCAAACTTGTTATTTAAGCATATCTCTCAATGATGCGACACGAAGACTTTTATAAAAATCTGATGTGTTACACTCACATGACTTTCTCTACTCTTGTACAATCTATTTTTACAAACGCCTATTCTCCATATGCTTTATGTTAATCGAGATATCGAGATGTCAATCTTATTGCTAATTTTCTTGTAGATGCAAGGGGAATATGGTAGCTTTTAAGCGATGGTCAAATATTTTAACGCTGGTTGCTATGCGGCGCATTCCATTCTCTTTGCAAGTCCAGGACATAAAAAATCTGATGTGTTACACTCACATGACTTTCTCTACTCTTGTACAATCTATTTTTACAAACGCCTATTCTCCATATGCTTCATATTAATCGAGATATCGAGATGTCAATCTTATTGGTAATTTTCTTGTAGATGCAAGGGGAATATGGTAGCTTTCAAGCGATAGTCAAATATTTTATCGCTGGTTGCTATGTGGCGCATTCCATTCTCTTTGCATGTCCAGGACATAAAAAAATGAATAACGAATTTGAGAAAAAGTATAAGTATTGGAAAATTTAAGGAAATAACAAGCAATATCTCGAAAACGGTTCACTCAACAAAAAAAATGTATATGATATAAGTTATGTATTTTAACGCGATCTACATTTTTTGTGTAGTAAAATTTCGTCTATCTCTTATGGTTTACCAGTTATGCAAAAGTCGTTCATAATGAAGAATACTTTTGGAGACATTCCCAGAAATTTCGAGATATACATTTCATTTCTCATGACATTATCTTAAACATATGATATTTTCATTAAAATCGTTAGAGCCATTTTTGAGAAAATTAAAATTTTCGAAAAATGTTCCATGTAAAGGGTAGTCTGGGGTGGGGGGATTTTCTTGAAAATCTTCGTGTCGCATCTCTGGAAGATACTGAACGTAAATACCAAGTTTGGTGTTTATCCGACTGTTAGTTGTTGAGTTATGCTGTTCACAGACACACACACACACAGACACACACACACACACACACACACAGACACACACACGGACATTTTTCTAAAAATGCTTTTTTTGGATTCAGGGAGTCTCAAAACATGTATTTCCGGTGAAATCTCGGTATCGAATTTTTGGGTGGAATGCAATACTTCCCCTACTTACTATACGTAGTAGAGAAAGTAAAAAATGAATAACGAATTTGAGAAAAAGTATAAGTATTGGAAAATTTAAGGGAATAACAAGCAATATCTCGAAAACGGTTCACTCAACAAAAGAAATGTATATGACATAAGTTGTGTATTTTAACAAGATCTACATTTTTTGTGTAGTAAAATTTTGTCTATCTCTTATGGTTTACCAGTTATGCAAAAGTCGTTCACAATGAAGAATACTTTTGGAGACATTCCCAGAAAATTCGAGATATACATTTCATTTCTCATGACATTATCTTAAACATATGATATTTTAATCAAAATCGTTAGAGCCATTTTTGAGAAAATTAAAATTTTCGAAAAATGTTCCATATAAAGGGTAGTCTGGGGTGGGGGGATTTTCTTGAAAACCTTCGTGTCGCATCTCTGGAAGATACTGAACCTAAATACCAAGTTTGGTGTTTATCCGACTGTTCGTTTTTGAGTTATGCTGTTCACAGACACACACACACAGACACACAGACACACACACATACACACACACACAGACACACACACGGACATGTTTCCAAAAATGCTTTTTTTGGATTCAGGAGGTCTCAAAACATGTATTTCCGGTGAAATCTCGGTATCGAATATTTGGGTGGAATGCAATACTTCCCCTACTTACTATACGTAGTAGAGAAAGTAAAAAATTCATCTCGAACCACCTTTATTTAAATATTGTTTAGATAGTTTTTATTTTCTAAAAAATTGTTCTATTTTGACTAAAATGTCATTAGTTGAAGACTTGTCAATCAAAATATATATCTTGAGATCTCTACCAATAACCTGCGATGTCCTCTTCGTTCTGAATGGATTTTGTATAAATTTGTATAATAATTGATAAACTATAAGAGGGAAATAAAACCTAATACACCAAGAATATAGGTTTCATTAAAATAGATAATTTATGTCCAAATTCTGTGTCATTAACCGTTTCCGAAATATTCCTTACTGTTGGTTTGAATTTTCAAACACTTTATATATTATCAAAATACACTGCTGTTTGTGAAAATTGCAACACCAAGAAGGAAACGCATGAATTCAATGAATTTAATACCACAGGTTAAGTACATGACAAGTAACAAATGATAAATATTTCAAATTTATGCATGACTTTTGAGCCCTAATATTCAGTATTTGGTGTGACCTCCATGCGCTGCAATTAGAGCTGCTATACGCCGTGGCATTGAATCAAAAACGTTCTGAATATGTTCCTGAGGGATTTCGCTCCACGCAGTTTGTATTCGAGCCCACAAATCCCTGACACTGGAGGACCGTGACGCACCAGGTGCCAAACAACCATATTCCAGACATGCTCGATGGGCGACATCTCAGGCGAACGTGCAGGCCAGGGAAGCATTGGTACCCGTCGCTCTTCGAAGAAGGCTTGTACATTCCTCGCAATATGTGGCCGGGCATTGTCCTGTTGAAATGTGCCCTATGGATATGCCTGAAGCAGGGGGAGTATCTCAGGCTCTACAACCACCGTTAGGTACCGATTGCTGTTCAAAGTGCCCTCAATTCATAAGAGGCAAGATCGGTTGTTGTAACCAATGGCGCCCCAAACCATCACACCTGGCGTTTGTCCGCTATGCCGCACAACAATTCAGCCCTCCGGCTGTGCTCACCACAGTACCGCCGGACACGTATGCGGCCATCACTGTAGGACACGTTGAAGAGGGACTCGTCCGAAAAGACTACATTTTGCCACTCAACACCCCAGTGACGGTGTTCACTTGCCCATTGCAGTCGGAGGAGCTTGTGGTTTCTGGACAATGGAAGCCGACGTAATGACGTGCATGTAACCAGTCGAACCTGCAGCAGACGGCAACGAACCGTTGATGCAGACAAGTTCACACCTGTTGCAGTGCTCCAGCGTCGAGCCAACATTGTGGATAAACCTGTACGGTCCGTTATGTCCCTGACGGTCATCCTGTGCTGTGGTCATGTTCCATGGTCCAGTACCCGCTCTTCGCTGCGCACTACTTTCATCTATCCACTGCTTCCACACACGCATCACTGTCGTAGCAGCATGCCCTGTACGAGCCGAAATGTCACGGTATGACAAACCCGCTTCCCGGAGATCGATCATTCTGCCCCGTTCGAACTCACTCACATGCCGATATGGCTCCCTTTGACGTCGATGAGGTGTACTGGCAGTCACTTTATTGTTTTCACCTTGTTTGACAGCTCTGCACTGACTACACTGGGCGCAACACTGACCTTGTCGGACCGACACGAGAGTGTTCTGCTCGGCCTACGTGTACCCCATCTCTCTGCAAACCTAATCACTTATTGCTTGCACACTCTTCTACACTTCCACCAAGTTTGGAGTTATTCGGGAAATTGTTTCACGGTGTAATTTTCACAAACAGCAGTGTATTAAGTCGCAATTCGCTTGTTTCTCCTGGTCTAGCAAAGTATGGAATTTCAAAGCCAACATGTAGTAACGCGCTTTTTAAACATTTGACTCTCTCTTCTGCTTCCTCTATCCCTCTTGTATAATGAAAGCATTTCTCCAAACCTTTATCTAGATTAACATGAAGTAGGTAGCAAGTTATGCTTTTATAAGAACAGTATGTAGAAGTTGCATACAAAGTAAACGATAATGAGCAGATAGTCATGTGAATGCAACATCAGAAGATTTCTTGGGGTAATTTGTTTTCTCTTGAAGAATACAAAGCTAGATGTGTACTGAAAAAGAAGTTTTGAATTACGGCTTGAAGCGCACAGTGTTTAAAAAGCTGGCAGTGGGGAAGCTGGAAAATTTATTGCGGTATTCTTACCTCAACGTTTGCTTGCGTGACCTGTAAATTTACATTACACTTCCTCATAGCTGAAACGTAGTAATTAGCATGTCGTGAAAACAGGCGTGTGTTACAGGAACATATTAAACAATTAGAATATTTTACAGACAGTTGAAGGTATAAACACAATCAGGGTTTCCAACTCAAGAGCAGCGATGTCAGGGCCAGAACTGAACGCACTTAAACGTAAATAATATATCATTTGCCTAAAGTCAGGAGCTGTAATGTACAAACTCTAAACGAGATATTGAAAGAGGCACAATATTATGTTAGTGCTTCCTGATATTACTTTAACATTCTGAGATAGTGAGTCATGAATTTACCAAATTGAATACTGACGACCGAACGGGATGCCTCAGACAGTAACGGCGGGAGGTCTCGGCGTGTGCATGACCCGGTGGTTCAAACCCGGCGGAGAGCCATGGATTTTTTCGGGCGTAAAAATACTTAGCATCGCTTTCTGCGGAAGAGAAGTAAAGCCGGTGGTCCCGTGTCATAGGTTCACGGCACGTAAAAGATCCTCAAGCCTGATAAAGAGGCCTCTGAGCAAACTTACCGGTCTTTCACGTCCAATATAGAATGGGACGCTAAGGACCACAGTAGTTAAAGAGCGTCCATAAATAAACAATCTCGTGGTCGAACTTCCTGACCAATGGGTTTTTCAGGGTTTTCCCTGGGTCGCCAAGCTGGGAAGAATGATTACAATCACCTATTTTCCTGTCCCTCCATTTCATCTCCATTCTCATTTCATTTCACTTTTCATCTGTTTGCAAGTGTCGGCGGGAGGTCTCGGCGTATGCATGACAGAGAAAAAGTGCCCTCTGTCTGTCGTGTCTTTTTCTCCGGCCACACTCTCTCTCCTCTTACCTAATCCCTCCCTCCAGGTGGCGCCTGTCAGGGGCCTAAACACAAACGATCTGCATAGGTCGAGGCGTTAATCTGCCTCTAGTCTTAACCTACCCTATTCTAACATTGGCGGGATAATGACAAACTCGGCTCCAGAACCAACACCGTTGAATTACCCGTCCCCACAGCCTTTGAAATAAGCTACCTATTTCCCTTCGAACTCAGGTTTTGAGAAGGATAAGTTGTTTCGTTTACCTGCATCGAGTCACCATCAGTGATAAATAGCTGCACATCCCTAATGTCTTCATTAGAACAAAATCTGTGTACGTGAGGCAGATTCCAGAGTTACAGAATTCAACGGCTGCAAAACCGCTACTTAAGATTAATGACAGGAGCTCCCTCGTTTATCCTTAATGACAATGTATGTTCTGACTCAGGAATCCCGGAGGTTGCTACTATTCTCCGCGCCAGCTATAAACTGTTTACTCCAGTCCTGCAATCATCATCACAGCCCTCTTCCCCGACAGATGTGCATCCCACCTGCTCCACTCTCGGAAAATTGAAAAGAAAATGGCTCTCCGACTTACGCCTGGACTAATTCCTTTTAAGGCAATGCAGCTGTGAAATTTAGAAAATCCACAGTATGTAATAAGACTTGTTGAAATTTATACCTGCTATTAAAAACAATTACAGTAATGCTTTTGCATCATTTTAAAATTGTAGCTTGCACGGTTATTTAAATATTAATTTTATTCTGTAAATTCATTGTTTTAATAAAAATGTTCCAGACGATGCATTTTTAAAACTACTTTCATCAGAAATTCGTGTTTTACAGTAGATAAGTTTACAAAAAAATCTATCACATCAGATTTTTTTTATAGTAACCCCTAATTATTGGCGAAAAAATATTACTCTTTTTTTACTCTCCAAAGTTCCTGATTTTTTCAAAAGTTAATATTTTATTTCTCCAAATTGGAGCATTATTTTAAAAAAGTATATGGTCGTTTACGTTAATGTTCAATCATGCCCCTCCTAAAAATAGTCACTCCCAGATTGTATGTGACGATCGGAGGACTTCGTGTACCTTCGAAAAAGCTGTGTTCACAACGCACATACAAGAACTGTAGAATTTCTGTGCCTATGAGCGCAATGGTCACTTTATACGAACGGCGTTTCTTTGTGGTGATGCTTATAAGCTACTGAAAACACGCGACAGAGCAACGTTTCGCTGACCGAGAGGTTAAGAAGGCACTGCTTGTGCTCATAAGCTCCCCGTGGTGTAGTGATTACCATGATAGCCTCTAATTTCCGAGGTCGCGGGTCAAACCCGGCGGAGGGCGACGGATTTTTTCGGGCGTAAAAATCCTTAGCATGGCTTCCTCCGGAAGGGAAGTAAAGCCGGTGGTCCCGTGTCGTAGATTTACGGCACGTAAAAGAACCTCAAGCCTGATAAAGAACACATATAACTACCTTCAATTTTCATCATTATGCCTCCCCAAACCATAACACCCGGACCACCAAAACGATCATGTTCAAGGATTATCCTGGGTTCAAATCTGGTGAACAGGGAAGCCAGACTACCACTTTGATATCCTGCCTCTCTGAGGATCGATTTGAAACCTTTCGGCATACGAGTATGTGGACAAGAATGATTGGTTATCCTGTACGAATTCAACAATTCCATCAGGATATCTCACCCTCACAAAGGGAATCAAAATAATCTCAAGTATTACCGTATATTGCGCACTCCTCAGTGTATCGTCAAGCTGTCATAACACATAACTTAACACGCCTTCATATCCAATAAGATACAGATATGCGATCATGATGAAATTGTGAAGCCACGTATTTTGTATAGTAATGACTATAAGATTATGAACTTTACCGAATGTCATGTATGAAATGTAGTATATCGAAAATAAGTAGCCATTATGTGTTTATTAAACACTGTTGATAGAAAAAAAATCTGATGGAATACATTCACATCACTTTCTCTACCTCCATCATTTATTAGTGGATATACAAACCACTTTTACTACAGCTTATTACTTTCTCTACTACGTATAGGAGTAGGGGAAGTATTGTATTCCACCCAAAAATTCGATACCGAGATTTCACCGGAAATATATGTTTTGAGGCCCCCTGAATCAAAAAAATGCATGTCCGTGTGAGTGTCTGTGTGTGTGAACAGCATAACTCAGAAACGAACAGTCGGATAAACACCAAACTTGGTATTTAGGTTCAGTGTCTTCCAGAGATGCGACACGAAGGTTTTCAAGAAAATCCCCCAACCCAGATTACCCTTTACATGGAACATTTTTCAAAAATTTTAATCATCTCAAAAATGGCTCTAACGATTTTGATTAAAGTATCATATGTTTAGGATATTTCCATGACAAATGAAATGTATATCTCCAAATTTCTGGGAATGTCTCCAAAAGTATTCATTGTGAACGACTTTTGCATAACTGGTAAACCATAAGAGATAGACAAAATTTTACTCCACAAAAAATGTAAATGGCGTTAAAATACACAATTTATGTCATATACATTTTGTTGTTGTTGAGAGAACCATTTCGAGATATTGCTTGTTATTCCCTTAAATTTTCCAATACTTATACTTTTTCTCAAATGGGAATTCGTTATTCATTTTTTTTGTCCGAGTAATGCAAAGATAATGGAATACTCGACATAGCAACCAGCTCTTAAAATATTTGACTATCGCTTAAAGCTACCAATTCCCCTTGCATCTACAAGAAAATTAACAATAAGATTGACATCTCGATATCTCGATTAACATGAAGCATATGGAGAATAAGCGTTTGTAAAAATAGTTTGTACAAGAGTAGAGAAAGTCATGTGAGTGTAACACATCAGATTTGTTTTCTATCTATTACATTTTAATTCAAGCAAAACCTTTGCAGAAATAGGTACATTACACATTTCGTTATATATTGAAAGGGAACAGCGATAGTCAAATGTTTAAGAATTGGGCGCTATATGCTGGCCTTAAAATTCCATGCTGTTTCCATGCAATCGCCAGAAACTACTGAATGCTGAAAGAACTTTGTAGAATAACCAAATAATGAACAATTCAAACCATTAATAACGGATATCTCAGAAATGGCTTATGTCACAACAAACTTATTTGAAGTAAATTGTGCGTTTTAAAGAGATCTACATTAACGCTTAACGTTTAGAGGTTGTACAAGATTATAGAAAATTTCTTCCAACTGAAGTGGACTTCACAGGCTATTCCCAGAAAATTCAAGATATACATTTTATTTTTACTTTCTCTACTACGTATAGTAAGTAGGGGAAGTATTGCATTCCACAAAAATTCGATACCGAGATTTCACCGGAAATACATGTTTTGAGACCTCCTGAATCCAAAAAAAGCATTTTTGGAAACATGTCCGTGTGTGTGTCTGTGTGTGTGTCTGTGTGTGTGTCTGTGTGTGTGTCTGTGAACAGCATAACTCAAAAACGAACAATCGGATAAGCACCAAACTTGGTATTTAGGTTCAATATCTTCCAGAGATGCGACACGAAGGTTTTCAAGAAAATCCCCCCACCCCAGACTACCCTTTACATGGAAGATTTTTCGAAAATTTTAATTTTCTCAAAAATGGCTCTAACGATTTTGATGAAAATATCATATGTTTAGGGTAATGTCATGAGAAATGAAATGTATATCTCGAATTTTCTGGGAATGTCTCCAAAAGTATTCTTCATTGTGAACGACTTTTGCGTAACTGGTAAACCATAAGTGATAGACAAACTTTTACTACACAAAAAATGTAGATCGCGTTAAAATACACAACTTATGTCATATACATTTCTTTTGTTGAGTGAACCGTTTTCGAGATATTGCTTGTTATTTCCTTAAATTTTCCAATACTTATACTTTTTCTCAAATTCGTTATTCCTTTTTTTATTTCCTGGACATGCAAAGAGAATGGAATGCGCCACATAGCAACCAGCGTTAAAATATTTGACTATCGCTTAAAAGCTACCATATTTTCCTTGCATCTACAAGAAAATTACCAATAAGATTGACATCTCGATATCTCGATTAACATGAGGCATATGGAGAATAGGCGTTTGTAAAATTAGGTTGTACAAGAGTAGAGAAAGTTATGTGAGTGTAACACATCAGATTTTTAATGGAAGTATCGTTAATATATTGAATTTTAATCAAAATTGTTAGAGCCATTTTTTAGAAAATCAAATTTCGGAAAATGTTCCATGTAAAGGGTAGTTTGAGGCGGGGGGATTCTCTTGAAAATCTTCATATCGCATCCTTGAAAGGAAATGAACCTAAATACCAAGTTCGGTATTTTTCCGGCTTTTCATTTTTGAGTTATGTTCTTCGCAGACACACACACTCATAGGATCTTTTTCTAAAAATGCTTTTTTTATTTAAAGGGCCTCAAAACATGTATTTCCAGTGAAATGTCGGTATTGAATTTTTGTCGTCCTCCATGGTGTAGTGGTAACGATGCTAGCTTCTAGTTCCCAAGGTCGCGGGTTCAAACCCGGCGGAAGGCGATGAAATTTTTAGGGCGTAAATATCCTTAGCTCGGCTTCCTTCGGAAGAAAAGTAAAGCCGGTGGTTCCGTATCGTAGATTTACGGCACGTAAAAGAACCTCAAGCCTGATAAAGAGGCCTCTGAGCAAAATTACAGATTTTTCACGCCCAACATAGAATGGGACGCTAAGGACCACAACAGTTAAAGAGCGTCCATAAAAAATGATTTTTTGGGGTGGAATACTTTCCCTACGTAGTAGAGAAAGTAAAAAAGTGTTTGCTACACTGCGGTCTTAACCACAGAAGTATCATACGCTTTGTTACAGCGTTACAGAGAAGACACATGTAAGGTAGCATGTATAATAATACCGTACAACTTTCTACAGCGGCTGTACAATTGTATTGCGTATGGTGTAAACAAGGCGCTGCGCCGTGTAGGAAATTTGGCGTTCAAGACATGACCCCCCCTTTTTTTTTGGTCTACGTGTACTTTTCAAAGGTACTACCAAAAAAATGAAATAAATTCGCGAAAAATTACACCGCGTGGAGGGTTGTGAGTATGAGAAAATGCTGAAAAAGTGTTTTCGAGAAAACCAGATTTAAAATTTGGGCGTGCCTATTAATAAACTTACGCCTGTCGTCCTATCTAAGTATGCTAAAAAATCTTAAATAATTTGATACAGGTATATGAATTAACACATAACATTAGAATATTCGAACTGTTGGTCTTCAGCATTTACATACTGTTGTACTCTAGATTTGACACTCAAGCATATTTTATTACCCAGTTCTTTATTTGTATCAATTTCTTGTATGCCTCCCTATGTGATCATCAGTACGTGGTCTTGTTACAAAAACCTTATCTTTAACAACACCCCTAAAACATCTGAGTAAGATCTGGAGATCTTGGTGGTCATTCAGTAGATTCCCTTCGTACCATTCACTTACTTGGAAATTCTTCGGTTAAAAAGTCTCGTACAATTCAGTGAGCAGAAGCCCCATTTTGCTTAAAATATAATACTTCATTTTTGTAATGTAATATGATATTGTAACAAATGAGAACATCAGTTACCAGTTACTTATCATTAGGCACTCAACATAGCACAAACATTACACATGAGTCATTTTTGGTGCGCACCCTGAACATAACACAACTGCTCCGTCAAATCACAACTCACAATTGAACTGCGCTGGCCCTGTCCACTTTTCGCTTCATAACTTTTTAACTGACTGACTGAGCTCTTTTTCCGGACAAGTTCAGTAGAAACCACAAAAAGGAACGTTCTAGAAAGAGAAGTTGCTAGAATCGGCCCGAAGGATTCGTCTGGAACAGCAATTACCTAAACTGCGGGGAAGTGGCACATAATGAGCTCGTTACATGGCTGTTATTCTGATGGGATAGATCATTAGCCCCAGTCGGCCAGAAAGGCGAGTCGGGATGCGCTTGCACCGCCGGCCTTTCGGGTAGCTCGCGCGCGCGAGTTCACAATTTAGTTTTATAAAGTAACACATAACATTAGTATATTCTCTTGAGTATGGTCATTGCTACAAAAATGTTACGTGACATAATTGTGTGCTTTAACCAGATGGGTGAGTTTTGTCTAGCTCTTATAGTTTTACAGTTATACAAAAGTATACAGAATTAATTCAGCAATACAAAAGAGTTCACAGAATTTTCGTATGTGAGAGTTAGTTTTGGGTAGTGAAATGCTTTGATAGTTTTCGTATTGCATCTTTGGAATATGTTTTATTTAAATTCCATGTTCGATATTCATTCGACCATACACGCGCCCTTTTTTGGTTTCATTGGACCTCAAAACATTTATTTTTGTTGAAATCTTGATATTGAATTTTTATTTATAAATCTTGTAACAAGTTGGTAAAATAAACTTGACAGATTTGGTATACAAAATTGAAATTTGGTTCCAAAAATTTAAAACTGCTCATGTAGACCTTTAAATAACAGATTTTTACTCTACTACTTACCTTTAGTAAGTAAAGGAAGTGTTGCATTTCACCCAAAAGTTCGATACCGAGATTTCACTGAAATACATATTTTGAGATTCCCTAAATCCAAAACAAGCATTAAAAAATGTGTGTATGTGTGTCTGTCTCTGTATCTGTTTGTCTGTCTGTCTACATAAATCAAAAACGAAAAATCGGTTAAATATAAAATTTGGTATTTAAGTTCGTCGTCCAAGGATGTGGCACGAAGATTTTCAAGAAAAATCCTCCACTCCAAATTACTCTTTATATGGAAAAATTTGCCTTATTGTTTATTTCCCCAAAATGGTTCCATCCATTTTGATTAAAATGCCATATGTTTACGATATTTGCATGACAAATAAACTGTATATCTTGAATTTCCTGGAAATAACCTGCGAAGTCCTCTTCATTCTGAGTAAGCTTTGGATAACTGGTAAAGTGTAAGAGATAGACAAACTCTTACTACACAAGAAATATAGATCTCGTTAAAGCATACAATTTATGTCGAATAAAAATTGTTACGGCGTTAATTATTTCTGAGGTGTTTTTTATTATTTATTTGAATTGTCAACTACTTAATACTTTTTTTCAACTGCTAAGTCGCTATTCATTGTTTTGCCGTGGTCATGCAAGGAGAACGCAATTTCAAAGCTATCACATAGCTCCCCACTTTTAAAAGATTTGAATATCGCTTTAGTCTCTGTGATCCCCATACGCCTGCAATGAAACCACTTCTACAAACACGTATCTCGATTATCACGAAATCGATAGAAGAATAAGTGTTTGTAGGAATAGTTTGTAGAGGACTGAGTAGAGAAAGTCACATGAATGTAACATATTAGCAGAAGATATTATTATTATTATTATTAATTTACTATTAAACACTCTCACATTCACTCCCACATTTACATTTCCAGTTTTCGTGGGGGATAGGGAATGATTCTGCATAAAGACAAATTCCTCGAACCTGCAGGAAATCGAATCCGGAACCTCTGAGTTCAGAAACTGTATCCTGAACACTTGACTGCAGAGGCAGTCAGATCATGTTTTATTTACAAATCTTGTGATATGTTTGTAAGACAGATTTGACAGACTTGGTACACAAAATTGAAATTTGGTTTCAACATTTTAAAATTGCATCCTAAGAAGAATACTCCTGTAGAGTATTAAAAAGGTAGCGTTATTTTTTTCTCAGGAATTGCCCAAGCAATTGATTTGAAAATTTAGAAGTGTGTTATAGAACATATACATAATTTTTTACTTTCTCTACTACGTATAGTAAGTAGGTGAAGTATTGCATTCCACCCAAAAATTCGATACCGAGATTTCACCGGAAATACATGTTTTGAGACCTCCTGAATCCAAAAAAAGCATTTTTGGAAACATGTCCGTGTGTGTGTCTGTGTGTGTGTGTGTCTGTGTGTGTGTGTGTCTGTGTGTGTGTCTGTGTGTGTGTCTGTGTGTGTGTCTGTGAACAGCATAACTCAAAAACTAACAGTCGGATAAACACCAAACTTGGTATTTACGTTCAGTATCTTCCAGGGATGCGACACGAAGATTTTCAAGAAAATCCCCCCCACCCCAGACTACCCTTTACATGGAACATTTTTCGAAAATTTTAATTTTCTCAAAAATGGCTCTAACGATTTTGATGAAAATATCATATGTTTAAGACAATGTCATGAGAAATGAAATGTATATCTCGAAATTTCTGGGAATGTCTCCAAAAGTATTCTTCGTTATGAACGACTTTTGCATAACTGGTAAACCATAAGAGATAGACAAAATTTTACTACACAAAAAATGTAGATCGCGTTAAAATACACAACTTATATCATATACATTTTTTTTGTTGAGTGAACCGTTTTCGAGATATTGCTTGTTATTTCCTTAAATTTTCCAATACTTATACTTTTTCTCAAATTCGTTATTCATTTTTTTATGTCCTGGACTTGCAAAGAGAATGGAATGCGCCACATAGCAACCAGCGATAAAATATTTGACTATCGCTTAAAAGCTACCATATTCCCCTAGCATCTACAAGAAAATTACAAATAAGATTGACATCTCGATATCTCGATTAATATGAAGCATATGGAGAATAGGCGTTTGTAAAAATAGATTGTACAAGAGTAGAGAAAGTCATGTGAGTGTAACACATCAGATTTTTAAGCTAATTACTTAAGAAATACAGACTTTCCAAATTTCATACCTTGCTCCGCTTAAAATGAAAGATGGTTGGGGAGAGCAAGAAGGAGTGTTGTAGGAGAATCGAAAAATAGGAGTGCTGCCGAGCGCATCTAAAATTCTGGACAGTTTCCCAATAATCCCTCAATAAAGACTAAGGCCAGACAAGTGCTAACCTGCGCGTTTACACAAAAAATATGAGAAATCCATAATCGATATTTGGCAGAGAAGCGCGCGGGGTTCTTAAAAGTGTCACTGTTTAATAAGTAAGGGCTGAGCCACAAAGGGGCAGTAAATCTCATGGGTTGGGGTACCCCGTGTGATATATTGTTATTACACAACTCACCCCGCCCTGCAGCAAGTGTTTACGTAGCACCGGAAAGTCATGGCCCAATTGCTTAGAAACCGCACCTCATTACACCTGTAATGTTAGCTTTATGTTACAGGTTCCCAAGGCGACCTCTTAGATCAAGAGAATGTGCTACGTTATCCACGTGAAAAAATATGTTTTCCAAGGAATTGAGCATATAAAGCGCTGCTTGTAAACCGCCGAGATTCCTGAATAAATCTTACTGTGATGTTTCCTTTTTTCTGTATCTCGTTTTTTTTATTTGCTACGTTTGTATACGCCTTTAACGGTTCGTGTCATATGGGCGGCTTTTTACCCTTGAAATGTTCTCTCGTTTACATTTTTTTTATTTATTTATTAAAGGTTTAATTAAGGTCGTTTTGACTACATGGTCTTATCACGACCTGTTATCATAAAAATACATTATGATATACACATATAATACATAATGATATACATTAATTTACATGGAATTAGGTAAACATTTACAGTAAATGCTGTTCCATTAGAAACTGTAACGTCTTCTTGAGTTCATTGGGTCTGTTAACTGCACTGGGAAGATAGCAAATGCCAGCTTGTTGTCCATATCTACTGTACTGTGGACAGTCTATAAGGATAGGCAGAATGGTTAGAGAAATATTACAGCTGGTACAGTTTGAAGGTTGGTCCTTAGTCAGAAAATAACAGTGCGTTAATTTGGAGTGTCCACTTCTAAGCGGGTGACGATAACTCGGTCTCTTCTTTCGAGAGTTCGGTAATGCAGAAAAGGTTGTGTACAGCCTGGATGAGCTTCATGAAGTTTCCTGTTTATTAATAACCATTCAATTTCCATTTTTGTTTCATGTGTTTAACGAAACCGATGACGTCTTGGTGTGAAGAGGTGATCGTTGAATCACTGACAGGATGTTTAGTTGCTGCTTTTGCAGCTTTATCTGCTGTTTCGTTACCTTTTTTTTTACATTTGTGTTAACCTCTTAATTCCTGAACTGTTTCACTTGAAGAACCAAACTAAAGTCCCAATTATAAACTTAATTTGGCCATAAAGGACATAATAAGTAAATCTGATACCTAATTTGTTGAATTGGATGCATTATGTATAGAGCTAAGACAAATATCCATAGAGGGAGGAATCAGCGTAATGTGACTGTCCATTTATTCAAAGTCAGTTCTCTCAGTTCTCACTGTCTCTGTTCTAAGTTCTTATCCAGTTCAACTTCACAGGGAGTTCACTTCACTAAGGTGAACTAGTTCAATTCCCAGTCACTTCACTTTCTTCGTGACGGAGTCTCTTCACGGCGGACGTTTCACTTCACTCGGGAGTCAAACACAAGACCTCCACAACCCGTCGTTCCGCATCTGCACTCGCTGCGCGTCACAACAGCGTCACCAGCTTGCTCGGAGAATCGCTCTTGATGTCGCACCCGAAATGCATCCGCTCGCTCAATGACTGACTCAACTCTACTCACACTGATTCACTACCCGCGAGAGCGCTCATTATATAGTCAGTGGAATCTTCACAAGGTTCCCTAACGTTTTCTTGCGTTATTGGTATGGTAGAGTTGCTCTCTGTCAGCTCTGTGTTTATGTTCTGTTTTATCCCTGATGCTTGTGTTTACAGTTCCAAGTTGCTTGTGGCACCGCCTTCCTCTCGCCGCGCTGTCGATACAAAGACGCTGCGTGCACACATTGTAAGCCAAAGGCGATGGCTCACGGTGGCTTCACCAGGCAATTGCGCATGGGGAAGACATCGTAGCCACGCAGTACGAAAATTTGCCAGGCGCTGGGAACCCCGGCAAGACGAAAAGGACGGGCCTAACGACTGCCGTAGGGGAAAATTCAAAGAAACGAACAACAGAATTGTGATCATCTATTTAAGAACTGGGCCCAGGGAAAACTTCTCAGCATAAGAACAGAAGCAAATCTAGCTATTAACTGGCTTTATTTTTATCAATCAACTATGCCACATTAACATGACTCCTCACAAATAAGCAACTTCAAATATATTAACACCAAGCTCATGAAATAATAAATCAAGAATAATACACTAAACTACAAAGCTTTAAAGAAAAAATAAACAAAATTTAAATAAATAATTAGCACATTAAATGAAATACAAACCTCAATAATACTTCAAATAGGAAAGCCAATATTTAATTTTGAAAAGAAAACCAAAATGTAGATAACAAAAATTAGAGTGAATTTATAATAAAGCTTACGATCTCAAAAAAATGATTTAATGGCCAATGAAGCACAATACTTTAACATCTAACATTAAAGTAAGCCAAAAATACACAACTTTAAAATCAATCATAGAAATTAAAAACTAAGAAAACAAAGCACAAAAACCAAATGATTCAAATAGTCATTTCAGGGCCAACATTTAAACATCCTTATATATTGCAAAGTCATTAAATTGTAATCTGATAAAGAAGTATATTGCACACCAAGATTCTTTTAAATTTTAGAAATTGCAAATCACCTTTTATAAAGCCACTATTATAATTAACTATAGGAAGCAGAATAATAGAACAAATGCTAGTAATGAATGAAAGATTTACATAAACTCAAACCCTGAAACAACTCGGTAAATAATAGAACTAAAATGGAAAGATATGAAATTAACCACAAACAGGAAATAAAACACTTAAAGGCAAAGCATCAATCATGACAAACACATGCACTAAGCAAAAGAATTCATTAATAACTGGTCACGAGTGAAAGTCCGAGCAAAGGTTAATTTAACATGAACTACAAGACAGTCAAATGGGCCATAGTTCAGCAAACAAAGGAATGACTGATGGTCAAACACAAAAATCGTAGGAAAACGTCAAAATGGTATTGATGCGACCAGAAGAAATGTAGAAAAGTAACTTTGTAAATTAGATCTCCCATATAGTGCAACTGTTGCTGTCACTTCTTCAAAGTTAGAAAGGGTATAATTAAATGTGTATCATAACTGTCCTATCGCTAATACAGGGTCACAAGGAATATAATTTGAAATTGACAAAAGCGAATCATTTCCTCAAGTGGTAAACTTTCATACTCCCACTTTCAAATGGGGCAAATTAAGGTATTGCTTTATGAAGGCTATTAATGTAGCTTGATTGAAAACTTAACCAATGACAAATATAACAAACACAGTTTATTGAGCCCTAACCTTCTTTAAAGTGTTTTCAAAACCACAAACATCTCCTGGGATTTTCTCAAAAATATAATTTAAAGATTGAAGGAATATAAAGTAAATAGAATCAACACTTTGACAAACTATAAAAACCTAACACATTACATTTAACTTTCAATAAAGATCTTTAGCAAATTTAAAATGCTATAAGCCAAAGCATTAACTGTATCTATAAAATTTCAAAAACCGAACACAAATAAAATAGGCACACAAAATTATCCTGTATGTTAAACCTCGGGACCAGTCACTTACGATAGCCTTGGAACAATCTCTGAATACTACGGTAACTCCCATTCACTTTGAAAGAAAATGAGTTGATCAACAGATCCTACCTTCACATACGCTGGAGTAGAAAAATCTTTCGTGAAAACACTGAAAATTTATGCCACCGACCAAATTTTGAAAGGTAGCAAACACTTTAGCTAAGTTACATTAACCATGATGAGATATAGAACAAACTTCTCAAATATTGCAAGCTCTGGCAAAAAACCTAAAAATAGCAGCCATCTCGCTCCCACAGAGGAACACATACCACCTCCGTCTCTCTCGTACTAATGCCGTGCCAGGTCTGCCAAGAGAGAACAGCCAGCAAGCCACACCATGCGACAGTGAGCCACGCCCTCAATCCAAAGAGGACGTAAAGCGAGAGGTGGATAAAGAGATCGTAAAAAAGGCACGACGCAAGTGACTGGCAGTAAAAATATAACAGTTACAAAAAAATCAGAATCAGCACAATATTTGTCCTAGTTCTGATTATGGATAATAACATGTACTACATTGGTTTAACTATTTGGTCCACTATGAGTTTCAATTTTCTTCATTTATGGATGTGAATGACCCATTTAGAATACTTTGGTTCACTATGCACCGTAGGTTATTTGTAATCCCTGCACTACTTTCACTTCTAGCCCTCTATTCTAATTTTCAGATAATCTACCCCTCAGATACCTTGTTACATACTTTCCTTGCCTGCATATGTCCTCCAGAAAGGGATTTAAATCAGTACTTATTTGCACAAAATCTGAATCAGTCATCCCTAGGATTCTGTAGTTTCAGTTGGAATTAATAAAACACTCACACACACACACACACACACACACACACACACACACACACACACACACACACACACACTGCACCTACACTCTCTCATTCTCTCTCTATCTTTCAGATTGTATAGCGGATGGAGAATAATTCTGGCTAAACAAAAAACCCCACCCTCCAGCCGGGAATCAAACCGGTGGATTTGAAGGCTAGCATGCTAACCACCAGACCACAGAGGCAGTCTGTGATGCGTTTGTTTTATTTACTCATCATTGACCGAGTGAGATGGCTCCGCGGTAGCGTGTGAGGTTCCCATTCATAAGATCCCAGGCTCGATTGCTTCCGAATCTGTATACCACATTGTTGTGCTGATCGATTCCATAATAAAGGAAATTTTCTGATGTGTAGCACTCACATGACTTTCCCTACTCTGAAGAAAGTTTGTTTCCGCCCCACGTTGTATTGTTATTTGCCCCACACTTTGGGAGCCAATTTGAAGTAGTTGCAACCGCACGTATGGTAAAAAGTTTCCGGTAGCCTTCGCCCCAATGTACTTTCCGGTGGCCTTGGCTCCAAATGTTTAAAAAAATATTAACTTTGTAATTTGACTGTTTCTTTAAATATTATATTTATGTTTGCCTCGGCTGCGTCAGTATTATTGTTAGAGACATGTTTCTCTTTGCAGGGTTGTGGTGCGACTGAGGAATGTAGGCTTACACAGATTATAATTTTTTCTTCACTCCATTTATTAATGCTTGACGCGATTTAAATAACACTTCACTGATATAGAGAGCTGTGAGATTCTTTTGTTAATTACTTGCACTTTTTAACACGTAAACTATTTTCGTCTCACACTGAATAAGTATTACATTTTTTTAGGACGTGTCTCGCGTCTGCCTACAACCAACGCGTCCAGTTATGTGCACTGTCTACAAGTCTCCGATTGACTATTCCTAATCCAATAGAATGCTTTTATTTAACTTAAGCTTTTTTTCTGGTTGTTGATTGGCTATTTTATGAACTGTCTCAAAAAGTAGTTTGGGATGGGGAATTTCTTGAAAATCTTCGTGTCGTATCTCTGTAGGTACTGAACCTAAATACCAAGTTTGATATTTATACGACTTTTCGTTTTTTAGTTATGCTGTTCACAGGCACACACACATAGAACTTTTCTAAAAATTCTTTTTTTGGATTCAAGGGGCCTCAAAACATATATTTCCGGTGAAATCTCGGTTTTAATTTTTGGGTAAAATGCACTACTATGTCTACCTGCTATGTACGTGGTAGAGAAAGTAATAAAAATAATAATAAAGTAATAATAATAATAATAATAAAAATAAAGAAAGTATTTGTCTCCACTTTAAAAATTCTAGCAGCCAAATTAACAAAGAGAAAATTCTTATTTTTAATATGTAGAAAGAAAAACAATAATACGACGGTTTACATGCTCTGGCGTTTTTGAATATTTCTAATTTTATTAGTTTTATAGTTTTTTAGAAATGGCACCGATTTTACAAATTTTTATGTGTGACATTTGCAAATGTATATAATACTTAAAATTCGGTGAATATTGGTTCTGAATTGACGGAAATTCAAAGTCAGAAACTATCAACGGTTTTACCCAACTTCCTCATTAACGCCTTGGTTTTAGGACTTCAAAAATGTATTTCTTCGTCAGTTTAAAGGATATGTTGTTGACATATAAAATATTATATAAAAAACGTGCTCTACTAAAGCATATAAAATCATTTTGTGAATACCACAAATAAAAAATTGATGGAAATATCAGTGCATTTTCAGGAAAACAACAATAAAAATTATAAAACGAATAATCACGAAAAAGTCATAGCATGTAAACCGGAATATAATTTGTTCTTTCTGCATATTAAAATAATTAAATACTTCGTCTGCCAAACAAAGGTAACCGGTTGAGAAAGCAAAGATATTGAGAAGTATAGCCGTATTTTTAAGCATCGTGCTGCCCAAAATCTCTCTTGTGGGGTTAGCGTGTTTGCCTCATATTCAAGAGGTCCTGAGTTCGAGTCTCGATTAGGGTGAATTACCTGGATAGGGCTTTTTCTGGGATTTTCTCTTATACTGAGAATTCGAATCTAGAGGTAACTCTAAGCTCTAGGGACCCCGGGCCCATTTTAATATAATTTCAACCGTTTCGTTTATTCACTCTCCGATATGACTTAACCGGTTAAAGGACGTTAATTAATCAAAGTAAGCAAGAAATACATATGATGTCCTGATGGCTAATTGATCTTTGACCGAAGAAAGAAAGGAAAAAAAAAACTAATTGGTCCCTGACCGAAGGGGAAAGACAAAATAAAAGAAAGCTCGTTTTAGCGCTATGTTGGCAGATTTTTGAAAGGAAAATCGTGTATGAACATTTGAAATCATTGTGTTTCTAATACTTTTTTCCATTTATGCCCTAATTTTATGTCCCGATTGATACTTACGCGACACATTGCGAGGTTTCTGGGAAGCCTTCGTGCATCCACCCACCTTACAGCCCTGAGATAGGTATCACAGTGTCTACGCTGAAACGTGATGTCGAGAGCAAACAGTTCTCATGATGACACGGAAGATGCATCCCACAATGGCTCCACAGCAAACAGAAACTTGCTCCCAAGAGGCATTTATCATCTCACTTCAGAGCTGGATAAATATGTGCGGCTACTGCGTAGGTATACCTAATACTGCATGTTAATGGACCTTTACAACAGGCATTAAAGTATTAAATAACCCATAAAATAAATTTCTATGTAGCTGTTTACTCAAGGGTGCCTGCATAATGCTTTATGTATATGAAAAATCCTGAATAATAATAATAATAATAATAATAATAATAATAATAATAATAATAATAATAATAATAATAATAATAACAGTAATATACAGAATAAAGCTTTTGAAATTGAAAGCTTTGGAAGCTTTTGAAGTAGGAGGGTTACGAGTAAGTATGGATAAAACGGAATACCTGGTAGTAGGAGAAAGTGGACGGGAAATCTCACTACCACAAGGAAGTATTAAAGCTGTTAAAAAGTTTAAATATTTGGTATCGCGTATTGATGAAATAGGGAGCTGTAAAGCGGATGTAGACAATAGGCTAGAACAAGCACGAAGAACCATAAAAATGTTGAATGGGGTTTTGTGGAGTAGAGCCATGTAGATTTGTACAAAGAAGAGGATTTTGAGGACTGTGGTGGAAAAGTATAATGACCTATAGTGCCGAGGCGTGGAATTTGGTAGAGGGACAAAAATCTAAGATCCGAGTATCAACGATGGAAAGAAGGAGAAATAAAGAGGTGAGACAGATGATGGGTATGGAGGAAACAGTGGTGGAGAGAATTGAAAGACGGGGTCTTCAATGGTATGGACATGTAAAAAGAATGGAGGGTGATAGGTGGCCTAAGACCTTTTTAGAATGGTCACCTCGTGGAGAAGAAAGCGAAGTAGACCAAGAGAACCTGGAGAGGACAGATTCATAGAATGATGAATGATCGGTGCCTGGAGGAGGATGACTTGTTCAATCGGGAGGAATGGCGAATGGGAATACAGGGAAATTGCTGAAGAGTGGAGAAGACCTTAAAAGTAAAAGTAAGTATATACAGAATACAGAATAATCATAAATACACATTTTAATGCCTTTTTCGATGCTGCTTTGTTACGATAAACGTTTCTTAATTGAACTGATAGAATATCGCTGAGCGCATGTTATCCTTTTCTTCAAAACTGGAAACTTTCTAAATTCTAAAACAATTGCTAAGTGTAATTTCCTTCCGGTTCTAGACGCGTCTGAATCTTCGGGTTAAAGTAGGCATGAATCCTAGAGTTTCTTTCAAGTACCATTATCAATTCTATAGGTGTAGATTATACACCAGAGGGGGACACCTAGCGCACCGACCTACATAGATCTTGTGCCTACCATCCCCGCCCCAGGAGAAAGTGATGAAGGAGACTACAGGCGCAGACAGATAGACCACAGAGACGCGCGGAAGTCCCTAACAGTTCCAGGCTCGAAGACCCGTCCCACCGCTGGAACTGTTTAGAAAGGGGCAAGGACCAAACAGCCCTCCAGTGTCCACGGGCGTACTCTTTCCTTTAAACAAGCACCCGCACCATCTGTCCCCACAAAACCTAGAAGCACACCTAAAAGATGATAAGGAAACGGAAAGAAAGGGAAATGATGGAAAGGAAATCGTGATAGAAGAGAAAGCATCCCAATATTCACCTGCTGAACAGGGAAAACCACGAAAAAAACCAAGATTAGAGTGGGTGGTAAACGGGAGTCAAATCCAGGACTTCCCGAATGCAAGCCTCACGCGTTACCGCGGAGGCATCTCGCTCGGTTTACCAATTCTAACTTCGATAAACCAATCAATCAACCAATCAGTTTTATTTCCATTAGACAGTTATGTGTCTGCAGTAGACAACGTGAATAGATGCAATATAATATAAATTAATTACCGCATTTATGCGAATCTAATGCGCACCTATATTGACCAAATGTAGTACTCCAAATCGTGGTGCGCATTAGATTCGCTGGCACATTAGGTTCGAGTGCAAATCCGTTCTGTACAACGCCAGTAACTTCATTAAAATTTTTCGTTTATTACGTCACAATGGATTGTTGGAGTTAACATGCATTCGGAAACTCGCGACAAGCTAGTCGCTCATTTATTATTGAGCGTTTTTAGTTACGATATGGAGTGCAAGGGCAAACAGAGAAGAACGTCTTATGATGCTTCTTTAAAGCGTAAAGTAGTCCTTTATGCTGAAAAAAATGCTAATCGAAAGGCAGGAAGGAAGTTTTATCAGAGAGTAATGTTCGCTTGTGGTGAAAACCGAATGTCATATTTTGCTACTAAAGCTAGTAGGAAGAAATTTACGGATCCTCGCAAAGGTAGATATTCTGAAGTTGAAGAAAAAGTGTTCGAATTTGTGCGTGAAAGGAAGAATAGTCAACCTGTGACTAGTGACGCTATACGAAAGAAAGCTAAAGAGGAGGCTGAAGTTCCTGGTATTCCGAAACAATAGTTTAAGGCTAGCCGTGAATAGGTGGATCGTTTCATGCAGCGGACGGGTTTATCTCTAAGACGCCGTACAACAATGTGCCAGAAGCTTCCTGCAGATTTTGAGGACAAACTACAAACGTTTCAGCGGTATATCATTTCACTTCGAAAGAAGAAAAATTTGTTCAATGGGGCAAATAGGCAACGCTGATGAGACTCCGAATTAGTTTGATATGCCGCGGAATTACACTATTACTCAGAAGGGGACAAAGGAAGTTATCATCAAAACAACAGGGTGCGAAAAACAACGCGTAACACTAATTTTGTTCTTTAACAATGCCACTTAACAATAGGGCACTTTAAATTCTATAATCTGATGGTTTATATATACGATAAATTCATTGTTGTACTAAATTTAAATAAAATACCTATTATCTATTTTCTGTCATTGATGCGCTTTACATTCCATAAAAAAGCTTTTTTCATAATTTTAAGTTTCAAATATGGGGTGCGCATTAGATTTGCGTAAATACGGTATATAGTATGTAAACTAGGCATTATAAAAAATTTACAGTGTTAAATTAAAATAAAAATTCCATAAATTAAAGGTCAATAATACAGTACTTTTCTTCCACACTGCGGCCACCGCTCCGCACTCGCAGCTCGCACTCCCGCCGATAGTTATAATATTCGTGCAACCGCCTCAACGTTTTCATATTTACAGTTACAACAACAACAATAATAAGAAAGTACCTTATCATAAGAGATGTTGGAAATGTCCTTATTTATCCACACGTTTCTAATATCGTCTCAGGAAATTCTCATTTACCTCGAGAGTTCATTATCTAAAATTGAGTGAATTTCTCACCTGCTGTTTTGCATTCAGTTCTTCCAATGCGTGGGGTTTGTTGCATACACTTTGTTACTTTCTCTACTACGTGTACTAAGTAGGGGAAGTATTCATTCCTCCTAAAAATTGATACCGTGATTTGACCGAAAATAAATCTTTTCGGGTGCTCTGGATTAAAATAAAGCAATTATGGAAACATGTCCGTGTTTGTCTGTCTGTGAACACCATAACTCAAAAACGAAAGGTCGGATAAATACCAAACTTGGTATTTGAGTTTAATATCTTTCAGGGTGCGACACAAATATTTTCATGAAAATCCCCCACCCCAAACTACCCTTTAAATGGATCATTTTTCAAAAATTTTGATTTTGCCAAAAATGGCTTTAACGACTGATTAAAATATATGTTTAAGACATTTTCATGGAAAATGAAATGTATATCTTGAATTTTCTGGGTATGTCCACAAAAGTCTTCTTTCTGAATGACTTTTGCTTAACTGGTAAATAGTAAGAGATAGACAAAGTTTTTCTACACAAAAATATAGATCTCGTTAAAACGCAGAATTTATGTCACATACCTTTTTTGTGGTGTGAACCGTTTCCGATATATTCCTTGTTATTTGTTTGAATTTTCCAATACTTATATTTTTCTCAAATGGGAATTCGTTATTAATTTTTTTCATGTCCTGGACATGCAAAGAGAATACTCCACATAGCAACCAGCTCTTAAAATATTTGACTGTCGCTTAAAGCCCACCAATTCCCCTTGCATCTACAAGAAAATTAGCAATAAGATTAACATCTCGATATCTCGATTAACCATAAGTAAATGGGGAATAAGCGTTTGTAAAAGTAGTTTGTACAAGAGTAGGGAAGGTCATGTAATTGAAACATAAGATTTTTAAAGTTCTCTCATATATGAAAATCGCATACAGTTGATCCAGGGCTTTTGAGGGCCATAATCCTTTATAATTACCCCCTCTTAAACTTATCCTAAATTAAACCTAATGACTCATCAGCTTATGCGCGGTAGCAAAAGTCTTGTTGAAAATAGTCAGACTAACATTCAACGTCGGTCAGCAGTTAAAAAAATCTGATGTGTTACACTCACATGACTTTCTCTACTCTTGTACAATCTATTTTTACAAACGCCTATTCTCCATATGCTTTATGTTAATCGAGATATCGAGATGTCAATCTTATTGATAATTTTCTTGTAGATGCAAGGGGAATATGGTAGCTTTTAAGCGATGGTCAAATATTTTAACGCTGGTTGCTATGCGGCGCATTCCATTCTCTTTGCAAGTCCAGGACATAAAAAATGAATAACGAATTTGAGAAAAAGTATAAGTATTGGAAAATTTAAGGGAATAACAAGCAATATCTCGAAAACGGTTCACTCAACAAAAGAAATGTATATGACATAAGTTGTGTATTTTAACGAGATCTACATTTTTTGTGTAGTAAAATTTTGTCTATCTCTTATGGTTTAACAGTTATGCAAAAGTCGTTCACAATGAAGAATACTTTTGGAGACATTCCCAGAAAATTCGAGATATACATTTCATTTCTCATGACATTGTCTTAAACATATGATATTTTAATTAAAATCGTTAGAGCCATTTTTGAGAAAATTAAAATTTTCGAAAAATCTTCCATGTAAAGGGTAGTCTGGGGTGGGGGGATTTTCTTGAAAACCTTCGTGTCGCATCTCTGGAAGATACTGAACCTAAATACCAAGTTTGGTGCTTATCCGACTGTTCGTTTTTGAGTTATGCTGTTCACAGACACACACACACACACACACACACACACGCAGACACACACATGGACATGTTTCCAAAAATGCTTTTTTTGGATTCAGGAGGTCTCAAAACATTTATTTCCGGTGAAATCTCGGTATCGAATTTTTGGGTGGAATGCAATACTTCCCCTACTTACTATACGTAGTAGAGAAAGTAAAAAAATCTGATGTGTTACACTCACATGACTTTCTCTACTCTTGTACAAACTATTTTTACAAACGCTTATTCTCCATATGCTTCATGTTAATGGAGATATCGAGATGTCAATCTTATTGATAATTTTCTTGTAGATGCAAGGGGAATATGGTAGGTTTTAAGCGATAGTCAAATATTTTAACGCTGGTTGCTATGTGGCGCATTCCATTCTCTTTGCTTGTCCAGGACATAAAAAAAATGAATAACGAATTTGAGAAAAAGTATAAGTATTGGAAAATTTAAGGGAATAACAAGCAATATCTCGCAAATGGTTCACTCAACAAAAGAAATGTATATGACATAAATTGTGTATTTTAACGCGATCTACATTTTTCAAGTAGTAAAATTTTGTCTATCTCTTATTGTTTACCAGTTATGAAAAAGTCGTTCATAATGAAGAATACTTTTGGAGACATTCCCAGAAAATTCGAGATATACATTTTATTTGTCATGACAATATCTTAAACATATGATATTTCAATCAAAATCGTTAGAGCCGTTTTTGAGAAAATTAAAATGTTCGAAAAATGTTCCATGTAAAGGGTAGTCTGGGGTGGGGGGATTTTCTTGAAAACCTTCGTGTCGCATCTCTGAAAGATACTGAACCTAAATACCAAGTTTGGTGTTTATCCGACTCTTCGTTTTTGAGTTATGCTGTTCACAGACACACAGACACACACACAGACACACAGACAGACACACAGAGAGACACACACACGGACATGTTTCCAAAAATGTTTTTTTTGGATTCAGTGAGTCTCAAAACATGTATTTCCGGTGAAATCTCGGTATCGAAATTTTGGGTGGAATACAATACTTCCCCTACTTACTATACGTAGTAGAGAAAGTAAAAATCTGATGTGCTACACTCACATGACTTTCTCTACTCTTGTACAAATTATTGTTACAAAAGCTTATTCTCCATATGCTTCAAGTTAATCGAGATATCGAGATGTCAAACTTATTGCTAATTTTCTTGTAGATGCAAGGGGAATATCATAGGTTTTAAGCGATATTCGAATTTTTAAGCGCTGGTTGCTATGTGGTGCATTACATTCTCTTTGCATGCCCAGGACATAAAAAAATGAATAACGAATTTGAGAAAAAGTATAAGTATTGGAAAATTTAAGGGAATAACAAGCAATATCTCGAAAACGGTTCACTCAACAAAAGAAAAGCATATGACATAAGTTGTGTATTTTAACGCGATCTACATTTTTTGTGTAGTAAAATTTTGTCTATCTCTTATGGTTTACCAGTTATGCAAAAGTCGTTCACAATGAAGAATACTTTTGGAGACATTCCCAGAAAATTCGAGATATACATTTCATTTCTCATGACATTATCTTAAACATATGATATTTTCATCAAAATCGTTAGAGCCATTTTTGAGAAAATTAAAATTTTCGAAAAATCCGCCATGTAAAGGGTAGTCTGGGGTGGGGGGATTTTCTTGAAAACCTTCGTGTCGCATCTCTGGAAGATACTGAACCTAAATACCAAGTTTGGTGTTTATCCGACTTTTCGTTTTGGAGTTATACTGTTCACAGACACACAGACACACACACACACACACACACACACACACACACACACAGACACACACACAGACACACACACGGACATGTTTCCAAAAATGCTTTTTTTGGATTCAGTAGGTCTCAAAACATGTATTTCTGGTGAAATCTCGGTATCGAATTTTTGGGTGGAATGCAATACTTCCCCTACTTACTATACGTATTAGAGAAAGTAAAAATACTGCGTATGTCATTCCTGTGTCTTTGCACTTATTATTTGTTCAGAAAATAAATATAGGCCCTATTATTCTGTATACATTTACTGTAAACCACACGCCAATTTTCGCGTCATGTAGGTGAATCTCATGTGTAAAATCGGGTTTCTCTGTGCTTCAGTATCTGTTATTTTACCACGGAACATAACCATGTAAATAGAAACATGCTTCGTCACAGCCTGGTTGTATTAAGCCTGGGTTAATTACTCTATCATTGGCATTTCGCAAAATGCAATTACAGAAACTGCGATGAACACGTGAAAAATAAAGTGTATTCAATAAACTCCATACATTTGAAGAATTAAAAGAAAACATCAGGCGGGAAATTCACTAGATTTCAGAATGGTGCTGAACTCTCGAATATAAATGAAAATTTCCTGAGAAAATGCCAGAAATGTGTTGCGCAGAGAAAGACAGCATTTCCAGCATCACTTATGATGTGCTTATTATCAGTGTAATTGTAACCGTAGCTATGAGAATGTGAGGCGGTTGCGCGGATATTATAATTGCTTCAGCGATACTCCGAGCTGTAGTGGTCAGCACGCGAGCCGCCGTGTGGTGGCCGCAGTGTGAAAGAAAAGTACTGTAAATGCTTTAAAAAGGGTATATTCGATAGAATAAAACGGACTATTCACAAGACAAAGTTGTATCTTTTGCTATCTGGTAATGCAATTACACTCGAAGTGGTTTATTAAAAAGTTTAATGACATTATAATGGTAATTTTGTGAAGCTTTATTAAGTCTATGTTGAGGAACATAGGCTAAGAACGGAGGGAAACAAGATGACTAGCGTTAAGTAACAACAACCACAATAATACAATAGTAATAATAATAATAATAATAATAATAATAAAAAAAACCTCATTTACATGTTTATACCGAGTTTATCTTGAATGACGTGACTGAGACGGATCTGACTCCTAGCAGGCGTTAGGCTGAAAGACCTCCGTCTGCGGTAGCCTAGCTCACGCGCCCGCGGAGGGTAACGGTTTAATCTAACGTTATTAGAATTGGTGAAATAACTATATGTGAAGCTGTGTATAGTTATCATGGTGTATACCACAGAACAGGTGTATTTATTGTGTAAGGTTTTGCCCGAATGCAGTCACATAGACTGTCAGCTTGGATTTATACAGAATCTTAGGCTGTGTGCATGCTAGGCAAAAAGAAACAAACAGCCAACAGTCATAACCGAGAAAATATTGGACAAGATATGGGCTGTTATGGAAAGAAGTCCAAGAAAATCACTGCTACGCATTGCATGCTTTTATGGCAGAATAATTGGCTCATTCTCCCGATCTAAATCCATCTGATTATCTATTGGGAACGCTTAAGTTAAAGTTTGTGTAAGAAATCCCCTAACCCTCGATAAATTTGTAGTGCTCAACAGATGCCAGGGTTGTACAAACTCAGAGGGGCATGTTTACAAAAATCTTTCTTAAAGAAAGTAAGCGCAATATATTCATATTCTTTCGCACGTTAGCATTATCTAGGGGATAAATGGGAGAGTGGTCCGACGTTACTGCACGCACGGATTCATAAAGTAGTACCGTGGGAGCGGCGGGTTGTCAACCGCGTCTTTCAAGAGAAAGCCCCAGCATCTACTGGCTTACTTCCTCCCAAAGAGTCGGTATTTTAAGCTTACTTAGTCATTAAAGCATTAAACCCATTGCGATGTTCAGTATCTGTATTTACTATGTAGAATACTTAAGAACAACATATACTATATACTGTAGGTACTCTGGGGTTCTGTTTCAAAAGGAAACATTCTGAAGTATAACAATCCTACGATTCTTCTCTATTTCTATATCGATTTATTGTTAATCATAGCACATATTTTCCAGAAATGGTTTCTGATTTATGCCGCACTAGATGAACAAGTGTATCCAAGACAGTCAACTATTTAAAAAAAATCTGATGTTTTACACTCACAAGACTTTCTCTACTCTTGTACAAACTATTTTTACAAACGCTTATTCTCCATATGCTTCATGTTAATCGAGATATCGAGATGTTAATCTTATTGCTAATTTTCTTGTAGATGCAAGGGGAATTGCTGGGCTTTAAGCGATAGTCAAATATTCTAAGAGCTGGTTGCTATGTGAAGTATTCCATTCTCTTTGCATTACCAGGACAAAAAAAATGAATAACGAATTTGAGAAACAGTATAAGTATTGGAAAATTTAAGGGATTAACAAGCAATATCTCGAAAATGGTTCACTCAACAAAAATACTGTATATGACATAAATTGTGTATTTTAACGCGATCTACATTTTTTGTGCAATAAAATTTTGTCTAACTCTTATGGTTTACCAGTCATGCAAACGTCGTTCACAATGAAGAATACTTCTGCAGACATTCCCAGAAAATTCGAGATATACATTTCATTTGTCATAAAAATATCTTAAATATATGATATTTTAATCAAAATCGTTAGAGCCATTTTTGAGAAAATTAAAATATTCGAAAAATGTTCCATGTAACGGGTAATCTGTGGTGGGGGGATTTTCTTGAAAATCTTCGTATCGCATCTCTGGAAGATACTGAACCTAAATACCAAGTTTGGTGTTTATCCGACTGTTCGTTTCTGAGTTATGCTGTTCACAGTCAAACACACACACACACACACACACACACATATACACACACACACACACACACACGGACATGTTTGCAAAAATTCTTTTTTTTTTTATTCAGAGGGTCTCAAAACACATATTTCCGGTGAAATATCGGTATCGAATTTTTGGGTGGAATACAATACTTCCCCTACTTACTATACGTAATAGAGAAAGTAAAAACAGCTCGAAATAATATGCTAGCCTTGATGTTGCATGCTCTGATAAGTAGCCCATCAGAAACCAAGGAAAACTATTTAACATTGACAAGTTTAAATCTTAAATCTTAGAAAATTCAGTCTAAGAAAAGATAATGTTTCGGGAATGTTTAATATAGCAAATATTTTGCTTGGACTAACAAATAAAAATATTGCTTTTCCCGTGGTAAGCTTTTGTCCATAGTTTATGGTTTTCTAGTTAAGTTATTAACTTCAGCAACATAAATATGATTTCTCTGGTTATTTACTAAAAATTCAATATTTATTTTTTATATTTTTTCAATGTATAGAATACATAATACCTACTGGAATTAAAATTCCCAGAGCTATTTTTGAGAATATAACAAATAATCAAATCCTTTCCATGTAGTGTTTATTCGGGCTGGGCAAAACACCTTGAAAATCTTCGCCTTGCATCGTTAAAAGATGTCTGGCTTGGGTATGATATTTGGTCTTCATCCGCCTTTTTAATTTTCAATTATGCTGCTAATGTCAGTTTCTAATGCTTCCCATATGGCCTATGACATTCGGGGGATACCTCGTTCCACCAAGAGATGACTTGAACCCATTTCCAAGGTGGAGGCAGTCAGCGGAGGGAATCCGTTGTCTCCGATGGTAGGGTGATGATGAGGATGGCGTTGGGATGAGAGGACCTACAGCTTTTACCATGGAATTGGGACTATGTTGGACCTATCGGATACTTCACATGAGCAAGTCAGAGGTGAAGGAGTGGATAGGGTCGACTTAAAATCGCTACCCCAGAGCCGGAAATCGAGCCCCGGACCCTCAGTATGACAGCCGGAAACGAAACAATGTGCTACCCCGGCGTCCATGCTGCTAATGTGCGCGGGCGTAATTTTCCTAATATATTTTCTTTATTGTGGCATGGCAAATATTTAATCACTCGATCATTACTAAACTTATGCCTACAAAAGAGCTCAAATATGTTTTTAAATCACTACCAACATTCTATTGTGACATTTTGAAGAGAAAAAAACATGAAAGTTGTGTAGCAAGCAGCGTTTTCAATATTGCAGGTTGCGGAACGAAGTACTTTCATGGAATCATTTAAATAGTGGCATTACACTGAAAATCAAATTTATTTTCCTCATCTATGATAGGTAGAGAAAGTATTGTAGTTTACCAAAAACTTTTACAGATATTGGAATTTCACTGAAAATACGCGATCCCCTGAACCCAAAAATGCTGGGTTTTTTTCTGGAAAAAAGTTCTCCTGTTTGTATGCTTGTACCTGAACATCATAACCCAAGAAGTGGGATAAAAAGCCACGATTTTAATTAATTTCCTCCGCACCCAATCTACTCTTTACTTAGAAAACCTTTTATTCTTTTTACTATCTCAAAAACGGCTCAAACGGTTTTAAACTATCATATACTCAAGATAACATGAATAACGTGAGTGTCTCGAATTTTCTTCGGATAGCCTGTGAATTCATCTTCATTCGAAAAAATTCAGTATAATTTTGTGTAACTGGCAATCATAAGGGATAAACAAAAACACAATACACATACAAAGCACAACTCATTGGAACACTTGATTTATGTGAAATATTTTTTTGCAAAGTTAATAATTTCCAATATGTTTGTACTTTCAAAAACTTTTGTAATACATTTTAAGTGCTATGTCGCCATTCTTTTGTTTCTCGCGATGTCGAGTAAAGTTTATGAAATTTCAAAGCCTGCATATAGCAACCCACATCTTAGACATCTCACTATCGCTTCAGTCTCTTATATTTCCCTAGTACCTACAAAGAAATGTGTACATGCAACTATTTCCGCAAACGTTATCTTGAAATAGATAGAAAAACATTGTTATACGCCGGGATGAGGCCAAAAGGTTTTGCAGCTAAAGTATTAAATTTGGTTACCCCGGCATAAACATTGGGGGATCGTAGCTACAGAGGCAAACAAGAGATACCAAGAATTTGCTTCATCAAAGCTAAAGCGGGCGTGGGATATCTATAAATAATACATATAAATTCACATTTAACTCTGGTTTATTATAAAGTCACCTTGGTGCTGCTACATAATTTCCAAAAGGTTACAGACAAAGGGGGAGATGCCCCACACTCACATGGACCACGCACTCCTACATCCACACACTCTGAAGATATACACTTAACTGAAACTACTGGTGACACCACGCTCTCAGACAAAAAGGTTCTTCCCTCAACTTGCCCTCAAACCCCCCATGACAAGGAATGAGAGGGAAATATGCCGCGCCGGACAAAAACTCACAAACGAAATAATTAGTTCGACAATATCATTATACACAGCAATAATGTGTCCAATGCGACAATGCACACACATATACGCCACAATATTCAGTTTAAGAATAGCTAGAACGGTATAATTACACTGAAAAATCTGATGCGTTACACTCATATGTCTTTCTCTACTCTTGTACAAACTATTTTTACAAACGCTTATTCTCCATATGCCTCATGTTAATGGAGATATCGAGATGTTAAGCTTATTGCTAATTTTCTTGTAGATGCAAGGGAAATTGGTAGGCTTTAAGCTATAGTCAAATATTTTAAGAGGTGGTTGCTATGTGGAGATTCCATTCTCTTTGCATTACCAGGACAAAAAAAATCTGATGTGTTACACCCACATGACTTTCTCTACTCTTGTACAAACTATTTTTGCAAACGCTTACTCTCCATCTACTTCATGTTAATCGAGATAAACATTTGCAGACTCTATCTTATTGCTAATTTTCTTGTAGATGTAAGGGGAATATATATTTACAAGGGCAGTATCGAAATACAGTAGCCTTTAAGCACATAAATATCTCTTAATATCTCCCTTTCCCACAGATTAATACTCTTTGCATATCCAAGACAAAAAAATGAATATCGAATTCCCATTTGAGAAAATAAGTATTGAAAAATTTAAGGGAATAACAAGTAATATCTCGAAAGTGGTTCACTCAACAAAAAAAAGTGTAGGACATAAATTGTGTATTTTAACGCGATCTACATTTTTTGTGTAGTAAAAGTTTGTCTATCTCTTATGGTTTACGAGTTATGCAAAAGTCGTTCACAATAAAGAATACTTTTGGAGACATTCCCAGGAAATTCATGATATACATTTTATTTGTCATAAAAATATCTTAAACATATGATATTTTAATCAAAATCGTTAAATCCATTTTTGAGAAAATTAAAATTTTCGAAAAATCTTCCATGTAAAGGGTACTCTGGGGTGGGGGATTTTCTTGAAAACCTTCGTGTCGCATCCCTGTAAGATACTGAACCTAAATACCAAGTTTGGTGTTTATCCGACTGTTCGTTTCTGAGTTATGCTGTTCACAGACACACACACACACAGACAGACACACACACGGACATGTTTCCAAAAATGCTTTTTTTGGATTCAGGGGGTCTCAAAACATGTATTTCCGGTGAAGTCTTGGTATCGAATTTTTGGATGGAATACAATACTTCCCCTACTTACTATACGTAGTAGAGAAAGTAAAAATGAATAACGAATTTGAGAAAAAGTACAAGTATTGGAAAATTTAATGGAATAACAAGCAATATCTTGCAAATGGTTCACTCAACAAAAAAAAAATGTATATGACATAAATTGTGTATTTTAACGCGATCTGCATTTTTTTTGTAGTAAAATTTTGTCTATCTCTTATGGTTTACCAGTTATGCAAAAGTCGTTCACAATGAAGAATACTTTTGGAGACATTCCCAGAAAATTCGAGATATACATTTCATTTGTCATGAAAATATCTTAAACATATGATATTTTAATCAAAATCGTTAGTCATTTTTGAGAAAATAAAAATTTTCAAAAAATGTTCCATGTAAAGGGTAGTCTGGGGAGGGTGGATTTTTTTGAAAATCGTGTCGCATCTCTGGAAGATACTGAACCTAAATACCAAGTTTGGTGTTTATCCGACTGTTCGTTTCTGAGTTATGCTGTTGACAGACACACACACACACACACACACACACACACGGACATGTTTCCAAAAATGCTTTTTTTGGATTCAGGGGGTCTCGAAACATATATTTCCGGTGAAATCTCGGTATCGAATTTTTGGGTGGAATACAATACTTACCCTACTTACTATATGTAGTAAAGAAAGTAAAAATGCAGTGTCATAGCCGAAATTTGAACCACGAATTTTTGGCTTTTCGTGCTGTTACTCTAACCAACAGAGCTACTATGTGAATATGCCGACACTAAATTAAACTCCCCAACTCATCACACATCTTTGCGTTAAACCAAGCATTTTCAAATTCATTTTAAGATAACATACCCTAATGTCAACTTACAGTATTGTAAGTATTGTAAGTCGCAGTCTTCATAGTTAACCGCTCATAGGACAATAAATGATCATTGTTCTTCCACACAAGCCGTGTGTAGGCTAAATTGGAAAAGTAAAATCAGATTTAAAAATGTAATGCCGGGATTTGAACACGGATCTTCGGCTTTCTGTGCCATAGCTCTAACCAATTAGTCTTGCTCTGTAGTGGTGTAGTGGTTACCATGCTAGCCTCTAATTCCCGAGGTCGCAGGTTCAAACCCGGCGGAGGGTGATGCATTTTTTTGGGCGTAAAAATCCTTAGCATGGCTTACTTCGGAAGGGAAGTAAAGCCGGTGGTCCCGTATCGTAGATTTACGCCACGTAAAAGAACTTCAAGCCTGATAAAGGGGCCTCTGAGCAAAATTACCGGTCTTTCACGCGCAATATAGAATGGGACGCTAAGGACCACAGCCGTGTCCATAAATAAAACTCAATTTCAGTCTTACTCTACATAGGCCTACATGCGGTGTGAACAATTACTTATAATTTTAAATAATAGTTTGTGGAAGAATCTGTAGAGAAGATTATACGAATGCAACACATCAGATTTTAGTCGTGTAAAGTTATTTATTCGGGCTGTGAAAGGTCTTGACTAGTTGAATGGCAGCAGATTGCTGAAGGGTTTCATCTGTGCTCGTAAAGTTATTGGTTTAAATCCGGTGTAGAGATTTTCCAGATCCTACTGCTAGAGGGGAAAGTTTACGAGTGCGTGTTGTCGATCGATTCCATCGCGCAGTGCCCATACATGCAGCCAGTGCTTCCACACTAATGGTCCGTTATCCCTAGCGGCTCATGCTTGCCAAATGTCCAAATTATGGTTCTCTGCATCGCTCTCTGGTTCACTTTCTGACTTGCTCGAAATGCACACGTAAGCTGAGAAAATGCAACAAGAAACGCGATATCGAAATTTTAGGGGGTGTTTTTATTGTGTAGAGGTACTTTGATGCACGTGTGAACCTAGTCTAGAATTATTTTAATGGTATAGTAAGATAAATGAAACAAAGAGCCAAACACTGGTATATTGAAGGTTCCAGCAGCCAAATAAACGGCGAGAAAATTCTCATTCTTAATATGCAGAAAGAACAAACGATATTACCAATTACATGATCCGGCACTTTTCAAGATTATTTATTTTATTAGTTTTATAACTTTTAAAGAAAACCTGAACGTATTTCCTAATTCTTTGCTGTACTGTTTATAAAATTATTTTATTGCATTTACCGGAGTAATATTTTTGCTGACGTGCGCGCGCGCGCACACACACACAACTTTTTATGAAAATAGTTTTGTTTGGGGGGAAGAGTTAGAAGTAGACAGACGAAGGGGCCATCAGTAACTGGAGCACAGCACCTCAAGTAGGCAGGTTTTGCTTCCAACGTGCCCCTTTGAGAAAGGAAGAAGGGGAAGAACCGAAGGCGACTAGATCCGGACAACGATGTGCGCTAGCAAGGTCGGGGTCCCTAACAATTCCACGTGGAGCCAATCCTGACGCCGGATAGCACAGCAGGGCCCCGTGTCAATCGAGAAAGCTCCCAGGAAAGTGACCTCAGAAGGTCCACCAAACGCCAGGAATAAATCTTTTCCTGAGTGCAAAAGTGTCCTGTCGTAATACATCATCCGTCATCTCCTGATCCTTCAACCCTGAAATAGATGAAAGATAATGGTGTGGACAGAAAATATATAGTAGAAGGGGAACCACCCCATCATTCGCCTACCGATCCATGGAAGCACGAAAAAATGCATGGTCAGACTGGCTGGCCCGATGGGAATCGAACCAGAGAGCTTCCGAATGCGAACCTCACATGTTACCTCGGATTTATCGCGCTCAGTTTAGGGGGCGGGTCTCAGTGGATTGGTGAAGTCTCAATACTGAATTTTTCAGTTAAATGCAATACTTGCTCCACCTGTTGTAGGTACGTGATTGAGAAAGCAACAAGAAACTACGCTACCCGGAGCTCATCGCATAGAGTAGTTAATATGTTTCCGTATTTTTATGTGTTTCCCATGATTAGCTTATGGTGAATGAATATAAAACACTTATAATTTAGCTTTCTTAGGATAGCGCATTACGTATACACTTAAAGGAAGGAAGAGCCTATATTATTACTTACATAAATAACCTAATGTGATATTCACATTACCTTTCAACTTATTCTTCTACAAACTATTCTTACAAAATATTATTCTTGTATTTACTTCATGTTATTCGAGATAAACGTTTGCGGAAATATTGAATTACACATTTCTGTATAGGTATAAAAGGAATATAGGAAACTAAGGGATACTCAGATCTTTAAAAGAAGGCGGAGGTAATTTTAAAATTCCATACTCTTTTCATCACGAAAAACAAAAGAATGGCGATATAAGACTTTTAAAACAAATTATTTGCAGATTCAAGCCAATAAAAGCTAATATCTCGGACATGATTAATGTCACAAAAATGTATTTGACACAATTGTGTTTTTAGGTTCCATTTATACCCCGCCTTCAACTATAATAGTCGTATCGGCGGCTTTTCCGTTGGGTAAACTTTGGGTTTTGATCGTTAGACTACACACACATTCACACTGGCATTCATACTTCCAGACTCTGGGGAGGATGGGGAATAATCTTGGCTAGAGAAAAATTCCCACCCCATTCGAAAATCGAACCCGAGACCTCCCGAGAGCAGGCAAGTACTCTACTGACCGAGCTACGGGACCAGCCGACATAATTGTTTGTTTAAACGAGATCCGCATATTTTGTATAGTAGTTGTTTCTCTTTAAGTTAACAGGCTATACAAATGCATACAAAATTCAATCAAAAGCTATCCGCAGAAGTTTAAAAATAAAACATACAAATATCTTTAACATATGGTATTTTAATCAAAATGGTTTGAGCTTCTATTTTAGAATATCAATATCATGAAAATGTTTTCATATAAAGGTAGTATGGGGTGGGGAGATTTACTTGAAAGTATTCGTGTAGCATTCTTGGAAAATGTTTGAACTTAACTAACAAGTTTGGTATTTGTTTTACATTTCGTTTTTGGGTTATGCCCATTTGTAGATAAAGTCACATAAATGTATGACATTAGATAGTTTTAGATTAATGAAATCTCAAAACATGTATTTCCGGTGAAATATCGATAGTGAATCTTGGGGTGGAATGTAAGTAAACACATGGCAGTCGCGAGGATGAACTTCGTAAGCTTTTTTCGATTCTAGCGGTTTCTTTGCGACGATAAAATATGTGCTTCTCAATTTACTCACCTGAATTCCATGCACTGAAGAGAGAACTTATTTCCGCTGACCCTTTTCAGGGGTTTCCCTTGTTTAGTAGAAAGGTCATTGTAAGCGGAGAACAACTTTTTCAACTTCAAGGTCACATATATGGAAAATAACCTGTGTTTCTCCTTGCTTGCCCTCAGATAGGGGTTTAGGTTTCAGAACCGTTTCAAGGAGTAGCTGCTTTGTTTTCAGATGCACTGCAATAAAACATCTGCCTATCAAACAGCACTTAGAATAGCATTGATGTATCTAGAGAATTATTTCCCAGCGTTGGTAATGTTACATCACTGTTGCTATCTGATAGCAGAAGGTAATAAATACGTTGAACGTGTATGTAGATTTATATTTTATACGACTTGATTAATTAAAAAGAATAATAAATGTGATGATATCTTGATTTAAGATCTACATTTTTAAAATTGGAAAACCCCATTATGTAATCTTGCACTGAAGGTAAGACATAATAAGGCGGCAAATATGTGCGTAGGCTTAAATTTAGTGTACATTTATTATGCGAGGAAAACATTAGAGACAAATTCACGTCTATCCCTTGGAGAGGTAGAAGAAGTATTGCATTAGAACAAAAATCTGACGATGGTCGTCACATTTGAGACGTACCCTTTGCTTCAAATTACGAAGGCGGATTGATAAGTCAGTGAGTTTTAAAGAAAATAACAATTTTTTCCAAAAAATCAATTTTATTTCTCAACATACTCTCCTTTCGATTCAATACAGGTTGTCCAACGTTTCTCCAATTTTTTAATCCTTCCAAAAAATATGATTTTTCGTAGTCTGCAAAATATGAGGCTGTTTCTGCCATGATGTGTTCACTGGACGTGAATTTCTCCTCAGCGAGCAATTTTTCAGGTTTGCGAAGAGGAAGAAGTCGCTCGGAGACAAATCTGCAGAATATGCAATAGCTGACTTGTGTGCGAGTGGATTATCCTGGTGAAAGAGATCCTTTTTCTTCACCAAATGGAGTCATTTCTTTAACAATCCCTTGTGAAACTGAGATCCAGCATTGCGGCATATTATGAACCTGTGATCGTTTTACCTTTTCCAGGTAGTGGATGTCTATCGACCCTTGTGAATCCCAAAAGACAGCTCTCATGATTTTTACTGGCGACGGCATGGTTTTCGCTTTCTTTGGAGCAGGTTTGCCGAAGGAAATCCACTGCTTTGATTGTTGTTTGGTTTCAGGTTGATAATAGTGGATACAAGTTACATCAACCGTGATATAACGCCGCAAAAACTCATTTGGGTTTCGCTGGAACATGTTCAAACATCCCTGTGAAATAGTCACACCATTCCGCTTGTTTTCAACTGTGAGCAGTCGCGGCGCCCATCTTGCTGACAGCTTTCTCATACCCAAATATTCGTGCAGAATGTTATACCCTCGTTCACTCGAGATATTTACGGTCTTGAATATCTTCACTCAACGGTCTTCTAACTCAGTAACGTGAACTTTGTTCGCCATTTCTTCTGTTGTGACCTTAACCGGCCGTCCTGTGCTCACGGCATCTCTTGTGCTCGAAAGGCCACATCGAAATTCTGTGAACCATTTGTAAACCATGTCATGAGATGGAGCAGTCTCCATAATACTTGTTCAGTTTTTCTTCCGTTTCCTTCACCGTTTTACCATGCAAAAAGTAGTGCTTTATCAGAACACGAAATCCACTTTTCTCCATTTTCTACGAAGCAACACACGTCTGTTTATTTTAGACGCTCTCAACAATGTTCTAAGAAACAAATGACGACGGATTTCTGCGATTATACTCAGAATAGATGTAAGACTTGAGTGCAAACAAGAAACCTGTTATTAGAACGCTCTGTCTCGTCAAAGTCATGGACTTATCAATCCGCCCTCGTAGATAATGATTAATGCTACCTGCTCAGTTGCTGAGTTTTATGATGTCATTTCGTAGCTCGTCCTGTGTTGTCTCGTGCGCCAGCTGCTCTAGTGTATAGCGATGAGAACTTTGCTCGGTTATGCGTGAGTGTATTTTGAAAGGATAGCACCAGTTTAGTTAACTGAGAAATTTTAATGTTGATTAAAATGTTCAGACTGAGTAGAGTCGCTGACTGATGAATTTACGAATTAGTTGTGTTTATAATAATAATAATAATAATAATAATAATAATAATAATAATAATAATAATTAAGCGAAGCGTTAGTTGCCCTATGTTGCTTAAATATTACTCGGAAAGGTCCCTCGCGATACCCGCTAAATCTTACTCCTTCAGGCGCGTCACTAAGCATTGCACAACTTAAAATTAAACTACCACACGCATAGTCACAAGGTTCATCTTCACGTGATTAAGTAAATTAGTCTCAAAACAGAGTCATGAATCTGCGACAAATGTATGCGCAAAAGTGTCTCTGATTTAGAATACACACCATTTTATTAACTTAAGCTCCACCTACATTAGATTCCTTCATATGCGCTTCAATCTCAAAATTCTAAGTATGCATATGTGACACTGTTACAAAGCGACACCTCCCCGAATCTAAGAATTTCGTTTACCTTTCTCTTTTACAGACTTCTGGTCTACGTGACTGTTCAAATGTACTGAATTCACCCCTTACTGCATTTCAAGAATCTTTATGCTAATGCTTTTGCTATTCGGCTAACATAACTCGCTAATAATCTTTTTCTCCTTACAAATGTTTTCAACTCAAGCTTATTACTTCATTCATTGACTTAATATATACATGAATTATTTATTGCAATATTTCTCTATCTTCCTATTATTTATCTATTTAATTATTTATATCTTCTCATCAATAATTAGGTATCAAAGCTATTCTTTCTTTGTAGTTCATGTTAATCGAGATAAGCGTGTGCAAAAATAGTTTCATTACATATTTCCTTATAAGTAAAAGAAGGATACAGGAGTTGAAGTGACTATTTAGCTCATGGTCTCAATAATTTGTCGGCCCTCGCAGCCGTGGTCGCTGGAGTGTATAGCTTCGGCGCTCCGCCAAGCTGAGGGTCGCGGGTTCCAGTCCCGCCATGGATATGGGTGTTTGGGTATGTCTGTGTGTTGTGTAATTATGGTAATAAGCGGTAAAGAATACAGTAAAACACAGTAAGCATAAACTGGGTAAAAAAGGTAACTTTAAAAAAACATAATCAACGGCTTACTGATAATTTACAGTTTCCTGCTGATAATTTAAGGCTTAGGTCAAAATTGCCAATACAAATTCAGTTGCCGGCTTCAGTATTAAAACTCACAACGAAAGCTATTTCTGCAATAACTTCTTTGACCAAACTATCGATACAGTAACAAATTAATGAACAGCATCATTCGAGAATAACCAAGAAATTGCGGAATCCAGAGCGTACAAGAGAATGTAGATCAACATTTTCCACTTCCATCTCTAATACCAACACATCTGTTGTTTGAAGAAGAAAAAGAATTCCATTAGCGTTTAATTTTAATAATTGTGTCTTTAATAATTGTACGTTTTAAAGTTCCCCAATAAATTTTGTTCAATGAAGCTGCTTTCTCACTATTGTAGCGAATAATACAAGAACAGGACTAAAAAGAAATCTAAAAACTAACCACTTACGCATTATATTACATACTTTAGTTGTTTACTACCATATAACTGTTAAAAACAGGATTTCATTTTGTACAGTTCTCAAGACATTTAACAGTAAAGATATGCTATTTATAATAATCTGGTAAACCTCAGAGGGTCTTGCATGGAAAAAACTACAACTAAGATTATTTAATATATTCCGTAAGTAGTTAGTTTTTAGATTTATTTGTAGTTTCTGCTTTTGTATTATTCGCTAAAATAGTCAAACCAAACCTAACGCAAGGTTATGTTATTCCTTGGACAAAATCACTCGCATGTTCAGTCGTTTGGGATTTTTTCGCAGTAATGTAATCTCGCGTTAGATTGCTTATAATAATTGCACACGAGCGGCTTCCAGTCGATGTACGGTCTAATTTATTGCCTTACTCACAAATCAGATTCCAACTTAATCGATAGTGAAAAACAAACAAATTAAAAGTATTAACAAAAATCTGATGTGTTACACTCACATGACTTTCACTACTCTTATACAAACTATTTTTACAAACGCTTATTCTTATATGCTTCATGTTAATCGAGATATCGAGATGTTAATCTTATTGCTAATTTTCTTGTAGATGCAAGGGGAATTGCTAGGCTTTAAGCGATAGTCAAATATTTTAAGAGCTGGTTGCTATGTGGAGTATTCCATTCTCTTTGCATTACCAGCACAAAAAACATGAATAACGAATTCCCATTTGAGAAAAAGTATAAGTATTGGAAAACTTAAGGGAATAACAAGCAATATCTCGAAAATGGTTCACTCAACAAAAAAATGTATATGACATAATTGTGTATTTTAACGCGATCTACATTTTTGTGTAGTAAAATTTTGTCTATCTCTTATGGTTTACCAGTTATGCAAAAGTCTTCACAATAAAGAATACTTTTGGAGACATTCCCAGAAAATTCGAGATATACATTTCATTTGTCATGAAAATATCTTAAACATATGATATTTTAATCAAAATCGTTAGAGCCATTTTTGAGAAAATTAAAATTTTCGAAAAATGTTCCATGTAAAGGGTAATCTGGGGGGGGTGGATTTTCTTGATAACCTTCGTGTCGCATCTCTGGAAGATACTGAACCTAAATACCAAGTTTGGTGTTTATCCGACTGTTCGTTTCTGAGTTATGCTGTTCACAGACACACATACGGACATGTTTCCAAAATGCTTTTTTTGGATTCAGGGGGTCTCAAAACATGTATTTCCGGTGAAATCTCGGTATCGAATTTTTGGGTGGAATACAATACTTCCCCTGCTTACTATACGTAGTAGAGAAAGTAAAATTGTAGTTAAAATATATTCATATTTCTTGAGTCGACACGTTAACACAACTTCACTCGCCTGCAGTTCTTAAAATTCAAAATTGACAATTATTTCAGGTAGCGTCCTACCTATGTTCATCAGTTGAGTCGACTAAGCTGTTCTTTTTTTTTTTTTTTTTTGTTCCATCTCTTGCCTGGACTCGTTACGAACCTCATCTGTGGTTGTAAAAGGAACTGCATAAAAATGTTAATAAACACGCAGATTTGTATGCTTGGGAAAAAAAATTGTTTCAATTTGATATCCCTCCCATAAATGATGTCATGCAGTTCCTTTCTCAACCACCAGATGAGGTTCGTAACGAGAGATGGCAAGAGATGAAAAACACACAAGAGAACAGCTTAACGGACTCAGCTGCTGAAGATAGGTAGGACGCTACCTGAAACAATTGCCCGAATTAAATTTTAAGAACTTGACGCGACTGAAGTTATGCTAACTCAAGATATATGAATAATTAATCGATATTTTTAAACCATGGTGCTGCAAACTCTTAACCAGTAGTTTTTCTCCTATATTGATGTTTTATTCCTGCATATTAGGTTAGATTGGATTGCATTCTGTGAATTCACTAGCAGCTATAAAGGCTTGTGGACATAGAACATGTCAAGGAAATGTACAAAAATTACATATAGGGTCTTTCAACAAGAGTGTCCTATCTTTGAACTTAAATAAAACACGTTCTATAAATCATAGACGTTTATTTATTTTTCTATTTTGGAACATAATTAATGTCATTACGTGTGGAAAAGAACACCAGTTAAGTGACCGCCGCGACTTCGTTGGGTTGCACGTATACGGTAGACCCAATTTTCAATGACAGAAGAACATAAATTAGGTCCAACTTCACGAATAACGCGCGTGATGTTATTCATAGATCATTTACTGTTTCTGGCTTGTTGACATAAACTCGAGATATAACATAACCCCACAAGAAGTAATCCAACGGCGTTAAATCACATGACCTTGGGGGCCAGTTAACATCACCACCACGGTAAATGATGATGAAACCTCTGAACTTCTCCTTCAAAACATCGGTTGTTTCGAAAGCAGTATGACATGTGGCACCATCTTGCTGGAACCAGATATTTCTGAGATCCATACCATCCAATTGAGGCTAACAATAGTCCCTTTTAGGAGTCCGGTATCTTTCTCCATTGATACAGTTAGAGCTTCTCCATTTTCATCTTGGAAAAAATATGGACCAATAATTCCACTATAACAAAATCCACACCACACAGTAACCTTTTGGGGATGAAGTGGTCGTTCTTGAATCTGCATTGGATTGTGATTGCTCCAATAGCGGCAATTTTGTTTGTTAACACAACCATCCATCCAAAAGTGGGCTTCGTCGCTAAAGATGATTTTTCGACAAAAATCCGGGTCAGCATTCCAATTGCTCCATAGCCCAGTCAGCGAATACACGGCGCAACCTATGGTCGTTGGGCTTTAGTTCTTGAGTTAACGCAATTTTGTAAGCGTGAAACTTCAAGTCCAAATGCAAAAATGTTGTGGTCGGCGGAAGTCCCAATTCTTCCGCTCGACGAGCAATTGATTTGTTTCCGTTCTCGCGTACACTCTCACGAATGGCACCTATGCTTTCGTTGGAGCGCTTACGTCGATTAGTACAGGCGTTCTTCGATCGCTGACAGAACTTCTTTCAAATTGATCGATCAAACGCCGAGTCGTTCTCTCGCAGGGACGATTATGCACACCGTAAACTTCAAGCAATACACGGAAGGTTTGGCGAACAGATGATCCATTTTGATAATACATTTCCACAATTTCTACGCGTTGCTAAATGCTGTAAAGTTCCATGGCTATTTGTCAATAACAACTGCAACCACATGAAAAAAAATGCTACTGTAACTCAGTAACAACGGCACCTATCACATGTTAAATATAGGACTCTCTGTTGAAAGACACTTTATAAACATAAATATTACATAGAATATAGAACATTTGAAATAAAATAGACACATACTATATGTGTGTCAGGGAAATGTACAATATAGTTACATATATACATAAATATTACATAGAATACAGAACATTTAAAATAAAATAAAGACATACATACAAAATGAAACAAATCAGGTGCATAACCTACCGTTATAAAGTTAACATATTTATAGACAAGAACAGTTATGTTAACTTTCACTAGGCTTGTACCTTTGTAATCTGTGCTTCGATTCGATTAGGTACCTAGGAGACTAATTCTCATGCATTTTCCTGTTCATTATTTGTGATTTGTACAAACTGTAAAAATGGCGAAATTTGCTGATCTGTGAATTCAAAATATAAAACAAGTGCTACAAGGTCTGATGCCGAATAATACAATATGAAACAGGTTAGCAAATTCAGTGATTAGGTACCAAAAATTACATCGTTCTTACATTTTAATATCTTGCCGAATCCTCCTCTTGCTTATGATTTTTCTTAGGTAATTTAATGAGTTTCCAAACTGACATTAAATTATTATATGTCGACCTTCGGTCTGAAAATAATTATCATGACAACAAGCATTCGTTAACCTCAATTAAATTACCGAAAAACCATCAGCAGATATCCCAAGCTTTAAAAATTGGGGCACTATAACATGTTGACTTTGGAATTCCATACGCTTTACATCACATCGCGAGAAACAAAGAAATGAAAGTATTGACAACTTCGAGCCATCAATAACGAATATCTCGCACACACATAAATAAAATTCATTTGAAATGAATTATGTGTTTTGTGTTTTAAGGAGGTGTAGATTCATTTGTGCGTTGTTTCAAATTTCTTTGTTTATTTTTTATGGTTTACCAGTTATAAAAAATTACAGAAAAGTCGCTCAGATATTCACAGAAAATTCAAAATATGGTAGCTCCGTAGCAGATGGCCATAGTTTCTAAAGCGTTGTATTATACGAAGAATTTTGAAGCAAAAATGTGTTTAAATAGCTAAACGGATTTCTTGAAGATTAATATTTGTAATAGTAAATGCTCATGATCATAGAAATTTATTTTGGATGAAATAGTCCCGAATTTTAAAAACCTATGAATAGGATATCTCTCCCTATGAGTGGGGCTGGAGATAGCCATGTGTTACAGGAGTAGATGGTAGGGAGTAGATTTTTCGTACTCAAAGAATATGTTTAGTGATTTAATAAAGAAACAATAATTATGCTACACATTATTTACACTGTTTGTCAGTTAGTTCGTGTAAGTAATGGTCCCTGCAGAAAAAGGTTTGAGGAAAATTATAAAATAAATATGATTTTAATTTTTCTTTGTTATAGTATTTTAGGCCAAGTTCTTCGGGGAAATTGTATGCTAGAACGCATATGAAAACTCGTTCTAGAGAAAAACCATGCTTCTGCATTTTCTTAATAATTATGTCGCACCAGCTTCTCTCCATTTTCGCTGCCCAAACAAGCACTTGGTCCCATTGGCCCTTTTGAGACATTGCCAGTTTTCACCCTTCGTTCCTGAATCTTTCTTGGTATACTGAATGTTATAGATATTACTTTCGAAATACCACGAACACTGCTTGACTTTATTTTGTATTTTGTCGGTATATGAAAAGCATAAGAAAGACGTGCAAATATGAAAGCATTTCAATTATCTACTTCACCAAAACCTGGTTGTACACCAGTGATAAACATTAGTAATAATGACGAAGCGGTACATCATAAATAAAACCCAAATAAAATGGAGAATATGCATTTAAAAATACAAAATACAAGCAAAACATGTCTCCACCGGAAGATTGTGGGCCATCTCTGCCATTTGTGTAGGCGGAATGGCCACAGGCCACAACAAAACTAGGAGAGCGTTATAATAATGTAAACAATGTCAGTAAAATATCCAATACGCACTTAACCTGTGACAAAGTTTCCAACTGCTGTCTTGAAAGGATGTTGGGATTTCACTTTATTCAACGGCGGAAAAATAATTGACCACATGAAAGTAACAACAGAAATAAAGCGCTAGGGCCTCTGTGGACACACGACGAAGCAAGATGGCATGGTTACAGGGATGAGTCCTAGAAGGCCAACTGTCCGTTTTTCCATATGAGGGCGGCGGTTGAATTGGACGGCACCGTAATGCCATCTGCACGGCACGGGGCAGGGGATCCGATTGCTACGCGCTAGGTTCTCTGTAGACCCTACCGGGTGGTTACAGGGACGTTACATACTGGAGTGAGAGCCAAGAGGTTTCCAGCAAAGCAAAGTATTAAATTTTAATCACCCCAACATGCACATGGGGAAACGTAGCTGCAGATACAGCGAGAGGACCAGGACCTTGATGTTCGCATTCAGCTGAAGGCGTGGGTTTTTTATAACAAATTACACAAATTTCCCATTATTCACATTACCTGTGGTTTATTCGATAAAAGAAATGGTGTCCCTACAACACACACAAAATAGATAAAGAAAGATTTCAGGGGAGATGCCTCATACACGCTCTACATCTACACTCTTCACGCACAAACTCCCGGACCAGACACTCAAACCAGACTCACGCTAACACAAAGAAACAACGCTAAACTATTCCCCCTCTCTCTCCAACTCTGGCTAGAATTGCTGGCCAGAGGTGGAGAGCGTCATGCCGGACGAAATTCAAACACAAAGCCGAAAGATATACTAAAATTACCCCAACAATGCTGTCGCCAATACGACGCAATAATGTGTCTGGCATGACAATAGCTACTAACTAATACGCCACATCATGAGGGGGGCTGTTAGATATGACAGCACCCTAATTGCAACTGTACGGCACGGAGCAAGGGTTCCGATTGCTATGCTAGAGTTAGGGTGGTTACAGGAATAGAAGGCTAACTGTCCACCACACCTCGATCTAAGAGTTATCCACTAACAGATCCGTCGCGATATGACCCTATAGTTAAAGCGACGTGAAATAAACAGAGTAATAATAACAATAATAATAACAGAAATAAACTGGCGGAACTGCGACCATAAGCATTGCACGTGATCAATAATAATCGTTAAAGGGACTGAAAGCTTGCCGCCAGCCGAATTTCAAAAACTTCACAGTTGCGACTATGATAGTCATTGGTCGTCTACCCCGGAATTACCCTATACATCTTACTAGTCATGCAAATACCTTAACGATATGGTATTTGAATCAAAATGTTTAGTAATTTTTTTAGAAGTGCAAAATAAATAAAATTTCTCATTTCTAGGCAGTTTGAGTCGAGGGAGTTTTCTTGAATGTTCCTTGTACGTACCACAAAATGTGTAATGAGTCAATTCCTGAGAACATTTATCTGGATTATGTGAAGTAGATGGAAAACCAAGCACTTGTACGAATACTATGCAGAAGAGTGGGCAAAGAAAGTTATGTAAATGTAACAATACTATAATTTGTTTTTCGTTTCTCTCTGGTTTTCAATTATTTGAAGCTCAGATAGAAAATGTTAGCCAGTTCCAACAAGAATAGTGTGTGTTTCCCAACGGATGCTGCACCACATGTGATAATGGATTATTATTTAATATCCATAACCAATTTGTAAATCCCCTCTCGTTACTCAACACCCAATGATTCATTTATTAGTGGCTTTTGTATCGCGTGGTTTACTGGTGATGATACGCTGCTACAGAGAGCTCCTGTTTTGCCTCTACGTATTTGTGTATTAAACATGCACTTGATGTTACAGTAGAATCCATTGTGGTTTCCCTCCCAATATTCCAGAGTTTTTGATGTTAGAAAGGGAGCCGTTGTTGACGAGCAAACACGAAGAAACTGACATTTCAACTGACAGTGAAAAATGGGTGGAACGTCTTATTTTCGTACTCTCAAATAAAGAAATACCTCACACACACACACACACACGATCGGAGAGAGAACTAGAGTCAGAAGTAGTCACACGCGGGGGCCTCCATTAACTGAAGCACGGCACCACACGTAGGCCATAGTGGGCACTGGGGGTTCCGTGAATAGACGAGACACTCCCAGGAAGGAAGGGGGCCTCAGCAGTACCTCAAGCAACAGAGAGACATCTTTCCAGAGCACAAATTACACCGCCCTGCCACAACGCACCAACCGCCGTCACCTGGTCCTACAACTCTAAAACAGATGAAACACAATTATGGAGCAGGAAATTCGTGGTAGATGGGGAACCACCCCAACATTTGCCTACCGATCCGGGAAAACCACGAAAATGCCATGGTCAGAGTGTCCTGCAAGACAGGGATAGAACCCGGGATCTCCCTCACACGTTGCCGCAGGTCAATCTCGGTCGACGAGTGTGAGAGAGAGAGAGTGCGGCAATGTGAGCAGATTTTTATATAAAAATTGTTGCTTTTAAAACACAGACATGTATTCGGACTAGTTTTGTTAAACTCATATGACTTTCTCTACCCTATATCGATTATAATTCTCTTCTTCAAACTGGTATTACCAAAGTTCATTTTTCTATCGGCTTCAATCGAGATAAACGTTTGTAGAAATAGTTTCATGCTGTTGTAGCTACATCTCGGAAATACTAATAAGCTTATACAATATAAATTGTTTGTTTCAACATCTAGTTTTTTTGTGGTAAGTTTCTGTCTATGGTTCGTCAGTTATATACAATTATACAAAACACTGTGAATGAAGAGGACTTCATTCAATTAATACTTTTATTTTCATGCAAATATCTTAATTACACGGCACTCTCATCAAAATCATTAGAGCAATTTGGAAAAATAATTTTTCATTTAAATGGTCCTTTATGGTAGGGTATTTTTTCAATACCTTCTACTGGCATCCTAAATAAAGTGTTGTTAAATTATGAAATTTATCATTTATTCAAATTATAAACTAAACTCCGTGGCGCAACAGTCCACTGCCTGGTCAAGGCCTGCCGCCCGACCGCTGCTTTTCCCACCTCTGCCCACAACAGGCGTCTTGAGTGGAGCGCAGGTACTGGAGGGTAGGACGTGGTTAGCGCCCCGGGTCCCTCGGCCGGTATATGCGGCTTCCTCAAACTACTACATTTCAATCAATTGGCCCCCCAGGGGCTTAACGAGGCTGGGTGCACTCCAGGCTCATCCAAATTACAGCTTTTGAATCATCCTATTCAATCTCACACTCGTACCGCTTTCTAAAATTACTTCTCTGTATGTGTTCAGTGAAACTCATAATGTGTATTTCTATAAAATCTGAATATAGAACTTTTGGGTGGAGTACTTTATTTACTTACCGTAGATAAGTGTTAGAAAATGTAAAAAGAGATGTCATATAAATACTGGATTTCATCCTAAAACAAATATTATTAAGGATGCAAGTTGAATATTTTCAGCAAATCTTTAGCCCCAAACTACTTTTTATTTGGAAAACCTTTAGTTATTTTTTTTTCTCAAAAATAATTCTAATAATTTTGACTATTCTGTAAACACCCTGTCACTTAAATTGCTAATAGAAATCTCAAGCAGTTTAGCTTCAAATTTTGTGACAGGTTTGTTCAACATAATTAGAGCATAATGTAAATTTTCATGGTCCTATATACCTAACTTTAAAATAATACAATTTTCAAGGAATTAAGATCAAATCTCTTGTGATATGCTCCTCGTGATGAACATTTGGAAAGTTTAAGGTTTCGATTGTTACATATTTTCTCTAAGAATTTTATTTGTCTATTTATTAAATTATCAATACCTTCAATAAAAACTATACTTGATAACAAGACAAAGTCGTTTCGATTTCTACATCCACCTTCAAAGGACGTACATTGAAAATATGAAAGAAACTGAAAAAAAAATCCCATCGTGAGGAGTGTGTTTTCCTTTAAACTGAGAATACGAATGTCGTTAAATAAGTTCTAGGGACTCCGGGGCCCATTTGAGCATAATTTCAAGAATTTCGCTCAATACAATTCAATATTACTTAGGATGTTAAACTTAAGAAAGAAAAAAGAAAGAAAGAAGAAAAGAATACCAGAAGAAAATTTCACATGCTCTTTCCGAATATCTATGCACGTCTATTTAAATTGATTGCCAGAAATGTAAAGTCGCAAATGGATTCTGCCATCTTTGAGGATTTTAAAGAGTATTTTTTAAAAATGTTGTTGGATATTCAGATCCTTAAGTCCTCTTCATTCTTATTTAATTTTCTACAACTATGACAACATAGACGATAAGCAAAAATAAATCAGCATTTTACTACATAAAAATGTAGATTTCATAAAAAATTAATTTTTATATAAATAACTATTTTCTGTGTATCGCATGCTTAAGTGAGAAATTACTCTCCCACATAAAGTTGACCATAGAGAAAAAATTGTTGAAATGTGTTTCGAGTAGGAATTACAAGCTAAAACCCACGTACTGTCAGTACTATTTTAAATCTAAATGCAAATCTCGACACCTTAATCTTGTTAACGTATTTTCCTCTATTATCTGCCATTCATAATCCGAATATGACAAGCAGTAACCTATAGGGAAACTATAAATCTGTAATGCATTTCTGAAACAACCTCTTGCATTATGCAGAGCGTGCTACCTGTAATAAAATATAGTATACTTTCCTCTAATGGTTAATTTACATAATACATTTGCATCTTGTGCTGCCAACGTTTGAAAATCTTGTACCTTCCGCGTTACAACGCTGTGCGATATAATCTGATAATGTATGCACAGACACACACACACAAAAAAGATCTTACTGGCTTGTAAATTTGTTTGTAAACATAGCCTTCTCGGGAGGGATACATCTGACGTGACAAGCACCAGCAGTATTAAAGTACAAGCCTGTTGTCTTTAAATTCACAAACACTCTCACTGAGTGGGATGGCTCAGTCGGTAACGTCTGTGGCCCGCATTCGGGAGATCCCGGGCTCAAATCCCGTGGGTCGACCAATCTGACTGAGGCTTTTTCGTGGTTTCCCTCAGCCACCACGGTAAATACCGGATTGGATATTTAATACCACGACCCAACGTTCCATCTCCAGTCTAAAACAACAGTAAAAATGAACAATAGGTGGTAATAGGGAATGCTGTGCCATCTATCCACAGGCAATAAAAGCAGGTAGACTTCGTGCACGGCACGAAGCAGAAGATACGGCTGCTATGCGCTAGGGTCTCTGTGAACACGGGACGAAGCAAGATGGCATGGTTACAGGAATGAGACCTAGAATGATAACCGTCCGCTTTCTATATAAAAGCAGCAGTTGGACTGGACGGCACCCTAATGCCATCCGGCTGCTATGCACTAGGGTCTCTGTGAACACGACGAAGCGGATGAGACCTAGAAGGCTATCTGTGCGCCACACCTCGATCTAAGAGTAATTCACTAACAGATGGGACACTTGAATCAATTTTTTATGCAGTCAATAAAAAATGCTATGCAATATTAAAATAAAAAAAAACTGACAATTTTACCTCACACCAGGCGCACCCAATTCTCTCCTCTCCTTCCTCCAACATGGAGTTCCCTAAACTTGCAAGCCAAGAGGGTTGACTCGGGGCTTGTGAAAGGAGCAGACCTAAACTTTTCCACTCTCGATGAGGGACCACTGTGAATTTCTACAAGATCATAGCAGATAGAAATGTGTGAGAAATGAGGATGTGTGAATTTGTATAACATCAAAGAAATGGAATATGCTAGTTCCTACAATTTTGTACATTGGTTAATCATTCTGAACAACTATAATGAGGGTTGGTGTGGTTAAAAGTGTTATATTTGTTCTTGGTTTAGAATTATAATACTATCAAACAGCTAGGCATTAAGACTTGATCAAAAGTGTTTAAAACAGATGTATCAAGTTACAGTTTTCAATAACGTCTTCATCAGAAATGGCAATTCAAACAACTACGTCAAGCATTTTCGTATTTCACTCTCATCAGTAACAAACTCCTTAAAGGTTAAAGTCGCTGCACTCTGATCACAGTCAATATGACTCTTAAAAAAATTAAAAACAAAACAGATCCGTCGCGATATGACCCTATAGTTAAAGTGACGTAAAATAGAGTAATACAAAACACTCTCTTTTAAAGCCCCAGACTCTACGGAGAATAGGGAATAGTCCTGGCTAAAGAAGAATTCGCACCCTCCAGCCGGGAATTGAACCCGGAACCTCTGAATCTGGAGGCTAAACATCTGACTTGCTAAACATGCTAATCACCAGACCGCAGAAGCAATCCATATTGACATTGTAAACGAGTATAGATTTCGATGTTAGACTGATTGAATGCGAAAGTATTTTTTGAATAGGAAAAGTGATTTAGCAAAGGGAGGGTGAGACTTTTGATAAATAGGCTGACAAAGCAATTTATTAACAATTTCAAAGCCACATATTTTTTAAATATTTAAAATATGTAAATGTTACCTCCTATAACACTCCCTATAGCAGGCAGAGAAAGCACTATATTCCTCTAAAGCGACAAACAACCCCTATAACATTCTGTTTCATTCCGATGAACAGTAAACACAGCTAATAAGCTTGTTGGGATAAATCAAGTTGAGAGAAGGCGATTATCCTTCAGATTAATTTTCAGCACACACAAATGAAATGTCTACACATAAAAATAAGCAAAACTGTGTTCATACCTTTGTTTGGACATGCAAGACATAACTAATAAACGTAGAGAATTAAATATCAGCGATCTAAAGTGAGTGGTGTAGTACAGTGCAGGGATGGCCAACCTTTTTTGAGCTTCGGCCAGTATATTCATAGAATTTTTTTGAGGGGGATACCTCGGGCACTGTGATCTACATATATACCAGGGGTATTCAATAAGTAAGTTTCCCTATTTTATATATAAAAACATTACACACTATTTACCATGGTGAAGTAATTTAATTTACATTGTACAATCCTTCTGTTACTTTTCTACATAGTCGCCACGACTTCCCATTGGTGTATTGCTATATATGCCATCAAAAGAAAATGTCCTGACTTTTGTATCGCAAATTTCTCTTCCTTTATGACAATGCTCGGCCTCAGACAGCTCGAATGACCCAGACGGAGCTCAGAAATTTAGGTGGTTGGCCCCGTAGCTCAGTCAGTAGAACACTTGCCTGTTGTGATAGGGGTCTTGGGTTCGATTCCCGGCTGGGGGATTTTTCTCTAATCTAGATTATTCCCGTTTCCCCCCCCCCAGAGTCTGGAAGTATGAATTAGAGTGTGAATTTGTGTATGTTCCAATAATTAGAAAACAAAATGCAAGAAAAACCCAACGACAAGAGTTACACGAGTTAACACCATTGCCCTACGCAATAAGTTCCAAAGGAAAGGCCGCCGATAAGACCAATGTAGTTAAAGGCGGAGTGTAAATGAAAAAAAAGACTTAGGTGGGCAGCTTTCTCCCATCCTCCATATTCACCAGATCTTGCCCCAAGTGATTTTCACATGTTCCCCCAACTCAAAGGTTATCTTGGAGATAAGCACTTTAACACCGATGATGAAGTCAAGTCAGAACAGCTGGTTACAGCACAGCACCCGATCTGGTGCAACACTGGTTTGGAAAAACTTGTGTCACGTTACCAAAAATGCTTGGAAAAACATGGCGACTATGTAGAAAAGTAAGAGATAAATTGTGTGTAATTTTTATTGCAAAATAGGAAAACTTACTTATTGGACGCGCCTTGTATATGGTAGCTACCACCCCCAGGAAGAAGGGATGAAGCGAAGCAACCACAGGAGGCTACAGATAAATAAGCCTCAGATATGCCCAGAGAGCCTAACAGTTTGAGCTCAAAGACCCGTCCCATGCTGGAGCTTCCTAGAGAGGGCAGCCCTCTAGTGTCCGCAGGGAATACTCTTTCCTTTGGGCCACGCATCCGCGCCATCTGTCCGTCATCACCAAACGCCATGAAACCTAAAACGCCTGAAATATGAGAAGGAAGCGGAATCAAAGGGAAATGATGGAAGGGATAACCTGATAGAGAGAAACCACCACAGCATTCGCCTACCGACCAGGAAAAACCACGGTCCACGAGAATCGAACCCGGGATTTCCTGAATGCCATACCCACACGTTACCGTGGTGCCATTTAATTAAATGTTTATTAATAACTATTTTGAATCCGAACTACAGTATTAGGTACAAAGGTATTAGCAAAGTATTCAGATAGATGTAACTGGGCCGATATTTAAAACGTAATGTTTAAAAGTCCTTCAGTTACTCTTATTATTCACTTTTTTGTTTTTAAAGAACATCATATAATTTTACACATATTAAAAATTGTAATAAAATGAAACACATTGAATTATTATCGAAATACTCCTTATTATACTATTTAATAAAAAATTGCAATGAATTTTGAAGACCTATAATGTTAATGTGACTTTTGAACTTACTTCTCATTTACCAATTTCTCAACATTAGGTGCAATTTTTTATGTGCTCAGAACAAGCAAGTTAGCAAGATGTGCAACTGTGATAGTTGAACGTAATTTATTCCTAATTACATTCATGGCAGATAAAGTTTGCTTACAACTGGAGCCAAATCTGCACACGAGCCCCTTCTCTCGCAAGGGGCAGAGGAGGACTTAAGGACTGTGACCAGAGGCTTATTATGCCCTATGCAACCCGGGAGGAAGGGATAGATGAAAGATCTGAAGGGTGGGCCAAGTAGTGCAGGTGCGGATATTGCGGATCTCTAAAGTTCACAAATGGAAACACTCCTGCAGGCACTCCCCAGCACTCCTCCTGACGAACAGGTCCGAACTGCCCTGGTTCCTTACCAAAGGAGAGAGAAACAGTCGCAGAGCGCATATCTACACACACGCACCACACACCACCAAAAGCCCGTACCACGAAAGGTGATATGAAATTAAATGATGGGGAATGAGGGACCGGAAAATTCGTGGTATTAGAAAAATCACCCCAACATTCGCCTGGCGACAAGAGAAAACCACGAGAAACCCAAGTCAGAGTGAGCGGTTGCCGAGGATTGAACCCAGGACCTCCCGAATTCGAGTCGCATGCGTTATCGCGGCGCCACCTCGCTCGGTGCACACGAGCCTTGGAGAAAGATCGTGAATTTCAGAAAACGGTCTGAACGGACAAAATTCAGTCAAATTAACAGAAGAGGGTGATCCACAATACTCTTTATATTTAGCACAAAGTCTTGAGCGGTTTTGGGTTTCTATTTTTTTTTTTTTTTTGTTGCAAGGTTGAGGAATATTTATGAATTTCAGACTTTATGAAATTGCAACTGAAAGAGGAAGCGTTTGTAATAATAAATAGCTTCGCATCGGATCTGAAGATATCGGCGGGCGATTCAAAATATCTTGGCGGGTAATTATTGGGCCGCGGGCCTAGGGGTCGTCGCCCCTGTTGTAGTGTATAAAAAAATCTGATGTGTTATATTCACATGATTTTCTCTGGCTACCCTCGTTTATTACTTTCTCTACCAACTACCTACAGTAGCTTAGAGGAAGTATTGTATTCCACTCATAAGCTTTTCAGGCCCGTCAAATCCAAAGGGGTAATTTTAGAAAAAGGTTCTATGTATGTGTACGTGCGCGCGCGTATGTGTCCGCCAGTCTCTCGGTGAACAGCATAACTCCTAAGCGAAATGTCCGACGAATACCAAAGTTTGATATTTAAGCTCAGTGTCTTTCAGGATGGGACATGAATATTTTCAAGGCAATCTCCCCACCCCAAACTAACCTTTGCATACAAACATTTTCGTTCTTTTTAATAGTGTTATATGCTGGGATGAGCCAAAAGGTTTGCAGCTAGATATTACATTTTAATTACCCCAGCATATACATTGGGAAGTATAGCTGCAGAGGCAGCAAGAGGACCAGAATCTTAAACAACACATTCCGAGCAGGCGTGGGATAGTTATAACAAAATACACATAATTTCGCATTAATCATATTACCTGTGGTTTATTCAGTATAACCACGGTGCCACTACATCACACACAAAAGATTAAAAGGAAGAAATTGAGGCGAGATGCTACACACACGAGCCAACATTCACACAATTCCACATACAACCTTTCAGACCTAACACTCGACCAAAAGTGATGCTCAACACACAAAGGAATAACGCTCACTTCCCCCACTCTCCATCGCTAGCTAGGTTACCAGCTAGAAGGTGGCGAGTCACCACGCCAGACGAAACTTCAAAACCCCAGCCGAAAGAATTGCCCCAACAATAACGTCGCCAACGACGCAATAATGTGTCTGGCGTGAGAATACACACACATACACGTCACAATAGCATGTTGTATTTAAGATGTTTACATGATTATAAATTGTGTACATTGAATTTTTTGCGAATAGCTTGTGAAGTTTTCTACATTGGATATTGTTTTGTGTGAATTGTAATATCCGAACATCGGAGCATGACCACCGAATGTATCGATAGTAACTACAAGTTATTTATTATTCTTATGTTGGCAATGTTTGAGCACATACAGATTTGTTATTATTTATAGTAATTAAAGTATACAATTATAATGAATCCTTCGTCACTTCAATACCTAACAAAAGAGGAAGATAGAGAAGAAGAACAAGAAAAGGAATTATAACTGAGATTAAGGTTTTTTCTTTTTTGTTGTTTAACTTGTATACCCTTTATAACTTCTTTGGTTATACAGAGAGTTTTAACTTGAGAAACAACTGATAGTGTTAGTAACTCGTTGAACTGTAGCTTTTAACCTTAGAGATGGCAGAACGGCAGCCACAGTGCAATGGGACACCTAAGGTTTCCAGATTGAGCATCACAGGATGCCCACCCGCACGGAGAGGTTGGCGCAGAAGGTTCCGTGCCAAGGAACAAATAATTCTCTTCTCAATGCTCGCCCATCGCACATGCAGTACACTATCGTCCATCGCGCCTGCCTGCACTGCTGAAAGGGAATCAAATGAGAAAACGTGGGGCAGGAAAATTCATGACAGTATACAATCCACCCCAACATTCGCCTACCAACCTGAAAAAACGACGAAAAGACCCAAGGTCGGTGTGGCCGGTCCAACGGGAATCGAACCCGGTACTTCCCGAGTACTAGCCTCAGACACTACCGCCTTCGATATTATCAGCACTCCATTATATTTGTAGACTCTGCGGAGATTAGAGAATCATTATGGTTAAAGAAAAAAATTTCCCGCGGACCAGCCGGAAATTAAACCCAAGACCTCTTGTTCATAAACCAGAACGCTAACCACTTGACCACAAACGTAGCCAATAACTGGTTTTATTTAGCTGTTATCTCTTTGAGGCAGATATAAATAGACAGTGTTTTTCACCATGTGTCAAAGGTTACCTGTGCAAAATTTGATCGGAATCGGTGCAACGCTTTGGGCTTTTATTCAGTACAAACATATAAATACATACTGGTCTACATACATTATAGATAATAGGTAAACGTTTAAGCCGACTTTCATAAAAGCCTGTAACTATATCACGTTTACAATATCTGCGCATCTATGTAGAAGTATTACTAAATTACTTCTATCCACGGTACTCAGTTTTCATATCAACCGCAAAACTGGAATATCATTCCAGAACTTCGTTAGTCTACAAAAATAAAAATGTAGGTCACTGGGGGAATTGGCATCGCTCCGTGTAATTTAGATAACGTGCACTCGGTTTAAGGGCGCCATCACCCCCCCCCCATAGGACTGATCTAAATGTGCTTAAAATGGAAAGACATGATTTCGCAAATGGGCTAATGCATACTTCAAGGACGAAGCTTTCAAACATCAGCCAAATTATTCTAATATCTTGCTTCGGACACTAGCTTTAAGGCTATATAGTCTTCAGTTAAAGAAAGACATAGTCTTTCTTACAATGGTAGTTGTTCTGATTTTCAGTTGCATATGGGGATCTTAATGTTTCCAGAGTGAACATCACAGACCGTCCCTTCGATGGACAGTTTCAGATAGAAAATTCCACGCCAGGGAAGAAATGGTTTTCTCCTCAAGCATGCTCAGTGCAATACGCCGCACACCACCATCCATCGCGCCTAGCCCTGCTGCGCTGCAAGATGAAAGAAATTGTAATGAGAGGAAAAGAGCAACAGGAAAATGTTTGTTAGTACATAATTCACACTAGCTTTTGCCTACAGACTTGGGAAAACCGCCAAAAAGAAAACCCACAACGGTCCAACTTGACGGTCCCTACCAACCGAAGGCTCTCCAGCTCGCAGAGATGACAATTTTAAAACACACAATTAATGTCAAATAATTTTGTGGCATTAACCACTTCCGAGATGTTCTTTGCTGTTGGTTTAAGTTTTGCAATGTTTTATCATACATTTTTTGAAGTGCTAAGATATCTTCTTTTGTTTCTAGTGAATAGGATTTCAAAGTCATTATAAAGCGATCCACTTCTTAAAGACTTGACAATCGTTTCGATTCCTGTATCACTCTTTCATCTACAACAAAATATGTAATGAGCCACTTGTGCAAACGTTTATCTCAATTAACATGAAATGCGTAGACGAATTAAGCTTTTGTAAGAACAATTTGTAGAAGCGGCAGTTGGCATACTAACTCATGTGCATGCACACATCGGGATAGCTCAGTCAGTAACATTCACAAGGTACTGGGTACGATTCCCATTGGAGCGATTACCCTTACCTTGACTTTTTTCGTGGTTTTTCCAGGTCATTAGGCAAATGTTGGAGTAGATTATATACTCTCAGGAACTTTACTGTCTCTTACTTCCCCTAATTTCATTTCCCTCTTCATCTTTCAGGATTGTAGGGCCGGATAGGAGGGACATTGAATGGGCGGCCGAGGATGTTTAATATGGAAATGTTATGGACCCCGCTGCGCCGCACATGTTACCATCAGATCTTGCCGCCTTTCGTACTCACTCGGTTCATTTCTTTCTCACGGAGGTTTAGTAAGCGCAGTACGCCCTGCCTTGGCCGCAGTGCTGAAGTCCTCCGTTTCGAATCCCTATCCCTTATTTCTAAGAATGAGAGAAAGCCAAGCCATCTGCAGTTGAACCTCGCTTTTGTAGGTTATTCACTTAAACTTTTTTTCGCAGATATATGTTAAATTTTAGACCCCAAACTTTTCCATTATACGAGGCGTGTTTTTAAAGTAAGTACCGATAATTTTTTTAAAAAATAAGTGCATTATTTTACAAATACTTTATTATCATTCGGTGCCCTATTATCTTACATTGCTTCAACACAGTCACCACCGTAACGGGAAACCAGTTTTGATATACATTCGTCAAAGAATGAAGCCGCCTTGATTAAAGCCAAGTTTGCGCTTCTTGTTTCACAACATCATCGTCGTTGAAATGTTTTCCATCAAGGAATTTCTTTAGATGTAGAAACAGATGAAAATCGCTTGGTTCCAAATCCGTACTGTAGGGAGGGTGGTCGAATTTTTCCCAACTAAATTATGTGGTCGGATCTTGAGTTTGTTTAACTGTGTGTGGCCAGGCATTGTCACTCATGATTGTTTTCCCATAAACCTCACATAACTGGTGATGAATGTTTGCTGGCGTAACATTTCTCGCATTAAAAAGAAAGAAAAAGAAAAAAAGAGAAAGAAACGAATCACTGATCTGACTTCAGAATTGGCGGATCGTTCGATTGTTTTGAACTCTTCGGCACGCTCTAACAACAGGGAAACACAAAGTGACGATCCCTCAGAGCTGCGTCTTATTTCCTAATGAATGGAGGAAATAACCGCCCATGCTCAAAATTGCGACTGCAGTTTACTTATTCTTTTATACGTTATGACGTGTATGCTATATTAGGCATTATTTCTGTTTAATGTATCCTTGCTATCGTAGTAGAAAACAGTATACATGCGCGAGACATCAATATTTTTGGAATGCTTTACTGCTACCCACGTGTTAACAATACGGTCGGGCAGAGTCCTTCTTCCCCAGATTGCATCCGATGATGACAGAAGTAGGCCTAATTAATGAAAGTGTTCCAGTGTGCATGAAGCAATTCAATCTCTTAAAATTACACAACGGTTTGCATAATCCTAAAACCTAAATTAAGGCAGCATTTCTGTGCTTAGTGCATATAATAATCGACTACTGTATAACTGTAAAATAAAGAAAAGAAGAATTGTCGATTTATTTAAACCAGTGTAAAGCACCAGTAATCAATTATTTTTAATTTGAGTCGTGACTGGTATGCATATAATTACTCTAAATACAACATTATGTCTATTATTTATGTGTTTTCTCACTAAGCCCTTTCTTATGTTAAATAATACATAAATAGTTTGAGTAATAATATAATAAAAGTTTTAGTTCCATAAGAAAATTCACTTCTAAGTTTTCTCATTTATACATTATTTTAGCCGACTCCCTTTGAAAACGTACAGGGTGATTTATGAAGAACTGGTACATTCCTTTATTTAATTATTCTGTTCGAAATTTACTCAATTACCCAATTTTAGCACCAAATTTAGCAGAATGTTCTGTAGTTTAGATTACCTGTCACTAGATGCGCAGATGCTCATGTTTTATTCGTAATTGTTAGTTTTATTGTCGGCAACTGTTTTTGAGATTTTGTTCTAGTCAACGTGAAAATGGAGTACACATTAAATGAACGACTATTCCTTGTAAAGCAATACTGGAAACAACTGGATCTTTGGTGAGGGAAAAAGGCAAAACTCCTTCATCTAGACTTCCCACGGTTGTTGTTGACGTAAGGGCACGACTGAATCAGTCACCCAAAAATTCATTAAGACGTTTGTCGCAGGAGACAGGGTACAGCTACTCAGTGAAAAGTGCAGGCCTAAAGTCGTATAGGGTTACGGTTGTCCATCAGTTACAGGAACCAGATAAGGATGGACATCTGAATTATTGTCGTTGGTTTCAGGCGTTCATTGTGCAAAATCCTGCCATATTGTCCATCACATGGTTCACAGATGAAGCAGCGTTCCATTTGTCCGGCTATGTGAACTCAAATATGCACCCGGTTAAAATCCGAGTTTGGTGCGCAATATCCGCACAGAGAATAGTAGGACCAATTTATTTTTGAAAACAATGTGAACACTGCAGAGTACAGGCGGATTTTCATGGAGTCTGCTGAGCAACTAGACGATGTAGAACTGAGTCAAGGATATTTTCAGCAGGACGGCGCTGCATGCCATACATCAAATGAATCCCTGTCACTAATTGTAAGTTTCTTTGACGATCGGATAATTTCCAAGAATCTGCGGCCACCGAGATCTCCTGATTTGACATCACCGGACTTCTTTCTATGGGGTTACTTAAAAGACAGGGTTTATGCCACACGTCCCCAGACATTGGACGATCTGAAGCACAACATTACACAGGAGATTCAAGCTATTGACAACAGAGTCCTCCAACGACTGGCCAGTAACATGGAACGACGTGTTGAGTTGGCCTTATGCAGGATGAAGAACATTTTCAACATTTGCTATAGAGGTAAATAATCTCCTAAAATTCCTCTTACGCTAGCGTAACTCGTTTTGAAACAATTAAAGAAATAAATGTGTCAGTTCTTCATAAATCATCCTGTATAGGGTTATACTATATAGGTATGCATCTCAAACAAGAACAGCTAAATCAAAATAGAAAGCTGACAAACGAAATGAAAGGAAGCGAAAGAGGAAGAGATGAAGGAAATGAATGGGAGAGAAAAAGAGAGGGATGGAAAGAAACCGGGAGTACCAGATAGTGAGAGACAGGGTAGAAGGGGACAGGAGTGGGAGAGGGTAAATTTGTTCAAGTTTTAATCCTGTGGACAATTGAAACCTAATTTTACTTAGAGGATTTTCAGAATTTATGCAGCGTTTCGTAACAGATATCTGAAGTTTGAGCTTAATTGGTTTCGTAGCATTTTAATGCACGTTTAAGGAAGCAATACGAAATCTGTCTTTCTCTATATAAGCTTAAAGAGACGCCGAGGATGTTTTCAGTTGTTTGTAAAGACAGTCACGTACAATCCTCCTGACAAGAGAGTCAGTGCGGAGGCGTATGTTTTCCTCTCTCACACACGGTTTTGTTTTAATGTCCAAAAAGGTGAAAACTGCTCGGGGAGGGATTTGAGAACTGCACACATCCAGGCTATAGAATAAAGAGGATGGATTGCTACCACTTCAGTCTTTGAGTGCTATCCTAGAAAACAGAACCCTTGTGTCCTTAACAGAACTTACTAGAAGAATTTCACTTCTTATTTTCTCTACTACTTATCCATAACAAGTAGAGGAAGTATTGTATTCCATCCAAAAATTTATATCGAGATTTTAAGACGTATCGAGAGAAAGCTCCGTATGTGTTTGAACTGAATAATGTTTACGCCCTTTCTTACTACATACCTCACCACAGCGATGACACTGGTGAGAAATGAAGTGAAATTATAATTGCGAAAGGAAATATGCAAAGGAAACGCTCCAGATTTAGGGTACCTACCAGGCATTTCCTAATTATCAGGGCTGAAAAAAACCTGGAAACAATTTCAGTCAGGGAGGGCGGTCCTGGCGGAATTTGAACCACAGACCTCCCGTTTACAAGTCCGTGGCGCACTGATCTCGGTTACTCGTGTAGGAGTAATTAAACCAAAGAAAAATAACTGGTTTTTCTCTTCAAATGTATTTTTGTCAAGACCAGCATTAACCAAAAAGACATTTTCTAGACCAGTCGATGTATTCACTAAATGAAAGTTCATAATGTGTAGATAATGGAATATGACCACACTTATTCAGACATTTAACCCTGGGTCTCGGGTGGGCGGTCAATAATTTCTAATTTCCATTTTACGATTGTACAGCCGTAGAAACGTGCCTAGAATAGAATGAGGAAGAGAATATGTCCCTCTCTAGCTGGCTTTTGTGCTTGAAGTGGGATTCCACCAACCGCAGCTAAATCTCTTTTGGTTTGTACCTATATAATATAAGCAAGTATATAAGCCAGGCTGCCTTTGTTGACCCACCACAATATTTTGTGTAAGTAGAATATTAATGCGGTATTAAGTGTTTGTCATTGATTTTTGGTATGTACATGCGTGGGCTGAACTCATGGGAATGAAATATTGCTTATCTATACATATGATAAAACTATATTCCATATTTTTACTTTCTCTACTACGTATAGTAAGCAGGGGAAGTATTGTATTCCACCCAAAAATTCGATACCAAGATTTCACCGGAAATACATGTTTTGAGACCCCCTGAATCCAAAAAAAGCATTTTGGAAACATGTCCGTGTGTGTGTCTGTGAACAGCATAACTCAGAAACGAACAGTCGGATAAACACCAAACTTGGTATTTAGGTTCAGTATCTTCCAGAGATGCGACACGAAGGTTTTCAAGAAAATCCACCCCCCCCAGATTACCCTTTACATGGAACATTTTTAGAAAATTTTAATTTTCTCAAAAATGGCTCTAACGATTTTGATTAAAATATCATATGTTTAAGACATTTTCATGAGAAATATATCTCGAATTTTCTGGGAACGTCTCCAAAAGTAAACCATAAGAGATAGACAAAATTTTACTACACAAAAAATGCAGATCGCGTTAAAATACACAATTTATGTCATATACATTTGTTTTGTTGAGTGAAGCATTTTCGAGATATTGCTTGTTATTCCCTTAAATTTTCCAATACTTATACTTTTTCTCAAATGGGAATTCGTTATTCATTTTTTTGTCCTGGTAATGCAAAGAGAATAGAATACTCCACATAGCAACGAGCTCTTAAAATATTTGACTATCGCTTAAAGCCTACCATATTCCCCTTGCATCTACAAGAAAATTAGCAATAAGATTAACATCTCGATTAACATGAAGCATATGGAGAATAAACGTTTGTAAAAATAGATTGTACAAGAGTAGAGAAAGTCATGTGAGTGTAATACATCATATTTTTTCTTGTATTTTTCGATATTTTATCAATAATTAGTACTAACGTGTATAATGAACTAGGTACCTGAAGCCAAAACTGTTAGCCGATCTACGTAGGATGTAAGCCGAATGGTTCTAGTAATTTTTATTGAAATGTACAATCTGTAATGATAAATGCATGCCTTGAGTTATCTGTGAATAGTCCTCTTCATATTGAGTGGCGCCGCGATAACGCGTGCGACTCACATTCGGGATGTCCCGGCAACCCCTCACTCTGATACATGGGTTTTTCGTGGTTTCCCCGGTCGGCAAGGAATGCTGAGATGGTTCATCTAACACGACTTCCCTTCCTTCCTCTCATTTCCTGTACCTCTCATCTTCCTTGTCATCTGTTTGAGGGTTGTTTCAGCGACGGTGTTCGGCGGATTGCGGCCCTTCGTTGGATGTGCGTTCTGGAAACGTTAGGAACCCCGTCCATGTTTGCGCCCATCGTCATTCAGATCTGGTCGCCCATCGTTTCTCTCTCCTCATCCCTGCCTCCCAGGTTTCACGGTAGAAGCAAACTATACCTTTTTTCCCTATAAGCTGTAAGGAGAAGTAAACAAAACTTAAATTATCACTCCGCCGAGCACATGGCAGCACCACGTGGAGGATGGCGGGAACTAAATACACATGAGAAGAAGTTGCTTCAGACAGAATGCGAGTACAGTATATTACGCAGTTGGGATCATTAGCCTTTTTTTTCTCTTGTATCATAAACATTTATTTTGTACATCACTATTAATTAAATTGAAACGAAAAGCTGATTGGAACCACACCAACATCAATTACTGACTTTGTAATTCAAAAATACAAAACAAAAATGCATTGTTTAAACTGTTCAACTGCAGAGGTTACATGTACAGGATGAAAGACACAAACTAAAATTACACTAGTCTACACATTATGTTATGTTCTGTTCTCATATGACTTACACCATTAGGCACTAATATTGCACTTCAGCATACAGACGATCACAAACTGGTTTTCCTAAACCAGTTTTAAATTCCACTGTAGGTTGATTCCCTTCTTTTCATTGCAGTAAATCTGATCTCGACCTTCCTTGAATTTGAGCTGCATCTTGGGCGCCTCTTTGCCACTGCCACCACAAGCCACTATATCTCGCATTATGATCTCCTTCAGTAAGGCAGTAAATTCACAACTACGAGGAAACACCTCTCCTTCTTGTGTGAAAGGTACTATGCTGTGCGGCTATTCTTTCTGGTCGGTGGTTGTGGGCCCCACGTAAGGGCGGCAATTTGCGGTGGTATGATTCTGTTTTACGGTACGGGATTTTTAGGAAAGGTCCCGGGTTCGGTACTAGGTCAGGGTTCTTTGCATGGATCTTGGATCTCGGGTTAGTGGTGAACACGATTGTTTGTTTTCCTGCTCGTTTATTTTACCGTCACCGTTTTAACATTTTATTCCTGTTATTTTCTTTGACACACACACGTGATATTCCTATTTGTTACACTTTTTATCATCGCGCCTATCCGCTGCCTTCTATACTTTTCTAACAAGCATCTCCCCAGACGTACTACAACCAAGTGTGTCTTCTAAAATCTCATGACGAAGTGTGCATTCTCAAATATCACGACCAAGTGTGTCTTCTAAACTTTCACGACCAAGTGTGTGTTCTAAACTCTCCTGACACCCATCTCCACGGAACTACTACAGCCAAGTGTGTCTTCTAAACTTTCACGACCAAGTGTGCATTCTCAAATCTCACGACCAAGTGTGTGTTCTAAACTTTCACGTCCAAGTGTGTCTTCTAAACTTTCACGACCAAGTGTGCATTCTCAAATCTCACGACCAAGTGTGTGTTCTAAACTTTCACGTCCAAGTGTGTCTTCTAAACTTTCACGACCAAATGTGCATTCTCAAATCTCACGACCAAGTGTGTCTTCTAAACTCTCCTGACACCCATCTCCACGGAACTACTAAAGCCAAGTGTGTCTTCTAAACTTTCCCGACCAAGGGTGCATTCTCAAACCTCACGACCAAGTGTGTCTTCTAAACTTTCACGACCAAATGTGCATTCTCAAATCTCACGACCAAGTGTGTGTTCTAAACTTTCCCGACCAAGGGTGCATTCTCAAACCTCACGACCAAGTGTGTCTTCTAAACTTTCACGACCAAGGGTGCATTCTCAAACCTCACGACCAAGTGTGTGTTCTAAACTTTCACGTCCAAGTGTGTCTTCTAAACTTTCACGTCCAAGTGTGTCTTCTAAACTTTCACGACCAAGTGTGTCTTCTAAACTTTCACGACCAAGTGTGTCTTCTAAACTTTCACGACCAAATGTGCATTCTCAAATCTCACGACCAAGTGTGTGTTCTAAACTTTCACGTCCAAGTGTGTCTTCTAAACTTTCACGTCCAAGTGTGTCTTCTAAAATTTCACGTCCAAGTGTGCATTCTCAAATCTCACGACCAAGTGTGTGTTCTAAACTTTCACGTCCAAGTGTGTCTTCTAAACTTTCACGTCCAAGTGTGTCTTCTAAACTTTCACGACCAAGTGTGCATTCTCAAATCTCACGACCAAGTGTGTGTTCTAAACTTTCACGTCCAAGTGTGTCTTCTAAACTTTCACGTCCAAGTGTGTCTTCTAAACTTTCACGTCCAAGTGTGCATTCTCAAATCTCACGACCAAGTGTGTGTTCTAAACTTTCACGTCCAAGTGTGTCTTCTAAACTTTCACGTCCAAGTGTGTCTTCTAAACTTTCACGACCAAGTGTGCATTCTCAAATCTCACGACCAAGTGTGTCTTCTAAACTCTCCTGACACCCATCTCCACGGAACTACTAAAGCCAAGTGTGTCTTCTAAACTCTCCTGACACCCATCTCCACGGAACTACTAAAGCCAAGTGTGTCTTCTAAACTCTCCTGACACCCATCTCCACGGAACTACTACAGCCAAGTGTGTCTTCTAAACTTTCCCGACCAAGGGTGCATTCTCAAACCTCACGACCAAGTGTGTCTTCTAAACTTTCACGACCAAATGTGCATTCTCAAACTTCACGACCAAGTGTGTCTTCTAAACTTTCACGACCAAATGTGCATTCTCAAATCTCACGACCAAGTGTGTCTTCTAAACTCTCCTGACACCCATCTCCACGGAACTACTAAAGCCAAGTGTGTCTTCTAAACTTTCCCGACCAAGGGTGCATTCTCAAACCTCACGACCAAGTGTGTCTTCTAAACTTTCACGACCAAATGTGCATTCTCAAACCTCACGACCAAGTGTGTCTTCTAAACTTTCACGACCAAGTGTGCATTCTCAAATCTCACGACCAAGTGTGTCTTCTAAACTTTCACGACCAAGTGTGTCTTCTAAACTTTCCCGACCAAGGGTGCATTCTCAAACCTCACGACCAAGTGTGGCTTCTAAACTTTCACGACCAAATGTGCATTCTCAAACCTCACGACCAAGTGTGTCTTCTAAACTTTCACGACCAAGTGTGTCTTCTAAACTTTCACGACCAAGTGTGCATTCTCAAACCTCACGACCAAGTGTGTCTTCTAAACTTTCACGACCAAGTGTGCATTCTCAAATCTCACGACCAAGTGTGTCTTCTAAACTTTCACGACCAAGTGTGCATTCTCAAATCTCACGACCAAGTGTGTCTTCTAAACTTTCCCGACCAAGTGTGTCTTCTAAACTGACACCCATCTCCAGGAACTACTACAGCCAAGTGTGTCTTCTAAACTTTCACGACCAAGTGTGCATTCTCAAATCTCACGACCAAGTGTGTCTTCTAAACTTTCCCGACCAAGGGTGCATTCTCAAACCTCACGACCAAGTGTGTCTTCTAAACTTTCACGACCAAGTGTGCATTCTCAAATCTCACGACCAAGTGTGTCTTCTAAACTTTCACGACCAAGTGTGCATTCTCAAATCTCACGACCAAGTGTGTCTTCTAAACTTTCCCGACCAAGGGTGCATTCTCAAACCTCACGACCAAGTGTGTCTTCTAAACTGACACCCATCTCCAGGAACTACCACAGCCAAGTGTGTATACTAAAATCTCATGACGAAATGTGCATTCTCAAATCTCACGACCAAGTGTGTCTTCTAAACTTTCACGACCAAGTGTGCATTCTCAAATCTCACGACCAAGTGTGTCTTCTAAACTGACACCCATCTCCAGGAACTACCACAGCCAAGTGTGTATACTAAAATCTCATGACGAAATGTGCATTCTCAAATCTCACGACCAAGTGTGTCTTCTAAACTGACACCCATCTCCAGGAACTACCACAGCCAAGTGTGTATACTAAAATCTCATGACGAAATGTGCATTCTCAAATCTCACGACCAAGTGTGTCTTCTAAACTTTCACGACCAAATGTGTCTTCTAAACTCTCCTGACACCCATCTCCACGGAACTACTACAGCCAAGTGTGTCTTCTAAACTTTCACGACCAAGTGTGTCTTCTAAACTCTCCTGACACCCATCTCCACGGAACTACTACAGCCAAGTGTGTCTTCTAAACTTTCACGACCAATTGTGTCTTCTAAACTGACACCCATCTCCAGGAACTACTACAGCCAAGTGTGTCTTCTAAACTTTCACGACCAAGTGTGCATTCTCAAATCTCACGACCAAGTGTGTCTTCTAAACTGACACCCATCTCCAGGAACTACTACAGCCAAGTGTGTCTTCTAAACTTTCACGACCAAGTGTGCATTCTCAAATCTCACGACCAAGTGTGTCTTCTAAACTGACACCCATCTCCAGGAACTACTACAGCCAAGTGTGTCTTCTAAACTTTCACGACCAAGTGTGCATTCTCAAATCTCACGACCAAGTGTGTCTTCTAAACTGACACCCATCTCCAGGAACTACTACAGCCAAGTGTGTATACTAAAATTTTCTGTTTCTCTGTTTCAAACGTTCTATATCTCCCCATTCCATTATCACCTGATTCCTAGCTTCTTTCATTGGAGGCTTAAGGCTATCCGGCGAACATTGACCCTTTTCTACTAGCGTGCGTTACAGCAACCTAACGGGAGACTTAACAATAGAGGGGAAAACCACTCGTTTTGGGCCGCCGATGGCCCTGTCTTTCACAAACCTTATTTCTAGCATTCGCTTTCCAGTTTTATTTAACACTATCCTCACTGTTACTGATATTTATTCTCCCTATGATCTTAATTTTTATTTTACTACTCAAAATATACTGCTTCAGCTGTCCTCTTTGCAATAAGCTGCTTCCTCTTCTTCGGGAATCCGCCGTTAATCTGCTTTGTATGAAGCACTATAAACGTCCACAAGCTTTGGATATTTGCGACCTCTGAACACCTTTTCTGCCCAAACTCTCACTTTTCGGGGATCCTCATTAGCCACTGTTTCAACTTTTTGTATTCTCAAATAGTTTGGTTCAGGATGACGTTCAAATCTACTTCTTACCACAACACGATTCAAACCAATTTTTTTTTTAAATTTCCAACAATTTCCCAAAGGGTTTTGCCCAAAAAATAATTTTTTCTGCCAATGTATTTGACCGGCATATTTTTTTTTTTTTTTTTTACTTTTCCGCTATCACTTGTAATGGGTTTTAAAAACCGATGAATAACAAGAAACAAAACACCAAAAAGGCACTAACTGCCGAACCAACTAATTCGCGAAACATGTTTAATTATATAATTACATTGCTCTTCGAAACAGAAATTTTTTCACTGCTTTAACCTGGTTCATTTCATGCACGGAACGCAGCCTTTAAACATTGTATATCTTATTTCTGGAATTTTGCCTTAATCCTGCACTTCTAACACATAATTCTAAGAGTAGGCAAATAAAAGTTGTACCTGAACAGTTCTGCAACTGTGGCTAAAGATTCTGGATTAAACTGTTCATAACTTTATGCTTCAGAAATCATTCATTTAATGACTTATATCAGTATACCACTTTTGCCTTAACCTTTTATGAGTGAACAAGTTAAGAAAATATTAGCGTTATAGGTTAGAAAACCACAGAATACAAACGCGACTCAAGTATTCCGAGCAACAAATCTGAATCACTAACAAAGAAGTTCAATTATTGCTAAATAATGGCCAACAATATTCGTTGTCGATTAAAGGTGGGTACGTTTCACAGATCTTCTTAAAAGCATTTAACGCAATTGTCTTCTTTCCATTTCCTGCGTTTATGTTTTCCATACTGCCAGAGGATTCTCAGCCATGACACTCATTTTCTCAACACGTTACAAAAGTACACTGGCGGCTTATACGGAAACCGGAAATGAACTGCAGCGCCTGCGCAGAGCCTCTTAAACCCTCTCTATAACGATTCATTTAGTTATAGGTGATCTGAACCAACACATTTTATTTAATAAATTCAACTGTTACAATAATGGGGATTTAAAACTTCTCTGCACGGGAATAACCACAAAATGTTTCGAACTGAACCTAACTGTTTTATGTAGAGGAAGAGACGATATGCTAAGCGGAAAAAGTAGTTTGCCCACCAGCCAATGAAGTGCTCTCTTGTCACGTGGTTTTATTTACAACTCCTTTAAACTTAAAGTGAAACACTTTAGACCGTTGTGGTGCTCTGCCCCGATTTCAGGAGCCCCTCCGTTCGTCCGTACCTTCAGCTTTACCTTTAGAAACTATTACACTAGTCTGCATGATATCGGATGACTGAAAACTAATAAGTGATTGTGACTCAATTTTTATACTGATTTCAGAACTGATTTTAGTTTTTTTTCTATCACGTACAGTTTTTTCACAATTTCACTTCAAAAATATAGAAATATAAAGATATTGCTTCCGCCACTACACATAAAATTGGGCTTGATGAAGCAATTTGTAAGGGCTCTACCACAGGATGGACCCTGCTTCAGGTACCTTTCCAAGAAATTTCCCTTCATCACACAAGACAAATTAAAGGCTAGAATTTTTGTCCTCAAATAAAGAAATTAATGAAGGATGAAAATTTTGAGAAGACAACGAATTAGAGAGAAATAGAAGCGTGGACCGCCTTCCGATCAGTTACTGAAAACTTCTTAGGCAATAACAAAGATCCTAATTACAAGGCCATTGTCGAAACAATGTTGGAAAATTTCAGGAAGATGGGTTGTAACATGAGTGTAAAGGTGCATTTTCTGCATTCACATATCGACTACTTTCAAGAAAACTGGGACATTATAGTGAAGAGCAGGGAGAACGTTTTCACCAAGACATTAAGGAAATGGAGAGGAGGTACCAGGGGAGATGGAATGAAACTATGATGGCCGACTACTGTTGGATGTTGAGGAGGGACAGTCATCTTCAAGGATCTGCAAGGAAGTCAAAGAAGAGAAAGTTTGAAAAAAATAACTGAAACACTTTGGCTTCTTGTTTTGTTAAAATGTAGTCATGAAATAAATTAGGGGAGTTCTTGAGAGTGTTCTTAAAATGTTTCTTGAATAAAAACTTACTTTATGTGAAATGGTATTTGAATACTTTTCTACGCTCATTAGTAAAATTGTCAAAACATTACTTCTTATTTTGTGTAAAAACCTGACGTGATAGAAAAAAAGGAAGTTATTTCTGGAATCAGCACAAAAACATGATTCAAGAACACCAACTTTTAAGAAATCATCTGACAAAAAGTTTGAAAGTGCAGACTAGTATAATATATAAACAAAATTATGATGTATTGCATTCACATGACTTTCTCTAGGCAATCTTCTAAAACTATTCTTGCAAAAGCCTATTTTTCTATCTACTTCAGTTAATTGAGATAAACGTCTGCAGAAATAGTTTCATTACACATTTCGTTGTGAGGGGGAGTGTAGGAATGAAGTGACATCATTACCCAGACCTTGAACTCAGGACGAAAATATTTTCACAACCCCGACAAGAATCGAATACCTCGCTTTGCATAGCCAGCGGTACTTTGCATAGGTAGATAAAAATAAACCCATTTGCATTAATGCGGTAAATTAAATTAAAATGACCTGCAACATTGCAAGTTGCCTACAAAGTATGATACACCAGATTTGCTGAGATCTCCTTGGAATAATAATAATAATAATAATAATAATAATAATAATAATAATAATAATAATAATAATAATAATAATAACTAGGATTTCATAGAACATTCTTTAGAAATATTTTCTGTATTAAGCATAATATGTTTTAAACATTACTTCACTGTAGAATGGTTTCAGAAATCGATCAAATAAGAAAAAAAAATGTTACTTAATCTTTCCTTGATATTTTCTTAAATTGTTCCTTAGCTTTGAGCTTGTAACTTTCGGATTATTAAACTACAATTCTGACCAGTATATCACAAGGTGGATAAATAATTTTATCGAAACGATTAAATATAGGTCATTCCAAACACGTTTTAAAATTATTCTAGCTTTTTCGAACTTATACGAAAACATTATAACGTAAACACATCCATGCAGATAAAAATGTGGACGTACAAACAAAGTCCATGGTGGTGATGATGATGATGATGATGATGATGATGATGATATAAAGTATAATTGCGAACAATATCTTTTAGGAAATTGCATCAGTAGATAGAAATGATAAATTTTAAAAATTTAAATATCTTAAAAGTTACTTCACAATACAATGGTTTTAAAAACAGTTCAAATAAGAAAAAAGCTGATATATTACATTTATATGACTTTGTCTACTGTCGCGGTTACTTCGTGTTATCTTATTTGCTGAGCGCCTGTTATTGTATTTCTAGTTTGAATTTTGGGTTCTTTGTCCTCCGGCTAGCTATTATTATTATTCAGTCGAGTAAATCTCTTGAACAGGGTGTGTAAACGGAAAGGAGTTGTTACTAAAAGATAACAAGATAAAAGAATTTGTTTTTACACTTTTATTACCGTCACACTTCATTAATTTCACAGATTTACTTTTGATACATGCCTGACTGAAACTGTTATATTTTCGAATGTAACTATAATCACTTATTTGCCGCACATTATTAATTCGCGTATTTCACATCTTTTAACCAACTTTACGACGCGAGAGATTTTGTAGAACTGCGCGACGTTTAACGCGTGAATGATTCTGATGAACTGAGCAACGTGTAACTTGTGAATGTTCCTGTAGAACTGTACGTTACGCGTCTCTGGCTTTAGATTTTTATACTCCCTCACCCCGATATGCCTAAACATTATAACAGAGCTGCTATTGGTTAATAAAGCGCGACAAACATTAGCGTCTAATTTTATATCCGATTAAAATTACGAACACATGTGCTCTAGGGAAGATATTCCCTCCATTTCTAAAGAAAAGCGCACTACTCTGACGTCATTTGTTTGTTTCATCTAATTGATAAACAACTCACCCCTCGTTACATTGTTACCCACTGCTATTGTCAGTTTCAGTGAGGCCGTGTAAACTTATTTCCTAACAATGCTATAATTAACAAACATCTCAAATCATTGTCATACAATAATGCTAATTTACACTACAATCACTCTGGCATTTACAGTGTTGTGATATAAAATACTGCGTCACTACTCACTATAATTTATTTTTGTATAGCTTCTACGAACTATTCTTGCAAAACTTTATTTTCCTAACTGATTCATGTTAATCAAGATAAACGTTTAGATGGTTTAATCACACATCTTGTTGTACCAATAAGATGGATACAGGAGGCCGAAGTGACAGTGAAATATTTAAAATGTGGTCGCTACATACTGATTTTTAAATTCCGAACGCTTTTCATGACATCGCGAGATAAATCTGAATAGCGACACCACTTTCAAAAAATGACAAAAGTTATGGATAAATTAAACCCAATAACAACAGATATCTTGGAATGGCTGACATAACAGAAGAATTGCTGGAGATAAATTATATGTTTTAAGGAGGCATTTATTTTTGTGTAGTACGTTTTTCTCTACCTTAAGGATTGTTAGCTATACAAAATGTACATCTCTTTAGAACGAAGAAGACTTCACAGACACAGAGAAACATGGAAGATACACACACAGACACCTTGATCCTTGAATAAATTTGTATGCATTCAGGGGAACCCATAACGTGTATTTCAGTTGAAATCTCGAAATAGAATTTTTGGGCGGAATGGAATACTTCCCCTAATTACTAATAGGCATGTACAGAGAGAGCCAATAGACTCCGAACCGCCTGCGCGGTGTTTTTCCTGTCCGCGTCCTCGGCGCTCGTTGCCGTCTGCCGCTATCGTAGAAAGGCGCGGATGAAACCATACAACATTTTTAAAACTACTTTTAAAGGCTTTACTTAACCACTTTACGAAAGGAGAGGCTGAAATTGGCCACCGTCGTTGTCCATACATTTTTGGCACCTCTTTAGGAAACTATCGTCGTAGTTCACGCTGAGAAATTTCCTGGCGATATTTTGTTTTAGTTCTTCCAGGGTGTGTGGGTTTGTCTTGTACATTTTATGTTTTAAGTTACTCCGGATGGGTATTTTATCAACAATATTACGGGATGCGCGGTGTTTTTCCACTGGGCGTGTGGAAATGTGATAAAAACATGATAACGCACTACTGCTATAAACAAAGTCACGCTGCTGTGCAGTGTGAAGTGCAGTACTGAGTTGACGGTGATGTGATGTAGTTCAGTTATTACGAGTTATTTTGTCCTATACTTAGTCACAAAGTATATTATGTGCTTTCTACCGCACAGCGTGTATTTATTTATGATTCGTATGTGTTAACTCAGTCAGCTCGCCAAGTGAAAGTACGATTTGCAGAAAGATTTCCAGGTGTAAACGTTCCAGGCCGTAAAAAAATCCATGAACTTTACAGTAAATTTCAGGCCACAGGAAGTGTTCAGGCTAAGAAATCCAAAAGACGGCGTTCGGTTCTTTCCGAAGAAACATTAGACGACATCGATCATGATAGATAGTTTCCTAAAGAGGTGCCAAAAATGTATGGACAACGACGGTAGTTAGTTTCAGCATCCCCTTTCATAAAGTTGGTAAGTAAAGCCTTTAACAGTTGTTTTAAAAATGTTGTATGGTTTCATCCGCGCCTTTCTATGATAGCGGCAGACGGCAACGAGCGCCGAGAACGTGGACAGGAAAAACACCATGCAGGCGGTTCGGAGTCTTTTGGCTCACTCTGTAGTAGGGAAAATAATATTCCCATGGAGGCAAAAATATGGATGCACCTACACTACGTGATCAAAAGTATCCGGACACCTGGCTGAAAATGACGTACAAGTTCGTGGCACCCTCCATCGGTAATGCAGGAAGTAAATATGGTGTTGGCCCACCCTTAGCCTTGATGACAGCGTTCACTCTCGCAGGCATACTTTCAATCAGGTGCTGGAAGGTTTCTGGGGAATGACAGCCCATTCTTCACGGAGTGCGGAAATGAGGAGAGATATCGATGTAGGTGGGTGAGGACTGGCACGAAGTCGACGTTGCAAAACATCCCAAAGATGTTATATAGGATTCAAATTAGGACTCTGTGCAGGGCAGTCCTTTACAGGGATGTTATTGTCGTGTAACCACTCTGCCACAGCCCGTGCAGTATAAACAGGTGCTCGATCGTGTTGGAAGATGCAATCGCCATCCCCGAATTGCTTTTCAACAGTGGGAAGCAAGAAGGCGCTTAAAATATCAATGTAGATCTGCGCTGTGATCGTGCCAGGCAAAACAACAAGGGGTACAAGCCCCCTCCAGGAAAAACACGACCACACCATAAGACCACCACCTCCGAATTTCACTGTTGGCACTACACACGCTGACAGATGACGTTCACCGGGCATTCGCCATACCCACACCCTGCCATCGGATCTCCACATTGTGTACCGTGATTCGTCACTCCACACATCGTTTTGCCACTGTTCAATCGTGTAATGTTGACGCTCCTTACACCAAGCGAGGCGTCGTTTGGCATTTTCCTGCGTGATGTGTGGCTTATGAGCAGCCGCTCGACCATGGAATCCAAGGTTTCTCACCTCACGCCTAACTCTCAGTACTTGGAGTGGATCCTGATACAGTTTGGAATTCCTGTGTGATGGTCTGGATAGATGTCTGCCTATTACTCTTTACGAACCTCTTCAAATGTCGGCGTCTACAGACGAGGTCGGCATGTACGCTTTTGTGCTGTACATGTCCCTTCACGTTTCCACTACACTATCACATCAGAAACATGGACCTAGGGATGTTTAGGAGTGTGGAAATTTCGCGTACAGACTTCTGACACAAGTGACACCCAATCACCTGACCACGTTCGAAGTCCGTGAGTTCCACGGAGCGTCCCATTCTGCTGTTTCACGATGTCTAATGACTACTGAGGTCGCTGATAATGAGTACCAGGCATTAGGTGGCAGCACAATGCACTTAAGATGAAAAACGTATGTTTGTGGAGGTGTCCGGATACTTTTGATCACATAGTGTACATGAGGAGTCCATGATGGTCATGATTATAATAATGATGATAATAATAGTAATAATAATGATAATGACTTATGTGAACTTCCAAAGTTTTAATATTAGAGGAAACAATATCAGAATTAAAAATATTTTATAAATGACGTTTCTATAGAATTGTTTTAGAAACAAAGTACGAAAAAGTTTAGTTAGTTTTCCTTTGTTGTTAATTTGAGAACTTAAGGTTTTTCGAGGTTATCTTGAAAACACCATAACAAAAGCAGTCTACATAGGTATGAATATGGATGTGCAAACACGTACAAAATGCTTCAATTATGATCGTGATGGTGATTCTGGTGATGACGATAACAATATAAACAATATCTGTGAACAGTTACTTTATGAAATCGTATCAATATTTAAAAAAATATATGTTAAAATTATTACGCTCTACAATGTAATTAGACACAAATCAAACATAAAAAGACACTTACCCAATGTTTTTAAACATCTCAAGTCCATCGGCGTGCTACCGGAAATGCCAGGTACCCTTAAGATGCCTTCATAACTGAAAGAATACGAAAGGTACAATTTAAAGTAAATTAAACCTGGGGAATCTCATAGATTTACAAAACGCCCTATTATGCAACCTAACCTCAGCCATGTAGGTAGACTTGCAAAACGCAAACTGCACACTATCTTATGTAATGAAAAGACACATAGATTATGTTGCTATTATGTAAGTGATGAGAGAACAAGGGAAGTTGTTCAATAATATTAAAAAGCTCTAACCTAATATTTATGGACGTAATTTGTTTGAAATCGATAACATTTTCAAGGTAATCTGCCTGAAATGTCCGAATTTTAGAATAGTCTTATAATATATCGACTAAATACCAGAATGCAAGACAAAAAAGTGCAAAGGCACTTGAAATGTAAGGATGTATGTACATTTACGATCATATTGTATTTTTTACTTTCTGTATTGCGTATAGTAAGTAGGGGAAGTATTGATTTACACCCAAAAATTCGATATCGATATTTCACAGGAAATACATGTTTTGAGGTCTCCTGAATCAAAAAAATCATTTTTAGAAAAAGGTCCGTGTGTGTGTATGTGTCTCTGTGAACTGCATAATTAAAAAACGCAAAGTTGGATAAATAGCAAACATGGTATTTAGGTTCAGTATCTTTCAAAGATACGACACGAAGTCTACTCTTTACATGGAACATTTTTCGAAAATTTTGATTTTCTCAAAAATGGCTCTAATGATTTTGAATAAAATACTATATGTTTAAGATAATTTAATGACAAATTAAATGCATTTCTTGAATTTTCTGGGAATGTCATCTTCATTCTGAATGAATTTTCATAACTGGTAAACCGTAAGAAATAGACAAAATGTTACTGCAACAAAAAATGTAGATCTCGTTAAAACACACAATTTATGTCATATACATTTTTTTTGTCGAGTGAACCATTTCCAAGGTATTCCTTGTTATTTGTTTGAATTTTCCAATACTTATACTTTTCTCAAATAGGAATTCGTTATTCTTTTTTTATATCCTGGACATACAAAGAGAATGGAATGCTCTACATAGCAACCAGCTCTTAAAATATTTGACTATCGCTTAAAGTCTACCATATTCCCCTTGCACCTACAAGAGAATTAGCAATAAAATAATTTCTGCAAATTTTTATATCGATTAACATGAAGTAAATGGAGATTAAGCGTTTGTAAAAGTAGTCCGTACAAGATTAGAGAAGGTTATGTGAGTGTAACAGATCACATTTTTTACTTGAGGTTTAACGTCCTTTAACCAGGTAGATCATATCGCACGGGGAATAAACGAAAGGTTTCAAATTGTGCTTAAATGGGTCCATAGCCCATAAGAGTTACGCAAATTTATCTTCTCAGGAGGAAGGAAAACCCCAGAAAAAACTGCATTCAGGTAACTCACCCTAACTCAGATTTGAACTCAGCACCTCTTGAATGTGAGGCAGACATGATACCCCCACACCACGAAGGTGTGCCTTTTTTGATTATCTATATTAATATTATAAAGGAAAAAATTTTCATGTGTGTATGAATGTATGTATGTATGTGTGAATTTAGTATGTATGTATTCATGTATGTATGCATGAATGTATGTATGCATATACGAATGTATGTATGTGTGTATGAACGTATGTATGCATATATGAATGGATGTATGTGTGTATGAATGTATGCATGTATGTATGAATGTATGTACGAATGTATGTATGTATGAATGTATGTATGTATGCATGAATGCATGTATGCATGTATGGATGCATATATGCATGCATGTATGCATGTATGGATGTTTGAATGAATGTGTGTATGTATAAATGCATGCATGAATGAATGTGTGTATGTATGAATGCATGCATGAATGAATGTGTGTATGTATGAATGCATGCATGAATGAATGTGTGTATGTATGAATGCATGCATAAATGAATGTGTGTATGTTTGAATGTCTGTATGAATGTATGCATGTATGTATGTATGCATGCATGTATCCATGCAATTATGTGTGCATGTATGCAGTATGTATGTATGAATATATGTATGTATGTATGCATTTATGTATGTATGGGATAATCTCGAAAATTATTTAACCTATTTTTATAGTTCTTTCACATTGGAAGCCCAAATTCTTTCTGACGGATATGGTGAATAAATCAGCTTGTAATTTCATTTCATAAGATATTAAAAGTTTTAAGAGGATTTACAAAACCGTTGTACTTGAATACGAACACATTGGAACCTATAAAAGAATATGCTTGTGAAGAATGCTTTGACCTTTAGTTGAGAATCCCATGGAGTAGAAAATAGCTGTTACCCCACAGAATATGCATGTAAATAAGACAAATGCCACGGATATTTCATTCCAAGCAGTATATTTAATGATGGTTCACTATTTATTAGCTAAATACAGCAAAACAAAAAGAATAAAATCTGCCAATGCCAATATATTATAATAATCTTAAATTAAAAAACTTTACTTTATTTCCTTCATATGTAATAATCAAGATCGTTAGCAGGGTAGTTTAACAATTGTATAAAGAGAGAAATCTGTGTACAGCTAACATTAGAAATCAGTCAACCGATATTTTATAATTAACAACCAGAATATTATTTTTCTCGATAGTCGCAGACTATGTATCTTTTCCAAAGAAGTTAAACTTGGTGACCTTGCATTGCGGAATCTACATATTCACCACCTTCACCTCAATTTCGTTCTATGTGTTAGGGGTCTACGTATTATGAGAAAACTATGTTGTTGAGACCAAAGAGAAGGTACAGAGTTTTATAATGTGAATTGGTTGCATACTGTGGTAATCTGAATACTCAACCATTCCAATCGATGGTTATTCCACAACCAAAAGTTGCTTATAGGCCATACAGTATTTCCAGAAGTTGGAAAGTCGTCCTCTGTGGTGTAGTGATTACCATGCTAGCCTCTAATTCCCGAGATCGCGGGTTCAAAGCCGGTGGAGGGCCATGGATTTTTTCGGGCGTAAAAATCCTTAGCACGGCTTCCTTCGGAAGTGAAGTAAAGCCGGTGGTCCCTGTCGTAGATTTACGGCACGTAAAAGAACCTCAAGCCTGATAAAGAGGCTTCTAAGCAAATTACCGGTCTCTCACGCCCAGTATAGAATGGGACGCTAAGAACCATAGTAGTTAATGAGCATCCATAAATAAAACTCAATTTAACTTAAGAACTTGGAAAACCTTCGGGAGACGTTAAGGATGTCAGACATTCTGCCGAGGTTTCACATTCCTTTGCGCAGTATTAGGGAAATTTTCATCGGTTATAAAGAATAGCCGGGACAGTATGAAATTACAGCAATAAGGTTATAGGGGAGGATTTGCCGTAAAAATTCTCTATATCATTTTACAGTAATTTCATAAAGAATGGGAGGAGGAGATAGATGAAATTAATTAAACCGCCATTCGAGAAGAAGCTCTCTGTTTAACGTCGGGCAGATAGAGTATAGGTAAACACTGGAATCTCTGCCATTCGGGTGTTAAAGTTACTATGGGGAATAGCGCGTATTTCATTGTTACAGCATTTTGGGTGTATAATGTGTGTAGATTACAAAAACAAAACAAAAGAAGGACAGCAGACGACAGCAACATATGTAAGACGACCTACATCGTTTATCTATGTCCTGATAATTAAACTTCTATGACGATGACATATCTCTTCACGTAACACAAAAGCTGCATGTAATGAATGCTTTATCTCGAGAGCCACTCCCCACAGTTCTTCCTCATTTTATTTCGGTTGGCACAATTCTGCACTGCTTTCATTAGAAATGTTTACTCAATTAAATTACTAGTTTGTGATCAAAGTAAGTCAAACAATTAAAATAAATTCCAAGCAATTAAAAATTCCTGACTTGTGAAACCCTAAGTATTTAACTAAACCTACAAAAAATCCCATGTGATACATTCACATGGCTTTTACTATATCTTTCAAGACCGATCGCTATATGCTGGCTTTGTAATTCCATCCTAATTTTTGCACAATCAGGAGAAAAAATGTGATGTGTTGCACTCACATGACTTTCTCTACTCTTGTACAAAGTATTTTTACAAACGCTTATTCTCCATATGCTTCATGTTAATCGAGATATCGAGATGTTAATCTTATTGCCAATTTTCTTGTAGATGCAAGGGGAATTGGTAGGCTTTAAGCGATAGTCAAATATTTTAAGAGCTGGTTGCTATGTGGAGTATTCCATTCTCTTTGCATTACCAGGACAAAAAAAGAAATGAATAACGAATTTCCATTTGAGAAAAAGTATAAATATTGGAAAATTTAAGGGAATAGCAAGCAATATCTCGAAAATGGTTCACTCAACAAAAAAAATGTATATGACATAAATTGTGTATTTTAATACGATCTACATTTTTTGTTTAGAAAATTTTGTTTATCTCTTATGGTTTACCATATATGCAAAAGTCGTTCACAATGAAGAATACTTTTGGAGACATTCCCAGAAAATTCGAGATATACATTTAATTTGTCATAAAAATATCTTAAACATATGATATTTTAATCAAAATCGTTACAGCCATTTTTGAGAAAATTAAAATTTTCGAAAAATGTTCCATATAAAGGGTACTCTGTGGTGGGGGGATTTTCTCGAAAACCTTCGTGTCGCATCCGTGGAAGATACTGAACTAAATACCAAGTTTGGTGTTTATCCGACTGTTCGTTTCCGAGTTATGCTGTTCACAGGCAGACACACAGACACACACACACGGACATGTTTCCAAAAATGCTTTTTTTGGATTCAGGGGATCTCAAAACATGTATTTCCGGTGAAATCTCGGTATCGAATTTTTGGGTGGAATGCAATACTTCCCCTACTTACTATACGTAGTAGAAAAAGTAAAAATGCCTCATGTCTGTGTGGATATGTGTCTTGTTTGTCAGTGTGTCTGTGAATAGCATAACTAAAACACGAAAAGTCGGATAAATACCAAACTTGGTATTTAGGTTGAGTATCTTTCAAAGATGCGACACGACGATTTTCAAGAAAATCCCTCACCCCAGACTACTCTTTACATGATACATTTTTCGAAAATTTTATTTTCTCAAAAATGGCTCAAACGATTTTGACTAAAATATCACATGTTTAAGACACCTAGCTGAAAAATGAAATGCCTAACTTGAATTTTCTCGGAATGTCCCCCAAAAGTGAGTTTTTCATAACGCGTAAACCGCAAGAGATAGACAATATTTTACTACACAAAAAATGTTCATCTGGTTAAAACACACAATTAATGTCATATACAGTTTTATTTTTTTTTACCCAGTGAACTGTTTCCGAGATATTCCTTGTTATGATTTTTTTTTAATTTTCCAATGCTTATACTTTTTCTCAAATGGGAATTGGTTATTCGTTTTTTTTGTCCTGGTAATACAAAGAAAACGGAATACTCCACATAGCAACCAGCTCTTAAAATATTTGACTATAGCTTAAAGCCTACCATATTCCCCTTGCACCTACAAGAAAATAAGAATAATGAGGTTAACATCTCGTTTAGCATGAAGCGTATGGAGAATAAGCGTTTGTAAATATAGTTTGTGCAAGAATAGAATAAGCCATGTGAGTGTAACATATCAGATTTTTGTTTTGTTTTTGCTGCGTCTTCATTTGCGATCATGTTTGCAATTTTTTTTACTTTATGTTTAACGTCCTTTAACCAGATAGGTCATATTCAACGGTGAATGAATAAAATAATTGAAATGATGTTCAAATGATCCCGGAATCTATAGGGTTTTTAGTTGCCAGACATTGATGTTTTCAAGATAAGGTAACTCGCCTAACCAAGGTTCGAACTCGGGAGCCCTTAAATGCGAGGTAGACCCGTTAAGCCTACACTACAGAGATGGGTTTTCTCAGTTCTTTATCTTACATTTACATTCATTTTCTGTGGAGTAACAACTATATTCTACTCTATGGCATTCTCAACGAAAAGTCAAAGACTTCTTTGCAAGTTTGTATTCTGTTATGCATACCTTGTAAAGCCTTTTTAGCGTTTTAGTCATTTGGGAATTGAAATTAGGCCTTTTATAGGTCATATCGGTCGGAAAGAATGGTGAAAGAGTTATCTAATCCGGTTGAGTGGTTTCCTAAATTATCTATACACGTGCTTTCTGTTTTTATAATATTAGTATATAGTTTGTGTAAATGCTTGTTCCCCCCAGGAAGGTACTTCGCAACTAAGCAAAGAGATTGTTTCCGTTCCATTCGTTCGTCAGAGGAAAAACGTCACCAGCTCAATTTAGCAAAAAGCCCAATCAGCAAATCCTTATGGTATTCTCGCCGAGAGTACATCCAGGCAAGTGAGAAATGTAATGCCTGCCAAGGAAATGGATCGGGCTGTCATTTTACAAATAGAACTTAGGTGGCTTCTCTCGACGAATGCGGCTTGAACAATTCCAGGTAGCAGCCCCAGCTCGAACCACAGATATGCAGGTTAGCAAGCAGGACAGCTCAAGCGGCAGCTTCTGAGGCCACCTTGGTTTTTTTTTCGTGGATTTCCTTGATAGGTGATGCTGGGGTGGATTATATACCTTCTATCACGAATTGTCTTTTTCCATCTTCATCTCTCAGGGTTGTAGAGTCTGTCCGCACGGATAGATGGTATCTAAGGTTTAGCCGGGAATATTAAATCTGAAAACGTTAGGGACCCCGCTGCGCTGCGCCTAGCACTATGGAATTTGGCTATCCTTCGTGCTCTTTCAACTCATCTCTTCCTTCCTGACGTCTAACAGTTGTAATACCCTATCCTTGGCCTCAGTGTATGAAATCCTTCTCGGCTTTTAACGTATCCCTAAAGGAAAGTAAGATTTTAACACTGGTTATACCAGCTAGCCCTCAAATAAACATCAAACAAATACCTTGCAATAAAAACACCAGTGCCACGACATAACATTTCGGAAATGATTACAAAATAATCGTCTCTCTAGCTGAGCTTTAACAAAACTTAAATGTCCTCGAGGCGTGTTGACATTTGACAGCACACCTATCATAAAATAAAATGTATGCGACCGGTTCTGTGATTCGGAAGGCCACGGGTTCAAGTTCTATGTACTAGGCAAGCTGGATTTTTTGTCTCCTAAGTATATCGGATTGGGCGATCAAAGAACCAGAGATGCAACAGATGGTAGATAAGTGATTATGCAACAGTCATACTGTAATCAAACTGACTGCAGCTGAATTCACCGATTTTGGCTCCTGTAGTAAGTAAATATAAAAGCTGAGAGCGCGTCACTTACCAAGCCAGGCGTGTGCAAAAGCAATGCGATGTAGTGAGTCAGCTAAACGAGCTTCATTCATAGTTCACTTAAGACAATATCCCGCTTCTCCCATTTTTTCATGTTTTGATTAGATATAAGAGCTAACGAAATGGTGCATTGGCTCATCTATAGGATTTGCAATCTAGGACAGGACCAAGAAAGATGAAATCAGCTGCGCATTAAAAGTGCATTCGAGATATAATATCTAAAATTAAAGTTTAGCATTTTAAAATGTTCGTCGTCGATTGGATTTACATTTGTTTAAAATCTGATACGCTATATTCACATGACTTTCTCTACCTATTCTCGTTTATTTGTATACCTTTTTTACAAACTATTCCTTTAAAAGAAGACTAACTTTAATCAATTCCTTAATCAAGATAAACCCTTGCAGAAATGGTTTCATTACAAATTTCTTGTAGGTACAAAAGGGAGGCAGCAGGCTGAGACGATAATCAAATAAATTCCAAACTCTTTCTGTGACCTCGCGAAAAACAAAATGTGACCAAACACTTCAAAGAAAACAAAGAGCAATGAGTATTTCTAAAATGCTTAATGCAACAAAAACCTTGACGTAAATTGTGTTCTTTCCAGGACTACACATTTTGTGTCGTAAGTTTTTAGTAAATCTCTTATGGTTTACTACTTATACAAAGCTATAAAAAATTCATTCAAATGAAGAGGGCTTCAGAGCCCATTCACGTACAATGCAACATATACATTTTACCATGCAAATGTCTTAAACATAATAACAGCAACAGGTATACGAGGTGTGATCAAAAAGTTTCCGGAATGACGTCATAAATACTACACAACAGTTTGTTATGTCTAATCTGCACTGTCATCCTCGAAGTAGTCTCCTTGGGAGTTGATACACTTGTCCCAGCCCTTCTGCCACTGCTGGAAGCACCTCTGGAAATCCTCTTCTTTCATGTTCAGAGCCTTCTGCGATTCGCGATGGATGACATCAATGTCCTCAAAACGGTGTCCTCGGAGCCGCATTTTAATTCGCGGGAAAAGAAAAAAATTCCACTGGTGTCAAATCTGGAGACTAGGCGGGATGGGGAACACTATTCATCCTATTTTTATCCAAAAATTTGTGAATAGAAAGGGCTTTGTGCGCAGGTGCATTGTCATGATGCAGGAACCAGTCACCACTCCTCCATTTCTCCGGCCGTTTGCGTCGCACATTCTCCCTTAATCTTTGCAGCACTTGTTTGTAGAACACTTGATTCACTGTTTGACCCTGTGGCACAAATTCCTTAATGTCCTTTAGTGTCTAAAAACACAATCATCATTGACTTCACTTTGGATCGAACTTGTCTGGCCTTTTTTGGGGGTGGAGATGAAGGACTCTTCCATTGTGAAAATTGTTGCTTCGTTTCTGGATCGTACCCATAAATCCATTTTGCATCACCAGTAATAATTTTCTCCATAAACTGTGGGTCATTTTTTAGCTGTTCTTTAAGATCTGTGCAGGCAATCACACGGCTTTCCTTTTGGTTATTTCAAAGCAGGCGGGGCACGAACTTGGCGGCAATTCTTCTCATGTCCAAATTGTCTTTCAAAATGCTTTGAACACTTCCAAAGGAGAGTCCTAATGAGTCAGAAAGTTCTCTTATTGTAATGCTCCTACAATTTAAGACCATTTCTCTCACCTGATTTATATTTTCATCAGTTTTGCTGGAACAGGGTCGATCTGCATCTTTAACTGATGTCAGACACTTTTACATTACGAAAACCACTCAAATGCTTGAGTTTTGCCCATAACGCTGTTCTTAACATTTCATAGGCTTCTGTTGCAGTTTTACCGAGTTTAAAGTAAAATTTGATGTTCGTTATTTGTTCTTCGTAATCTGACATTTTTGCTACGCGAAAAAATCGCAGCACTTACAAAACACGTGTTCACTTCAGAGCGTGTACCTCGTCACTGCGTTGTCACAGGAAGACACATGAGCTCTCATTTTTATCGGGAAGGGTGTGATCAAACTTTTTGATCACACCTTGTACAATGCTTCAGCACCATCGTGTACTCGAATTTTTCTTCTCCATTCTTCTCTATCCTGTCAGTCTTCTTCTGTCAGCCCTTTATATTTAATGGTTTTAATAATTTCTTCCATGCATGTTCTCCTCTTCCTTCAGGGATCCACTCTAATAAGTGTCTTGGTAGTCTGTTCTCTCCATTCTCGAGATATGACCATACGAGGTTAACTGTTTATTACGCATGTAATGCATTAAACAATTTTGATATTCTATTTTCCCCTTATTTCTTAAACTATGATATTTTAATCCAAAAGGTTAGGGCAATGTTTGAATGAACATTTTTATATGTAAAGATTTGTTTGTGGTGTGAGATTTTCTTGAAAATACATCAAAATATGTTTTTCCGGAAGAATCAAGATATCATGATATCCTCTTATTTACTACAGGTGAATGGTGCAGAAAGTGAAAATGTGATTTGTTTTAAAATTACGTCCACAATTCAGTATCGGGAACCCCTAAGCTTATTAGCAACTATTGCATTACTGAATTTAGGACGTCAAGGTAGCGCAGTGGTTTGTTTCCGACTCTCGTACGGGGGTTCTGGTGTTCGATTTCCGGTTCAGGGTTGACGACTTTAAGTCGGCCCTCTGGATATTGCATTATGTACGGTATCACTATACAGACGTAACACACGCATACACTGCATGACTTTTATTGGCTTCAATACATTATTACACTAATAACGAACAAATAACATGGTGCTTTACTTATTTTCATGAATATAACATATTTTGTCACCTTTGTTCCATATTACTGACTCCCAGGAGTCGCATCGCATGGATCTCACCCGTAGCATCATGGGAACGTTGGTTACGTTCGTTATCTTTTCGCTGCCAACATTTGAAATCCCATCATAGCTGAAAACACGAGAGGGCCCTCAGCCTCAAAGCGTAACCGAGGGATCTGCGTGTCTAAAAATCGAATGATTCACTTTGGCAGCAATTCCTTCCAAAATTCGCCAAAACCCGCCGAAAACGAATATATAAGAACAGCCGCATAAAAGGAGGGTGGGTGTGCAATATATTACCCCCGGAGCAAGATCTACTACACCAAAACGTTCCTTATTAACCAATAATTACTGTAGATATCAAAAAAACCCGATTTCGTAAGCTAAAAGCTATTTTCATGATTATCGAATATCGAAGTAGAACTTACTTCTGACTTGTTCATGTGAAGTATCCTTAAGGCCCATCGGCAAAGCAGCCGGTCAAATACGTTGAAGATGCAGGAGAGCAAATAAAAGATTATCTCATTTGCTGTGTGACTGTGAAGCTCTCACAGCTCTTAGGATTAAATACTTTAATCAGGAAAACACGCAATTACAAGGATTTCAAGAAGTTCCTACTAAGAGACTTGTAGGCTTTGCGAAGTAGGTAAATCTCTTGAGGAATTAAATGAAGTGAACCACAATACATCATAACTGGTCACAATACCTGGGGAGTTTGATGCCCTCCCTTTCTTTTAAAATAAAACAATATCAAAAAAGTCCAACATAATTCCGAGTCCACGATAAAAGCTGTAGGTCCTCTCATTTCACCGCCATCCTCATCACCTCATTGGAAGTAACAGAAGAAACATCGCTTGGTGGAATGAGGTAAATCCCAAAGGTCATAGGCCATATATTGACAGCTTTAGAGAGGACAACATTAGCTGCATTAGGGGGTGATAGCAATTGAAGTAAAAACCCATAATGCCTTTTCTCCCTGCAGGAAGCCCTGTTGACCTACCTAAAAGTTTTCAGGCTGATCCGTGAGTGATAAAGACTTAACATGAGTAAAAGAAAGAGAGCTGAAATGTTTAAACCAGTTAGAGGGTGTCTAAAGGGAAATGCAGGTTAATAAAGCCAGGAAATAACTCGATTACAGCACTGCATGCTTTTAGCGTTTCCTATGCAGCCCACAAAGCAGGTTCATGCCGCCATTTCCTGTACGTGTGTAATGGAGAGCAAAATGTACGTGCTTCGTGAACATCAGGGTTTTATGTCTCACTCTCTGCTCCTCTATTGTAAAATGCATGGCCTTTTCTGGAGCTATAGTCTCCTGCAGTCATATTCACTTTCTCTTTGTGTAATACATAGTCATTGTCACTCTATATCTATTGACTGTCTTTAAAATGAAATGTGGTGCTAAACTGAACTGCATAGAAAGTGTCAGTTTCGCTCTTCCATTAGAATGTACATTCGCTTCCATTTATGCCGTCACGCAGCTTCAGGCGGCATTCTACTGGCCTTCGCAGGTGGAGTTTGTATAGCAAAGGAAGAGGTGTGTGTATCTGTTTACCTTTTCGCCTATGCAGTGGCATCCTGTTTTATGTGCAAAATTCTAGATTACTCATATATAAATATATAACTGAGCAATAGTTTTACTCTTCATCACTTATAATAACTATGTTTAAATGTACAACTAAACAAAACTCTGTTTCGCACAATATCTCTACGAAAAATATTTTAATCGCAACATAATGTAAAACTGAAATACATTGTACTTTATACTATCAGATAGGATACATTTACTATACATTATTGGAGTCATCTGTCCAATCAAAATATACAACTAAATAAAGCACTCTTTTGCAGAATTGTTCCATCCTCTGTAGGGGTAGTGTGTCTGCCTCACAATCAAGAAGTCCTGAGTTCAAATCACGGTTAGAGCAAGTTACTCGGATAAGGTCTTCTGGGTTTTCTCTTATTCAGAAAAGAAGAATATCGGGTAACTTTAAGCTCTGTGGACCCTGGGCTCATTTGAACATCATTTCATTCATCGTCCAATGTGACCTACGGTTAAAGGACGCTAAACTAAAAAATCTCAATGAAATACGATTTTAATGACAGTAATTATAAGGTAAAACTGAAGTAAATTATAGTTTTTTACGCTCAAAGAGGACGCATTTACTAGATATTATTTTAATAGTCTGTCCATGTGAGTGCTGCATAGAATTTCCCTAGCAATGTCTTCAAATGGCAAATTGGCTTCCCACATACCCCTAATTCCTCCGCGATGCACTTCCGGAATATTGTATCGTCTTCCGTGGTGTAGTGGTTACCATGCTAGCCTCTAGTTCCCGAGGTTGCGGGTTCAAACCAGGCGGATGGCGATGGGTTTTTTCGGGCGTAGAAATCCTTAGCATGCCTTCCTTCGGAAGGAAAGTAAAACAGGCGTTCCCGTGTCGTAGATTTACGGCACGTAAAAGAACCTCAAGCCTGATAAAGAGGCCTCTGAGAAAAATTACCGGTATTTCACGCCCAACATAGAATGGGACGTTAAGGATCACAGCAGTTAAAGAGCGTCTATAAATAAAACTCAATTCAGTAGTTTCCGAAATATTTGCATACATCGCGTGAGCTACAGTTAGCACACACCACTCACACCCCTCCCTGCTATATACCCGCCCGCTGAGAATGTTGGTAAAATGCCTCCCGAATCTGCGGTGACGGAAGCGAGTGTACCTGGGGCAGGGTTGTCAATTTACGACCTGGAGGTTTTGTGGTGACTACTCCATCCATACGCCGGGTATTTGGTAATGACCAATAACGTGTAGCAATGGCTCGGATATCGGCCAATCACGAACGCTTATCTCATAAATGTTTGCAAGGATGTGATTTTATCAGATAAAACGTCGGCTTGTTATTGAACCGTTCTAGCATCAATATGCAATGACTAATAGGCTATCATCCATCTCGACAGCAGTATCACACATGATTTAGATTGGAATACAGAAGCAACAGTTAATAAAAGTCACGACAACGCATCTCCACTGAATTTATCTGCAGATAAATCAACAGCACCATTCTGAAGTAGCTATGAATTCCTACTATCTCAACATTCACTTCATTTTCCATTACCGAAAAGCAGCAAAATGCTTCAAATTTAAATTTTAAAACTAATTGCTTTAAATCACATTCAAATAATGTATTGATTTTAATTCATCTTAATTTTGAGGTTAAGTGCAAACTCATTCCCACTGTTGCTAGCATTGGTTAGTACTCGTAACACATTCGATGGTTCATTCATTTACGAGAAGTGTCCCAGAAGTACTCGACATAACAAAGAAAAGACAAGTGTCCTTTCAGATCGATACACTTTATCCCAGCGATGTTCAATAGCTTCGATACCCTGTTTATAGTGAAAACCGTCGAATCCTGCAAAAATAGCCAAGAATTGCAAACTCTACCTCTTCATTGTTGGCAAATCTTTTACCACCAAACCATTTCTTCAACTTTGGAAACAGAAAATAATCAGAGGGGGCTAAGTCTGGCGAATAGGGTGCATGAGGAAGCAATTCGAACTTTAACTCATTGATTTTAGACATGGCGATAATGGATGTGTGAACTGGTGCATGTTCGTGATGAAACAGAACTTTCTTTTTCGCTAAATTCGGCCGTTTTTGCTTGATGTCATCATTCAAATGCTGCAATAAGTTTGCATAATACTCGCCATTGATTGCTTTTCCTTTTTGAAGATAATCAAAAATAATCTGACCTTCTTTAGAGCCGATTCCCCTCTTTCATTCCACTGTTTTGACTGTTCCGTCGTTTCAGGTGTGAAGTGATGGACCTATGTTTCATCCCTGGTTATGAATCGACACAATAACTCGGCTTTATTGCAGCCAAACATTGCCAAATACTCGACTGAAGCATCCTCACGACGCTGCTTTTCTTTTATTGTGAGTAAAGACGGCACCCATCTTGATCATAGCTATCTCATGTCCTAATTTTCAGTCAGTATGCGCTGTAGAGCACTTTTTGAAATGCCTACGATGTCTACTAGCTAGCGCACTTACAGTCGACGGCCATCCAATACCATTTTGTGGATCTTCTTCACAATTTCTGGCGTGGTCACATCATTTGGTCGACCACTGCGATGTTCATCTTGGCAGCTCATACGGCCTCGCTTAAACTCTGTCACCCAATATTTTACTGTTGTAAACGAAGGAGCACACTCTCCCAGAGTAGAATCTAGCTCAGCTTTAATATTAGTTGGACTAGACCTTTCAAATGAAAGTACTGTATCACATAACGATGGCTAGTTCTATCCATGTTTATTTGTTGAGCGCGTTCACTATTGATGGCTGCCAAACAATTACTAAACGACGTAGCATCGTCAATCTTCAAACTTAAACTTTAAAAGGGTGGTACTTTCTATCATAGTCATTTGTTTGAAACAACAACCGCTATATATACGTCAGGTCGGGTACTTCTGGGACTGCCCTCGTAGTATTCCCTGATATACAGTTGACACAATGGAGATTTAGTTTAAAAACACGTAAGTAAGAAAGTGATCATTATTATTTACGTTTTATTCATGAGATACTCTAAATAAATATAGTCTTAATAGTCTTAGTTTCATCACAAAAATTCGTACCCTCTCGTGATATTACTCTTGACAAATATTTTATCTCGCCCACCCGGAACTCTAGCGGCTAAAGTATTCTTCATTATAAACATACAGGTATGTCTGAAAAAGGTAGCAATACATTTCAGATATTTTTTTTTCTGCAGATGGTACATACTTTGCTCAACGTTGATGTAAATGTTCATTAATTTCAATATAGACTTCATCATAGTATTATTTATGGATTTGGCCCGAAATGGGTTTGCTACAAACACGCAGAATATACACAATTTCTTGACACAAAAATATATATTAAAATATGCAGATTCATCAAGCAGAATATAGAAGTTGAGCAGTAACTGTCTATCTTGAAATAAAGTATAAATTGAATAATTAATTTCCCCTAAAACTTAAATTTGAGAAAAAGTACTTTTACTTATAATTTCCTGCACAATTACAGATTTGAAATTTTTCGTAACTATTTTATATACACTTTTATCTATTCACACAGTGTGAGGATAGTATTCGGGAGGTCTTGGGTTCGATTCCAAATGAGTCGGCCACACTGATCTTGAGTTTGTTTGTCTTTTTTTCCCGGGTGGTAGGCGAATCCTGGTGTGGTTGCTCTTCTACCACGGATTTCCTGTTCCATCGTTTCTTTCATCTATTTTAGTGTTGTAGGACAAGACTAAGGCGGTTGATGCGTTGCGATGGAGTTTCCGCTGTGTACAGCTTTCTCCTTGACGCTTGGATGGCCGGTTGGTGTCCCTTCCGGGGGGGGGGGGTTCATTCCCAGGACACCTCGCGCCCAAAGACTCGCGCCGGAATCAGGATTGATGTCATTCCGGAATTGTTATGGTCCCCGCCCTTGCTAGCGCGCACCATCGTCCGGATCTGGTCGCTCTTCGTGTTTACCCTTCATCTCTTCCTCCTAAGAGTCACTTAAGTCACAAAGGGCTTACAGTAACCTACTTACGGTGCTAAGCTCCAATGGCTGGGATTCCCCTCCCCGTCTGAATAATCCTAATTCTAATCAATACGCCCCACTTTTAAATTATTAAAACATATTTCAGAAGGTACATTTTCTCACTAATAAACAAAGGAAATATATCTGATGTGCATTTCACTATCACTCCAGTCTGCTGTATTCCTCTTGTACTACAAAGAAATGTTTAATGAAATGTAAACGTTTATCTGAATTAATATGAATTAGAATAGAAAAATAGGTTGTGGCAAGAATAGCTTTTAGAAGAGATATAAAAATAAACGATAGTTGCAAGGGCTATATTAATGTATCACATAAAATTATTTTTCTCGGTGCTTACAGACAAAATGCCACTTCGTAACTTTGGAATGTTATATAGACGATCCTATTCAGAAGATTTTCAGTCAAAAAGTGTGTTTGATTAATTGATAATGCGCCGCTAATCCCTGGGTTAATTTAACTCTTGCAAATCTCAATTTTCATTCTCTGTATAGTATGCAAATAGAAATAACAACCAGCTTTGAAACAAATGGCATTTACATTTGTACTTTCTGTACACTATAATAAGTAGAAGTATTGCATTCGATACCGGAAATGAGTACATGTTTTCAGTGCCCTGAATCCAAATAAGATTTTTGAAAACATTTCCGCGTGTGTATGTGTATGTGTCTGTCTGTGAACAGCATAACACAAAAATGAAAAGTCGGATAAATACCAAACTGGGTATTTGAGTTTAGTATCCTCCAAGGATGCGACACGAAGATTTTCAAGAAAATCCCTCCACCCAGACTACTCTTTACATGGAACCTTTTTCGAAAATTTTGATTTTCTTTAAAATGGCTTTAACGATTTTGATTTAAATATCATATGTTTAGGATATTTTCATGTCATATAAAATGTATATCTTGAATTTTCTGGGAATGTCTCCAAAAGCATTCTTCATTGTGAACGACTTTTGCATAATTGGTAAACCATAAGAGATAGACAAAATGTTACTACACAAAAAATGTAGATCGCGTTAAAATACACAATTTATGCCATATACATTTTTATTGTTGAGTGAACCGTTTTCGAGATATTGCTTGTTATTTCCTTAAATTTTCCAATACTTATACTTTTTCCCAAATGGGAATTCGTTATTAATTTTTTTTGTCCTGGTAATGCAAAGAGAATGGAATACTCGACATAGCAACCAGCTCTTAAAATATTTGACTATCGCTTAAAGTCTACCAATTGCCCTTGCATCTACAAGAAAATTAGCAATAAGATTAACATCTCGATTAATATGAAGCATATGGAGAATAAGCATTTGTAAAAATAGTTTGCACAAGAGTAGAGAAAGTCATGTGAGTGTAACACATCAGATTTGTTTATGTCCTGAACATGCAAAGAGAATGGAATGCTCCACAAAGCAACCAGCTCTTAAAAGATTTGACTATAACTTAAAGCCTACCACATTCCCCTTGCACTTACAAGAAAATTAGCAATAAGATAGTTTCTGAAAATGTTTATATCGATTAACATGAAGTAGATGGAGAATAAGCGTTTGTAAAAATACTTTGTACAAGAGTAAACGAAGTCATTTGAGTGCAACACGTAAGATTTTTTGCTTTTACAATGGAAAACATATTTAAAATTATATGTGAATCCTCACAGCTAGCTCGCTGCACATAGATGCTGGGCACGTCACATGCTTCAACTCTATGCCTATCTATTACAACTTCACGTAATCTTATATAACCATTATTAATAGCATTCATACAAAATTTATTTTTTTTTTCACGTCACGTTAATTACGGTACAGTTTTTGACAAGAAATAATCTCAAATTAGCAATTTGGAGTTGGTTACATGCACAATGCGGAAAACAAAACACAACTGTTGGCATATCGTAAATAGTTTTTTAAATTAATGAACCCACGTCGAAAAAATAAGAATCACGTAAAATTCTTCATAGGTGGCGCATAGCAATTCAACCTGGGAAATACTAAAGCTGTAATAGGAAATAACTAATGCAACAAAACAAGAGAAAACCTTTCATATGAATTGTATATCTGAAAAAGTTTTGCATTTTTTGTGTAGCAAGACTTTGTCTGTCTCTTATCGTTTATCAGTAATACAAAATTATACAAAATGCATACGGAATGAAGAGAACTTCACAGGCTGTGATTAGAAAACTCAAGGTATACATTTTATTAATCATGCAATCTCTTAAGCATATTAGATTTTAATAAAATCGTTAAAGTTACTTTGAGAAATGAGAAATTGTGACTATATTTTCTTGTAAAGGGACAACCTTGAAATTGTTTGCTTTGCAGACTTGAACAGTGTCTGACTGAAGTATAAAATTTGATATCCAAATTTTCGATTATAGGTTAAGTTGATCACAGACAGGCGCGGGAGCACTCGCACCCGTACAAATGTTCTCTGCTTATAATATTAGTATAGGTTAGTTTCTATGGCACTATAACGAGAGCTACAAATGTATTTTGAGGGAATCTGCAGCTTGCGTTGCATTCATTTCACCAAATGGTGAATTATGCGCTCATAAATATTAATAATTATAAAATGTAGAGTTAGAATCATTTATGACCCATTCCAGGATGTTAATCTCCGCTAACATTCGAACATAGTATGGTCGAAATTTCTGCAATTCCATTTATTTACCATTGCCACGCTAGAAATGAAACAATTGTAATTCGAAGTAATCTTGAAAACGCTAAAATCAGAATGATAAGCCTGACTGGATAGACAGCCGTGACTAATTCAAAATCATGGATTTATATCTAGGATTACCTAGCGAGATGGATTCGCAACGTCCTGGATTCGATTCCCCGCCACTCTGAGCATGATTTTCTTCGCGGTTTCACTGGGTCGGTAGACAAATACGTCGTGGTTCCTCTTCTACCACGAATTTCTTGCCCCCGTATTTCCTATCATCTCTTTAGGGTTGAAGGACCAGATGACAGTGTTCGGCGTGTTGCAGCAGGTGGGTGGAAATGCGCTTTAGAAAGTTTTCTACCTTGTGTTCGATTGGACTGCTGACGGATACGCCCATTGAGTGCTCCCTGGGCTCTAGGGGCCACCTGGGGGGGGGGGGCTCGAGCTTATGAGCAGAGCTAACCGGCGTCGGATGTGTTCAATCTGGAATGGTTAGGAACCCCGGCACATAGATCTGGTCGCCCTTCGGATGTCCCACTAGTCCCTCCCTCTCAGGCTCAACTTTAGCATCTCAAAGGGCCACACTGGACTGCACGCGGTGCTCTGCCGGGGCCCCTCCGTGATATGTGCTCCTACTCCCACTCCTCTGTCCAGAATGTGTCACCTGATATTGTGACATTGTCACACAATTTAGTAGCAACTGGGAGCACGGGTATGCAGAGCTTAAAAGGTGGGAGAGAAGACGCCAGCTGGAAAAGTTAGGAACCCCATTGGCGCATATCGATCAAGATTGTGAGATTCATTCGCACAACCTCTTTTGATAACGTGAGTAGTATGAAAGGCTCTTGAGTCCGTTCGTTGACCCCTGATGACGTCATCACCGCAGGGCATGTAACATAAACAAAGCCGCCGCCGCCGCCGCCGCCGCTGCTGCTGCTGCTGCGTCCACGTGTTGTCGCGTCGACCTTGGTGTAGCTAGCACGTGATCACCCTAAGGCATGAAGGCCGCTGCGACCACACCTAAACAGGTGTTTATTAGAACCCGGCCTTGGTTTAGCTACCACTTTCTTGGCATTGAATGTATCATCTAAATAAAATATTGCACTAGCTGATCCTTTTATTTAATTGCTACTGATTTTTCTAGGTATAATTGAGGATGGGAGAGGATTTTCCCTATATTCGGATGTAAAGGAAAAAAGTTGGAAAATAAAAGACGTGAAGGTAAGTTCGTTTTTTTTATTCATTCTTATAAGATACAAGTGTCGAGTTTATTTCGTCACAAATAACATCGTAAAGGACGAAACATGAAGCATTTTCTTTTGGAAGTACATATGTGCTACTACCTGAAGCACTGTTAACATAGTCTTTTATATCTGTTGTAGCTAAGACATATTTTGCAAGTTGATGTTGCAACACATTTGCATTGCACAATAGAAAGTTTACATCATCTAAACAAAGGATGACTTGTGAGTTTTCGCATTGTATCCTGGTACGATGCCCATTTATGGATTTGAGGCGAAACTGTTCTTCGATGCATCTGTACGACTACCCTTTGCAGAGATGTTCGGCAAGTTTAGGTAGGTGATTCAGCAGAGTCGCGAAGTAGTAGGACGAGAGGACGACTCTTCCCTGCTTTACTCCGCCAATTTCCACGTGAGCTTCGTAATTTCTTCTTTTGAAGAAACCCAGGCTGATGTATCTGGAGTGATGTTTGTTGAGAAAGTAGGTCCTGCGATGCAACACGGCTTCCGGAGGAGGAGTCACCCGGCGCAGTGGCATTCTGATCTGTTTACCTCTTGAGCTCATCTCGTCGACTGCTCCACAGCTGAAACAAAAGAAGCATCGTGTCTGTTAGAGCTATCAGCAGGACATCTGGTGTTAAGTTTTTTAAGCTTATGATGCTTCAACCAATTGAACATGGCGTGAGCGTGTTTGCATGCACAGTGAGTGTTTGAGAACTTATGACAAGGAAATCCGCAGTGTAACTGATGATAGAGATTTTCTGGCTTGGGGCAACTAAATTCTTTGCTTAAATTGATAAACGTTCTATCGCAGAGTGCGGAAAGAACTTCACATTTATCCTCGTCATAAGCGAAGAGAGAGATGTGCCCCGCCACCGCCTCTTCCAGCACAGTTTTTAGAATGCTATAAGGAACGTAACCATCATTGAAATGCATTCCATTTTTATTTTCTTTGTTAAATGCATCTAATTTACTATTCCAGGGATATGGGCTTGCAAAATGAAAGGTTTGAACAATCCCTTTTCCAATGATCGCCAATTCCTTTATGATTAATTCTTTGCCGTTTCCTCTGAGCGCTGTATAATCTACGACAAGACCTCCTTCCATCTTGCACAAAGACTGGCCGAAAAATAAATGAGCTACTTACCTTTATACCCGGTAGGCATCGCTGTCCCTTGTTGCACCGCCAGACTGGAAACTCTCTGTGGAACATCTCCCTGGCCTGACGATCTGGATTGGCAGAGTTGAACAGGGCTACGAACTCGTTCATGGTGTATCCTCTGGTGCAGACGTAGAGAGTATAGAGGCACGCGTACTGGCCGCAGATGTCGGAGTAGAGGCTTTGAAGTTGGCAATGATTCACAATAAAGTGAAATGGCATAAAGCTTTTCAAGGATTTTATAAAGGGAGGGGAATCCGTACGAATCGAAATACCATGCAAAAGAATTTGAATTTTGAGTTACAGCTATCCAGTGTGAACCAGGTAGGTTGTGAGGATCTAAATTTATTACGAATGTTGACGGTTTAGTAAACTCTGTAGGCAACATGTCCGATGCAGAAACTCCTGCAAAATTTGGAGTGCCTCGCAAAGTTTGTTCTATTTGTAAGGTGTTCATAATTAATAATCGGTATGCACTCTCAGATCTTTGTCTATTTGAATAGAATTTTCGTACTCACAGTACATGATACACGTGATGGCGTGTGTTAACTTTGTTTTAAATCTGAGCTCTATTCTTATATTTCCGTTATTTAATAGAGAAACATGACCTTCTGAAGCGGCACTGTCTGGCGTTAAATCGAAAAGCACTAGGAAGGAACCCATTATATACATATCGTGCGTGATTTGAATTCCGCTGTTGGTGTGATGGATGCCAGAACCGGAAAAGAGCGTTTGGTACGCTAATGTTGAACCTTTTTCGTTAGAGGTATCGATATAAAGACCTTCTGCCGGAATTTGCTGGCCGTTAACGTAAATCGCAAAATATTCCAAATGGAAGTGCTTAAAATTGAAAGGATTTGTGGTGAGAGTTCCGGAAAAATTTGTATTTTCTGTCATACCTACGAGTATCCTTTTAGGGAGCGGACCTAATACAGCATTGTCTATAGAGATGGTACTTTGCCCTGCTGCGAAAGTAAAGGACCTGACATCGACTCGCGTTATATCGTATCTCGCATTTACTTTTTTCTAAAGCATTCATATGGGCCATTAAGAGGCTAGGAGCTGGTTTTATCTTTTTCACGTATAGAGTGGCATCTAGGAATTGAAATCTAGCATGTAGATCCGCACTTTCACTCATTATATAAAACGAGTCCTTCGCTTTAGTCAACTTGATTTGAAGTGTAAGTCCCGGTAGTAACAAAGTGGGTAAATTGAAAATATCCCCATGTAATCTACCAAACATGACTATTTCTTTAGACGCATTGCTCCTGTGATGACGTTCTTTCCATCCACGATTAGAATCTCCGGCTTCCAGCGCTTCGTTTTTCGAAGCATCGGCCCCGGAGAGACCGTGAAGAGCCGTGTCGATGTACCAGAAAGCGTTAGTAAGATGGCTTTTCGATGCATCGTGACCGTACGTTAATAAGGTTTCTAAATAGCTACGATAATGATAAAGATCTTCAGACGGAGTAATGGATGTTCCATTTAGGGAAACGCTCAATTGGCTAAACAAGGAGTGCAATAAATTGTTAACACCCGTCGTTTTATCTGTTGCTGCTAAGTTGGAACCATCCGGCTTTACAAATTTTCTTTTTACCATCAAATAAACATTTAAATCGATGTAGTGCTCCTTATCTCCAGGAATAACAAATTCCAATACGGATTGATCTACTGGTGCGATGGGTTTGATTAGGGTAGTGAAGTTTCCTAACACTGCCGACTGAATTGGTTTTTTTGCAAAAATATCAAATTCGGATTTTGTGCAGGCGATCATGTTGCTATCTCGGGAGCATGTGCTGGTGGCATCGTGTTGCACCCTGTATTTAATCAAGAATGTCTCTAGCTTTTTTGGCTTTATATGGAGCTGATCTCCTTCTCTTGCCCTTTCCTTGTTGTAACCTAACAACTAACTTTTTTGTACCTTCCGTGACTCGTTTTGCCACGATATCTTTGACTTTGGTACCTTCCTGTCGTGCAGCAATATCGGTCATGATGTTTGCACCCGTGGTGAGGGCTTCCCTGCCCAAAGTTTTTGCCCCGGATAGGAGGATGCGCTTAACAATTCTGAATAGACTACCCAAAAAGTTACCTATGCCTCTACCTTGCTGAACGTATGGGCTTCCTACGTACAGCGGTCCGATGTACTGACCGAGGCGCCCTCCACTCTGGTTTACATAGTACGCTGTAAGCGGGTCCATTGCCAAATGCATGGATTTTAAATTTAGAGGCCTAATTTATATTGACCCGCTTAAAGAAATCCATTGGGAATGAATTTAAATTTAAATATTAAATTCCCAACGGCTTTCATTTACCCACCTAGCTATACCTAGTGCCTCCGATCTGGCACACCTGACGGTGTTAAACTGATGCCACCGACAGGCAGGTGCAGTAACAAAAAATTCAATATTTAGGTTGCACCCTAGGTTTTCTATATTGTAGACTCTAAAGTCATCTCCTGCTGTGGGTTGCAATACGTTACCAAGCATGCTCCCCTTTACAAACAATATTCCATCTGGAATTTTGGGAGCAAACTCGACGTGGCCTGAACTCCATGGTATACCATGAAAATTTTCGGATAACCATGTGTTCGTCCGTCTAAACTTTATTGGCCACGCATTTTGCGGAAGATTTGGTTTACGGATCAGTTGGTGCAATACCACCTGTTCCGTCTCAATTTCCACGACGGCCAATTCTTTTATCATAACTTTTCCCTCTGGATTATAAAACCCTTGAAAGGCTGAAGAGTATTCAACGGCCATCTGAAAAAAAACAAAAAACATTATTTAACTTTCTTAAAATGCAGCACAGCAATGGTAGGCATAACGCTACTGCTCAAGCGAGCCAGATCACCAAACTTGTTAACCATTTCAATTGCTACGGTTCGAAAATGATTAAGTTCTACCGGAACGTAAAATATGTTTTCAAACTTGTGATGACTAGTGTACGAGGGAAACTGAATAATTCTTATGCACCTAACGTAGGAGCTACCGAGCAGCTGCGGTGCGATGAGATTGCAGTAAACAAAACTGGGTTCGGTTCCAGAAAGAAACTGAAAAGAGCTTTTTCTGTGCGATCTAAGGAAAAGGGTTTTCATATCGTTAGTTACTTCTGTGAGCATATTTTGATTAACAATTTTATAGGAATCGAGATTTGGCAGAGAATTTTTTATGGTGTCTACAAGATCGCCTAGACCATAATATATTCTGGTAGGAAAAAATATTTTTCCGTTAAAAATTGTTTCCGTTTTACTTTTAGTAATCTTTAAATGAATACTGTTAGCCTTTCCGCTTGGTTTTTGTGGAATGGAATGTGTTGGGACCCATACTTTCTTAGCATTTTCCAATTCTTTTATCTCTCTTTGATGAGAAATGAGGTAACCCTGCAGCTCCGACAGGAGCAATTCCCGATGTTCATCGTCTGTTACCTGATTCTTTAGCGAAGTGTACAACTCCTTAAAGCCCTTAAACTCCATTTTTTCAAACACAATTCTACCAGCTCTTGTTATGACGACATTTTTGGTCAGTTCTCCAACTTCGTTAAGTATGTTCTCATCTATGGACTCGTAACCGTAAGAATACGAAAGCCTTGCGAGACCTACAACCCACTTATCTCTCTGAAGATTGATCGGTTGTGCTAAATCGTTACGAAAACTAGCATGCAAATTCTCGGGATACAAATCGACGCTAGAATCGCTCAACACGGTTACGTAAAACTCATCCATGATGCATCGATCCAGCTGTCAAAGTCGGGACCATATCCTTTCCAGCGGACGAGATGCTGCGTTCTGCCATTCCTCACCCTAGTTTTTAGTATTTTATCTATTTTATACAAAGTGGATTTGTTAATTTTTACCGGAGTTAGTTCGTAACTGTAAAATTGACCTTCTATAGGAGTTCCGTTCAGATCGTGTAGTTCGTACACGGGTTGCGGCGAACGTTTTATAGCCTTTACAACTTTGAAAATCTCCGTTGAGAAATTTTTTTCGTAGCCTTTGGCAAATTTCAACTTTTCTTTGCTTATTCTCACGGTTTGTCCTTCGGCGAACTTGACGGGTCTGGGTTTAATGCTACCTCGTTTTCTCTCTAGCCTTTTCCATATTTGTAACACGTTTTTCTGATTTACTTCGGTTGGAGCCACTCCTATTGACGAATGGATGGTGCGATTATATGCGCGAACAAATTTATCGAGATCGTCTATATATCTGTACGAGTTCCTGTATGTAAAATACTTGTATATTTTAGACTTAATGGTACGATTAAATCTCTCGACCATGGCGCACTTTACTTACATTCTTTTCCTCTGTCGGATCTGACTGCTAGAGGAACGGAATCTAAGATGGCTTCAAAGGCCTTTGCAGTTTCAGTACTAGATTTTGATCTTATGGGTTTTACACGTGCAAATCTGGAAAAACAATCTACACACATTAGGAGATACTGAACTCCATCGTTATACTTTCTAATGCTTTTAAAATCGCCAAGTCGACTTCCCACACATCGTTAACGTTATTCACCGTGTAGTGGTTCCTCTGAAATTTTCTCCTCGCAGGTTTGTGTAAAGTGTAGGCATCTTGTTGGAGAAGCCAATCCTCCGTTTTACGTCTATTTCCCGTAAGAGATGCAAGTTTCTGCACGGTGGAAAAAGCCGAAGGTTGTTCGGGATCGTAAAAATACTTCTTATTCATTGCTAATAATCCATCCACGTCTTGGACGGAAACAACTCGGCAATTATTTCTTTATATTTGCTACCTCTGTTCGATTTTATCTGATTAAAGGCTTCGTTATTCTGCAGGTGGCCGTTGGTTAAAAGAAGAATTTGTCTATATTTACTCTTGTCCGAAGAGGTGACTTTCGAGAGATCTACCTTCTTCCTAGTGAGCAATTCCCAGAGACCCAGAGTTCCCTTAAAGTACCTATCCTTTACATACAAATCGTTGTCTTCTATACGAATAATGGAATCGCCAATTTTAAAGTTGCCGTCCCTATCCTTGTAAATGCCGAATACGGTATCCGTTGCCCTAGGAGTGTGCAAATATGGAGCTAGGTAAGGACCTGCTATGTACCCAAAGCTTCTATTTGTAAACTGTTCTACTTCTTTTTTCTCGTGGGCCGGCAATGGCAGAGGTCTTACTTGTTCTTCGTCAAACTCTTCTTCTTGCTCTTCTTTTTCTTCTTCTTCCTGCTTCTCGTAGACTGTTTCTGGAGGGAAGACGAGCCTCTTTTTGACCCGAGGAGAAGGGGAGGTTCGGGGAGGTGGTAGTGGCGGCGGCGGCAGCGGTTGCGGCGGTAGATACGGTCGGCGGCGGCGGCTACTGGATTTAAATTTGATCAGCTCCTCGTACGCATCCTTTTTTCTCCGCTTTTTCTTCTTCGACGTCGCCTTTTTCTTCAAGCAGTGGGTGTCTATGTAACGCTGAGAAACTAAAAATGATTTTTGCAGCATCTAACGCTGTATTAGAGACGAAAGTCCGGTCAGTACGGCAGTCAGCAGAGGAATCAAAAAACCTCCCTTTTGAATTAAAAACCTTCTCTTATTGTTAACCTTTAGAGATTTATCCACCACTCGCCTCAGACTATTTTTATATCTTCCTAGATTGCGAATGGTGCATTTGCTTAAATTACAATTGCCCCTTAGAACATTTAGAGCGCATTCTGCAATAGTCAACACTAACTCTTTGTCGGACTTCTCCAAAATGGTTTTCCTAAGCTTAGGCTTGGCGCTTTTAAGCACGTGCAGCATGTGATAGTTGGATCTTATCCGCTTGCTCATGCTGATATGCTACGACAGGGAGCTCCGATGGAAAGATGTTGGTTCTAAATCGTAATCTGCTATCGGTCTCCTGGCACAGATCGAAAAGCATATAGCCGTGAGGCTTTTCCGTAGCATCCAGATACGCCTCGAAAAGCGATTTCCAATTTTCGGGGTATATTTGTCTGGCTAGATGAGCCACTTGATTTTTATCTCTTACGTTTTTAAAAACCACAATGTATTTAGCGTTTAACGAGATGTCTCTGCAATACCTGCCTTGATGAAACAAATTTTGAGTGATTAAAATTACGCTTATGTTTCTATGATGACTTCCCTTCGTGAACAGGTCGCACACCTCTCTGGAATATGCAGAGTTTAAGAGATCGTCTAATATTACTAGTTTTGGCTCTCCTTTCTGGTTCTCAAACTCCGGCACACCTACATGAAATTTTACGTGTTTTAACTTTGGCACGGCCGATTTTTCGCTATAACACCACAATATTTCTTTAAATTTTCCAACAGTGCACAAATGCTTCAAATGTTTTACTAAATTTACACAAAATACGGTCTTACCAGAACCCGAACTACCACTAACGATCAGCGTAAAGGGGTGCTGAAATTTTACTACGGGAAACATTACATCGTCGAAACATCTTTAGTTTTTTCCTCAATTCGTCCGTTAACCTGTACATTACGTAATCTACATCGAAGGGAGGATATTGAGCAAACACTTCTAAGGGAATGAGCGCTATCTCCTCGTTCGTACAATATTTTAAGCCTCTCTGCCTTCTTCGGTTTTCCACGTACTTGGATACTGCTCGTTCCACCTCGGAATCCATAATGAGAGGAGGGGCTCGTTCAGTCAGGCTTTATATATCCGAAAGGGACGGAATCGTTAGAAATTCTTCTTCTCTTGTGAAAACAAATTCTATAGATTTTATCTTCCAATTCGGAGACGATATACACGCCATGGGATCTTTTGCGCTTTATTTTCTTTTCCGTTCTAACTTCAGTGTTTCGATCCACGTTTTCTCCAAGAATTAAATCTTTTATTGAATCAAAATTAACCAACTGTAAAGAAGCGTAATTCAATGTTATCCCTCTCACTTTACAAACAGCTTTGAAATCACCATTTGGTAGGCGTATTTTATACGCGTAATTTTTTGGGCCTCCGGATACAAATTCTGAAATGTAGGAATCCGTTCCATAGTCCGCTAGCTCATCCGTCATGTCTCCCAGGTTATCGCCGCATTCGACGCTACACTTCTCGCCTTCCCTAACCGTAAACAGTATCGAATCCGTATCTGTGTATAATATGTCCCTATTCAGTGCCTCTAGGTAGGTGTATAGCTTAAGCCTTGCACCTGCGGTAACGTAGGCTCCTAACACTTCATTGGTGTGTGCCAGTGGAGGGCACTCGACCTCTTCGGCATATTTCCACGAGAGCCAGACTATCTCGTCGCTCGCAAACATTAGGTTCTGCACCTCTATGCCGGGCGTGGTCAGGAACGTAAACAATTCCGCGGGCTCCCTAATCATTTTCGTGCGCGACCGATTGCTTTGTTCGGTGAGCTTTCCCCAAAAACTGTTTAGACACAATTTTGCTAGAGACCTTGCACCTGGATTTTTTCTAATTTTCGACTTATCCAAAAGAATTCCTTCGCTCTGAAAAAACCTTCGAACGTATTTCTCCTTATCCTCATCGCTCTTAACCCAAGAGGGATACCCGCTGGCCTCTGTTTTTAATTTTAAAAAACTATTAATGTAATCTACAAAGAGACCTCCTTTATTTTCATTTTTATCATACTGTTCCATTTTATATTCGTAAAATTCAAAAATTTCTCTCACTTCGTAACCCATTTCAACGGCTTTTCGTACCTCGTCTACGATCCAAGTACCAATTAGTTCCCCGTCATGGCTACATTCACCGTCATTTTCCTCCTTCGCACAGATGTAACAAAGACCAAATATTAACTTTTGTCGGCATCTAAAGGGCAAGACGGGATGATAAAGACTTCTATTTTTTGCCGAAACTCTACATTTTATAACCCCCTCTTTTTTAAGCATTTCGGTAATATTGGCGCAATCTTCGCCAATGTGAATTATGGGATGACCTACGGGAAACTTAAAATATTTACATATATAAGGATACAGAGACATCACGTCGTAATACTTAATGCGAGTTTTTTCGTCGGCTTTGCAATAGGTTTTCAATGCTTCCGTTCTACCTCCGTAGAGGGAATCCCTAAGAATGAGTGGAACATTTTTCACAAAGGGATCGTTGTGTAGAGCCGGATGTTGTTTCAGAATGTCCTCAAATTCACACTCCCACATGACGTGACAGACGTAACCTGCCGACACAATTTTATCTATTCGACTCATGGTGAGCTCGTATCTATCTGCAAGCGTCTCTGTTCGCGTGTCTACCACGGGCACATCTCTATTAGTAAGACACACGTGGCCATGGTGGTAACACCCCATGAATTCAAACACCTCTCTCGTCTCCTCACAAAAACCATCTAATTTGAAGTTAGGTAATTCGGGTATTCTCACCTCTCTACCATTACCTGCATGTTTAATGCAAATCCCCCTTTTAATTTCTTCATACCTAAGCCACATGAGAGCTTTTATGGATTGTTTATCGGCTTTCCTATAACCTCCACAAGGAATAAGTCCTATATTTTTCGGTTTCAAATATTTTTTTCTAAATACTTTGTTGCATGCCGAAGCTATCGTAATAGATTCTTGAAATACGTCAATACTTCCGATGTCTAGGAAAGTATTTCTAAATATAGAACACGCTTCTCTCAACACTCCAACATCTGCCATGCAGTAGGCTTCAATCTCTTTTCTAAAATAAAAGATGCCATCTTTTTCCTTCTCGTACCATTCGAAAAATTCTCTGCGTTCGTCTTGCATCATATAATCGATGCCGTAATGAACGGGGTCGGGATAACAACCTACATAGTTCATATTTTCAAGAGTATTAAAGTAATGCGGAAAGTGGCCTTTTGTCACACAATCTATTCCAAAAGCTTTCGGTAAACTTCTCAATTTCATGGGTAAAAAGTTCAAACTATCCAGAAAGGTTATGTGTTCCATTTTCATGGATAAAATTTTAGCACCATTCATTACTAAATCCGGTACCCATCCCTGTTTTATTGCATAATCTAAGATGAACATGAGATCGTAGGCTCTGGCATATGTGCAATTGCAATTATCCTTTCACAAAAAGGTCTATTTTGGCGCAAATATTCCATAAATTGTTTGATGCAGCCATTGCCCCAAAATGAATGCCTACGCTTTCCACACTGACTGCACCCTTCGGTCATATCCTTGTTCTTTTCGCAAAGAAAACAGTAGTGTTCTAAGCAGAGTAAATTGGAATATGAAGATATGTATTGTCTCCTATTTGCGTGTTTTGAGTACATTCTATGTCGTAAAATACGAATAAGACCTTTTCCGATGATGGTTTTTTTGCGCTAAGCGTTGGCATATAGCAAAAGTGGCCCGGCATCTCGTTACTTTTACAGCTTCTACAATATGACATATAGCACTGATGATTTGGCTTTAACCGTTGACTACAAATTAAACAATGCCGCTTCCATTCGCAAATTATTTGAGTACCAATTTTATTCTGCACATGATTATTCATGCAGTTTTGGCTTCTAAAGTACCTATTGCATTTATTACAGTATATGTAGTTTCCTTCAAAAATGCAGGGCGGAAGTGAATTACATCCGGAACATCGATAATTGCATCTATGCGTCTTTGCTCCATCGTAACTCATTCCCTTATTGCATCCTTCGCAAACATATTCTTTAGACATGGCACCCGTGAGACTTACAATCACATTATAGTGTTTTTCCTGTGCATCACACAGGAGATTTAAACGTTTTTGTGAATTTGTGTTCCCATCATATATTATATTTTCGCAACGCAATCCTTCATAAACCACGATTCTGTATTCGGAAAGATGGTCCTGAAATTTTTGCAATTCTGCTATTCCTCCACCATTGCTTAGATCAACATTTGCGGTCTTTAGAATCTCATCGACTTTGGAATAAATTTTTCGACCTTTTCTATAACTGATGTAATTTGGGTCTCTATCGAAATGTGCTATAGCTACCAATAGAGCATGAGCTAAGCATTTTGTTCTGCTTTTAATTCTAACGATGGACCTTTTTATGTGCGTCAATGCGGATAAATGTCTACCTTTTGTTTTGATTCTACCATGTCCTAAAGGCATTTCAACGTGATCTACTTTTATGGATAAAGTATCTGTGGCATAAAAATTAGCGTTAGATTGGCATACTTTCTCTATAACAGCCATTAAAACATCCAAAGATACCTGATCGCTTCTGCGGAAGCTTAGTCCTATCGGTTTATCTTGTACATTCACAGAGTTGCTTATTGACAGACCCACCATATCACTGGGTTTCGTACCATCTAAAACAATATCCAATACAGCTTGCATGCTATTTCTAAAGTAAAGGATAGGATTTTCATTTTTGGAAGCAGGATTTATCTGAATATCGTAATGCCTCCCGTGAGTGTTGAACCTTTTATACTCTCTACGTATTTCATTTAGGACGTTAATATTTTCCATGCTAAAATAACAGACCAAAATAATATAAGCGTGCGTAAAAGCTAATTGAATTTCCAAAGCCTGATAACTTTGTGTTACTTACATTTTCTGTCGTGCGGTAGCAGATTTAACAGCAGCAGGGTTTAACGTGGAACTGTTGGTGGCCGAGGTTGTCTCTCCCGTCTTATATACCTAATAGATGCAGTTTAAAAATGCAACTTTCACTTGTCGTCCTTGTGCTGATGCAATGTGCATCTGTATATAAAGAGGCCATACATTGCATTGAAACATCAGTTTACTCCTAGACGCTGCAGCAATCATCAACAAGGTGAATTATTTTACTCTATTTATTATTCTTAAAAGAAACCTAAAACTATTTCAAATAGTTATTGGTGCATACTTATCTTCTTTACAGAATGGATTTCCTTACAAGATTTAATCAAGAAAAGAATATTAAATTGATGCAAATTAGGGATCTATTAATGAATGTTCCATATAAAGTGATCGGAGCTACAAAAGTCGCCACCAAATATGGACCCTCAATATCTATTAAACTTCAGAAAAGCTCTGAAAATCCATTGGAGGTCTTTCTTCCGAGAAAATATACCAACGTGTTTAAGGAAACGGACATTGATGATATTAATAATGAAAAACTTTCGTTAACGTTTTTATTTTTAGGGTTTACGTCTAATAACGGTTATGATATTTTATTTCAGAGGAACTAAAAGTTCTCTCTATCTTTTCAGATGACCCTTCAGATCAAGTTACTTAGATCTAATATTAAGAGACCCGTAAGATGCACTGAAGAATCCGTTGGTTTAGACATTTTTTCACCTAAAGCGCATGAAATACAACCTCTGCAAACCGCAATGATCCCAACAGGAATTTCTGCAACACCCCCAAAAGACACTTATCTTCGCATTGCTGAAAAGTCTAGCTTAGCGCTTTTAGGTTTATCAATAAGAGGAGGGTGTATAGATAGAGATTTTACAGGGGAAATTTGTGTATTAATGTTAAACAACTCAAATAAAAAACAACATATTCTTAAAAATCAAAAAATTGATCAATTGATATGTGAAAAAATATGTATACCAAAAATAAAATATGTTAAAAAATTAAGTGTTACCTATAGGGGCAACAATGGGTTTGGCAGTACGGGAAAATTTTAGTAATTTATTTTTATTTTTCATTTTTATAGATGGATACTTTCATCTTTAGTTCTACAAGGGAATTAACAAACAGATATAATTTACTACAAAAAGAAACCGGTTTCAAAACCTTTTTTGAAGAGTTTGTACCTGTCCGTTTTCCAGAATACTGGTCTACTATTGTTTGGATTATGCATTGGCTATCGAAAGAAAATATTTGCTGTGCTCTGGGAGGCACATTTGCGTGCTATATGGCCGGAATAGTGGACATAGAACCTAAATGTATTTGCTTATATGTTGCTATAAACAAAAATCAGAAGGAAGAAGAGATGTTAAGATTCATGTTATGTCCAAATGCTAATTACGTTACAAATAACGTTAATTTTATATTTAGCCATTCAAAAAAATGTAGTCTATTTTATTTGCCTACAAAATCTTTATTTTGGAAAGTGGAATGCGAAACACATGAGTTTATAATTAAGGTAACCTACGTTCATACCAAAGAACCTGTAACCTTGCAAAACAATTGGGTGGATTTCATGTATTTTCTTTTTAGAAGTTTTAGGTTTGACTTTCAAAAACGTGTAATGTTTGGTTCATTTCACAACGATCTGTTTTCTATGCAGTATCTTTGTGATCCCATAGCAAAGGTAAATGGTTGGTGGTCAAACCCAAGCACCACCTTACAAAAATATAAAAACCTGTTTCACTGTAGTAACACAAATACTTGCAATTGCAAAATCTGTATTAAGAGCCCTCCTTCATTAAAAGGTTTAGCATCTAACATTTTATTTGAAAACGCAAAATTAAATTTTTTGCATGCAGACACACATTATAATAATTTTATGTATATAATTTTTAACGCATACGAATTCAATCTTTCAATTGAACAAATAATTCCTATAGATTTTCCTATTGAAATTAAAGCCTTTTATTACCCTATCGACACTAACAAACGATGCCACCTTTTGTGTTACAGAGAAGAACACTATAGAGCTTTTAAACATAGAAAAGTCATTAAATATGAAGATTCATTAATTGACGAAATGCTTTACGCAAAAGATAATTGGTTTTGTTGTATATGCTCTAAACCATTATTTGTACTTATTAATATGTAAAAAAAAAATATAAAGTTTTGCTTTATGTACTCAAAGGTATTGTACTTATTAATATGTAAGAAAAAAATATTCATTGTGTATACTCTAAACTATTATTTGTACTTATTAAAATATAAATTTTACTTAGCTAACTATATGTACTCAAAGATATTGTACTTATTAATATGTAAAACAAACATTAATTGTTTTTGTTGTGTATGGTCAAACCATTAATATGTGAAAACATATAAATCTTTGGCTCAAAGATAATGTACTTATTAATATGTAAAAGAAAATATTATGTTTGCTTATTCTAACAAATGTACATCTTATAAAATATATATGTTAAACTCATAGCTTACCTTATTTATTCCTATTCCCATCTGTTCCTATTCCCCTTCAAAGTCATAATCTTACAAAGACAGTGCAAGCTTTATATACATTGCAACAAGGAAATGAATCTAGCCGTAACAAAGTAAAGGCGCGTGACCTAATATGCAAGTCGTTGCATTCGGAAAGAGAAATCTCGTCTTGGCACGTGTAACCTTGTATGCAACGCGGTGCAGCCAGGAAGAGAAATCTAGTTTCTGCACGCGTAACCTTATTTGGAATGCGCTGCAGCCAGGAAGATAAATGCCAGTTTATCTAAACTTGGCAATCATTTACTTGCTGCTGTGTATTCTTTTAAGCCTACTTCACGTCAAAACGATATCGCAAGGCCTTCCCTAAGGCAACGAAAAATTTTGTTAACAAAAAAAATGATATTTCCATTGCAATGGTATCAAATAAACAATATTACTAATATCCAATAAATGCTATTTACTTATTCATTCTTTTTTATCAGTACTTTATAAAAAATAAATTTGTATTGTGTTGCCGCGACCAGAACCAACACAGCGGGTTTTAAAAGCACCTGTTTAGGTGTGGTCGCGGCGGCGGACTTGTCTGCGGCCTTAACCAGGGTCGATGCAGCGGCGGCGGCGGCTTTGTTTATGTTACATGCCCTGCGGTGATGACGTCATCAGGGGTCAACGAACGGACTCAAGAGCCTTTCATACTACTAACGTGAACATTTGGAGTATGTAAAAAGCAAAACACATGTCTTTCATGGCAAGACAGTAGTATCAGAATAAACAGGTTGCGCGATATACAGTGGCTGCATAAAGTATTCCTCTCAAAGTCTCTTGCAGTCACATTAACAGAACGAAAATTCCCATCTTTACTTTCTCGACTACGACTTACAGTAGGTACGAGGGTAGTCCCAGAAGTACCCGACCTGACGTATATATAGTGGTTGTTGTTTCAAACAAATGGCTATGATAGAAAGTACCACCCTTATAAAGCTTAAGTTTGAAGTATGACGATGCTACGTCGTTTAGTAATTATTTGGCAGCCATCGATAGTGAACGACCTCAACAAATTTGTAAACATGGATAAAACTGGTCATCGTTATGTGATACAATACTTTCATTTGAAAGGTCTTAGTCCAACTAATATTAAAGCTGAGCTAGATTTTACTCTGGGGAAATCTGCTCCTTCGTTTACAACAGAATATATTGGGTGGCAGAGTTTAAGCGAGGCCGTACGAGCTGCCAAGACGAACATCGCAGTGGTCGACCAAATGAGGTGACCACGCCAGAAATTGTGAAGATAATCCACAAAATGGTATTGGATGATCATCGACTGAAAGTGCGCGAGCTAGCAGACATCATAGGCATTTCAAAAAGTGCTGTACATCGCATACCAACTGAAAATTTAGATATGAGAAAGCTGTGCACATGATGGGAGCGGCGTTTACACACAATGGAACAAAAGCAGCGTCCTGAGGATGTTTCAATCGAGTGTTTGGCGATGTTTCGCTGCAATAAAGCCGATTTTTTGCGTCGATTCATAACCATGGATGGAACATGGGTCCATCACTTCACACCTGAGACGAAGGAATAGTCAAAACAGTGCACTGAAAGGGGAAAATCGGCCCCAAAGAAGGCGAAGACAGTTCCATTTGCAAGCAAGGTCATGGCGTAAGTTTTTTTTGGAATGGGAATAATTTTCATTCATTATTTTCCAAAAGAAAAAGCGATCAATGGCGAGTATTATGTAAACTTATTCCAGCATTTGAATGATGAAATCAAACAAAAACGGTCGTATTTAGCGAAAAAGAAAGTTCTGTTTCATCAGAACAATGCACCAGTTCGCACATCCATTATTGCCATGGCCAAAATCAATGAGTTGTTTCTTCATACACCCTATTCGCCAGACTTAGCCCCTTCTGATTATTTTCTGTTTCCAAAGTTGAGGAAATGGCTTGGTGGTAAATGATTTGCCAACGATGAAGAGGTGGAGCTTGCAGTTGATGGCTATTTTGCAGAACTCGACTATAAACAGGGTATCGAAGCTATTGAACATCTCTGGGAAAAGTGTATCGAGCTGTAGAAAAATAAAGATGTTTTTTCCCAAAATTTATGTTTTTTTTTTGTTAGGTCGGGTACTTCTGGGACAGTTCTCGTAAGTGTGTCTGTGAACAAACAAGTCAAAAACTAAAAGTCGGTTAAACACTAAATTTGTTATTTAAGTGCAGCTTCTTCCAAGGAGCGACACAAAGAGTTAAAAAAAATCCCTCCAAACCAAACTACCCTTCATGGAAACAGTTTCGTTATTTTTGGTTTCCTCAAAAATGGCTCTAATGATTTTGATTACAATGCCATAAGTTTAAGGTACTTTCATGACAAATAAAATGTATATCTCGAATTTTTTGGGAAATGCTCTTCATTCTGAATGACTTCTGTATAATGATAAACCCTAAAAGATAGAGAAAATCTCACTACACAAAAAATGTTAACATAGTTAAAACACACAATCTGCGTCAAAAACGTTTTTATTGTGGAATTAATTGTTCTTTCACACAAGCCGTGTGTTGTACAGGGTTGGAAAGGTAGTATCAGATGACTGAAAAATTCAATGCCATAGCCGGGATTTGAACCACGGACCTCCCAGTCTCCGTCCGGTTGCTCTAACCACTGAGCTACCATGGCAACTGATTCACATTTATTCTGATCTTATTCTCCAACTATTTCATATTAATCGAGATAAACATTTGCAGAAACGACATTCCCAGAAAATTCGAGATAAACATTTCATTTGTCATGAAAATATCTTAAACACATTTATTGACCTAATGTGGTAGAAACGATTTTTTGACATGCAAAGAGAATTACATTTTACACATAGCGACCAGTTCTAAACATATTTGTCTATCGCTAAGGCGTACTATGTTCCCCTTGTTTTGTAATTGCAAGGGCAATATAGAAATGCAGTAGCCTTTAAGCATAGACATATCTCTTAATAGCTGGTTGCTAGGTGCAGCAGCATTCTCTTTGCCACAGATTAATACTCTTTGCATATCCAAGACAAAAAAATGAATAACGAATTCCCATTTGAGAAAATAAGTATTGAAAAATTTAAGGGAATAACAAGCAATATCTCGAAAATGGTTCACTCAACAAAAAAAATGTACATTCCCAGAAAATTCCAGATACACATTGTATTTGTCATGAAAATATCTTAAATATATGACATTTTAATCAAATCGTTAGAGCCGTTTTTGAGAGCATTAAAATTTTGGAAAAACGTTCCATGTAAAGGGTAATCTGGAGTGGGGGGATTTTCTTGAAAACCTTCGTGTCGCATCTCTGGAAGATACTGAACCTAAATACCAAATTTGGTGTTTATCCGACTGTTCGTTTCTTAGTTATGTTGTTCACACACACACACGGACATGTTTCCAAAAATCCTTTTTTTTTTATTCAGGGGGTCTCAAAACATATATTTCCGGTGAAATCTCCGTATCGTATTTTTGGGTGGAATACAATACTTCCTCTACTTACTATACGTAGTAGAGAAAGTAAAAAAGTACCTATGTAATAAAATGAAAAATCTAGCAAAACCCAAAATAGTAAAACTGCAATATCTTTTGTTCTTTCTGTATTTTAAAAATTAGAATTTTCTCTCTTTTAATTTGGGGCTATAATTTTTAAGTGCAGAGGAATATTTTATAGAGACAGTATATATGTTGTTTCCCTACTCCACTTTAGCTAAGACTAAATTCATCCCTAGGGAAATCGATGTAAAATATATCACCCGAGGCGGCCCAGGAGAGAACTAAACCCTGTTTCCAGAGGAAACATCCTCTTTAAGAAAGAGATTCAGAGAAAGGAAAATGTCTCTTGTATCGCAGACTCCGGAGACATTAAGGCAGACATATTATATTGCCTTATCTAGCTGAGCCAGAAGCACAAAAGCTTCTGCTTTCTTAACTTAATCGCTACTGAATTCCTTAAACTTGTAAAGTCGTTATTCTTATAGACTGCGTACAAATTCCGTTAATTCTAAACCCCCTGCGAGCTGAAGTAAACAACATGTAGGCGTTACCTAGTCACTAAAATACCTTTGGTTCTAAGTTCAGCATATAGGAGGGTGTTTGATAATACCTAAATTTATAGATAATACCGTGGATTTTCCTACATGTAGCAGATGCGAATTTCAGCCTGTTTTATTTTCCGGTCGCTCGCAAACGTGTCAAAATCAGAAATCTCCTTCTTTCCTCGATCAGACGACTGCTACTTGCCCGCACGCTGCAAGAGGTCGTTAAGGAAACAAAAGGTAGGGGTGGCAGCGCTCTAGCCCGTCATGTATCACTCTCCAGGCTGGTATCTACCAGAGGACATTGAGGCGTCTTATAACCCCACGTGGACATCAAAGTCCAGATGTAGCTACCCGAACTTCAACGGATATCGTGAACTACTGCTCCGTCGAGCCCAACCCAATCCAAAGAACTCTCTTTCGGGAAGCGCTCAGGCGTTCAACTCGACGGGGAGGAATTATTGACAGTTCGATTAGCTGAAAGGACCTACTCTCCCTCTTCAGCCGATGTGGAAATGTGCCCTGCCCAAGACGCCACAATACCTTCTTACACACACAATACACAGTTACTTTCTTAACATCGCCTTCAAGACTGAGAAACCAAACATTTCGATTCTCTACCAACTACATATAGTAAGCAGTGAAGACACTGCATTCCATCCAGAAATTCGATGTGGAGAAATGGGAAACACTATTCTTGAGCTTCTCTGAGCCGCAAAAAAGGTATGCGCATGTGTGTATGTACCTATAAATATCATAACTTAAAAGTAAAAACCGAATTTCATATTTATCTCAGACACTATTTAATCGGGTAATAAATCTTTTCAAGAAACTACGCGTCCAACCGAAATACATTGAAAAAACGTTGACTATTTTTCATTTCTCAAAACTGGCTCTCAGGAGTTTCATTTAATTATACTTGAGAAATGTTACATATGTATTTTGAAGTCTTTGAAGTCTTCTTCATACTGGCTAAATTGTGTAAATGTTGTATAACTTTGAAATGGAAAGAGATACTTATGTAATCAAAAGTATCCGGACAGCCACACAAACATACGCTTATCATCTTAGGTGCATTATGCTTCCACCTACTGCCTGGTACTCATTATCCGCGACCTCAGTAGTCATTAGACATCGTGAAACAGCAGAATGGGACGCTCCGTGGAACTCACGGACTTCGAACGTGGTCAGGTGATTGGGTGTCACTTGTGTCAGAAGTCTGTACGCGAGATTTCCACACTCCTAAACATCCCTAGGTCCACTGTTTCTGATGTGATAGTGAAGTGGAAACCTGAAGGGACATATACAGCACAAATGCGTACAGGTCGACCTCGTCTGTTGACTGACAGAGACCGCCGACATTTGAAGAGGGTCGTAAAGAGTAATAGGCAGACATCTATTCAGACCATCACACAGGAATTCCAAACTGCATCAGGATCCACTCCAAGTACTATGACAGTTAGGCGTGAGGTGAGAAACCTTGGATTCCGTGGTCGAGCGGCTGCTCATAAGCCACACATCACGCAGGAAAATGCCAAAGACGCCTCGCTTGGTGTAAGGAGCGTCAACATTACACGATTGAACAGTGGCAAAACGTTGTGTGGAGTGACGAATCACGGTACACAATGTGCCTATCCGATGGCAGGGTGTGGGTATGGCGAATGCCCGGTGAACGTCATCTGCCAGCGTGTGTATTGCCAACAGTGAAATTCGGAGATGGTGGTGTTATGGTGTGGTCGTGTTTTTCCTGGAGGGGACTTGCACCCCTTGTTGTTTTGCGTGATATGATCACAGTGCAGACCTACATTGATATTTTAAGCACCTTCTTGCTTCCCACTGTTGAAGAGCAATTCGGGGATGGCGATTGCATCTTTCAACACGATCGAGCACCTGTTCATACTGCACGGGCTGTGGCGGAGTGGTTACACGACAATAACATCCCTGTAATGGACTGGCCTGCACAGAATCCTGACTTGAATCCTGTAGAACACCTTTGGGATGTTTTGGAACGCCGACTTCGTGCCAAGCCTCACCGACCTACATCGATACCTCTCGTCAGTTCCGCACTCCGTGAAGAATGGACTGCCATTCCCCAAAAAACCTTCCAGCACCTGATTGAAAGTATGCCTGCGAGAGTGAATGCTGTCATCAAGGCTAAGGGTGGGCCAACACCATATTGACTTCCAGCATTATCGATGGAGAGTGCCACGAACTTGTACTTCATTTTCAGCTAGGTGTCCGGATACTTTTGATCACGTAGTGTAGACAAAAGCTTACGAAATAAATGTGAAGCTGATTAACACAAACGATTTGTGTTCAATATGAATATTGATATCGCTAGGGATTTTTAAATTTTCCATGTTTATGCTTATGCTTTCCCAAGTACAAACAGGCTTGAGAAAGTTTGTGATTCTTCCTTTTCCTTTTGATTGCAAGAACTCGATATCAAGGCTGAACATTTAAATGCTGCTTCCTCGAGTTTTATATAGCTAAGTAGCTACTTACTGCTTAATTTGTATGCCTAAGTAAAAATATGTCATGAATATTTATATTTTATATAAAGAGTTTCACATTACGGGATGCCCGAGGCGTGTTTTTAAAGTAACTATCGTTTTAATATGTTGCCGCTTCAGCGCTGCGGTCGCGATTTTGAGTGCAACTTCCTCCATTAATTAGAAAGCCAGTGAGCGATCGTCAGTTTGTGTTTTCCTGTTGTTAGAGCATTTCTAAATGTTCAAAGCTATAGAAGCACCCACCGACTGTGAAGTCAGATCGGTGATTTGTTTTTGAATGCGAGAAATGTTACGCAAGCAAACATTCATCGCCAATTGTGTGAGGTTAATGGGGAAACAATAATGAACGCAATGGTGAGGAAGTGAGTTAGTTTAATGAAGGCCGTGATGAGCTGCGGAGCGTCCGACCGTCTATGATCACAGATGATTTGGTGCAAGCTGTGGAAGAAAAGATTCGCGAGGCAGATGTTTCACCATATCGGTGTTGACTTCGCATTACCACAAATTTCAAGGCCAGTCCTGTACGACATTGTGACAGAACACTCAGGATTTCGGAAGTTGTGCTCGCGTTGGATGTCCAAAGAGTTTACTGTTGAGCACAACAGCAAGTGATCTGCACGAACTTTTCTCACTAGTATGCTGCCGAAGGCGATGGTTTGCTAACGCACATCGTTATAGGTGATGAGACATGGGCGTCTCACATCCCTCCTAAATCAAAGCAACATCCCCCGTTAAGAAGTAATTCAAACAGACGACATCCACTCGCAAGAGCATGTGTACGGTTTTGTGGGACACACAAGGTATTTGCTGGTTGAATTCTTGCCCAGGAATGCGACAATCAACAAAGGCGTCAATTGTGAGACACAAGCTCCGTCATACAATACAGACAAAAGGCGTGGAATGCTTTCGAGTGGAATCTTTTTGATTTATGACAATTCCGGGCCGTACACAGCCAAACAAACTCAAATCTAATCCCATCATTTGGTTGGGAACAATTCAACCACCCTCCCTACAGCCCGGATTTGGCACCACGCTATTTTCTTCTGTTTCTTCATTTGAAGAAATCCCTTGGTGGAAAACATTTCAAAGACGATGGTGTTGTGAAACAAGAAGTGTAGAATTGGCTTTCATCTCAGGCAGCATCATGCTTTGACGAAGGCATATAAAAAACTGGTTTCCCGTTACAAGTGCCTGAATAACGGCGGTGACTATGGGAGAAGTAGTGTAAGGTGTAAGGTAATGAATGATAATGAAGAACACTAAAACTCCGTTAAACGGGATAATGCTTAATATGGACAGACGTTTACAGTAATTGTATGTAATTAAATTTTACACAAAAAACTTGAAAACAAATTTTAGTTTCAGCATGTATGTAGAAGCCTAACGGTATATGGCATCCTTGTCCTTGGGTACGGGTTGGGTACACAACAATACTCCCCATCCCTTTCTTGTGCTATTGAACCCTGTGGGCTTTGTGAACTTTCAGTTTCACACTAGCCTTTCTTTAGTACAGTGCTAAGTTGACAATACAATTCAAGATGCACAATGTCATTCAGCAAACCGCTGACATCGTCAGGAAAGCGGAAATATAATATGCCCTAGGGTCTCTGTGGACACGTGACGAAGCAAGATGTCATGGTTACAGGGATGAGACCTAGAAGGCTAACTGTCCGCCTTTCTATCTGAAAGCAGCAGTTAGACTGAACGGCACCCTAATGCCATCTGCACGGCACGAAGCAGAAGATCGAGTTGCTATACGCCAGGGTCTCTGTAGACTCGTCACGAAGCGGATGGCTACTGGGATGAGACCTAGAAGGCTAACTGTCCGCCACACATCGATCTAAGAGTTATCCACTAAGAGATCCGTCGCGATATGACCCTGTAGTTAAACCGACGTAAAATAGAGTAATATTAAAGGTGAACTCATTTGCTTTGAAGTGTAATGCGGACAACGGAACTTGTCGAATTAAGCGAAGGCGAGTACTAGCAGAACAAAAATTGGATGATGCAGTGTATAAGTGGTATGAACAATTTCACGCAAATGGAATAGCAGTGAGAGGTGTAGAATTTCAAGCTACAGCTGAACGTCTTATTCACGAAATTCAATTTGTTTCCTTTTATTTCTGTTAATCCGGACTTTTGCTAATGCGGACAACTCTCAGCCCTAATTAGTCCGGATTAAGAAGGTTTTACTGTAATTGGAAAATAATGTTCTGTTATTTTTTAAAACATTATCGGCACTTACTTTAAAGTAACACTGGTTTGAGTGTTCACATAGAAGTTTTTACTAACAATATGTAAGCACAATAAGCGTGGATATTTTATTAGAAAGCATTAGATATCAAACAATCGCAATTAATTACAAGATAATTATCGTATAGAAGGAAGTAATAAAGATCCGATAATTATTCTTTCTCTTTGTGTAAGGAACACGAAGGTGGAATTATGCAATTTTTATTCAATTGTTTCCATATTTTAATTACTAATTATACATATAGCGCACAGATTTTGAACTAAATTGGACGAATGATTTCAGAAATCAAATTGTTCATCAACTTTAATCGCTACACAAAATGATGATATAATCCAGAAGTCCTACATGCATTAGGTTTGAGCTCAGAATGACTTCGGCACACTCACACTGCTTACTCTAAGCATTACAATTCACACATATCCATTATATAGGTATACTGGTATTCTCTCGAATAAGGCGATTGGCAGCCCATCGCTCCGGACGGCACTGCTATACGAATCCGTTCGAGCAGTAGTGGCGGAGCGGCCCGCAGTTTCTCCTCTAGATGATGCTAACAATGCAAAACATTATGAATATATTACGCTTTTCTTAAAAAATGTGTTCGGAATGACGCCTCTCTGTGTTTCTATAAATCAGGCACCTATTGAACACACAGATACTGCCTTCTAATTCGCCCAGTGTATGGGAATTTGTTGCATAAACTTCATCTTGCATTCCTCATAGATAATATTCGCATATACTTACATCTGGAGAGCGAGCCAATTAATTATTCTGTCATTAAAAACAGGCTGTAATGCGAGGCAACGATTTTATTGGATTTCTTTCCACGATAGCCCCTATCTCGCTGTCTAGTTTTACTCGGTTGGAACTATTGGCTGTTCCTTTCTGTCTAACACGGACATAGTTTGTTTAAATGTTCCTAACAACGTATAAAATGTAGATTTGTTAGGAACAGTAATACCAAGGAGATTCTGTATAAATTCAAGCTGACACTCCACACGCGAATCCGTTTGAGCAAACTTTAATGCAATAAACACACGCTGTTCTGCAGTACAACATAATAACTGCACACAGCTTCATATAACGTATTCCGCCATGCCAATCAACGTAACCTAGGCTACCGGAGAGTAAGACCATTCACCTCAATATACCTACCTGCTACGAAACAAACCTGTACAATATTCATATAAAAAGTGTTTCTTTTATTCGCGTTACTTTATTCATAATGAATTTTTGCTAGAAATAATCTCAAATTAATACACAAGAACCTGACTACGTAAACAAAGTGGTAAACCAGGTTATGGTTGAATGGAGGAATTTGGAATCTGCCCCCATGGAGAGCAAATCCATTTAGATTGAAAATTATGTTTTTAGATACAAATTGTTCAATGATAGTTTTGAGACCTCACTCGTTGTCATTTGACTGCCCCTGAAATGTAGATTATATATTACAGAAGCGGAAGTGGTTTTGAACCCTCTCTCGGCTTGGAGAAAGTTGACTTAATGGTAACATCATGAAATTATTACACTATGTAAATAACAGGTGCACTAACGTACACTAACACTAATCGATTTGTCGCTGCACGGTAGGCGCTCTGCTCAGCATTATTATTAATAATGAACGCTACAGGCCATAATCGCAAATATCAGTCCGTGACCTGCGCCCATAAGCGTTAATTACGTATTTACTTGCGCTGCTTTGGCTATAATGGCCACTCGTGCCGTGACGTACGGGATAGCCCTGCACTTAGAGCATTAGATCGTGACTTCTGAATGTCCCGAGTTTGAAATGCAATTAAATATTTTCCCTATTTCTTCATTCCCTTAATATTCACGTACAATATGAACGAATTTCGATAAAGGTAATACGCAGGAGACCGAGATAAAAGTAATTTATACTAATATTTGAGAAAGGAGTATTTAGAAGGAGTTGTATCGTATTTCAACTGTTGGGGAGCCGAACTTGAAATTCGTTGCAATCGCACATATAGTACCCGGTTTACGGTAGCCTTCGCCCCAAGTTTAAAAATATATTAACTTTGTAATTAAACTGTTTCTTTAAGTATTAAATATTTATGTTTGACTCGGCTGCGTCAGTATTATTTTAGAGACATGGATATCTTGGCAGGGCGTGATGCGACAAGAATGTAGGCTTACACAGATTTTAAGTTTTAATTCACTCCTTTTTTTAATCCTTGACAGAAATTAAATAGCAGTTCACTGATATCGAGAGCTGTGAGATTCTTTTTATTTAATACTTGCACATTTTAACAAGTATACTATTTTTCGTCTCACACGAATACGTAATTAATTTCTCGAGGACACATCTCGCATCCAGTTACAAACACTGTCCGCAGGCACCTGATTTCTGAATTTGTAAATGTTTCTCCTTTTCAGTTTCTGATTGGTTAATCCTAGTCCAATAGAATACCTTCATTTAACTAAAGCTTTTTCTGGTTGTTGATTGGCTATTTTATAAACTGTCACTAAAATTACATTATTGGTACTCCAAGAATCACAAGTATACTGTTACTTTCTTACTCATTATTGACTCAAGGTTACCTCATTATTACCGCATTGTTAGCAACTTTTAACTTATTATTCTCACAGCTCCTACATTATTAAATTACTTAATGCATTCACATAAGATTATTGAACATGTTTACAATAATATAAGCATATGCAATGACTGTTACATACATTTTGCAAATTATTACATACACATATTGCTTCAAGGCGGGCTGTTATTGAATTTACATATTATATAATTTGACTGAAATCATTTAAATGTTAAAAATGCTGCCTCATATTATAAAGAGAGAAAATGATTATCTGGTGAAGATTTCAACCAAAGATTCATGCCCGAAATGTTCAACCCAAAAAGTATCAACACTTCACCTTATCCTTGAGTGTCCTGCTTGACTGAACGAAAGAAGGGACTTGGACCTAAAGAGTGACAAGTATTCCTTATTTAATAGCGCCGAAAGATGCAGAAAGACGTTTGGGAAATGTAGTTAATTCTATGGTTGATCAAATGCAAATAGCTTATGAGGTGGTGAAGGAACTGAAAAGGTTAAAAGTGATTTTTCACTTAAAATTTTTTGGCATAAGCTAAATGCTGCAACAAAACTAGCGTCACATGAAATCACCAAGCTGTGCATGACTTTCTCTAAGCCACCACTTCCTGATGTGCAGCAAGCTCATTTGCTGTTAAAATCCTTAGAGGCTGCTTATACGAGCCTACTAGATATGTTCTATAGCCTTCCGAAGGAAATAGGTTTAACACTTCGTAAGGAGGTACACAAGGCAGTCTTACAGCTTCTGGAGTCTCTCATCACAGTTGTCAAGTCCTTCAAAGACAAAGGAGAAAAGGGGAAACAGCAGCTTCTGCAGTTGACAAGACATGTATGGGAGGCTTGTCAGGCAATTGAAAGTTTACCAAGAGAGAACCTGCAAGCAACAACTTACATACTACAGAGAGAAGAAGCACTAGTTCATGATGCAAGAAATAGATGATGAAATGAATGAAGAAAGAATGCAAGAAGTAGACAATTCTGAGACGTGGACCAATCAGGACAGGGAGCTGCTACCCTCATGCGTTGGTGTTATCAAAACTGGCAGTACTTGCCTGAGAAAGGTTATCTCTGCTCTTCTTAGAAATGGACGTTGCGAGACAGAGGAAACAGTGACACAATTGAACGATCTCACGACGGCAGCTCAGAGTATTAGCCCATCAGCGGGGAGACTTCTTGTCAGCAGTCTATCCTCCCATGGAGCGAAGCAACGTCAAGTGTTGTGCACTTGTATTGGTTCAGAGGATAGAGACGCTGCTGAACACCATCACTCAGAGCCACTACGTTACAGAAGATAACTAGCTTCGGACACGCTTGCTGTTTCGTTGCACTTTGACTGGAACACAGTTACGTGCGCACAGGTTTTCACCTCCCGCTCCCCAAGCTCTGCCAGTCATTCACTCTAACCAAGCGATTAGTATATATACAGCCCGTTCTGAAGTTACGAAGTCTGACAAAACATGCAAAAAACAACCGGTAAGAAGAGTGCCTTACTTGTAAATGAATATCGACGTGAGTATTTTGATGTAAGTGGGCAAAATATATTTTGTAAAGTATGCCACATTAAAATCAAGGGGGAGAGAACGGTTTTTATTGCAAGACACTGTAAATCTAAAAAAAAGCACCCTCGCAAAATATTACGTTGCTTCTTAGAAATGAAGTGGTGAGGATATATTATCCACATCACCATCAACTCATGTAACCAAACCGAAGCTTACATGGATTCGTCTGACTTGATGCTAAGCACAAATATCCCATTTAATAAGTTGCAAAATTCTGCTTTTAAAAAGTTTCTGGAGAAATGTACAGCTATGAAATTTCCTTGTGAGTCTACTTTACGCAAATGTTATTTGTCATAGATGACAATACCAGAGTTCTTGAAACTTGTCAATAATTTGACACAACACTTTACAGAAGTAGACGAATGTTCTGCTGCTGAAATAGCACAGCAGAAACTGAAGAATGTTTTAGATAAAAACCCAGGATATACAATTATGTGCCGTATTAGGCATTAATAATAATATTATTAATGTTAAGAATAGCATTATTCTAAATAATGAAAATGCATGTGTCTCAGAGGTGTGTTACGTTCGTCAGTTTCCTTTTGCACTAGGAACATCATGTGATGTGGAACGGAGCTTTTCAGGATATAAACTTTTTTGGGGGGTTTGAGAAGAGATTTTACTTTTGATACATTCAGAAAATATATTGTAATCTATTGTAAAAGTTGTCCAGGCATGTAAATCACACATGAAACTGATTATTTCATCTGCCACGGTTCAGATTTATTATTTTGTTCATCTTATTTATACTTTGTAATTAAACCTTAAGTTTACTACAGAACTGTATACTTCTGTGCCCACCTATACCTATAGCGCACACAGTACTCAGCACAGCACACACTCAGTAGCGCACGAGACTACTGCTCTGCTCGCTTGTAAACAAAGTAGCAGTATAATAGAAGTTAACTTAACCTAAAGTCATGTCCGAAGCCTAAAGATGACCGTTCTTGGATACGTTTCCTGTTGAAAGCTGTTCGTCATAACAATAACGAACTGCAACCTTTACTTGAAGCTTAATTATTTCCTGTGATTGTAATTTATAACTGTACTCAAATGTTACTTATTGTATTATAACAAACTAATACACTATGTATGCTTCTTGCAAAAAAAAATGTAAGTTGTTATTGCCTCGTAATTGGCATTTATCAAATACTGCAAAAGTTTACAGTAAAGTCAATACCAAAACCTCTGAGTAACATTTATTTCAATTCTGTATATGCATGTAGTAAAATTTCGGGATGGCGAAACCTTTTAATAATCCTTATGTAAGTAAGTTTTACTGCACTTCATCTTAATGCTGTAATCAACTTAGTTACCAATATATCTATATTAAATATACCGGTTGAGTCACCTAGGAGGAGTAGCAGTAGGACTAGTTACGGAGAGGGACTTAATACCTGGACCTACAAGATCTATTGTGCCTAAGCCCTTGATGGGGTGCTTCCGAGAGAGAGGAGACAGAGGGCGGCCGGACAAGGAGACACAACAGGGCTGAGTGCGAGGTCCCTATCCTTTACAGGTTGAAACTCCCCGGATGGCAGCTTGTGTAACCGGCTCCCCTAATCCCCTGCAGGCTTGCACATCCTACTGGGGACCCGGGACTCGGAGACCGCCACATTCCGGAGGACGAAGGGTTACAAGGAGCATTCTTTTCCCCTGCCATGCAATGCCGAGACTCCCGTCGACACTTTCAATCCTGAAACAGATCAAGCAGATGAAAGGTGAAGTGAAATGAGAATGGAGGTGAAATGGAGGGACAGGAAATTCGGGGAATATAATGAACCTTCCCAGCATTCTCCTAGTGACCCGGGGAAACCCCCAAAAAACCATGGGTCAGAAAGGTCGGCCACGTGAATAGAACCCACGACCTCCCGAATGCAGGCCACAGACGTTACCGCCTGAGCCATCCCGTTCTGTCACCACAGATGTTTCCGAAGCAAAAATAGAAATTGAAAAAGGACTTTCAGGCTTGAAGGTAGGGGAAGGGCTCATTAAAGTAGATGATGTAGGCCTGTAAAATGTAAGCAAATATGATGTTCAACATAAATGTTTGTTTTTTAAACGGAAATTCCTATTTTTTTTAGACGGAATTGATAAAATGGAAAATAGCATTGTGAATGTCGTTTGTTACAACCGGAGAAGCGGTAACGTTAAGTTGACGTTTGGGATACAACGAAACGCACATAAATTGCACATCCTGAGATTCATCCACTCTGAGCACAAAATAAATAAACGAATAGTGAAACCCGAGAAAAATATCAAGCACTTGAAAATTCAAACCAATAACAAACAATCTCTAGGGAATGGTAAATGGTATTTGACACAAATCGTGTGTTTTAACGGAATCTACATCTTTTTATGTCTATAAGCTTTTCCTTAGTTCCGTCAACATGTGTAATGCCGAGAATATAAAATAAAAGAATAGAGATTTATGCTTGATTTATTAGGAAATTGGTGAAATGAATTCAGTCACACATTCTCTCTGCCTATTTAAAATTCCTTGAGCTACTCGCTATAATTTTGTAATATTAATTTTAGTCGACTGAAAAATTCAATGCTATAGCCAGAGTTTGAACCGCAGATCTCCCGATCTCCGACCTGTTGCTCTTACCACTGAGCTACCATGGCAACCTGCCGACATGACGCTAAATTCTCCAGCTGATTCGCATTTTTCCCGGTAAACCACAAGGAGATCTCAAATTGTATTGAGATGACATACCCCAATGGCGGCTTACATGTTGTAAGTACTGTAAGGCCCGGGCTTCATAGTTGTTGTTGACCAATGGCACTAGAGAATAATTGATCTGCATCATTTTCCCTCTGGCTTCCCAATATAAAGTCTGTTAGTTATCACTTTTAAGGCCTTTGCATTTGGCGTGATGCTGTTTGTTCGGGATGACATCTTCTTCACAGAGTGTGCAGTTGGGTGTAGGTAGGCATCGTATCTTGTAGAGATGTTCTGCGAGGCAATCGTGGCCAGTTGCCATCCTAAATAAGACCACTGCAGTTTTCCTTGGCATTTTTTGTATATAAACTCTATCTTTAATGTTCTTATAATCTTCATCTTTGGGCTTCATAATTTCAACCACGTTAGGTCAATTAATGGAATTAATTGTTCTTCCACACAAGCTGTATGTTGTAAAAGCTTGGAAAGGTAGAATCAGACGACTGAAAAATTCAATGCAATAGCCAGGATTTGAGCCACACTTTGTTGCCATGGTACTCAGTGGTTAGAGCAACCGGTAGGAGACCGAGAAATCCATGGTTAAATCCCCGCTTTGGCATTGAATTTTTCAGTCGTCTGATTCTACCTTTCCAACCTTGATCAACACAGGCTCGTGGGAAGAACAATTAATTTCAGTGTTGCTCGTATCGCACAGCACAAATAGAATTCAAGAGAAAATGCGTATTGGAGAATTGCTTATTAATGACAGATATGTGGAATATTTATGCGAAGTTACAAAATATCCGATAAAACTGGTAGGATAGACAGTTGCGATTGGTATAGGTACAATATCTACCGGTTTATCTTGAACGACGCGACTGCTGGCCATCGGTTCTCATTCATAGCATGTATAGGGTTGCATGATCTCGCCCTACAGTATCCTACAGCTCACAACATTTGCAGTTCAGTGTAACGTGGTTTGGCATGGTGTAATAACGTTATGTGAAGCCGTAGTTATCATGGTGTACACCTCTTATATACGTTTTACTCCAACAGAGTCACGTATGGACTAATACCTTACATTTATACCTACAGAAATTCCCTGCTTCAACATTCCTAACAAATGTACAATTCATGGTTAGAAACATTTAAACAGACTGGGTCGATACTACACAATAAGAAACTTAGACAGCCAACTGTTCTGACCTAAGAAAAATTAGTCGAGATAGGGAATATGGTGGAAAGAAGTCCAAGAAAGTCGCAGCCACGCATTACAATTATTTTTCATGGCAAAATAATTTTCTGGCCCCTCAGATCTAAACCCATGTGATTATTATCTGTTAGAAATGCTTAAAGATAAACTTTTGCAACAAATCTCCATACACTTGACGAATTAGAAGACTAACCGTCGAGAGTTTTCCAGTATTTCGTTTGCATGTGTCCAATAATACGCTAAACAGGTGTCAGGCTTGTATAGACTCCGGGGGGGGGGGGTGGATCATTTCGAATACCTTATATAAGGAGAGGTAACCGTAATATACCGCATCTTTAGCATTACCCGAAAAGCGGCGGACCGGTCCGCTGCTATTGCAATAACAGACTGTGTAGCAGTCCGAGTGAGCGGCAGCAGCCAGTTCCGTCATTCAAGCCAGGTATGTGCCAAGTTTAAGGGAGAATTCTGGCACGATAGAGATGTGTGCTTCCCTTGTAAGAAAAAGTGAAAAACTGAAACAAATGTAACATTTATTCTGAAATTAAGATACCCTTCAAACACACTATAAAAATATAGGCATAGAAATCCACAAAGACATAATTGTAAATTTTGTAATACGAGGGTCGTCCAATAAGTAAGAAGTGAACAGCTGGTTACCAGCATAGGACCCGACTTCTGGTTCACTTCTGATTGATCTTCGTCACGGTGTTAACGCTTACCTCCAAGATGACCTTTGAGTCAGAGGAACATCTGACAATCACTTGGGAAAATATGGAGGATGCGTAAAACTTCCCAGTTGAATCTTCTGACCTCCGCCTGGGTCAAGATTCAACTTGGAAGTTTTCTTGTATCCTCCGTATTCACTGGAGCTTGCCCCAAGTGATTTTCACATGTTCATCCAACTCAAAGGTAAGCACTTTTAACACCGATGACGAAGTCAAATCAGTGAACAGCTGGTTGCGAGCACAGGACCCGACCTGGTACAACACTGGCTTGGATAAACTTGTGTGACGTGCCCAAAAATGCTTAGAAAAACATGTTGACTATGTAGAAAAGTAACATAAGGATTGTACAATACAAATAAAATTAATTCAACATTATCAATTGTGTGTAATGTTGTTTATAAAATAGGGAATCTTACTTATTGGACGCCCCTCGTACTATATATTGTATAATATATTTAAACCAGTAATGCCCAGAAACTTATATATTCAGATAAATGTTACACTTACTGGTTCCGAAAAGAATTGTTGTTCTGTTGTGTTTAAACTCAGGAGATATGGTCGGTTTAACTTGGAATGTCCTCTCCTGTCATTCTTCTTTCGTCCATCGTTTCCATTTACGAACCTTAAAAAAACAGAAACCCCGCTTTCTGTGTTTTTCCATGATCCTCCATAAAAAACAGGGTAAAGTATTGCAGGCACGACACTTTCTGAAGACAAAGCCGTGCAATAAGAAGGCTAAGGGAAGGGATCTTTGTCGCCTTTGCCATCCAATATCTCCCGGCAGCAGCACAATGGTCTCGAGGTAAATATACGCACATGCCTTGCATTGTGTCTTAAACTTATTGAACCTTAAAATTCTCGTAATGTTAAACGAAGCTGAATAATGAAATTCTTCGTGCTTCGATTCACATACTTTGAAGTACAAGCCATTTTTGCTTATTTATTCGTTTTTTTTACTTTACTACGTATAGTAAGTAGGGGAAGTATTGTATTCCACCCAAAAATTCGATACCGAGATTTCAACGGAAATAGATGTTTTGAGACCCCCGGAATCCAAAAAAAGCATTTGTGTGTCTGTGTGTCTGTCTGTGAACTCAGAAACGAACAGTCGGATAAACACCAAACTTGGTATTTAGGTTCAGTATCTTCCAGAGATGCGACACGAAGGTTTTCAAGAAAATCCCCCCACCACAGACTACCCTTTGCATGGAACATTTTTAAAAAATTCTAATTTTCTCAAAAATGGCTCTAACGATTTTGATTAAAGTATCATATGTTTAAGATATTTTCTAGGACAAATAAAACTCAAGAATTGAACTGTAATTTACAACTTTTCTGTTAATTATTTATTCAGTAATAAACTAGAGCACGATAAGTTATTTTATGCGATACCATGCCAGAGCCCTCGACTTTGTATTCCTGCCACCCTCTATTTTATATAATACCATTGGTAAATTAATAACTATTTTTATTTTCCTGTATTGGTACATTTTTGTTTGCATTTTAACTTGCAGGATCATATCACGACATAGAATGTATAGTGGGTCTATAGTAAGAATTTTGTACCGAGCGACAATTCCTGCGGTTACTGTCATATTCGTTCTCAAACTCATGGCAACTGGCAAACTTTGTCAGTGAGTTCTGTTAGTTACATTGGGCAAATTTTTGCCCTCGTTAAGAGAAAATATTATGTTTTGGTGATAAGTTATTCATTACGTAAATAAAGTAATTTAATTATAAGTTAATTTATTGCTACAAACACACTACATAAAACAGAAACAATAATAATTAAATTCTTCTACAGCCCCTGAATAATACCAAAGAAATATACATAATAAACTAAATTAGTATTTGTGATGAATAAAACCAATAAGCATAATGTTAATTTTAACTTATAAAAAACTAATTGAGGTATAAAAATTCTGTTATAACTAACGCTGAATTAAAAAAGAAAGAATATATTGGTTCATTTCTGTAGTCCTCTTTAACTGCCATGGACATCTCGGGGCTTTGATTGAAACATTTGATGGTCCTTTTACTCTTTGAATTTTTAGGTTAGGTTATGGTAGGTTTTCGCAGTTTTTAACTTATTTTTACACGCACATTCACTCTCACATCCACACTCCCAGACTCTATGGATTGTAGGGAATGATCTAATTCAAGAAAAATGCCCACTCGACCGGGAATCGAACCCGGAACTTTTGGGTGAGAAGTCAGCTTGCAAGAAAAAATTGTATTAAGGCAATAGTCATAATATTAAACAAATAAGGTATATACAATAGTTTGAAGTATATCAAAATTCTTGGTTATGGAAATTCTCTCGTGATAATGTTTTTAATGGAATTTTTTAACTTAAAAATTCTGTAAGGTTGCAAATCCGGATATGTTAATCTCTCTACCGCTTAACCATAGTAGGTACATATTGCGATTATTGTATTCCACAGACACCTTAACTTAATAATTTAACACGAAATGCACGTTTCGAAGGCTCTTAAATAAATAAAGCTTTTTATAACAAGGTCCTGTCTGCGAACAGTGTAAATGAAAAGCGAAAAGTCGATACATACATTTCAAATTTGAATCCAGCACTGTTTAAGCGTGCCAGACGGAAAATTTATCCACCTCAACTTACCGTTGACATTAAAGAAAGTCCTTGGGTTTAAATTTCTTAAAAACGTACTAAATATTTTGATTAAAATATAATACATGTGCGATATTAACTTAACAAATTATCCTGGATTTTCTCAGAAGAGCATGTCAAGTACCCTTTATTTAACCGAATTTTGCATAATTTTGCTCAACTATTTAATCTTAAGAAATAGACAAAACCTTACTACAGGAATATACACAATTCATCTTAAATATAGTTTTTTCGTAGCATTAGCCATTTTTGAAATATTTTATATTGCTTGTTTACACTTTCCGAAGCACTTAAGCAGACAGGCATACTAAAAATTTTTAGATTCTTCCTTTTTCTTTCCATTACAAGAGCTCGAATCACGGCTAAACATTTGAATGTTGTTTCTAACTATGGTATGTAAACAAACACTAATTGCTTAATTTGAAATCTTATCTAGCTAAAAGTGTGTCAATTCGTAGACTTAAATTCTTCTAATTCTAGCATTGTAAATACGTAATAGTAGAAATCTTGCATGATTGTGTCTTTCTAGCACGAGTGTCATAATAATTGCTTAGCAACAATGACGTAATAAACTTGTTGAAACGAATGCATTTATAATCGATTCTTTCCTAATTCCCTGTTAACCCGCAACATTTTAGAACCTTCTTAAATCACCTTTTTAATTACTTTTAATTCAATTGAAAATGGAAACGATTACGATTTGTTTGAAAAACCAAACAGTTGCCTTATACAGAGAGAGCCAAAAAACTACGAACCGGCTGTGCGGTGTTTTTCCTGTCCGCGTCCTTGGCGCTCGTTGTCGTCTGCCGCTAGCATAGAAAGGCGCGGATGAAACCATACACCATTCTTAAAATTACTTTTAAAGGCTTTACTTGCCAACTTTATGAAAGGAGATGCTGAAACTGGCCACCGTCGTTGTCCATAGATTTTTGGCATCTCTTTGGGAAACTATCCATCACTCGCTGTAGTTCACGTTGAGAAATCCTGGCAATTTCTTGGCGGATATTTTGTTTTAATTCTTCCAGGGTGTGTGAATTTGTCCTGTACACTTATGTTTAAGTTAGAAATCGCAGGGGATTAGGGGATTAGGTCGGGGGACCGAGGGGACCACAAATCTCTACTAATAATTCTGTCCTCAAACACACTTTCAATTGTTCTCATCGAATTATTGGCCTTATGAGCTGTTGCAGAGTCCTGTTGTAAAAAGGCAAAACCATGCTCCCTGTCTGTGAATTCTCTAAAAATAGGGGGGAGCAAAATTATATTCACGTTTGTACGGGTGTCAACTGTTGACTCGAAAAAAATTGGCCCTATAACCCTTTCCCCGCTCTTGGCGCACCGTACAGAAATTTTTTCGTCATGAAAGGGTACTTCATGAACAATATTAGGTTTGTCAGAGTTTCAATAACGATTATTTTGTATACACACATATCTATGAAGGTGAAACCAAGCCTCGTCCGTGAAAAATATTAATTATGGGTCTATTTCGCCACTGTGTACACTATTGCGACTCCACTCACAAAATATGCACCTAATTACAGGATCATCTGGTTGAAGGGCATGTGCCACGTTATTTTATATGGTTTTAATTTCAGCAATTTGGAGCTCTTCGCGCAGAGCCATAAGAAATGCCTGCCAGTTGTGAAAGACGCCTAAGTGATTTTGGGGGGAGGGCGATTCTCCAAACATTACCGATGTCATCTAATGTTTCTTCGGTAGGAACCGTACGCTGTCTTTTAGATTTCTTAGCCTGAACACTTCCTGTGGCTTGAGATGTATTGTAAAGTTCATGGATTGTTGTGCGATCTGGAACTTTTGCACCTAGAAATCTTTCTGCAAATCGTATTTTCACTTGGCGAGCTGACTGAGTTAACACATACGAATCATAAATAAACACAGGCTGTGCAGTAGAAAACATATACTGAACCATAATATACTTTGTGAATAAGTACAGGACAAAATAATAAATAACTCGTAATAACTGAACTACATCACATCACATCAATACTGCACTTTATACTGCAGAGCAAAACCACGTCAACAGCATGACCTTGTTTATAGCAGCAGTGCGTTATCATGTTTCCATACGCCCAGTGGAAAAACACCGCGCAGGTGGTTCGTAATTTCTTGGTTCTCCCGTTATAATTGCTTCAACTGTATTTAGTAGGTACTGAGTATATAATGTGATAATTGAATGTTCATTCTGACTGTTAATATAAGGTTTGTTGCTACACGATTCAGGATCGATTCTAAATTATCTGAGTATGCGCAGTAGCTATGTTGCGTTCCAACACGACAGATAATAATCAATACAGAACTAGTTGTTGTTCCAACGTATTTGGGCACTAGTTCGGAATCTGTTCCTGATCAAGAGTAGGAATTGAAAATTCTGAACATGCGCAAACTGTATAATCTACTCCGCATACGCGGTTAATTCAGAATCTGTTATAATCGCTTGGAACAAACTGTCGGACAGTATATAGAAAATGATACGAGACTCTCTGTATTAAGCAGAAAAGCCTTATTGTCTGAAAGAATAAATCTGAATATGTGGTTGATACTGTGGAATGAAAAAGGACGTGGCAGAATGGTTCAAGTAGCGTTCCAACCATACAAAATTACGAATTAGTTCTCAGAATGTACCCGACTGGCGCATGTGCATAATAATGTGTTGGTATTAGTTCGGAACCGAATGTTAGAACAAACTTTATTATGTTTGGGACTGTAAACAACTGAGTAAACTATGAAACCATGCCATCATTTTTTAGGCTTACAAGAAGAAATGAAATTTAATTATCTAATTTCGACATATACTATCAATTTATAATACTAGGTTTGTAAAACTAAAAACTTTGTATGCAACTCGTGTATGTGCTTATTATACCATTCGTGCCACCTCTAAAGAATTACTACTATTTCCTGTTTTGTGGAATACAAAATATTGGAATGTCTTTAGAACATCCTGTATATTTTAAGGCATTAAATGGTATTCGTACTACGACATATTTGCAACAGAAATACATATGTACTTTACTTTTGGGTTACAAAGTATCACGCAGCTATTTTATTTCAGTTTAGGAGAATGTTTCCGTTGAGGGAGGTTTACACCAAATTGGCGAGAAACTCCAGTTGGAGGCGGATGTTACAGTTCCTAGCTCTGCCAAGGAGAGTTTATCAGATCTCTGAAGACGGAAACTGTTTAACATTCCCGCCTCGTTTGTAATATCGCACTTAAAAAGAGGCGAAGTTATGAGCAGCCCTGAAACGGCTTGAGAGAAAGCTAGGGATTAAGAGAGCAGGAGGCCTTTGTGAAAAGAAACAGAACAAAACACCACCTGCAGTATTGCAGCCCCAGGCCGCCCTCATTGACGTAGGGCTGTGCTTCTCTTGTTTTTATCACGCAAGGCAATGCCCAGAGCGATTTATGCAAGGATTTGTCTCTGAAATTATTCCCCGAAAAAAATATCTGATGTGTGACATCGCATACACTGTCTATCCAATACCATTTCATATTGTCTAACTACCCGGAGGGCTCTAGCTCGAATCTCTGTCGAGGTGAGTTACATAGATGAGGGGTTTACCGGGTTTTTCAAATCCTAAAAATCTGTTGCGACACAATCGCGTTTCTTTCTTTACCCGTATAATAATAATAATAATAATAATAATAATAATAATAATAATAATAATAATAATAGTAATAATAATTTGTAGTCGGAAAGACTCGACAGGCCTTGATCGACAACCCAACCTCATACCCACATGCACACGCCAGGGGTTGACATTCATTCAGCCGATACGGAGAGATGATGTGGTCAGCATCATGCTTCTTTCAGTCGGAATGTTGGTTCCTTTGACCTTCAGTTCGCTACCTACCGTAGTTCCTGATATTCGTCGCAAACAATGCTGAGGGGCCACGGTCGTATAACATCGTCCCAAGGGGGCTCGAACTCACGCAAATTCCGTGGTTGGTGTAGGACAAAGATTTGCATTCACACGTACCTATTATAACATTCATTAAAAAGTGATTCTTCATATACGTTACGTTATTCAGATACATTTTTGCCTGGAAACGATTTCAAATTAACCTTGCTTATGCAGCATGCGGAAATAACCTTCAAACGTTTATCGGAAACGTTCAACCATTTTCCGTCAGATGGCATAGCTCTATTAGGGGAAATGTAATCGTACAACATGGAATGTTTCGAAAAGATTAACGCTACGAAAAAATGATTTGACACAAACTGTATATTTTAATGACCTATACGTCCGAATTTTCTGTTTTGGGTCACGGTACCAACCCGCATATATACAGGTTGGACCATTTAAGTTGAGACTGTACAATATCTGCAAGACTAAGCGTTGTAGAAAGAAATGTCTTAAATAAACTTTCTTGATATTATAGGGGAAAGTAAATGTCATTAGTCGTGCTTCACTTGGAGGGCGTTGTGATAGTCATTTTAGGGTCAATTTAATTTCACCCTACATGCTTGAAGAAGTTGAACTTATACGAAGTTTGGTGTCTATACAACTCTCCTTTTTTCAGTTATGATCTTCATACGCAAACGTGCGCGCGGGCCTTTTTCTGGTTCAGTGGGCCTCAAAACGTGTATTTACCTTGAAATCTCGAAATCAAATGCTTGTTCTACCTAAAATAGATAGTTGCTAAAGAAAATAAAAAGAATAGTTAAGTTTAAGTATTTTTTCTTAAGATAACGTAGTTATAATATTTTGGGAAAATGTTACAGAATGGAAAATTTCGAAAATGGCTAACAATATGATGGACAACATTATTTTACACAAATTGTATAGTTTAAAGAGCTTTACACTTTTCCTGAAGTAAGTTTTTGTCTCTCTTCTGGTTTACCAGTTATAAAATTATACAAAATTCAATCAGAATGAAGACGATCTCAAATGCTCGTAGAATTTTTAAGATGTATATTTATTTTCTCATGTCAATATGTCAAGCATTAGATATTTTAGTCAATATCGTTAAACCCGTTTTCCGTGTAAATAATAACTTGGTGTGAAGGCATGCTTAAATTAATATTTTCTGGTTCAATATGAAGTTTGATATCCATCCTACTTTTCATTTTTGAGTTATGTTCTTCATAACCGAGCGGAGTAATAAGGTAGTGGCATCTGAGACTTGCATTAGGGAGGTCACGGCTCGATTACAGTTAGACCGGCCACCCAGACCTGGGAATTTTTTATGGATTATATAACCACAAATTTTCCTGCCCCATGTTATTTCCTTTCATCGTGCAAAGTTGCAGGGTAAGGTGCAGTGGACGGTAGAGTGAGACATAAGCGGTGAATTTGATTTGAGGAGAGAGCTGTTTCATGCATGGAACCTTCTACCCGAATCTATTCTGAGAATGGGAGGTCTGGTGGATGTTACATCTGGGAACGTTAGGGACTCCGCTGCACTGCGTCGGTCGCCATCAGATCTGGTGCCCTTCGTACTCTCTCGCCTCATTATTTTATCCCGGAGTTTAGTAGGTGCAGCAGGCCTAGCCTTGACCCATTTTTGGCTCAGTTACCTCAAATATCGGTACCGAATTCTTGGGTGGAATACAGTACTTTCTCAGCCGACAATAGGTGAGCGGTAAAGTAACACAAGTAGGACTTTGTTTTTACCAGGTTTCATTAGTATGCAACAGATTACCTCCCCATTCCTCTGCAGCCTGTGTTTTGCTACTTTAATAAAAAGATCTCCTGTTGATTTTCGTCGCGAAGGGAAATCAATTTCCTTCCGAAGTTCCTCACCCGAGTAAAATAGCTTCCAGCTCCTTGCCCCAGGTCATATGAATGGAGGACGAGCTCCACTAAAATAAAGAAATAAAAGAATATGTGCTATTGTGACCAACAAGAGTTTGACTTTCGTTTTAAATAAAAGTGGAAATGCAACCAGGTTTCAGCTGTAACAGCTACTGAGAAACATAACAAAAGGCTGATGTGATGCATTCACACGACTTTGGTACAAATAATAAATTTGCAAATATTCTTTATATAGTATACCATTCATATAAAAATATATTCTTCTAACCTCCCTACTTTACTTGCGTTATACAGGGTCCGTCAATAAAATGTATACAAACTTTAATGAATGTAAATTCCATTGTGTGTGTGTGTTATTACTGAAGTTAATTATTTAACACAGGTTTAATACAAATTCCTTGTACGTGTTTAGTTACAAATGGTTGCCATTAGTGACCAGACACATATCACAACGGCGAATGGTTGCTTGGAAAACGTGATCATTGTGTCTGCAGGAATTTCTTCAGATACTGCTGTTATTTCTTGACGAAGGACATCCTTGTAGATGTCTTCCTATGATACAAGAATCCTTTAACGTCTCCCAAAGGTAAAAGTCTAGAGGCGTTATATCTGGTGAACGTGCTGAGAACTCAAATGTACCTCTTCGTCCTATCCAGTGATCCTGCATATTCTCATCCAGAAAGTCTGTATGTCTTCTAGGTGGTAGTGTGGGATTGCCTCATCTTGTTGTAGAAGAACGTGTTTCCATAAAGTGCACGTATAGCTGGAAAAATTGACGTGTTTAGCGTATCCAGATACCTGATGCCGATGACGGTTCCTTCAAAGAAGAAGGTCGTTATAAATCTCTAGATGACAGTACACACCAGATATTCACCCCAGTAGATAGACTTGTTTTGTCGATATGGACGTGTTGTACGAGGCGTATTCCAAAACTAAAGTCCAGTGAACAATATTTAACGGATGGTTAGACCCTGAATGATATTTTACGCCTGCAGCACTGTCTACCGACTCCTGAGGAACCTACTGCAGTGTTAGTGTGACACAGTAGGCGTTTGCCAGTCGGTGAGAGCAGATCGCAATGGCCGCGACAATCGTAGATCCAGCCAGTTGTGAAGTGCGCGGCGTGATTAGATTTTTACTAGCAAAAGAATCGTTAGCTGCGGACATTCATTGTGAGTTATGCCTCGTGTCATAACTCACGGACATAATGAGTGACAAACAGGTTCGACACTGGTGTCGAGAGTTTCGAAATGGCCGCACAAATGTGCACGGTGAACAGCGGAGTAGTATACCCAGTATTCGGACCGACGACATCGTTGAACAAGTGAACCAAAGACTTTGAAGTGATCGGCGTTTGACGATTAGTGGTCTGGCTGATGAATTTCCAAATGTTGCTCGTACCTCACTTGACAGGATTGTCACTGAACAGCTTATATATCGGAAACTTTGTGCGAGGTGGGTGCCAAAACTACTCACCGTCAGCACAAAGAGCAACGAATGCGTAGTGCACAACAGTTTTTGGAGCGCTATAGACAAGATAGAAATGTTTTGTTTTCCCACGGGCGACAAAAATGGATAGGGACACCAACCAGAATCGAAACAGCCAATGCAGTGGCGGCGTTCCAGTTCACCCAAATGAAAAAGGTGTAAGCAATCACCGTACACGAATCGCAACGATGGCTACCGTGTTTGGGGACAAAAAGGGCGTCCTTTTGATTCATTTCATGGACCGTGGGTCAACAACTACAGCTGACATGTACTGTGCAACGCTTACCAAACTGAGACGTGCGATCCAAAATCGACGCCTCGGGAAACTGTCGTCTGGCATCATCTTCCTGCACGACAATTCACGCCGGTACACCGCTGCCAAAACAGAGTTTCGTTGGGAACTCTCTGACCACCCTCCGTACAGTCCCGACCTGGCACCAAGTGAATATTTCCTCTTCTTACATTTGAAATGGTGGCTGGGTGGACAACGATTTCAAGCCGAGGATGCACTCAAGACGAGCGTTACCAACTGGTTCAAATCTCAGGCAGCAGACTTGTATGCCGAGGGGTTAAAGAAGCTGGTGCAGCGTTACAGCAAGTGTATAGATGTGAACGGCGATTATGTGGAAAAGTAAAGTATATATATGTATATGTATATATTTATATGTATATACAGGCACATATTCCTGTCAATAAAAACCTTGTTTCATGAGCGATGTTGTTATTATGACCAAAAGGACACGCCACGTATATATTGTGACCAGTATATACAAGTAAGACGATTGTTTCTTAAGTTTAAACTAGGTGTCATCATACCACACAATCTTCGTGAAAAACTCTTCATCCTATTTTACCGTATGCTAAAACTATTCACAAAACTCCATTCGAAGATCATTTATGCGTGAAGTAATCTTGGCGCGTACACTTTATACTTAGTGGCTTTTAGAATGCGTCGTACACTCGCAATGCAAACTCCTTTCTTAAAAGCACATTCTGGCTTCCGAGGCGAAGTGATAAACTCTTCTAACACCATGGCAAAGAAGCAGGAATTGTAGCTGCACGAAGTCTTCCCGATCATCCCTTGTGCTCATCACAATGAATGGTACCATGCGTCTGAAACTTATCAGAAAGCCGTGTAATTTGTCAAGCGCGTTGGAGGCTGTTTTGGAAACTCACGCCTTCACGCACGCTGAACTTCTGCGACATTTTCAAACTTGAACCACTGCTTTAAAGTGAGCTTCCATTCCTCAAACGTCAAGCGTGCCCAGCCATTTTCATTCCGCATTATAGTCACATTTTAGCAACGAGCCATATGGGTACTCCACGTCAGTTAAGAAACTACTATACTACATATTCCACAAATTATTCGATAAAATTCTCAAACGATACGCAGGTGTCATCTGCTAAAGTGTGAATCACTTTTTATACGGACCCTTTGGTTCAAATAACGCAAGAAGTTTGCAATATGCGGCAACAGCATTCAAATGCTTAGTACTGCTAACAAGCACGCGATGGAAAGAAAGGAAAAGGTGGGTGAGCAAGAATGCCAAACCTTCAAGCATGACCGTTAGGTGACGCTTAGGAAAGCTCTAAACCTACAAAATGGAGTATTCGAAAACGACTAAGGCTACAAAAAAATTAACCCAAGTTATGCAATTTCACAACCCTACATTTTTTTCTGGAGTGAAAAAATTGTCTATATTTTAAGGTTACCTTGTCTAAAATTATGTAAAATGCAATCAAATAAGGGGAAGAAAGGTGGAATCAGACGACTGGAAAATTCAATGCCATAGCCGGGATTTGAACCACTGAGCTACCATGGCAACATGCCGGTACAACATTAAATTCCCCAACTGATTCGCATTTTTCCCGGTAAACCACAAGGAGATCTCAAATTGTATTGAGATAACATACCCCAATGGCGACTTACAATGGTGTAAGTAGTTTAAGTCCCGGGCTCCATAGTTTCTACCACATTAGGTCAATAAATGTGAATCAGTTGCCATGGTAGCTCAATGATTAGAGCAACCGGACGGAGACCGGCAGATCCGTGGTTCAAATCCCGGCGATGACGTTAAATTTTTCAGTCGTTTGATTCTACCTTTCCAACCTTGTCCAACACACGGCTTGTGTGGAAGAACAATTAATTCTAAATAAAGGGAAGTTCGTAGCATCAAGATACACATTTTAATTTCATTCAAATAACTTAAACAATGTGGCAGTTTAAGCAAAAGTTTAGAGTTAATTTTGAGAAAATCAGAAATGACGAACAATATTTCATGTAATGGGTAGTAGTATTTATCTGAGTTGTATTTTTCTTGAGAACAATTACCTATAATTGCCATTACTTTTGGTCTCTTTATTCCAATACGTTTATCTAATATTATTTTCTTCAGATTAAACACCAAATACCTGTACATGAAACTTTTCACAAACATTACTTAACTGCACATTGGTAAGTAATTTTAACCAGCCTGGCAATTAAACCAAAATGTGCAATGAGTGCATGTCTAGCTAAGCCATACAATGTCTATTCTTTTAAGGATACTTGAAATTTTTAAGAAAAAAAGTAGTTTTAAAATCTAAAATCCTCGAAGATTGTGGAATCAGGACCCAATATATTACGGTTTTGCCTTTCTGATCATTTAAATTCCCAAACTCGACTTTTAACAGCGGATAAAATTTAAAAACTAGATTTTGTCATAATATTGTTTTCTTAAATGTTTGCCTCTTTAAAGTGCTTTCCATGATGCAACCTTTGATAAAATTCTTTAAAATTTTCAGCATTTTTATTTGATTTTTTATGAAAATATATAAAGATCCTTTTCTTGATATCAACTATAGTTTTGCATTTATGGTTTTGATAGTTTATTCATGAAGATTATTAGATATTAAGAGCGTTTTATATTTTATTATTTTTCTTCTGGTAGTGTTTTAATGTTACACAGAAGTTAACCTGTGTTTGTAAAAAATTATGTTCCAGGAAAAATAAGTCGAATTTAAAAGTTTAAATTTCCAAAGTTTTCGCCACGTGGGGCATTTTACACGAGACTCGATTTTCGTGCTTTGAATATAATTTTCTTTGAAGGTTAAGTATATAGAATCATGAAGATTAATTTTCTATTTTAATTATTACGTTGACATTTTGATAAGAATTTCAGCTAAATTGGTTGAAATTTGTATAAGTTAACCATTTAGGTACGCAATATTCTTAAGGAATTTTGCAGCGTTTCATTTTTTATGTTTATTCCAGAAACTTAAAGGTGGCGACGCAAATAAACATGTTTTCACATTATCCCGTTAACAAATAAAAAATAAAAATAAAATCTGTAATACAAAACCCTGGCATCTAACTTCTTAAACCAGGGCTTATATTACCAGAGTTTGTAATTTATTCAATCTAAAAAACATTTACAATTTTAAATATAATAATTGTACAGATTAATTATAAAATAATGCTACAGGTTAATGCTACAGCCAAACACTCGAGTGTTTCAACAGGATCTACATTTTTTTGCATGGAAATCCTCTGTCCATCTGTTACGGTTTACCGCCTATACAGAATGCGTCTAAATTTGTGTCCAGAAAAGTAGGGACGTATTCCCGGCACCAAGGCATTACAAAATATTCATATGAATATAGATCCGAAACTCCTATGTTAAGGAGTTATGAAAGGAATTCCCTGTAGTGGCCGCTGATTATGTACCTAACCGAAAGAACTTGGGTGATTCTCAGATTTATTAGCTCATATTAACAAATGCTAATTCCTGAGGACGCTGCACCTATAACAGCAACCAGTCTTGGCAACAGGTCTGGATGTTGTTGACTAGGCCAAGGTTTTCTAATTAAACTGTCAAGTTAAGATATACAACCAAACTATTCTAACTATATAATTATCGATAGTCACAAAAATAAAACACATTAATTTTATATAGCTACATTCATAAAATATATAGTTCTAAACTGTATATTTTGAAAATATTTTGACACTTACATTTTCATATTCTCTGCCACTTAAAAGAATTGCATTTCCCGCAAAAGTTCAGTGCCAAGGTTTCACCAGAAATACATGGTTTGTGTTGTAAACAGCATAACTCAAATAGGTATAAGCATCAAATTTCGTAATTAAGATAGGTTTGGAAGGTGAAATTTTTCAGTGTGTTCGCTCTTCTTAAAGAATCCTTTACATACTAAAATCTCCTTTAATTTTTATTTCCTTATAAATGAAGTATTTTTCATTATCAAAGAATTTTATATGACTGGATATCATAGACTATTGCGTTGTCATAAGTTCGTTTGCTTTGCTCGCAAGTTGCAATCTATAGCGCCTGAAAACCCTGAACCCTCTGTACACTCAAGTTATCCTAGTTGCCTAACCACCCCTACGACTTAGAGAACAACAACCAGACTCACTATTGGATATGTCAGTGTGTATTTGTGACTGACGTTGGATAGAACCGCGTGAACTTGTGTTTATAAACTATGGATAGCAAAAAGGAACATTTCCGACATCTTATGCTGTTTTACTATCGTAAGGGTAAAACCGCCACACGATGCCGGCAGAAAATTTGTGCTGTCTACGGGGAAGATACAGTAACACGAGCATGTCAAAAGTGGTTTAGTCGATTTCGAGCTGGTAATTTCTCCCTAAAAGACAAACCTCGGTCTGGACGGCCAATGGTTACGGACGTGGAAAGAATTCATGAAATGATAGTCAACCATCCACGAATTACAATTTGGGTGTTGGCATTGCAGCTCAATTTAGCTTGTGCTACTGTAGCCAGGAACTTGGCAATATATTGTCGACAATAATGGTGTATACTGCAGGAAATAAATAGTTTGTTTTCAAAACATAACTGCCGTAGTTATTTATCTTTTGAACGACCTTGTGTTTAAAGTTTGTAAACGGAAAGTTCGGCAACTACGCCGTCGTAGCTGTGCTGCAGGTGAGGTGTGTTCCCAGGCGTTCTTAGTGATTGAAACGTAACGAACGAACTCATGAGATAACCCTATATTTACAGAAATACTTAGGTATTATGAAATTATACATAAATTATATGATATGTTTATCGAAATTATTAGAGGAAATTTTGATAAAATGAAGAAATGAGAATTTTCTATGTAAAATAATTTTCGGTGAAATAATGTAATGAAAAAATTCACCTTAGATCCCTAAATGTGTTGAATTATTGAGACGGTTTGTTATTTACTTCATTTTTGTTTATAAATTTATGGTACACAATTTTCTATTGGTTCTTTCTATTCAAGGTATCTCAAAACGTGTAGTTACAATTAAACCTCTATATAAAATTGTTTATTGGAGTACAGTACTACCGCTTTGTTAGATATCTAAATGGTAGAAAAAGTAAACGTGTTTTTGCTTCCTCCACTAGTTGCTATAGTAATTCTAGGAAGCAAGAATTATGCTTATACCACCCAAAACTACATAATGATTTCATCGGAAATACCTACACTTTTTGAGGCCTCACGAATCCAAAAATCTAGAACAAGGTTGTGTGTATATGTATGTTTGAGAAGCATCAGATGTGAATATCATCAAATGTAAATATCTTCCAAAGTTGCGACACGAAGATTTTCATAAAATCCCCGCACGAAAACATCCTTTACATGGAAAATATTTCGTTATGTTTGATTTACTCAAAAATGACTCAAGATATGTTTAAGATTTTTACATGAGTTTTCTGCGAATAACAGATACAGCTATGTTATACACTATGTGATCAGAAGTATCCGGACACCCCCACAAATATACGTTTTCACCTTAGGTGCCTTGTGCTGCCACCTACTGCCTGGTACTCATTATCCGCGACCATTAGACATAGTCATTAGACATCGTGAAACGGCAAAATGGGACGCTCCGTGGAACTCAGGGACTTCGAACGTGGTCAGGTGATTGGGTGTTTTTTTGTGTCAGAAGTTTGTATGCCAGATTCCCACACTCCTAAACATCCCTAGGTCCACTGTTTCTGATGTGATAGTGAAGTGGAAACGTGAAAGGACATGTACAGCAAAATAAGTGTACAGGCCGACCTCGTCTGTTGACTGACAGAGACCGCCGACATTTGAAGAGGGTCGTAAAGAGTAATAGGCACACATCTATCCAGACCATCACACAGGAATTCCAAACTGCATCAGGATCCACTCCAAGTACTATGACAGCTAGGCTGTAGAGAGAAACCTTGGATTCCATGGTCGAGCGGCTGCTCATAAGCCACACATCACGCAGGAAAATGCCAAACGACGCCTCGCTTGGTGTAAGGAGCGTCAACATTACATGATTGAACAGTGGCAAAACGTTGTGTGAAGTGACGAATCACGGTACACAATGTGGCGATCCGATGGCAGGGTGTGGGTACGGCTAATGCCCGGTGAACGTCATCTGCCAGCGTGTGTAGTGCCAACAGTGAAATTCGGAGGTGGTGGTCTTATGGTGTGGTCGTGTTTTTCCTGGACGGGCTTACACCCCTTGTATTTTTGCGTGACACGATCACAGTGCAGACCTACATTGATATTTTAAGCACCTTCTTGCTTCTCACTGTTGAAGAGCAATTCGGGGATGGCGATTGCATCTTTCAACACGATCGAGCACCTGTTCATACTGCACGGGCTGTGGCGGAGTGGTTACACGACCATAACATCCCTGTAATGGACTGGCCTGCACAGAGTCCTGACTTGAATCCTATAGAACACCTTTGGGATGTTTTGGAACGCCGACCTCGTGCCAGGCCTCACTGACGTATATCGATACCTCTCCTCAGTTCCGCACTCCAGGAAGAATGGGCCGCCATTCCCCAAGAAACCTTCCAGCACTTGATTGAAAGTATGCCTGCGAGAGTAAATGCTGTCATCAAGGCTAAGGGTGGGCCAACACCATATTGACTTCCAGCATTACCGATGGAGGGCGCCACGAACTTGTACGTCATTTTCATCCAGGTGTCCGAATACTTTTGATCACGTTGTGTACTTTCGTATAACTGATAAACCATAAGAGACAAACATTTACTGCATAAAAAGTATATAGTTCGTTAATATCTATCTTAATATACATATATAAAACACGTGTGTATATGTGTGTTAGTGTGTTCCTTATAGGCTTCTACACCGTTGCACCGAATTTCAAACTTTGCACAGATAAACTTTGATACAAGGCAAAGTATTTTCTCATTATTATTATTATTATTATTATTATTATTATTATTATTATTATTATTATTTATAGAACCCTGAGAGTTCTAATTAGCTCTTTCTTTAAGTATATTGTGTAGTATTTTTTAAATTCGTCCAAAGAAACGCAGACTATTGGGTTAGTGCAATCTATGACTAAATATTGTAGGGATAAACTGTCAAACTATGGACAACGCTGGGTGTTTCAGTTAGTTTCAAATAAATATGTTTATCACTCTAACCATTCCCGAGGTATTTGTTGCTCTTGGTTTGAATTTTTAAAGGCTGTGCCATTTTTGGAAGTGCTGTCACCATTCAGTTAATTATCGTGATGATGCAAAGACTATGGAATTTCAAACCCATCACACAGCGATCTACTTTTCAAAGCCTTTTCTTCAGCCTCCTGTACCCCCTTGTATCTATAACAAAACGTGTAATTAAACTATTTCTGTAAGCATTTATTTCGCTTAGCATAAAGCAGATGGAAAAAGAAACTTTTGTAAGAATAGTTTGTAAAAGGGATATGAAAATAAACGTCAGTGTGCAGTTTAGAACTGCACGCTTAATTAATTCGGTATAAGCAGCCTGCACGTTGACTGTCAGATTTTTCAACGAAATAAATTGACTAAGAAATCGTTTTGAGACGTGCAATTACAGCCACAAAATGTGTCCAAAGTTCCACAAGTTGATAGGCCTATGCTCAACTTTTTATGCGCTTAAACGTACTTAAGTTTGACGGAGACTTGATTTCAACGGTAATTGGTTTCTCTACATGTGAGTGAGGTATACAAAGTTTTTGGAAAGTACAAGCTGAAAACTTACCTCAGTTATTCAGGGGAGCTTATCGAATACTTCATCCGTCTTAATTAACCTAATGAAGCATGAATTACATCACTTTTATCGTTACAACAAGAAAACAACGTAAAGTGACGTTCATTCCAGATTGATACATGCAAAAGTATCGTCAAATTGAATTCAGAAAAACAAGTCTAAATGGGACTTGAATGATATTTGTCTGACTCATAATAGTTTCGAGAGTTTTAAATGCGCTCGGTACTGCAAAGCACTTATTAGTGTCACCTTGTTCCACTTTTCGTTTTGAGTCATGCTGTTCACAGATACATTTCCGGTTGGGCACAAAGCTACTTCCTCTGTCTGCTGTAAGCATGTGCTAAAGAAATTAATTGTATTTTTATTAGTTAATAATGAACACAAGTTCAATAGTTGCTGATGATACTCTGTACACAATTATCTCTCTCTCTATTTATAATCTATATTAATATTATAAAAAGAGAATATGTATGTGTAGGGTAATCTCAAAAACCACTCAACCGATTTTATAATTATTTTACCATTAAAAATCCCAACTCTTTCTGAGGACGTGGTGTGCAAGCTACCTTCTAATTTCATTTCATGTATTAGTAAAAGATTAAAAAGTATTTACCAAGTCCTTGTTCTTGAATAAGAATGCTTGCGAAGAAGGCTTGTTGGGAGTGGCATAGATTAGAAAATACTTACTGTTACTTCACTGTATATGCATATAAAATAAGACAAATGCCGCGGATATATTATTTCAAACATATACTATGTAGATGGTCACGATTTAGCAGCAAAGGCAGAGCAAGGCAAGGTAATATAATCTGCCAATGTCAACATATGTTTATAATCCTCAAGTACGAAAGTTTATCCTTAATTCCTTTGTATGTTATAATAAGATCGTTAGTAGGGTATGTTAAATAGTTGTATAAAGAGAGAAATTTGTGTCCGGATAACATTAGAAATCAGTCAACCGATATTTAATAATTAACAACCGAGAAGATTATTTCTGTTGATGGCCGCAAACTATCTGTCCTTGCCAAAGAGGTTAGAGCTAAAGGTAAAGGTACTGACCAACTGGGGGCCCGCCGAGTCGGCCTCTTGTACTTCTACCGTGACCCCTGGGAGGGAGGTTTGAGGGTAGAGACCCGAAGGGCGACCAGATCGGATGACGACTAATGTTTCCAGATTGAACACATCCAACGCCGCCCGGGCCCACTCATGGGCCCCGAGCCTCCGGAGGGTTCTCGAAGGAGCGCCTGCCTGAAAGCACCCGGAGGCGGGTTCTAACCGAGGAGCGGCGTTAGGAAACCACAGAGCGCACAGACACTGCCAGCCGCAACCCGCCGAACACCGTCGCCTGTGCTACAACCGGAAACGATGACAAGGAAGATGATGGGAGCAGGAAATGAGGGGCTGGAGAATCGTTGTATAAGCGAACCATCCCAATCGCCTGCGATCCTAGGAAACCACGAAAAACCCGTGGGTCAGAGTGGGCAGTCCCGGGGATCGCACCAGGGACCTCTCGAATGCGAGTCGCACACTTTACCGCGGTGCCACCTTGCTTGGTTTCAAAGAGGTTAATTTGGGGGCCTGGAAGTGGGGTGTTTTCATTTTAACAGCTTCACGTCTATTTCCTTGTATATTTAAAGGTTCTGTGTATTGTGTGAAAACTATATAGCTTTTGTGTTACTAAATAACTATGACACCAAATAGAAAGTACAGAGGTTTAAAACGTCACCTATTCTGATTATCTAAACATTACTCGACCATTCCGACCGATAATAATTATTCCACCATATATGGGCTGTGCAGCATTTCTACAATTTGTAGGACTGTCGGAGGGAGGGGGATGCTTCACAACCTTTTGCGAGAATGAATATCAGGAGTATAGCCGGAGCTGTACGAAATTACAATTATCAGGGTAAGCGGGGGGGATTCATCATAAAAATTGTAGCAGTTCCTCCGTGGTAGACCCCCACGTGAGACTGACACTATGCGCCGAGAATCCTACTAAGTTGATGATGGACCGTAGAGAGGTGATGGATGCTGTGTTACGTACCTGTAGGTCGTCTTTATGCCTGTACCCTTGTGATGTAGGATGACGTTCTCGTAGACTGGAACCTTGATCATATACCTGTATTTGTGTGTGTGTGTGTGTTAGTATATTGTAATTATTATTTTATAATTCTGCCACGACTGCTGTATTTTGAGTCGGAGAGCACTTGTGACTTGTCAGGGTTAGGTATGAAGAATGTTAAAATATTTTGCACACACGTAGTCTGTTAACTATTTCACTTGTATTTTAGATAAACCACATGTAGATATTCACAAGTCACTATCATCTTTGTCATGTTAAAATATGTATAACTGACAGATTTTATATACGTAGTTTTAGCGTCTAGTTAGAGACGAGCTTATACACGGCCTTCCTGCTCAAGTCTGACAAGCTTCTATTAGCGTTCCCTTCAACCGTTTTCTTAGCGTACGCATTTGAATTATAAGCATGTATCAATGTACCTGATTGGTGCTACTATCAAATAGCAGTTTACGTTAACACACACCTATATATATATATATATATATTGCCTTCCATTGTCTTGAGTATGAAACCAAGGTTCGTTACATGCTTACATAGATGCTACTGCATTTCTCGTAATTTTTATTATTGGTTGTATAGCTAACAATAGCCTTTCCCTCTCATATTATATTCCATATGTTATAACGTTATATACTTGTTCTCTACCATGTTTACATTATGAATATATGTGTTTTTAACATCCTCTTAATTATTATACGTACAATGTTATCAAAGAAAATACATAGCATGTAAAACTTAGAACAAAATATCAAAGAAAGAAATTAATAATGTGTTGATGCTGAGAAGCTGTGAATTGAGGCAGTATTTTTAACACTTAAATGATTTCCGTCAAATTATATAATTTGTAAATTCAATAACGGCCCGCCTTGAAGCAATATGTGTATGCAATAATTTTTAAAATGTATGTAACAGTCATTGCATATGCTTATATTATTGTATCCATGTGTAATAATGTTATGCGAATATATTACGTAATTTAAATGTAGGATCTGTGAGAATAATAAGTTAAACGTTGCTAAAAATAAGGTAACACTGAGGTAACCTTGAGGCAAGAATGAGTTTGAGAGTTTAAATGTTATTTTCGAATCTTGGAAGCAATAATGTAATTTTAGTGACAGTTTAAAAATGGCCAATCAACAAACAGAAAAAGCTTTAGTTAAATGCAGGTATTCTATTGGATTGTGATTAGCCAATCAGAGACTTGAAATACAGAAATTTACAAGTTTAGACGGTTGAAATCTAGTCAGTTGCCTGCAGACAATGATAGTAGCTGGATGCGTGATGCGACCTCGAGAGATTTAATATGTATTCATGTGAGACGAAAAATAGTTTTACGTGGTAAAAAGTGTAACTAATTAATAAAAAGAATCTCACAGCTCTTTATATCAGTGAAGTGCTATTTAATTTGTTTCAATGATTAATAAAAAGGAGTGAATTAAAATATAAAATATACGTAAGCCTACATTCTTGTCGCAACACGCCCTGCCAAGACTTCCATATCTCTAACAATAATACTGACGCAGCCGAGGCAAACATAAATATATAATATCTAAAGAAACAGTCAAATTATAAAGTTAATATTTTTTAAACTTGGGGCAAAGGCCACCTGAAAATACATTTGGGGCAAAGGATACCGGAAACTGTTTACTATACGTGCGGTTGCAACCAACTTCAAGTTCGGATCCCCTACAGTAGAAATACGATACAACTCCTTCAATACAAACTACTACAAATTGGCGTCCATACGTGGAGCTAAATAAACAAACAACTCCAACGTAAAGAACAATTTTACTACATAATTAGATATCTTATTACATTAATGGTTTATCGTATTAGTTTGTCTGTGTCTAGTACTGTATGTTGCTTCAAAATCTTTTATATCATTGTACAACAATTTCATATAGAACTGGGGCAGGTCAATGAAATTAAGTCGTCATTTCAGTTAAAAAGCTACCCGTGCAACGTTGGACAGCCAGCTGGGTTTTATAATTTCATAATTTATAATAACATTAACACATCTGACTGGCAGCGCATTGCAACAAGCTCTGATTGCAACCGCCAACTGCATTCATGTATTTCAACAAACTTCTGATCGCGACAGAATCAGAGACTAATCGCAGAGTTTATATTGGAAATAAACTTTATCTACTTTGATTACGTAAAGTGAAACATAGCAACGTTGAAACGAGTTTCGTAATGGCATATTTTACTGGACCCAATGCGGTGAAATAATATAATTGAATACTAAGCGTTGAATTCAACTACAACTTCAAAACCCACCAAATTAAATTTATTTGTTGTGTACACTGTTGGTAACATTTTCACAGTTTGGCACAGTAATTGAGGCGTTAGATGGAAGAGGGCTTTTCTGTAGATCATCGAAAATAATTCACCGTTTTGTTTTCTACAGTGCTTTTCCTTCACACTGTGGCCACCGTAAGGCTGCTCGCGCGTCGGCCGCCGTAGCTCGTCAAAACAGTTATAATGATGTGGCGTATTAGTAGGTATTGCCATACAAGATACATTATGGTGTGCATTGTCGACAGTATTATTAGGGTGACTTATTTCTTTCGGCTAAACGAGCCTGCTCCTTTGGCGGCGACCACGCCAGAGAGAGTAGGCTTTGTTGGAAGTTCCGTCTGGTATGACCGCTAGCTCTGGCTAGGTGCCTAGCCAGGGTGGAGCGGGGGGATAGAGGGTAGCATTACTTCTTTGTGTGTGAGCGACACTTGTTGAGTGAGTGTAAAAGAAGTAGGTCGAGTGTGGCCAGTCCTCGACAGCGTGGCATCTCCCCTCAATCCTTTATTCCCATGTGTGTAATGTAGGGCCATCAAAAGTTTTATCAATAAATCACAGATAATGTGTGTGATGTGAAATTTGTGTATTTTGTTTAAAAAAACCACGCCTTCATCGGAATGTAGACACCAAGGTCCTGGTCCTCTTGCAGTTTCTATGTTACGTCCCCCATGTGCGTGTTGGGGTGATCAAAATTTAGTAATTTGCTGGGAACCTTTTGGCCCTCACCCCAGCATGTAACAATATTCCCGCAACCACCTCAAGTTTTCATAGATGCAACTACAATTACACTGATAATAAGCACAAACCTTACCATAACAGACGTTGGAAATGTTGTTCTTCTCTATTCACACATTTCTGGCATCTTCTCAGGAGATTTGCATTCACACTTGGGAGATGAATATCCAACAATGAGTGAATTTATCCTCTAATTTCCTGTAGTTCCTCCATTGAAAGGGGTTTGTTGCATACGTTTTATTTTTCATGTGATCATCAGAATCGGGTAAATTTCTATAATTGGATTTTGCGAAGTGATGCGTAATAAAACTGACCCACGTTTAGTATTCTTCTCTAACCAAGCATGTTTCCCTTTAGGTATATGTCTACGTTTCATCGCAAAATAAGATATATTGGACTACAGAGAAACCCGATTTTATACACCAAATTCCCTTGCACGGCGAGAAAATCGGTGTGCAGTAAATACGTACAGAATAATAGGTCTTGTATTTTCGAACAAACAATAAATGCAGAGAGGTACAGCAATGCTATACTCACATTATTTTTTTGAACAAGTGACACTGAATCTCGGTCTGGATTTTTTCCAAAAAGTCTCCGCTAACGCGCATACCGCTGTTGAGCCGTTAAATTTAATTCAGGAAATTCTTGAAGATAGGATAATTAGTAAAGGATTGCGGCCCTTACAATCCCCTGATTTTAACTATACTTGATTTTTATCTGTGGGGGAACCTGAAAATTAAAATGTATGTAACAAACCCCAATACATTGTAAGAACTAAAAGAAAACATCAGGCGATGAAATTCACTCAATTTCGGATATTGAAGCCTCGATTGTTAAAGTTAATTTCCTGAGAAGATACCAGAAATGTACGAATAGAGGACAACTTTTCCAACATCTTTTATGATAAAATATGTGCTTATTATCATTGTAATTGTAATTATAGCCACGATAAAGTGAAGCGATTGCGGGCATATTGTACCTTAGACCGAGCCGAGGCGGCCGACGCACGAGCCGCCAACCAGTGGCCACAATGTGAGGGAAAAGCACTGCATATTGTCTGAAAATTTCAGATCGATATATTGACTCTAGAAATCTACGAAATATTTTTCTTTTGCCTGTGCAATTGACATTTCTACAGGAATATCAGATTGTTTAATGCTTTGAATATCAAAATAAAAATCTAACACTAGTGCACTTATTTCCTGTATGTGATCACTCCTTTTGCCAGTGTGATAGGAATTTTGGACTCATAAAGACTATCAGGAACGACGAAATCATACCAACTGCTAAGTAGTTTCTGGAAGTTATGGTATTTTGTCGAAGAAAACCTTCTCCATTTACTGTGACAATAGACAGCATGCTTATCAAAGTTTAGCCAGAAATATTGTCACCATTCTTTAGGAAGAAGCCTTGCTCAAAAGGACAGAGTTTTAGAAAATATGTCCAAATGAAATACAAGCCATATGGTACCTTGCTAGCGACACAGATATGCACCGAAGCTCTTGTATCATTCATTTTCTGGATCAAGATGCATGATGTAAATTAATTGAAAAATACTGCACAAGGACCACCAAATCACGTATCTTCTCGAATATTTACCAAGGGAAAGTAGAGATTGGTTTGAAAACATATTAGAAGAAGGAAATATCAATGTAAATGATCGAGGAATAGACAGAAGTGTTGTCTTCAGACACTGAGGAAGATTATGAGAATCTGAGAAGTCTTGGAAATTAATGAAAAATAAATTCTTTAATGCAGAAAATAACCTGTTCTTTAACGGATACTAAAACAGTTTTTTCTGACAAGTTTCACATAGTTTGTCAATCTGAAACAAAAATACATGTTAATTAAAAAATATAAATCAGAAGAATGTTCTTTAGAAGAAAGGCATGAACGTATATTACTAAGTCTTGAGACAAGGAATATTAAACAATACCACTAAAACATGAAAAGAAGTAAAGTTTGCAAGTTATATCAAATAGTTCATATACATTTAGGCACTTGTTCTTAGGCAACATTAAATCAAACGTTTATTTTGTGTTTTTCTCAAACCATCATATGAGTCATTCTCCCAGGTAGCGCATCAATTGTTGCCGATGTTGAGGCTACACAATTAGTGTTATGTTTCACATTATAAATAAGTGAATTATCTCCCATGATTTTCGTATCTATTGTCTTCTTATTTTCAATTGACCTTTCAATATCCGCAGCAGAAGTCGATTTCCACACTCCATGCCTCTTCAGCGTAACCATATCAGCACCACCGTCATCTACCAAAGAAGCCGACCATCTGAGAAAACAGTGTCTCATGTAACTTTCCGGGCTGATCAATCGAAAAATGAAGCTATACATTAAGGAACGTCCCTAAAGTATTTTAGAATACTTATAGAGCCTAGTTACAGAAACAAAACCGACACCAATAACATTGCTCTCTACATTCGTTGTTCAATTAGAAAATCAATGTATGGTAGCTGGCCATACAGGTTTTACATTAAAAAAACTATTTTACATAAATGTGTGTTTTAATAATATTTGCGTTTTTCGTGAGTAGGTTTTTGTCTATTATGGTTTACTAGTTGATGGTACGATACACAAGGGTGACCGAAATTATAGACTCATAAACGGTGGGTCCGCGGTTCAAAACCACTAGCACCTTCCCATCTGACTGGGTTCTTATTACAGGTTTTCCTGGGTCCTCATAACTGGCAAATGCCAAGAAAGACGTTAAGTCATTTTTGGAAAAATAGCGATCGATTTTGCATTTAAAGAGTAGTATGGGGTGGGGGGGTTACTGCAGCCTCCTGATGTTCCCTCACTTCATCCCTTCTTCCTGGGAGGTGGTAGCTAAAATTGATCTACGTAGGTCTAAGTGGCTAGATGTCCCCCTCCGTTGTAGAACCCTAACCCTATCACGCACAAGGGACATCAGGCATTTCCGAAACATTTGTAGTTATTGGTTTGAATGTTTCAATATTTTGTCATCCTCTGAAGTGCTGTGCCATTCAGTTGTTTCTTCCGATGTTACGCAAAAAGTATGGAATTTCAAAGCCAGTGTATAGCGACCCGTGTATAAAGATTTGGCTATCGCTTCAGCCCCCTGTATCGCCCTTGTACTTACAACGAAATGTGTATTTCTGCAAACATTTTTCTCGATTAACATGAAGCAGAGAAAAAAATTAGATATATAAGAATAGTTTGTAGAGGATTTATGGCGGCGCCGTGGCCGAGTGGTTTGACCGCTCGCCTCCCACCGAGGCAGCCTGGGTTCCATCCCAGAGACCTGCATGTGGGATTTGTGGTGGACGAAGCGGCGGGTTTTCTCCGGGTTCTCCGGTTTCCCCCGCCATTCATTCCACCAACTGCTCCATCATCACCTTTCCTTTCATCCATTTCGTTTCATCTACTTCCTTCATCCCATACCAGGCATCGGGCTGATCACCCATCCTGGATGCTCTGTCTGATCCACGAGTGTCTGCTCCTCGACGGACCTCTGACCCAGGCACCCGCTTGTAAGTCCTGGGGGGTGTAAGTCCTACATAAGAGGAGGGTAAACAGATAATGAATGAATGAATGTAGAGGATTTATAAAAATAAATGATAATGGTTAGAAAAAGTCGCGTGAACCTAACACAAGGGATTCTTTTAATGTTTAAGCGTCAGTAGGTATCTATGTTTTATCGCCGTATCTCTCAGTCGCTTTTATAATGTATGTCATATCGCGGATTTTGGTTTTGGGGAACAGCTGCTGGTGTTGGCGAATCGTTTGTGCTCGCTACCTCAAATATATTTTCGCATTTTATTGTAGTTATGCAGTGTTCATGTGCGTGAAGCGTGTACACATTTTAATGTCATTGATATCGATTTAATTTTTTGTATCGTAAACCTTCGGAAATAACCGCTGGGTGCAAAATTATAACAGAAAAAGCGTACCGGATATATGTGTCATTTCATTCCACACTTCAGTTGTTTTTATAACATAGCTACCATGAATATTAAAAAGCATGTGTTCCCAGCATTTAACTCTATGTTAAATTCCAGCAACGATTTTAAAGTAGCACTCTAAACCCTAAAGAGTATGTATAAATAACTACGTTTCTGATCTTTGCTGCACTTATCTGTTTATCTTAATGCAAAAAATTGGCCATAACATCAAATTTGGTTTTATTGAAAGTTATCAAGACCTAGAATCATGCCTGCGTTAGCCCTTTATTTTTTATTTTCTTTCTTTTCTTTTTCTGGCTTTGTCTCTAGCTTTCCGTCTTTAGCATCATGATTCATAACAGCATATTTTAAAATCAATATAATGTTCTCTCTGTAAGTATACTACTATATTGTTACGTGCTGGGGTGAAGGCCAAAAGGTTCCCAGCAAATTATTAAATATTAATCACCCCAAAACGCACATTGAAGCACGTAACACAGAAACTGCAAGAGGACCAGGACCTTGGTGTCTACATTCCGACGAGGGCGTGTTTTTTTTAACAAATTACACAAATTTCACAACACACACATTACCTGTGATTTATTGATAAAACCTTTAATGGACCTACATTACACACAGGAGAATAAAGGATTGAGGGGAGATGCCACGCTGTCGAGGCCTACTTCTTATACACTCATACAATAAGTGACGCTCACACACAAAGAAGTAGCGCTATCTCTCTATCCCCCCTCTCCAACCCTAGCTAGGCACGCTGGCGAGAGCTGGAGGGTCATATCAGACAGAGATTCCAACAGAGCCTACTCTCTGTGGCGTGGTCAGCGCCGAAAGAGAAGGCTTGTTCAGCCGAAAGAAATAACAAGTTACCCTAATAATACTGTCGACAATGCGACGCAATAATGTGTCTGGTATGGCAATACTTACTAATACGCCACAATATTCCTAAGAGCAAAACTTGTTGCCTGTAAACCCTGATTCGTGTTCTTAGTTTACGTACATAGATGGTCCCATTAATTGAAGTAGATATAAAAGGAATTCTACCTAATATTCTCAAAAGTGATACTATCTTCTAAATATCCTTCAGCAACACACGAACTCTTCTATCCTTCAGGACGCTTAAAACTGTCATACTTGCTCCTGCGATCGTTAGCAAAGTTGCTGAAGTTCGTGGTAAGCCGTAACCTGCGTACCTGTCTGCATTAGTCAAGCCCAGATACTTTGCCATTATGGGTAATCCACGAAGAATCTTACCTCAGAGCGTCTCTGTGGTCGAAATGAAACATACTTTTCTAAGCAGTTGCAAACTGTTCACTTCTTACTCCTCTAATATAGTGAACGCTCGGTTCTTATCTGTCTTAGTTTCGAGTACACTTATAACAACAATCGAACCTCTGACTGAATAGCGTTTTCACAAATAGAGCAACCTAGATCGTCGAAACTTTAACACCTCCTCTCTGGTCAAAACTTTCGATTGTTTTCACTTCATATCCTTTTGAAGCAAGGTTTCTGAAACAACTTGCTGTAAGCCAGAAATACTGGCATCCACAAAATCTCCTCTCAAGCAGTTTTCAGAACTATAGTCCTCATTATACAAACGCCACTGGCAGTAGCTCGCTAATTAAACAATCGTATTTAGTTATCTAGAGTCCTCCATTTTCACGTCACTAATATATGGCAGTCAAACTTGGAAATTGACGGAAACCAAAAGAAACGTATTCAAGTTTGCCAGAGAAAAATGGAGAGGAGATTGTTAGGACTATCCCTCAAAGACAGAGTGCCCAACACCACGTATGGGGAAATAACGAAACTGGAAGATGTACCCCAATGAGCCACCAGTTTGAAATGGAAGTGGGGAGGCCACGTGACAAGGCTCCAGAAAAACAGATGGATATACATTTCAATAAGGTGGACCTCCTACATCGGCAAGACACAAGGCAGACCCGGAACAAGATGGGACGACGCCTTCAAGAAATCAGTAGGAGCACACTGGACAAGGACTACACAAGACCGCAGCAGCTGGGGAGACATCCGAAGAAGACAAGAAGTGCTAAACATAGCCACCTAGTGACCGATGGGAATTAAGGGAAGAAGTGTGCGAAGTGAGGAACCCCCAAACAAGATCATGAAGTGCTGATCGCAAAGAAACGAGTGAACAAAAATGCGAAGTGCAGAAGAAAGAACACAACGAAAAGCACCACTTTTGCGGACTAGTTCCCTGCATGAGTCATATCGAGCTACCCCTCACAAGAGGAGGCTTTAGCCCTTCAGGGACAAATCGAATGTTCATTCAATTCATTTAGTTATATGTAACATGTGAAAACAACGTTCAAATATTTATGGGAAGCACGGAGTAATAAATTCAGAAGCCATAGTAACAAGCTATATTGAAGAAAGAAAAAAAGAATCAGATACTTTTAACCATATTTCATTGGAAGATACATCTATATTTGAAACATTCAGCGTAACATTTTCGCTTCAAAGAAACAACTATTTTTTAGTAATTGCATGTTTTAATGAGCTCTGATTGTTTGCTGTAATAAGTGTCTTCTATTTGCAGAATTCGACCTTGAGTTATGCTATTTACATAGGCTCACTCTGAAAGTTTTGAGAATGGTCAACAATGAGTTCTGGTAAGACAAAGCTGGCCTTTTTTTAATTTATTTAAAAATCGTTACTACGAGGGCGATACTGAAAAATTTTAGGATACAATGTTTCTAAAAGAAAATGAAATTTATTTATATTTGACAGTTAATTTCTAATGTTTTGCGAGTTGATTGCCGTGTAGTTTGTTTGATTTGCTCTAATACATTTTAATTGTCAGCATTTAAAGATTTTGTATTCACCCCAAAAAATGAATTTGACTAGAAAACATTTCTGGACTATGATTCTTTTACAATTTTAAATGACCATTAACACATAAACAATGTGAAGATCGGTTTAGAAATGCATTTGGTAAAGAAGTGTGTAAGGCAACAATTTACAATTGGTACAGTGAATTCAAAAGAAATAGGTTTTTATCTTAGTGATGTATTTTGTGAAGGACGCCCAAGAACTGTTGTTACTGATGAAAATATTGCCGCTGTTTGAGCAATGCTTGAGGAATATCAACGGAAATCTTGCGGATTTATTCGGGAGAAATTGGGAATTGGTATGAGTCAAATCCAAAATATTTTACACCAACAATTAGAGGTGATAAAACTTTGTAGTCGATAGATTCCACATAAACTGACTCCCGATCAAAAACAACAACGCATTGATTGGTACAAAAATCTTTGGAAAAATTCCAAGGCAGCACTTCAAAATTGGTTTGAATATAGTTATTGGTGATGAATCTTGGATTTATTGTTATTATTCTGAAAAGGAACTTCAATCGATTCAATGAGTCTTTTGAATGGAACCTATGCCTACAAAAACCCAACGAATTCGCAATGCTGGTAAGAAGATGGATGCTAGTTTTTTTCTCTAAAACGGGTCATATTGCTACTATACCATTAGAAGATAGAGCACCGTTACTTCCGATTGATACACAAATGTCTGTTTAACGCAAAATTTTGAAAAAGTTCGTGAAAGACGCCCAAAAGGAAAAATAATGTTACACCATGACAAAGCATCGTCACATTCAGCACAACTAACATTGAGTATCTGGATGCTTAAAGGTCAGCACCATGGATTCTCCACCATACAGCCCTGACCTAGCCCTTGTGATAGCTTTTTGTTTCCAAAATTTAAAGATAAAATGCGTGGAATCACGTTTTTATCACGAAGTAGTGGAAAATTATAAAAACCTAATTTGTGAAGTGCCTCAGGAAGAGTAGCATCATTGCTTTAAGGACTGATTTCATGGAATGCAAAAAGATGTTGATGTTAAATGGGAACATTTGAAAAACAATTAAAATCGTTTAAATTTTTAAATACTATCCTTGTTTGATTTCCTAAGAATTCTCAGTGTTACCCTCGTGTGTGTGTGTGTGTGTGTGTGTGTGTGTGTGTGTGTGTGTGTGTGTGTGTGTATATATCGTTTCTTTCTTTCCTTCTTTCTTTCTTCTCAGCCTGCGGATTGAGAAGTTATGCAGTCCCGGCGTTGTACTGAATATGCTGTAAACACTGTCCACTGCATCGCGTCGTATCTATTTCGGCCGAAATGACTGCTTTTCACCGCTGCGCGTACAATGACTTGCACTCGTAATGCAACATTGTGCGCATTGGCCTTCAGTGATGAAGGTCCCAGATTCAAATACTGCCACTTGAAAATGGTTTTTATGTTTAGTAAATTTAACGAGAATTGATAGTTTGGCATGAAAGTGTCGTTTCATTTAATTATGTGAACTTCATTAAAACACAAATTGTTACTTGTTAGAATATACAAATCCACTTTCTAATCTGTTCGAATAGAAATCATGATTTAGTAGAACGTTCTCAAAACACGAATACAAATGAATAAAAAATTCTGATGTGTTACACTCACATGACTTTCTCTACTCTTGTACAAACCATTTTACAAACGCTTATTCTCCATATGCTTCATGTTAATCGAGATATCGAGATGTTAATCTTATTGCTAATTTTCTTGTAGAAGCAAGGGGAATTGGTAGGCTTTAAGCGATAGTCAAATATTTTAAGAGCTGGTTGCTATGTGGAGTATTCCATTCTCTATGCATTACCAGGACAAAACAAAATGAATAACGAATTCCCATTTGAGAAAAAGTATAAGTATTGGAAAGTTTAAGGAAATAACAAGCAATATCTCGAAAATGATTCACTCAACAACAAAAATATATATGATATAAATTGTGTATTTTAACGCGATCTACTTTTTTTGTGTAGTAATATTTTATCTATCTCTTATGGTTTAGCAGTTATGCAAAAGTCGTTCACAATGAAGAACACTTTTGGAGACATTCCCGGAAAATTCAAGATATACACTTTATTTGTCATGAAAGTATCTTAAATATATGATATTTTAATCAAAATCGTTAGAGCCATTTTTGAGAAAATTAAAATTTTCGAAAAATGTTCCATGTTAAGGGTAATTTGGGATGGGGGGATATTCTTGAAAACCTTCGTGTCGCATCTCTGGAAGATACTGAACCTAAATACCAAGTTTGGTGTTTATGCGACTGTTCATTTCTGAGTTATGATGCTCACAGACACATACATGGACATGTTTCCAAAAATACATTTTTGGGATTCAGGAGGCTCAAAACATGTATTTCCGGTGAAATCTCGGTATCGAATTTTTGGGTGGAATGCAATACTTCCCCTACTTACTATAAGTAGTAGAGAAAGTAAAAACTCATTTATTCGCAGGCGTGATTTGAACTTCCGACCTTAACTATAACTTTCCACCATGTTAACCATTGCGCTACCAGAACACGTTGACAACAAGCACCACCGTAGCCCTAATCAGTGGGCCTGTGAATGCGGTGTCAGCACCTGCAGTTCACAACGTATGTAAAATGCAGGGTTGCCTAGTTATCAATCCGCAGGATGAGAAGACTCACGCGGTATATATATAATTGAACAATCATATAAATTTTTAAGTGTGTCGAAGATGGATTTCAGGAAGCTGGTAACGTTGACCGTGTTGATATGGCATTTCAGCACCTCATGTAGTGGGAGACTTCGAAATACTGAGGCCTTTCTTTGGGAAAACGTCATGAGATGACGCGCCGTTTGTACTGCTTTTACAGCACAGTCACAAAGTGTTGGGGGAACCTTATTAATTCTGTTGAGGTAGAATCGGAAATGTCGAATGATCAGTTAAGAACTGTGTAAGCTTATAGTTTGGTCAGAGCTGTAGGAAGACTCTGTAGAAAATACTGGGCATGAAGGTTGGTGTGGGCTGCAACTTCGGAGGTAATATAATATGTTGAATTCCAGATTGTTGTATAGTGATTCTTCAGTAATTGTTTTACCCTACTCAATGGAATTTTGCTGTAGTCTTGTTGTGGTTTAATAGCTTGCGACTATCTTGGCTAGGTAGTAAGCCCTTTCATTTGCTTGCAGTCCAGTATGTCCCTTGACCTAATGGAAGGTGACAGGTGCGTTTTAGCAGATTTATCGTTTTCGTCCTAATGCAGACAGCTATTGGTTGTTTGGTGTGGTTCTCCGCTATTGCCAGTAGTGCTGCTGCGGAGTCTACGTTGAATACATAGGTTAAGATACTCGAGTTTTGGAGCTTCATCCAGCCAATTGCCATTTTAATTCCGCTGAAGTCCTGCTTGAAATACAGTTCATTCTTTGCTTCCTAACTTTAGACTGAAGTTCAGATAGTAACGTGTGCAAGCCTGGAGGCGCTCCAGCAATGCGCAGCGTCAACACTGTGTATGTGCATGCAGGTGTTGCTATGCCAAACGCTGGGATGGATCTCAAACAAGAGCATTTCCGTGCGATGATTTTCTTTGACTTTAAAGTCAGTTTAGGGAAGAGAGAATGCCTTGAAAGACTGCGTTGGGCATTTGGTGATCTTTGTGCTTCACAATTCACAATTTATCGATGGTTTGCAGAATTTAGAAGAGGGAGGGATTCCCTCGAAAATGAAGACCTTGCAGGACTGTGGACTATAGCAACAACGGATGAAAATGTGGTGAATATCATCCTTGCACATATTAGATTCAAGAAGCTCTGAATATCGGATCAGCAGCAGTGAACACCATCCTTAAAGAAAAACTTCACGTTATGAAACTCTGCAGTGGTTAGATCCCCCAATACCTCACAAATGAGCAGAAATAGGCAAGTGTGCAATGATGGCGGGAAATAATAGAAGAATTTGATGGGGGAGGTTCCAAAAATATATATAACGTCTTAACAGGTGAGAATATACCAGCTAGATATATCAGTATCGATCTGAGTCTTCCTAGGAGAGAATCCCCAACAAAAGTGAGGCAAACGAGAAGTGTTGGCAAAAAGGTGATCTGTTCGTCTCAGCTGGTGGCTATATAGTGACAATTTCACTTGAGGGACAAAAGAGTGCCATTGCCGGATGGTACACCACAAAATATCTGGCACAAGTCTTCAGTGTACTGAGAGTAAAGCGTCCTAAGACTGGTCTGCATGGATTTTGTTGCACCGTAACAACGCCTCTGCCCACACTGCATTAGAAACAACCCAATTTCTACAGGAGTTAGGTGTCAAATATTTGTTCCATTCTCCCCACAAGCCATGGTCCTATGTAATGTTTTACTATTCCCCAAAATAAAAGAAACAATTCGAGATAAACGATTTGAATCACCTGAAGCTGTAGTAGCTGCTTAGGAAGAATGTATTTGCACTCTCTCCAAAGAAAAATGGGGATCGGCATTTGAAAAGGGGCTTGAAAGGATGAGACGTAAAGAATGCAATAGAGTACAATTTGAAAGGATGCAATGATCACATTTCAGTTTTCAAAATTTCATTGAATTCATTCTCAAAACTTACATAGTGACCTTCGTACATACACACACTCACACACTGAGTATTGAATTTTTCGGCAAAATACGTAAAGGGTCTTTCAACAACAGTGTCCTATCTTTAACATGTGATAACTGCCGTTGTTAATGAGTTACAGCAGTCATTTTTTTCTTGTGGTTACAGTTGTTATTGACAAATAGCCATGGAACGTTACAGCATTCAGCAACGCGTAGAAATTGTGAACATTTATTATCAAAATGGATCATATGCTCGCCAAACCTTCCGTGTATTGCGTGAAGTTTACGGTGTGCATAATCGTCCCTGCGAGAGGACGATTCGGCGTTTGATCGATAAGTTTGAAAGAAGTGGTTCTGTCAGCGATCAAAGAACGCCTGTACGCAATCGACGTAAGCGCTCCAACGAAAACATAGGCGTCGTTCGTGAGAGTGTACGCAGGAACGGAAACAAATCAATTGCAAGAATTGGGGCTTTCGCCGACCACAACTTGGCGAATTCTGCATCTGGACCTGAAGTCTCACGCTTACAAAATGGTGTTAACTCAAGAACTAAAGCCCAACGACCATAGGTTGCGCCGTGTGTTCGCTGACTGGGCTATGGAGCAATTGGAAGCTGACCCGGATTTTTGTCGAAAAATCATCTTCAGCGACGAAGCCCACTTTTGGATGGATGATTGTGTTAACAAACAAAATTGCCGCTATTGGAGCAATCACAATCCAATGCACATTCAAGAACGACCACTTCATCCCCAAAAGGTTACTGTGTGGTGCGGATTTTGGTTATGTGGAATCATTGGTCCATATTTTTTCCAAGATGAAGATGGAGAAACTCTAACTGTCAATGGCGAAAGGTACCGGGCTCTTATAAGGGACTATTTTTGGCCTCAATAGGATGGTATGGATCTCAGAAATATCTAATTCAAGCAAGATGGTGCCACATGTCATACTGCTCTCGAAACAATCGATCTTTTGAAGGAGAAGTTCAGAGGTTTAATCATTTCCCGCAGTGGTGATGTTAACTGGCCCCCGGGTCATGCGATTTAACGCCGTTGGATTACTTCTTGTGGGGTTATGTTAAATCTCGAGTTTATGTCAACAAGCCAGAAAGAGTAAATGATCTTATGAATAACATCACGCGTGTTATTCGTGAAGTTCAATCTAATTTACGTTCTTCTGTCATTGAAAATTGGGTCAACCGTATACGCGCAACACAACGAAGTCGCGGCGGTCACTTAACTGATGTTCTATTTCACACGTAATGACATTAATTATATTCCAAAATAAAAAATAAATAAACCTCTACCATTTATAGAACGTGTTTTATTTAAGTTCAAAAATAGGACACTCTTGTTGAAAGACCTTATACAATGCTTCCTCCAAGAGAGAAAGTGAAACTTTAACAAGGAGTGTAGACTTTGTTAGTCTTTGCGTTGGGAAGTGTAGACAAGAAAATCAGGAACAAGTGATCCCTTTGGTATGCTTATTGAATCCCTATATTGTTATGTTGTAAAGCGAACATTTTCTGCTTCATATCCACAGAGGCGCAGTAAAGCTGCCACTAGAAGTTTAATATAAAACTCAAACCAAGGGGGCGCTTTCCACATATGTGCCAGACATAGTGGAAACTTCTTATGTTTCAAGCATATTTTAGAATAGCTAGCAAGTTCGATGCCCCGTCTCCTAAAAGAATTGTTAATCAATTACATTGCACGTCGCTCTATATTTGCTGAGTTTGAAACTAGGTGAGGATATAACTTTGTAATAAAATTCGTTCCCGTTGTATATTAAGATAACGAGTGGAATGGGCCAGGCGAAGGCGTCCGAGGGTGGTATTCTGGAGATCCCTGGTTCAAAGCCTGAAGGAGTGCTTTTGGTATAGCGATTCATTTGACTATATATATATATATATACATACATACAGGGTTGACCATTTAAGTTGAGGCTGTACAATATCTCCAAAACTAAGCGTTTTAGAAGGAGCCATCTTGAATATTATGGTCAATTTAATTTGATCCTAAATGTAGGTTTCTATTTAAAAAAATTAATTTGACCCTAATTGTAGGTTCCCATTTTAAAAAAATTTAAAAATGTTTTTCTGGATTAATATGAAGTAGGTGGAAAGTAATTGTTTGTAAATATAGGTCGTACAAGAGTAGAGAAAGTCATGTGAGTACAATGTATCAGACCTTTTTTACTTTCTCCAGCGCTTTCTTTTAGTAGAGGGAATATTGCATTCCACCCAAAATTTCAATTTGGAAATTGCACGAGAAATTCAGGTTTTGAGTTCCATGAACCTTTAAAAAATCACTTTTAGAAAAATATATGAGCGTGTATGAACGGTGAAATTGTTATTAAAAGCAAATCTCGTATATGAGTTAGTCTGTCTAACACAAGCTGCCCATTCTACATATAGAAGAAGTTTCGTTATTACTTATTTTATAAAAAATGACTAAGAATTTTTATTACAATAACAAAAGTTTAAGATATTCCAGTGCCTAATAAAACGTATGTCATCAATTTTCTGTGTATGGGCTGTAAAGTCACTTCATTCTGAATTAATTTTGTGTAATTCTGTACAACCGATAAATAATAAGAGGCAGACAAAGTTTTACAAGAAATGTAGACATCGTTAAAACATAATTTATGAAAAATTATCTTTTTGGATCCTAGGCAATTTCCGTACATTCGTTGCTATTTGTTTGAATTTTCCAATACTTCTCATTTTTGGAAGTGCTAGGGCAGCATCGATTGTTTCTCGTGATGTCATTCGAAGAACTAGCATACGGCGACTCGCCTTTTAAAGATTTGATTATACACTATGTGATCAAAAGTAACCGGACACCCCCACAAACATACGTTTTTCATCTTAGGTGCATTGTGCTGCCACCTACTCCCTGGTACTCATTATCCGCGATCCCAGTAGTCATTAGACATCGTGAAACAGCAGAATGGGACGCTCCGTGGAACTCACGGACTTCGAATGTGGTCAGGTGATTGGGTGTCACTTGTGTCAGAAGTCTATACGCGAGATTTCCACACTCCTAAACATCCCTAGGTCCACTGTTTCTGATGTGATAGTGAAGTGGAAACGTGAAGGGACATGTACAGCACAAAAGCGTACAGGCCGACCTCGTCTGTTGACTGACAGAGACGACCGACATTTGAAGAGGGTCGTAAACAGTAATAGGCAGACATCTATCCAGACCATCACACAGGAATTCCAAACTGCATCAGGATCCACTCCAAGTACTATGACAGGTGAAAGGTGAGAAACCTTGGATTCCATGGTTGAGTGGCTGCTCATAAGCCACACATCACGCAGGAAAATGCCAAACGACGCCTCGCTTGGTGTAAGGAGCGTCAACATTACACTATTGAACAGTGGCAAAACGTTGTGTGGAGTGACGAATCACGGTACACAATGTGGCGAAACGATGGCAATGTGTGGGTATGGCGAATGCCCGGTGAACGTCATCTGGCAGTGTGTGTAGTGCCAACAGTGAAATTCGGAGGTGGTGGTGTTATGGTGTGGTCGTGTTTTTCCTAGAGGGGGCTTGTAGACCTACGAGGTAGACCTACATTGAGATTTTAAGCACCACCTTCTTGCTTCCCACTGTTGAAGAGCAATTCAGAGATTACGCTTACATTTTTCAACACGATCGAGCGCCCGTTCATACTGCACGGGCTGTGGCGGAGTGATTACATGACAATAGCATCCCCGTGATGGACTGGCCTGCACAGAGTCCTGACTTGAATCCTATAGAACACCTTTGGGATGTTTTGGAACGACGACTTCGTGCCAGGCCTCACCGACCTACATCAATACCTCTCCTCAGTTATGCACTCCGTGAAGAATGGGCTGCCATTCCCCAAGAAACCTTCCAGCACCTGATTGAAAGTATGCCTGCGAGAGTGGGCCAACACCATATTGACTTCCAGCGCCACGAACTTGTACGTCATTTTCAGCCAGGTGTCCGGATACTTTTGATCACGTAGTGTAGCTTCTGCATACTGTATCGTCTTTTACCACAACGAAATATGTAATGAACTTCTGTAAACTTTGTCTCTATTAACACGAAGCGTTTGTAAGGATATTTCGTATAAGAATGTATGGAGAAAGTAAAGTAATGTGAATGTAACACATCAGATCGTTTTGTACTAATTTATAGCAATATTTCATCGAGTCTTGATGAAACTATAAGTTTCTCGTTAGCCACGCATTTGAAACCGGTGACCCGACTACAGTTGTTGATTCTCTTATGTTTATGAATGAAATAAGGCAGTTATTTGCGAAGTCCTCGCATAAGAAGTGCGTCATTATGCAAACACGAAATAACGTTCAGTGCGCTGCGCTAATACCAAACTCTTGAATTGTTTCAGCCCATGAATTATTCACAACTTCAACACACAAAGCATACACATTACACAACAGTCTTGTCGCATCCCCGAGCAGTTGCTCTGCGTCGTGATTTTTTATTTCTGATGTTTTTTATTCTTTTGTCCTTTAAATGAAAGCTTGCTTTAAAATAATAGGACATAGTCGGCAGGTTTAATGAGTATTTCAGTGGTCTATGATCACCTCGAGCTGCTTCACAAAATATAATGCTTGTAATACGCATTAATATTTCAGTTCCATCTTCTGCGATTTTAATTTTACACTGAATGTTATTTTCCAGAGTTTGCAGGCCTTTTTTCAATACATGCCAAGGTTTACTTAAGTATGTTAAATGCACTTTCATCGTCAGCGATTGTGGTTCGATGTAAACAAATAAACAGATCGGCTAACTTGGATGCGCAAGATACAGACAGCATTGGAAGAAATAGCAATGGGGGAAACATGGGCAGAAAGAAACAACAAAAGTAAGGGCTTCTGGAAAGAAATTAGAGCAAGGGTGGAGGATTTGAAAAGCAATAAATTATAAGTAGTTTCAAAGAAAACAGGTAATTAATAGATTATAAATATTTTAAAACGAAATGGGGAAAATAAAGATACATTGAAGTATGCCACAAAAAGGCCAGAATGGGGTATACATGGGCGAGGACAGTGGTGAATTTAAGTGGTCTAACAGGGAGAAGAACGGGGGAGAGATGTACTAAATGCAATGATTACATGACAATTGGCATTGTATTCTGGAATGCGAGGACACGTATAAAGGAAGAGAGAATTTAATACTAGAGAAATGGAAAAATTTACCACTAGAGCTAAAAGTTAGGAAGAGATTTTTAATACAAGATCAAATGAATATATGGCGAAAGCAGGAAAATATTTAGGAAAAATTACGTTAGTGGTTAAAAGAGGCGTGAAGCAAATTGGGGAAGATACGGAAAAAGGTAACAAGGCAAAAAAGTAAATAGTGGAAAATTATACTTCCCCATTATATATACAACAGAACGTTAAATATAAGGGGAAGGGAAATAATAAGCAACTCCATTGCATTGTAAACATTGTATAAATTGTATGTAAGCTCAAAGCAGACATTCATTCATTCATTCAACAGATCGGCTTATCCCTCTCAATGCCCGGGTTCGAAGGATAAATAGGTGGTTGCGGTATCTTACATTGATGCTTCAAGCTCATTGTTAGACAAGTAACTTAGAGTTGTAGATTTTAGAGACAAGTTCATCTTTAAAGGTAAAAAAAACTTTTAAAAGAATGACGAATAAATTTCAAATCTATGTCCTTTAATAAGTTTTGAAGGATTACCTACTTCTACAGTAGTATGTTATATAAAAATATCATTCAAATAAAAATACATTGACTAGATGCAGTGTAATAACAGTGAATGTAGACTTGAATCTTATGTAAGCTATGTGAAATGCTAAATTTCTTAGTGAATGTTTGTTGCTTAGATACGATATAGGTTACAGAATTGCAAGGTCGTTAATGATTTACTCTGGCAAATTGTTTTAATGTATTGAATTTATGTAAATTTTACAACATTATGATACAAACAATAAATATATACTAATATTACAGAGGGACAATTTGTATGTGTGCGTGTGTGTGCTTGTATGTGCAAACAGCATTACCGAAAACGAAATGTCGGATAAATACCAAACTTCGTATTTAAGTTCAGAATATTTCAAAGATGCAAAACTAATGTTTTCGGACAATCTCATAAAGCCAAGTACTCTTTATATAAAAAAATTGGCGTTATGTTTTATTATTGTCCCAAAAATGCCTGCAAGGATTTTGATTAAAATATCACACATTTAAGCTATTTGCATAACTAATAAAATGTAGTTATATCTTGAGCTTTATGGGAATAGGCTGTAAAGTTGTCTTTATTACGAATGAATTTTGTGTAATTATGTATAAGTACAGAATCTTAATAACAGACAAAAACTGATGACTCGAAAAATGTAGATTCGTTAACGCATGCAGTTTATGAAATAAAATTGTTTTTGTCATTAACCATTTCCGAGATACTTGCTGTTATTGGTTTGAATTTTCCAATACTTGATACATTTATACTTGTGTGCTTGTGTGTGTATGAACAGCATAACTCAAAAACGAAAAGTTAAAAAAATACTAAGCTTTAATCTTGATATTTTATTTCAGCTCTTCCAAAGATACGACACGTAGATTTTTAAGAAAATATATTCTCCAAAATTACCTCTCACCAGGAAAAGTAAACTGCTTCCTTATTTTACTTTTTTCAAAAATGTTTCAACGCTTTTGAATAAAATACATTAGTTTGAGATATATTATTGATAAATGTATGTTTAGAATTTTCTTGGAACAGCCTGTAAAGTCCTGTTGATTCTGGATGAATTTTATATAATTTGGAATAACTAGTAAAACACAAGAGATAGACAAAGCCTTACTACACAAAAAATGCAGATTTCGTTAAAGCTCGCGATTTATGCCATATTAGTTTGTAGTAGTGACCTTCAGCTTCAGTCTCCTATATCCCTGTTGTACCTACAGAGAGCGAGAGAGAGAGAGAGCCAAAAAAACTACGAACCGGCCGCGTACTCGGCGCTCGTTGTCGTCTGCCGCTATCGTAGAAAGGCGCGGATGAAACCATACAATATTTTTAAAACTACTTTTAAAGGCTTTACTTACCAAATTTACGAAAGGAGATGCTGAAACTGGCCACCGCCGGTGTCCGTACATTTTTGGCACCTCTTTAGGAAACTATCCATCACTCGTCGTGGTTCACGTTGAGAAATCCTGGAAATTTCCTGACGGATATTTTGATTTAATTCTTCCAGGGTGTGTGGGTTTGTCTTGTACCTACACTTTGTTTTAAGTTACTCCTGAGATAGAAATTGCAGGGGTTAGTTCGGGGGACCGAGGGGGGCACAATCTCTACTAATAATTCTGCCCTCAAACACACTTTCATAAAGTCGTTAAGTAAAGCCTTTAAAAGTAGTTTTAAAAAATGTTGTATGGTTTCAACCGCGCCTTTCTATGATAGCGGCAGACGGCAACGAGTGCCGAGGACGCGGACAAGAAAAACACCGCGCAGCCGGTATTCGTAGTCTTTTAGCTCTCCCTGTATAACGACCTGCGTAATGAAACCGTTTGTGTAAACCTTTTATTCGATTAACACGAGATAGAATATTAAGCTTTTGTAAAAATGGCTTATTGAAGGGCTATAAGTGTTAGTGAGGAGAGGAAGTCATGTGAATGTAACAAATCAAATTTAATTTTTAATGAAGGTTTGTTGGTACCACGTACGGTACCCGCGTCTGGAACTTGGAATGTTACATATGACCTTTTACTTGAGAATGTTTTCCTGGTTGTAGAACTTAGGCATTTGACAGCAATCAACTTGGAACGCTAAACAGGAGGAATATAAAGCTGCGCTAATGATGTCCTTAAGGTGTGCTGGGTATGACCTCGGCAATAGTGAGGTTATGCCACCTCAAAGCCCAATGTTACCGCGTAACCTTGTGATGAGGTTGGCCGTGCAATTACGTGGCAAGCCCGAGAGGCTTGATAACCAAACGCTAGACTCGGGTAACACACTTTGTGGGCAGTATTTGGGATGCCAGGGATCCTCCCCGTCTCGCAAATAACTCCTGTTGACAGTTCAGTTATGTGGTTGCTTTTGGGTTCGAGGACACGGAATTGCAGCTTCAACTTATAACCAAAATGTCACTCTGTGATTTTGTCACAGCTTATGCTTTGAATATATATTGTAAACTTATCTTAGACACTTAAGCCTGCAACTGTTGACAATTAAACACCTCGAAAAAAGCTTATGTTGATAAAGCCATAGGCTACATAGATAGACCTTGTCTACTTTTCATAGACAAAGTTTTGCATTCCACCCAAAAATGCAATATAGAGATGTGAACAGAAATTCATATTGCTTGTTTCTTTGGATTTACTAAAATGATGCTTTAGCGAGTTTGTTTAAAATACCACATGCTTAAGTTACTTACAGGTTAGTAATATATACCTATATTTAGTTTTCTGCAAATAGCCTGCGAAGTACTCTTCATTCTGAAATAATTTGGTATACGTTTGCATAATTTGTAAACTATAACACATATACGCGAGCTTACTACCTAAAATGCAGTTATTAAAATATACAATTTATGGCAAGTAAATGTTTATAGTATTAAATGTTTTCGAGAAGTTCATTGTTATTGATTATAATTCCCAAATACTTTACACTTTTAAGTTAAGTCAACATTTGTTTGTGTCTGATGGCCATGCAAAGGGCATGGAATATCAAAGTCGGCAAATAGCCACCCACGTTTTAAACATTTGACTATCGCATAAGGATTGTGTATACATACTAACTAAATGTGCAATTAAACCATTCCTGGGAATGTTTATCTCAATTAACACGGAGTAGAAAGAATAATAGCCTTCGTACCAATAGTTTGTAGAAGAGTAAGAAATGGCTACTTAGAGGTGTAATCGTTAATTTACACACATTTCAACCGATTTGGTTAACATTTTAATCACAGATTTTCTCTGCGTAATGATAATAGAAAAACAATTTTCGTGGTCCTATGTAAACTTTCCAAGAAAATATTTACAAAATAATGAAAATCGCATCGTATTAAAATGCCTCTCGTGATGGAAAATTTTTAACATTTTTAGCTATTAAATTTTACATGTTATTCCCCAAATATATTTAAGTTAAACATTAAATTATTTATGTCATTAAAACTTTTAGTAGAAAAATATAAAGTATATAGCACTTCTAATTTTCTAAAAATCAATTTTGGATTAAATTATTAAAATCATAAATCCAAAACTATACTGCAAACTGTTGCGAATCTGGATATAATCACAATGTACAACCTTGGACCAAGAACGTTACTATGTTTGTAGGCCGCAGTTGTTAAACATTTAGGTTCAATTAAAGATATAAAGTCTGAGCGTTTGCTCATAATTTTGACAATACCGCAGTGGGGTAGCTATTTCCGTGTTTGTGGAAGAGATATGAACTATTTTAGAGTGGAAGTCGGAACCATATTTGCATTAAGTCTTTATTTATTTGCATTTATCAATACGAATATTCAAATAAAATTACGTAACTTCAACGTTTCCGGTTACAGACCATAAGTGTCTTATATCAAGTTGTGTTCCTATATCATCCCTCTTTAACACCTGAAAGTCCGTAGGTTGAATTCTGTAACACCCTATACAAAGTGTGAGTTTGCTCTAAGTAGAGAAAGACGTTTATCACATAACTTATATTATACATTTTGGCCGATTACGTTGAAATTCCCTAAAATACCGCTAGTAGGTACAAATCTCACGCAAAGTGTTTGATTAGTTCGGATACACAGTGAGACAATACATTCTGCGCAGCTAAATATAAACTGATAACCAGTGGGAAAATAAATATTAATAACAATAGGAAAGGTATTTTTAAACAAGACTGGGAAGCGAGTGTCACTGCAAAGATGAATATGGGTTGAAAAGACAGTGCCAGGAGCAGGCAGGGAACGGGGCTGGTTTTTTCTCCGTTGTTGCCAAGCGAGAACAGAATACCTTTGTTAGTGTACCGTTAGGTCGCCTGAAAAACAGATACGTAGAAAAGGTCAGTGCTCTGATAGCCGCAGGCAACCAATAAGATAGAAGATAGAAATCATGTGCCAGTGAAATGGGGAGATAGTAAATTAGAAATAAAGAAACAGGAGAGTTTAGAAAACACTTGTTCATGGTATTTCCTTGGAGGTTGTTCTGAAAATAAATGTGAATGTAGGCGGATAGATGCGATTGTGAGAAGCACAGCTGTAAAGAAATGCGCGCATATGTGTGGCGAGGTAATATCAGGAGTCAGATTTTAAAAAAAGGTGACGGGAAATAAACGGACAGGAAAATGAACCAGTCGTATTAACCACCAACCCTAGATTCAAGATCCATGCGAGTCCCTGAGCTAGCATCGAACCCGGGACCATTCCTGAAGATCGGCGCACAGCTCCTCCCATGTAATACCGCCGCAACAGAACCTCTCGTAGCGTACGTGCGAGTTCTCCGTTATGCACGTAGAACCATAAAAAATACACCTAATATTAAACTGACGTATCATGACCAGTGTGTTTCTCTTGTGTAGAAAAGGGAGGTGAATAAGTGAAGAATAACATACTAGTGCAATGAATAAATTCCTATGAAGGAGAATTTAGTAATTTAAGTTATAGTAAGAACTAATTGAAAGGTAATGAGATACTGTTTTAAGATCTATAATATAAACTCTAAATTGTTGAGAAGTATAATTGAAACTTTGGTGGATAGTGTTAACAGTAACTTGAAGAATAAAATAATAATCAAACAAATTGTTAAAGAAGTTTGGAATAAATAGTGGAAAAAATAAATTATAGAATAAATTATACTGCTGCAAACCAGTGATTAACAAATTAGTATTACTTTCAAAATATTGTGATAGATGCATACCACTTACGTGTTTGCTGGCTCCCAGCTAATAGTGATTTAGAGTAGGTAGTAATTTTATTTTATTGTGAAATTTGTTTATTATATTTTATTATTCTTATTTGCTTTCTACCTATATATATATTAGGTACTGATAGGTAAATCTGTACTACAATAAATGAAAAAATTGCTTTGAAAGGATTTAATAAATAAAGAAATTGCAACATACGTCCTGGTTTAGAGAACCAGATACCAGGACGACATATTTCAGAATGTTATTTCATTCTGTTTTATTTTGTTTGTAGAAAAGGGAATTGCTTGATCTGTTCTGATTCTGGTTGTTTATTTTTCAGGTATGAATCGTTGTGAAGCGATCCAGAGTATCATAACATGTTTTTATTGGGTAAGTATTTGGAATTATTGGAGCCATTATACATGATTGGGAGAGCAGATTATAAACATCTTATGTCAAACAGTTACGCGAAATTTCCTAGCCATTATTTCTGTTCTCTATTGCACATTATTCATATAAAGATACTCATTCCGTTTAATCACGTTAAATATCCTTTTTAGAAACAATTTTTATTCTCTCTATCATTATCTGTATTGGTATAGGTTGTACAGGATTATTCAAAAAGAAAGAACAGACTTTACATATTTATTTCTAATGCACGACAATAGATGGCGGCACATAAGATGCATCAGTGAATAGAGAAAAGTTCAAACTTTTATTTTATGAGTTCAAAATGAGCACCATTTGTTATGCGAGGGCGACCAGTGCTTTTCCATTTGCACGCAACCATCTTCTACGAATTCATTGTATCAATTGTAAATTTTTTATGACGAGGCGGCTCGTTGTTGAACTTACAACATAATGCACGCTGCAGTGACACGACGGATTCACTCGTTGCATAATGCAGCACACAAAACGACTTTGCTTGTGGTGTCCCGTACATACCGCCACTGTAGCCACTGAATGGAACTATTAGGTGGGGCTCAAAGCTTTAACTTTCCTCTATTAAATGATGTGTCGTATGTGTCTCTATCTAACGTCGTTCATTAGAAATAAATATGTAAAGTCTGTTCCTTCTTTTTGAATAACCCTGTACAACGGAGGGGAACACCTCACGCACTGCGACCTGCATAGATGTATTGTGGCTACCACCCACCAGGAGGAAGGGATGAAATGAAGTAGCCACAGGAGGCTAGAGACCGCAGGTAGACAGGTCACAGAGACGCGCGGAAGTCCCTGACAGTTCCAAGCTCGAACACCCGACCCACAGCTGGAGCTGCCTAGAGAGGGCGATGAACGATGCGTCGACTAAGCACCCTCTAGTATCCATGGGGAGTACTCTTCACGTTGAGCATGCATCCGGGACCGACATACGCCACGAGACCTAGAGGAACACCTGAAGGATGAAAAGGTAACTGAATGAAAGGGAAATGATCGAAAAGAAATCGTGGTAGATGAGAAACCACCCCTACCGACAAGGGAAAGCCACGAAAAACCCAAGGGCAATGTAAACGGTCGACGGAAATCAAACCTGAGACCTCCCGAATGCGAGCCCCACACGTTACTGCGGAGACATCTCGCTCGGTTATCTGTAAATAAGCAGAGAAAGTGAGATTTTACCGGAAAAGCGTCCTAAATTATTTATATAATAACAATAATAATAATAATTTTAGAACAAGGTCCGTTTACCTCCCACAGATGGGAAGAAAATTACCCCACCGCAAACTACCCTTTACAAGAAAAATGCTTTTTACTTTTGATTTTCTCAAAAACGACTCTAACGATTTTGATTAAAGTACCATTTGTTTAAGACATTTCCATGACAAATAAAATGTATATTTTAGTGTATATTTTTCTGTGAATAGCCCGTCTCGTTTATTTAATGCAGTTTTATATAATTATGTATGACTAGGAAGTCTTAAAGGATAGTCAAAAACTTACCGCAAGAAAATCTATAGCTCATTCAAACACACAATTTATGTCAAACACATTTTTTCACAGCTTAGCCGTTTTTTATCTTTTAATCTTCGACATTTCCTAAATGTATCAAACATATAATTGCGATTCTTGCTTTTTTCCCACATTCTTTTCTTTCCATCGTAAGAACTTATTAACATTATGAACATTTTTAATGATGTTTCAAATGTTTAAACCTTCTTGCTTGTTTGGAAGTAATTTGTATGTAAAAATATATCGTGAGTATCGCATATATACAAAACGAACATGTGTGATTTTTCATTGGTAGAGAAGATCGTGTGACTGTATTACTTCAGATTTTTGTCCCGTTATACATAATAATTCAGCTATTTTAAGATGACTTCTGGCACTATTTAAACATGAATCAAGAACGAAATTTTTTCATGTCCATATTTCAAACAAAATTATTTTGGAAATATATAGGGAGGAAATCGAAATAATGAAAGTTATTCATTTAAAAACTCTATAGGGTTAGACGGAGTATTTTCCGAAAATCTTCCCGTTGCCTCCTTCATAGGTACCTGAAATAAGTATAAAAATCTGATGCGTTACATTCACATGACTTTCTCGACCCTCTATCGATTATTATTAGTGGGTATACAAACCATTCTTGCTAAAGCTTATGTTTTTAATTATTTTAATCCAAATAAACCCTTGCAGAAATAGCTATATTACACATTTTGTTTTAGATACAAAGGGAACAGCGACAATCAAATGTTTAAGAACTGGACGCTACACGCTGGCCTTAAAATTCCATACTGTTTCCATGCAATCGTGAGAAACAACAGTGTTGAAAGGACTTTAAACGTCATATGCCACAAAAAACTATTTTAAGTAAATTGTATGTTTTAAAGGGATTTACATTCCTTGTACGGTACGTTTTTATCTATGCTTAACCTGTTATACAAGATTATACAACATTGCTTCCAAATGAACAGAACTTAACAGCTTATTGCAAGATATACATTTTATTTGTCATATAAATATCTATAATATATGGTATTTTAATCAAAATTGTTAGAGCCATTTTTTGGAAAATCAAAAATATCTAAAAATGTTGCATTTAAAGGATAGTTTGGGGTGGGAAAATTTTGTTGAAAATCCCCGTGTTTCATCTTCAGAAGGTACTGAACGTACCAAGTTTGGTGTTTATCCGACTTTTCGTTTTTGAATTAATCTGTACACAGACACACACAAGGATTTTTTTATATAACTTTTTTATTGAAGGGGCCTCAAAACGTGTATTTCCGGTGAAATCTCGGTATCGAATTTTTGAGTGAAACGCAATACCTTCTCTACCTACCATGTACGTGGTGCAGAAAGTAAAAAAAATCTGATGTGTTACACTCACATGACTTTCTCTACTCTTGTACAAACTATTTTTACAAACGCTTATTCTCCATCTACTTCATGTTAATCGAGATAAACATTTGCAGACTCTATCTTATTGCTAAGTTTCTTGTAGATATAAGGGGAATATATAGAAATACTTTAAGCACATACATAATCTCTTAATAGCTGGTTAAAGAGAATAACAAGCAATATCTCGAAAATGGTTCACTCAACAAAAAAATGTATATGACATGAATTGTGTATTTTAACGCGATGTACATTTTTTGTGTAGTAAAATTTTCTCTATCTCTTATGGTTTACCGGTTATGCAAAAGTCGTTCACAATGAAGAATACTTTTGGAGACATTCCCAGAAAATTCAAGATATGTTTTATTTGTCATGAAAATATCTTAAACATATGATATTTTAATCAAAATCGTTAGAGCCGTTTTTGAGAAAATTAAACTTTTCGAAAAATCTTCCATGTAGAGGGTATCCTGGGTGGGAGGATTTTGTTGAAAACCTTCGTGTCGCTTCCCTGGAAGATATTGAACCTAAATACCAAGTTTGGTGTTTATCGGACTGTTCGTTTCTGAGTTATGCTGTTCACGGACAGACACATACACACACACACGGACATGTTTCCAAAAATGCTTTTTTTTAATTCAGGGGTCTCAAAACATGTATTCCGGTGAAATCTCGGTAGCGAATTTTTGGGTGGAATACAACACTTCCCCTACTTACTATATGTAGTAGAGAAAGTAAAAATGCATTATTCCGACTTATCGTTTTCGAGATGAACAGTTCTCTCTCCGTGCTCCTCTCTTTCTCTCTCTCTCTCTCTCTTTCACCAAAGACAACTTTCTAGAGCTTCTTTTTTTCGGATTGTGAAGACCTCAAGATTTATGCTGAAATCCTGATTGCGAATTTTTGGGCTATGTCCAATTCCCATATACCTTACGTAAGAAGCAGAGAAGTTTAAAAGGAAGGAGCTGAAATAAGTGGAAGGCGGGGTAAAGAGTAGGGTGTGGAGTGAGCATTACTCACCAGTAGTAAAAGCAGAAATTTTCCACACTTACAATTGCTGTCAGAATTGGTCAAATACACAGGAAGCGAACTGGTTTCAAATTGCGTTCCAGATAAAGAACACTTTAGTCGGACAAAGAGAACAAGAGAGGATATCCTGTACAACTTCCTTAGATAAACACATTGTTACATATCTTCGCTTCTAACGCTCAATGTCGACCCCCATTACTGATAAGTTTTCGTGGATCGGATAATCTCACGTCTTCATTGGTGTCTACAACCTGGAGATGAGAGATAACGCCTCACTTCCTGTTACTCTGCTATCACCAGTCATTCTACTTTGCACTGTATCCATGAAATTGTTATGGGAGATTTAAAGCCTATTCCACCAATGTTAAATTTTCTATATTCACGATCCATTATCTCAAAAACTGTTTAGTACATCAGGCTGATATTTTTACAGGTTGTGGATGAATGCCTTTTAAGTTCACTGCTCTACTTTTATCCAACAAGTTTGTTTAATGAGGAAGATAGGAATTTTTTTCTCAGTTAATATTTATCAGCAATTAATTTTTACAAATTAACCAAACATCTTATTAACATAAAATTTGATGTACAACAGTTTTGTTTTGTCATCCTAAAATTTTATTCGGCTATCTTCAATAATTTACGAGAAAACGGATCATTAGTACCAGAAAATGTCATTCGTAGAAAGAGCTGTAAAGACACCACCTGATGGGGTACACAGAAGTTACCATGCTTAACAGTAGTACCACTTTGTAAAGCAAAACTCCCCTAAAACATGGCCTAAACTTTACCACTCTACTCCAAAGTGTGTAGGAAGTAGGTATTATTATTATTATTATTATTATTATTAGTAGTAGTAGTAGTAGTAGTAGTAGTAGTAGTAGTAGTAGTAGTAGTAGTAGTAGTAGTAGTAGTAGTAGTAGTAGTAGTATTTTTACTTTCTCTACTACGTATAGTAAGTAGGGGAAGTATTGTATTCCACCCAAAAATTCGATACCGAGATTTCACCGCAAATACATGTTTTGAGACCCCCTGAATCCAGAAAAAGCATTTTTGGAAACATGTCCGTGTGTGTGTCTGTGTGTCTGTGTGTCTGTGAACAGCATAACTCAAAAACGAACAGTCGGATAAACACCAAACTTGGTATTTAGGTTCAGTATCTTCCAGAGATCCGACACGAAGAAAATCCTCCCACCCCAGAGTACCCTTTACATTGAAGATTTTTCGAAAATTTTAATTTCTCAAAAATGGCTCTAACGATTTTGATTAAAATATCATATGTTTAAGATAATATCATGAGAAATGAAATGTATATCTCGAATTTTCTGGGAATGTCTCCAAAAGTGTTCTTCATTGTGAACGACTTTTGCATAACTGGTAAACCATAAGAGATAGACAAAATTTTACTACACAAAAAATATAGATCGCGTTAAAATACACAATTTATGTCATATACATTTCTTTTGTTTAGTGAACCGTTTTCGAGATATTGCTTGTTATTCCCTTAAATTTTCCAATACTTATACTTTTTCTCAAATTTGTTATTAATTTTTTTGTCTTGGACATACAAAGAGAATGGAATACTCCACATAGCAACCAGCTCTTAAAAGATTTGACTATCGCTTAAAACCTAGCATATTTCCCTTGCATCTACAAGAAAATTAGCAATAAGATTGACATATCGATATCTCGATTAACATGAAGCATATGGAGAATAAGCGTTTGTAAAAATAGTTTGTACAAGAATAGAGAAAGTCATGTGAGTGTAACACATCAGATTTTTTTGTGAAGTGGTGTCAGAATTCACGGTACAAACGGGAGATGTAGTACCATTTCTAAAAACATATATAAAATATAAGTATTGTGCCTACGATGGTTAAATATATGTGAAATTAAAGAGGAAATTCAATTTATAACAGTGCATAAAAGCTAAAAATGTAATTTTCAGCAATTTTCACAATTTAGCATCCCCTTAAATCTCCAGTAATATCTTTTACTTTTTCTTGCTGTTTTTCCAGGCTGCACACGAATCATATACGTGATATCGAGATTTCACCAGAAATACGGAATTAGAGTTCTCGTTTATGATGTTATATAACTCATCATATATTGGTCCTTAGGAGTGTCTTCAAATTAAGCAATGAGTGTTTAGGTGCAACAGCATTCAAGTAGTTATTCGCAATAGCAAGTTCTTGCGAGAAAAGGAAGTGGGGGAAGAAGGAGACGTCAAACTCTGTCTTTTCGAGGAAATCTCTATATCGAATATTTGGGTGAAACACAATACCTCTACTTGGTATAGGTAGTAAAAAATTTGTTCTACTAAATGAATGTAAAACAATTTTGTAAGCACCAAAACGAAAAATTTGGAAAATCCAGACATTTTCCTCCAAAATTATAAAACTAATAAAATGAAAAAATGCCCAAACTCGTGAAATGTACGAGGGCTATTTTAAAAGTAAGGTCCGGTTTGCAATAAATTACTAACTACTACACATTTTTCGATAGTTATTTTTTACTCAAGCCTTCAAACCTTACACTAATTTTCTACCAGTTATTAATGCATTTCGAGCAATTTGTCTTGTCGTAGAATAATTATTTTTAGGAGCTCGTTACAGACTTCCGCCGCCAATCCATCTAGGAAACGTGTAGCTGTTTCTGGAATAAAATTTTTCTGTATTGTAACTGAGCTGTGGGAATCTCTTAAAAATAAATTTGCGGGACATGTACGAAAACTTTTTGAAGGACATAAATAATGAGTCATCTGCTTTTGACTAACATCACACTAGCTTGCAGATTCGCAATTGTTTTCTGTGATAAAAGATATGACTTCCGGATCACTAGTTTGAATCCACCTCCTGAAACCAACGATTCCAATAACGGAGTTTCTTCTGCCACGGAATCTTAGACAAGAAAAATGCATCTCAGAAACTGCACAATTCTTTTATGGATTGGCGGCAAACTTCTATTAATAAGAGCCACTAAAATTTAGTCCTCACCAGAATGAGAATTTAATTGACTGTGAAAACTATGTGGAAAGAAAACATAAGGTGTATGCAATGGAATAAAATAATGAGGTAACCAAAATATTTTGTACTTCTTATTTTATTGCATAACGGACCATACTTTAAAAATATCCCTCGTAATATCGTCTGTTCTCTTTTCATATTAAAAATGAGAATTTTTTTCCGTTAATTCGGCTCCTAGAATTTGTACTTTCTGTACCACGTACATAGTAGGTAGAGAAGGTATTGTATTCCACCCAAAAACTCGATACCGAGATTTCACCGAAAATACATGAACCCAAAAAAGCATTTTTAGAAAAAGGCCCGTGTGTGTCTGTCTGTGAACAGTGTAACTAAAAAAATTCTGATGTGTTACACTCACATGACTTTCTCTACTCTTGTACAAACTATTTATACAAACGCTAATTCTCCATCTACTTCATGTTAATCGAGATAAACATTTGCAGAGTCTATCTTATTGCTAATTTTCTTGTAGATGTAAGGGGAATGTATATTTACAAGGGCAATATAGTAATACAGTAGCCTTTAAACACATACATATCTCTTAATAGCTGGTTGCTAGGTGCAGCACCATTCCCTTTCCCACAGATTAATATTCTTTGCATATCCAAGACAAAAAAATGAATAACGAATTCCCATTTGAGAAAATAAGTATTGAAAAACTTAAGGGAATAACAAGCAATATCTCAAAAATGGTTCACTCAACAAAAAAAATGTATATGACATAAATTGTGTATTTTAACGCGATCTACATTTTTGTGCAGTAAAATTTTGTCTATCTCTTATGGTTTACCAGTTATGCAAAAGTCGTTCACAATGAAGAATACTTTTGGAGACATTCCCAGGAAATTCAAGATATACATTTTATTTGTCATAAAAATATCTTAAACATATGATATTTTAATCAAAATCGTTAGAGCCATTTTTGAGAAAATTAAAATTTTCGAAAAATGTTCCATGTAAAAGGTACTCTGTGGTGGGGGGATTTTCTTGAAAACCTTCGTGTCGCATCCTTGGAAGATACTGAACCTAAATACTAAGTTTGGTGTTTATCCGACTGTTCGTTTTTGAGTTATGCTGTTCACAGACAGACCCTCACACATACAGACACACACACAGACACACACACGGACATGTTTCCAAAAATGCTTTTTTTGGATTCAGGGGGTCTCAAAACTTGTATTTCCGGTGAAATCTCGGTATCGAATTTTTGGGTGGAATACAATACTTCCCCTACTTACTATACGTAGTAGAGAAAGTAAAAAGAAAAGTCGGATAAATACCACACTTGGTATTTAGGTTCAGTACCTTCCAAAGATGCGACACGAAGATTTTCAAGAAAATCCCCCCACTCCAACTGCTCTTTACATGGAATATTTTCGCAAATTTTTATTTTAAAAATATTTCTCTAACGATTTTGATTAAAATATCGTGTATTAAAATATTTACATGACAAATAAAAAGTATATCTTGAATTTTCTAGCATTAGCCCGTGAAGCACTCTTCATTCGGAAGAAATTTTGTATAACCTTGTAAAACCGTTAAACGTTAAGTTTTAGACGAAAACGTACCGTACAAAAAATGTAGATCTCTTTAAAACACGCAATTTACTTCAGCTAAGTTTTTCTGTCGCATAAGCCATTTCTGAGATATCCGTTCTTAAGGGTTCGAATTGTTGAATACTTGTCATTCTTTTAAAGTTCCTCGATTTTCAGTTGTTTTTCATAATTCCATGGAATCAGTATGGAATGTTAAGGCCAGCGTATAGCGTCCAGTTCTTAAACATTTGACTATCGCTGTTCTCTTTGTATGTATAACGAATTGTGTAATGTAGCTATTTTGCAAATATGCATTTGGATTAAAATGTAGTACATAGAAAAATAAGCTTTAGTAAGAATAGTTTGAATATCCATTAATAAAAATAGAGGGTAGAGAAAGTCATGCGAATATATCATTAGGGCTTTTAATGTGGAGAGGAATAGGTAATTACTTTCTGGAGTGACCATACGACTAAAATCGAAATAGCAGTATCACTATCAAGGGTAATTTTTAACTTGCCGATAACAACGAGCCCGCAGTGAGAAGAATATTATAAACAGGACTGAACTTGTGAGTAGCATTTGCTAAGAATATTTCCTGTATCGATTTCCATAACCAGTTTTAACACATACTTTGTTTTATTATGTTGTTATTTAACTTAATTTACTAATGGAACTAACTTTATACGTGAAAGTGGACTTCGCTTTGTTTAGTTTGTGTGCATCTAGAACAGGTGGTTCAAACAGTGGAGCATCAGGTGTAGACAGTTTCGCGGCAACAGAAGGCGATAATTGGATGAAGTTAAAGCTAGTCTTATATTAAATCTGTCTACTTTTACTTTGCCATATCTGTAGTAGGTAGAGGGAAGTGTAGTATTCCATCTTAAATTCGATAACGAGGTTTCATCGGAAATACAAGTTTTTAGGTCTTCCGTGTGTGTGTATGTGTGTGTGAGAGAGAGAGGGACATCTGCGTGCCAAAAAACGAAACGCTGGATAAATACGAAACCTCGTATTTAAGCTCAGAAGTTTTTGAAGATGCCTACGTTTTATATGGAAAATGTTTGGTTGTGTTTCATTTTTACTTTCTCTACTACGTATAGTAAGTAGGGGAAGTATTGCATTCCACCCAAAAATTCGATACTGAGATTTCACCGGAAATACATGTTTTGAGACCTCCTGAATCCAAAAAGAGCATTTTTGGAAACATGTCCGTGTGTGTGTCTGTGTGTGTGTGTGTGTGTGTGTGTGTGTGTGTGTGTGTGTGTGTGTGTGTGTGTGTGTCTGTGTGTCTGTGAACAGCATAACTCAAAAACGAATAGTCGGATAAGCACCAAACTTGGTATTTAGGTTCAGTATCTTCCAGAGATGCGACACGAAGGTTTTCAAGAAAATCCCCCCACCCCAGACTACCCTTTACATGGAAGATTTTTCGAAAATTTTAATTTTCTCAAAAATGGCTCTAACGATTTTGATGAAAATATCATATGTTTAAGATAATGTCATGAGAAATGAAATGTATATCTCGAATTTTCTGGGAATGTCTCCAAAAGTATTCTTCATTGTGAACGACTTTTGCGTAACTGGTAAACCATAAGAGATAGACAAAATTTTACTACACAAACAATGTAGATCGCGTTAAAATACACAACTTATGTCATATACATTTCTTTTGTTGAGTGAACCGTTTTCGAGATATTGCTTGTTATTTCCTTAAATTTTCCAATACTTATACTTTTTCTCAAATGCGTTATTCAGTTTTTTTATGTCCCGGACATGCAAAGAGAATGGAATGCGCCACATAGCAACCAGCGTTAAAATATTTGACTATCGCTTAAAAGCTACCATATTTCCCTTGCATCTACAAGAAAATTACCAATAAGATTGACATCTCGATATCTCGATTAACATGAAGCATATGGAGAATAGGGGTTTGTAAAATTAGATTGTACAAGAGTAGAGAAAGTCTTGTGAGTGTAATACATCAGATTTTTTCAAAACTGGTGGTATAGATTTTGACTAAAATGCCACATGTTTACATTTCTGTCGCACTAATTAAATGTATATCTTAAATTTTCTGCGATTAGTCCCTAAAGTCCTCTTGAATCTGAAGACATTTTGTATAGTTTGAATAACTGATGAGAGATTGAAAGAAAAATGTATATCTCTCTAAAACAGGATTTATCTCAAATAATTATTTTTGTGGCATTTACCTTTCCGAGATATTCTTTGTTGACTTTTCAATTTTTTTTCAAGTGCTAAGCCTTTATTGTTTTTTGTTTCTCGTGTTCATGCAAAGAGAGGAATTTCAAAGCCAGCATATTAAAGGTTTGACTATCGTTACAGCCTCCTGTATCCCCCTTGTACATACAACGATATGTGTAATGAAACTATTTCTTTAAGCATTCATCTCGATTAACATGATGCAAGTACACTGATTGGGCATAGCCAGTTGTAACGAGTAATAACGAGTGGCTCTTCCACGATCCTCAAAACTGCAGCAATACGTCGAGGCATAGACTCTACAAGGTGTTGGAATCGTTATGAAGGGATATGGGCCGACGCATCTTTCAGTGCTACCCACAATTGTTCTTGTGTAGTTGGTGTTGGATTTAGCACCAGCATTGATAGCATCCCATAAATGCTCGATAGGATTCAGATCGGGTGATCTGGAGGGCCAAACCATGGTCGTAACTTCACTGGAGTGCTCATCAAACCACCAGCGTGACACCAAAGAGCGGTGACATATTGTTATATACAGGGGTGAGGCCAAAAGGGTTTGCAGCTAGATATTAAATTTAGTTACCCCGGCATAATCATTGGGGAGCGTAGCTGCAGAGGCAAACGAGAAGACCATGAATTTGCTGCACAAATTTATAGCAGGCGTGGGATATTCATAACATAATACACTTAAATTCACATTTAGCACATGACCGTGACTTATTAAAATTGATATGGTGCCACTACATCGTTCACAACAGATTACAGGCAAATATTGGAGGGAGATGCTCCACACACACAATCCACACACGCTACATCCAATCATCCTGAAGACACACACAAGACTAACCCACGCTATTGACTAGAAGGTGGCGGAGAGAAATGCCGCGCCGGACGGAAATTCAAACTCCCAATCAAAATGATTATACGTAATGTGTCCGACGCGACAATGCACACACATACGCTAAATTATTCCATTGTCCTGTTGATACAGGGCACCTTCATCAGAGTACTTTAGTGACAGAAAGGAATGCAGATAGTCTAAAAGGATGTCTACATAACGTGCACCTGTTATTGATCCCTGCAGCCGGACAATGTGGCCTAATTGCGACCATGAGAACGCAGCCCAGGCCATAACTGGGCCACCTCGTGCCTGGAGACTACCTTGTTGACACGCAGGATCCATAGCTTCGTGGGCATACGTCACACTCTCACGTGCCCATTAGCTCGATACAACTGGAACTGGGATTCATCGGACCATACCACACACCGCCACTGTTACATGGTCCATTGTTGATGTTCGCGGGCCAATGCAGCTCTGTGTCGAGGTGTCAGCAAAGGGACACGAGTTGTCGGCTGTTGAAGCCCGGGCGGTGCATGTGCCTCTTTACAGTCCTGGTGGAAATGGGTTCCTGACTCCCAACATTAACTGGGCGATGATCTGACTCGCAGCAGCCTTTCGAGCGCCCCGTGTGGTTCTGCTGAGGCGACGTGATGTCCATTCGTTAATCACCTGTGGTCTTCCTGTGCGGCGCTTTACGCGTGAGGAAACATTCTCTCTGTGATATTGAAGATCCACCCTAGACACTGTTGACCTCGGAAACCCGAATCCTCGCGTAATCTCCGATATGCCATGACCCATGCACTGTGCACCGATAACAATAGTCTGCATATCGGATGACTGAAAACTAATAAGTGATTCTACTCACTTTTTATGCTGATTTCAGAACTGCTTTTAGTTCTTTTCTATCACGTACAGTTGTTTCACAGTTTCACTTCAAAAATATAGAGATATAAAGATATTGCTTCCGCCACTGTACATAAAATTGGGCTTGATGAAGCAATTTGTAAGGGCTTTACCACAGGATGGACCCTGCTTCAAGTACCTTTCCAAGAAATTTCTCTTCATTACACAAGACAAATTAAAGGTTGGAATTTTTGTTGGTCCTCAAATAAAGAAATTGACGAAGGATGAAAATTTTGAGAAGACAATGAATGAGAGAGAAATAGAAGCATGGACCGCCTTCCGAACAGTTACTGAAAACTTCTTAGGCAATAACAAAGATTCTAATTACAAGGCCATTGTCGAAACAATGTTGGAAAATTTAGAAGTTGGGTTGTAACATGAGTGTAATGGTGCATTTTCTGCATTCACATATCGACTACTTTCCAGAAAATGTGGGACATTATAGTGAAGAGCAGGGTGAACGTTTTCACCAAGATATTAAGGAAATGGAGAGGAGGTACCAGGGGAGATGGAATGAAACTATGATGGCCGACTACTGTTGGATGTTGAGGAGGGACAGTCATCTTCAAGGATCTGTAAGGAAGTCAAAGAAGAGAAAGTTTGAAAAAAATTAAATGAAACACATTGGCTTCTTGTTTTGTTAAAATGTAGTCATGAAATAAATTAGGGGAGTTCTTGAGAGTATTCTTAAATTGTTTCTGGAATAAAAACTTACCTTGTGTGAAATGGTATTTGAATACTTTTCTACGCTCAGTGGTAAAATTGTCAAAACATTACTTATTTTATGTAAAAACCTGACGCGATAGAAATAAACGGAAGTTATTTCTGGAGTCAGCATAAAAACTTGATTCAAGAACACCAACTTTTAAGAAATCATCTGACAAAAGGTTTAAAAATGCAGACTAGTGATATCATCCCACGTGCAAAGTCGGTTAACTCGCGACGTGTCATATTCACTACACACGTGTCTGTAACAGACTGCGTCTACACACGCGCCATACGCCGCACTCGGGAGTCATACACGGCACATGTTATAAAGGCACAATCCTTCCCGTGACTTTTTGCCACTCAGTGTAAAATAATTGCAGAACTTTTTTGTAAAAGAAAGGTTATAGAAAGTCATATGAACCACATCAGATTTTTCTAAATATGTTAATCGAAATAAACGTTTGCAGAAATGGTGCCAGGCTTGTATAGACGCAGCGGGGCGTCATTTCAAACACGTATAACGAAAGGCAGGCGGAGGTGGACACCTCGCACACTTAGACCTACAGAGATCCATTGCGACTACCACCCACAGGAGGAAGGGCTGAAGGCTACAGGCCGCAGGCACACATGCCACAGAGACACGCGTTAGTCTCTAAAGCCCGTTGTACACGATCAAACTTTTTTTTCAATTCAAGAGTTTACAAGAAAAATTGTGTAATGTTTGTTCAATATGTGACAAGATTGGAAAAGCCTTCGCAAGACCTGGCAGGAGTTGACAAGACTTGGCAATGTCAAAAATATGTATTTACAACTTGTCTCTTTGCCAAACTGAAACCTTTCAGAATACATTGATAATTTATGACGCGCAAAGCAATTTAGTATTTACGTGACAGTATAACAATTCGCATTGCAATATTGTTCTTTACTAATATTATGTAGCACTTTCATGTATTATATCCAATGAAATCACATTACGAGTGTGGAATACAATGAAAATAACACCAACCGATAGGTTAACCACACTATATAACATTGCATTAATGTATACTTAGTTGCCTGGCAATTATTTCTTCATAATCTCCTTCATCTGCTCCATCTTGTGGTAATCCACGGGCCCTCGATGTACATACATGGCCACCTTATATAATCTAATCAGTTCGCATACGAAAACCTTGGCCGGATAGCCATTTTTGTTTACTTTTCGCTTTCAGTCGTGTTGCAGATTTCGTGACGCACTGTGAATACTCGCATTTCATTGGCCAAAGCCATCAAATCATTGTGAAATCTTTGACCGTCTAGAGCATGTCCTTATTTGATTTCAAGACTTTCAAAGATTTTAAAAGTATTGGAAACAATTTGACAAGAAAACTTGTGAAGTTGTGACAACTCTTGAAAAGTCTTGTAAAGTATCGAATTTGACAAAAATTTGATCGTGTACAAGCGGCTTAACAGTTCCAGGCTCGAAGACCCGTCTCATTGCTGGAGATGCCCAGAGAGGGCAATGAACGACCCCTCGACCAAGCAGCCTTCTAGTGTACACGGGGAATACTTTTTCCTTTGAGCAGGCATCCGTACCATTTGTCCAGTACCGCAATACGCCACGAAACGTAGTAACGCGCCTGAAAGATGAGACGGAAATGAAAAGCAAATGATGCAAAGAAAATGGTGATAGATGAGACCCAGCATTCGCCTACCGATCAGGGAAAACACGAAAAAACCAAGGTTAGAGTGAGTGGTGGACGGAAATCGAACCCGAGATCTCGAATGCAAGCCTCACATTTTACTGCGGAGCCGACTCTTTCGATCTTTGCATGTTAGTATTAGCTAGGGGGGTGATGCGGTGGATGCACCGCTATTGCACGAAACGAGTGCTGCGGGCTGCTAGTCGCGTCATTCATGAGAAACCCAGTATAAACTGCTAATATTGTTTCCACCCATTGCTTCTCTGGTCCAGTAATTAAACTCAGGGGAGGTTTCAATACTTGGCAACCGGCCACCTTCGCTACAAACGCGAGATTTGTCTGTTGTGCAGCACTTGTCTTTTGTTCCTCCCAGTGCTGGTTCATGTCTCTTCCTAATAAGGTGCAAACTGGAAAATATCCGCATGAAAGGGTTTCCGCTCTTTAGAGCCACCACACTTGCTGGGGGTTGTTTAATATCTGGTGTTGACAGCTAAGCGAATTGGTGTCAACACACATACACTCCCACCCATCCTACTTACCGCAACGTTTTCTTCATTTGTTTTACTGAACTACCTCTCCCGTCATAATCTTAAACCTTTTTCCTCACATAAATTTTAATTTTACTGTGCACACTTTCTTTCATATGATATTTGTTCTATTTACAGTAACTCCGGAAGGTATTCATCTCCACTTTAAAAAGTTCCGCTGTCAAATTAAGGAAGAGAAAATTTTCATTTGTAGTTTACAGAAAGAACAATGATGATATAGTTTATGGTTCTGGCACATTTCAGGATTTTTAAATTTATTAGTTTTGTAATTTTTTTTAAATTTTACGGAATTTTCAACGTGTATGATATTTATAAAATTATGTTATATGCATTTAGGAGAGCAATGTTTTATATAAAACCCAACTATGTCATCGACATATGATTTGAACTGTTGTAGAAATAAATATATGGAGTAAACATTGAGGCGTTAATGAAGAAGTTCAGTAAAATCGCTAATATTTCCTAGACTTGATATGCTTTCCTTAGATGAATACCATTTTCACTGAAGTTTCAGATATTATACATACGAAAGAATTTCTTCAACTCATTGCATGTAAAATAATGTTGTAAACGTCAAAAACGAAAAACTTGAACACTACGTAACTTTCTAACAATTAAAAAACTATTCGAATGAACTTTTCAACAATCTTTAAAAACATCAGAACATGTAACCTTAATAACATTTTTTCTTTTTGTGCATATTAAAACGAGAATCTTATCTACGTTAATTTCGATTCTGAAAGTTTTTGAATAGGAGTGGTGGTGCACCTCGAGTTTTCTTTGAACAGTCTGCGGAATCCGCTTCATTCTTATTAAATTTTATGTAACATTTTATAACTGTGAAACTATAAAACAACGACCTACACCTATGCCAGTAAAATATGTGTCAAATAGCTTTTTCGTATGTTTAGCCATTTCAGAAACATTCACTATGCTGTTCCTGGAATTTTCCAGTACTAAACAACAGCACCGTCATTTGTTTTTCCCGAGCTGATGCAAAGAATATTATGCAATATCAAGGCTGACATATACAGCACAAATTGTATGCTACAGATTATGTATTGAAACCATTTCTGTTAATATTTGTTATGGTTAACATGAAGTAGACAGAAAAATAAAATTTTGTATGGATAATTTGAAACATATTTATGAAAGCAAATATCAGTGGTAGATGAAGTTGATAGTTTGTTGTATTGTTATTTGCCCCAAGTTTTGGGCGCCAATTTGAAGAAGTTTTGTTGCTGCTACGTATGCTAAAATGTTTCCGGTAGACTTCGCCCCAAATGTACTTTCCAGTGGCCTTTGCCTCCCAAAAAGTGTTTAAACTTTGTAATTTTGACTGTTTCTTTAAACATTATATATTTACGTTTTCCTCGGCTACGTTAGTATTTATTTTCTTAGAGACATGAATGTCTTAACAAGGCGGCTGAAGAATGTAGGCTTACACAGATTATAATTTGCGCTTCACTCCATTAATTAATTCTTTAAACGATTAAAATAGCACTTCACTGATATAGAGAGCTGTGAGATTCCTTTATTAATTACTTGCACTTTTTAACACGTAAACTATTTTCGTCTCACACTGAATACGTATTAAACTTCTCGAGGACGCGTTTCGCGTCTGATTAGTAACACTGTCTGCTAGCAACTGACTTGATTTCTGCCGCTTAAATTTGTAAATTTCTGTATTTCAAGTCTCCGATTGGCTATTGGCTACTCCAATAGAATACTTTCATTTAACTTAAGCTTCTTCCTGGTTGTTGATAGGCTATTTTATAAACTGTCTCAAAAATTGTTTCCAAGAATGACTAGTAGCATTATTAAACCTTCTTACTCATTATTACCTCAAGGTTACCTCATTGTTACCTCACTGTAATCAACTTTCGACCTATTTCTCACAGCTCCTACATTATTAAATTACGTAATACATTCACATAGCATTATTACACATGTATACAATAATATAAACATATACAATGACTGTAATATACAATTTTTATATATTGTTGCATACACATATTGCTTTAACGCGGGCTGTTATTGAATTTACATATTATATAATTAGACTGAAATGTGTTAAAAATACTGCCTCATAGAGAGAGTGGTATGATTATAACACATTATATTTTACTTTCTCTCCTATTTACCTGTAGTACAGAGGAAGTACTGTATTCCACCTAAATGTTTGATATCCAGTTTTCTGCGGAAATACATGTATTGAGGCCTTGAATGAGAAGTGCATTACTATAAAAAGGTTCACGTGCGCGAGTATATCTACAGCAAAACTCAAAATAGTACCACACTTGGTATTAAAGTTCAGTATCTTTTAAGGATGCAACACCCCAAACTATCACATCGAAAATTTTTTCTTATTTTTGATTTCCTCAAAATTAGTCTAAGGTTTTTATTAAAATACCATATGTTAGAGATATCTGCATGACAAATAAGATATCAATTTTATGCAAATAAATTGTGAATTCACCTTCATTCTGAAGCAATTTTGAATAATTTTGTATAAATAGTAAACCATGAGAGATAGGCAAAAATGTACTGTACAAAAATGTAAAACTCGTTAAAACGCACAATATGTCAAATAAAATTTTGCAGCAGTAACTATTTCTTAATTATGCTATTGATTTGAATTTTCAAGTACTTTATATTTTTTGAAATAGTAAATAGCCGTTCGTTTGTTTCTTGTGGTCATGCAAATATTATAAAATTTCAAAGCCAGCTTATAGCGACGTTCTTTTTAAAAACCGACTTCAGCTGTATCCCCCTTGTAACTACAACGAAAGATGTGATGGAATCATTTCTGCAAATATTTATCTTAATTAAAATGAAATGGCCAGAAAAATAAGTTTTGTAATAATAGTTTGTAAAACAGTGGGTGAAGAAAGCCGTGTGAATGTAACAAGAATTTTTTGACAATTCGGCTGTCATTTAAAGTCTTGTTACGTCGATATATTTCGCGATCGCGTTTTCCGCGGGTTTGCAAGGAAGTTTGTCTTGGTCTTTTGTTTGCATTAATCTGCATCACTTGGGGCCAGATTTATTCGTACACAAAAACCCTCTTTGCTTTCAAAGCTTCTGTGTTTTTGTTTCATGATGTATATAATGTCTGGGCTACCTCCGACGACTATATCTCTGTTCATATACTACCTGCATTATATTCTTGAGCTTCATATAAATGGAGTAAATATGGTTTGGTAACCATGCCATTGTCTTTGCTTCAATCTGTAGTATTCCTCTTCATTTTATAGCTAAAGGCCAAATGAATATAATGTCAGCATTTTTATAATTTGATTTTGAATATAATAACGGCATGTTTTGATTTGTAATGCTGTAAAATCTTATTAACTTATTATATTTTATTCTAGTAAAACAAACAACTGTAGATGTCTCAGATGGTCAGCGTTTAGGGTTCCTCACACAGAAGTCACGAGTTCAATTACAGGCTGTGGTGGGGAATGTTTCTTTGAGTAGAATATTGTCTATTCCCTATTTTTATCTAGAAAATATTTTAAACTAAGCATATTCGTCGTAATAAGTCGTAACGATAAAAATAAAAAAGGAAGATTCTCAAACTTTTAAGCATAACCATCAGCTGATTTACTTCGAAAGGTGTAAACATGCAATTCCCCATATTGGCGTATTATTAATTTTGTCATTACCAGACGCACTGTTAGTACCAGACGTAGCATTATTGGGTCTCCTTAGATATATTTCAACTTAATGGTCTCTCCTTTTGGTGTGGATCACGCCAAAGGAAGAGATCTGTTTGAAATTGCTTGTGTGACTTCAGCCCTGTCTAGCTTTGGCTAGACACGGTTGGTGGGGGAAAAGATAGCGTCACTCGAGTGGAAATGGTCGTCGGAGCCGTCGTGTGTGTGGCCGGTCTACGGTTCTGTGGCATCTCCCTCCATCTTGTTTCCTTTGCTCATTATGCAGAGTCGCTAAACGTTTGTGATTAAATCCCAGGTATGTGAAGGTAATGTGTATTATGTAATGTTTCAGTATAGCATAAAACCTACGCCTTCCCCTTAAATTTACACACTTTTTGCTGCCAAGGAGTTGCGCAAGTGCGTGTTGGGGTGACCTAAATTAATCATTTTCTGGTAACCTTTTTGGCCTTCACCCAAACATGTAACAATATTTCGAAAACTTTTAACGCTGCGAAAAAATGTATCTGTGAAAACAAATTGTATTTTAATACACTCTGTATTTTTCATTAATAAGTTTTTGTTCCTCTCTTCTGATTTCCCAGTTTAAAAAATAACCATACAAAATCCAGTAAAAAGAAGGAGGACTTTGGAGGCTATTAGTGCCAAAATTTAAGATACACAAATTATTTCTCACATTTATATGTCAAAATATGTTATTACTTTCTCTGCTACGTATAGTAGAGTGTTGAACAATTCGAACCATTAATAACGGATATCTCAGAAATGGCTGATTTCTGAGATATCCGTTATTTGAAATAAATTGTGTGTTTTAAAGGGATCTACATTTTCTGTGCCGTACGTTTTCGTCTATCGCTTAACGTTTACCAGTTATACAAGATTATACAATCCCTTCCGAATGAAGAGGACTTCACAGGCTATTCCCAGGAAATACAAGATATACATTTCATTTGTCGTGTAAATATGTTTAATAAATGACACCTTAATCAAAATCATTAGGTATTTTTGAGAGAATCTAAAATAAAGAAAAACGTTCCATTAAAGAGTAGTATGGGCTTGGGGGGATTTTCTTGAAAATCTTCGTGCCGCATCTTTGTTATACGAGGTATATGCATTTTTGAGTTATGCTGTTAAGATACACGCACACACCCACACACCGGAATTTTTTTTCCAAAAATGCTGATTTTTTATTCAGTCAGCCTCAAAATATGTATTTCCGGTGAAATCCGGATATCGAATTTTTGGGTGGAATACCTACAGTACTTCTATTTACTGTAAGCACGTAGTAGATAAAGTAAAACTGCTTCTGTTTTTGTTTGTTTTATTTTAGGGAATTTCAACAAATGGTTTCCGGTGAAATCTCTATTTTGAAATTACACCTTAATTAAATTACTTTATTTCCACATTCTAACCTAACAAATTCAAAAGTTGTTGAGCTTTCTAGGCTTCTATTCCCTTCGTAGCGCCTTGTTTATGCAGGTTGCTTGTTCCATAAATTAAAGCTTAATCCGCGCTTTTTTATTCACTTTAATTTCATTTGTCCCCTCTCTCTGGCTCCAAGCGAAAAGACGCAGAGATATTATGGAAGTGGAACTCATTAAATGCATAAGCTGCTTTTAGAACAAAGTGCAGTGCGTTTTTCCAGCACCTGCTAATTTAAATACATTAATAGTAATGAAATGACTCAATATTGAGTAATTTAGAGCTCAATAATAGAGGAACACAAACAGCTATAACATATGGAAATGTAGGTTGTGTGTCTGTGAATGAATACCAAACTTTGTATCGAAAACCAGCATGTTTCAAGGATAGAACCCGAAGACCTTTACCAAATTCCCCTACCCAAAACCACTTTTTGCACATAAAAGTTTTGTTTCTTTTTTACTTTCACAAAAATGGCTCTATCAATTTTGATTAAGATAACATATTGTGACGCAGTTATGGGCCTGATTTATGGTGCGAAAGGCGCCGACTCAGACCTGTTAAAGAGATAAGGAGACGGAGTAGCGCTCTCACTACGTAAACACCTGAAGCGCTATCGAGAGACAACCGGATTCTTTTGGAAGTTTCTCTCTCCCCTTCGTCTCCCGCACTTGTATATAAGCAGTGAATTACAAAGTGCTGGTTGTGACAGAGGCCTGAATGGGCTTGGGCCGCGGGCTGGTCTTGGGCTTAACATAATGACGAAAAATAATTAATTTATCACATTAATACACGAAGAACTTTATTGGCAACAGGTACAGCAAGTTTGAGCTATTTTTCAACATAGCCACCAAAAGAATCGAGACACTTGTCATATCGTGGGATCAGCTTTTGTGTTTCTGTGTCGTAGAAGTGAGTGGAATCAGTGTGTGACATTCGTCTTCAGCTCTTCGTCGTTCTCAAAGCGTTGACCGGAGGACAGGAATTTCTTGAGGTGCAAGAAAAGATGGAAATCGCTGGGAGCAAGATCAGGACTTATGGTGGATGATCAAACAGCTCCCAGCCGGACTCCTGCAGAACAGTTGCTGTGCGCCGAGCCGTATGTGGACGGGCATTGTCATGGAGCAGCACAACACCTGCAGTAAGCATTCCACGCCTCTTATTTTCAATGGCACGCCGCAATTTCCGCAGTGTCTCACAATAACGGTCAGTGTTCACTGTTTCATCTCTGGGCAGGAAGTCAATGAGCAGAATGCCCTTCCTGTCCCAGTACACCGTGCACATCATTGTCTGAACGACACAGTCTGTTTGAATTTCGTCTTGACCGGGGATTCATTGTGACGCCAATGCACTGATTGCTGCTTGTTTTCCAGGGTAAAGTGCGAAATCCACGTCTCATCGCCCGTGACGATCCTGTCGAGGAACTCGTCATGATACCGCTGCAGAAATGCCAGTGCTGCTCTAAGCGTTTCGTATTGTGCTCGGGTGTCAGGTTTTTCGGCATTCACCCTGGCACACAATTTAGTGAACGGCAAGTGCTTAGTGACAATTTCATGCAACAAGGATCGCGATGTCTATGGAAAATGTCTGCTGAGCTCCGTAATCGTAAAGCGACAGTTCTCCACGATGCGCTGCCGCACTAGCTCAAGGTCGCTGATGAGGGACGGTCGCTCACTGCGCTCCTCATCATGGACACTTTGATGATCTTCGGAAAAATGCCTACACCAGCAACGCACCATTTGTTTGCTCATGAAGTTCGGCCCGTAGACCTGACAGAGCTAACGACGAATTTCGATCGGCGCTATCTTTTGTGCAGTAAGGAACTTAATCACTGACCGAATCTCGCAGGCGGAGGGAGAACGAATAAGAGCCACCATTTCGGGCCACTGGTGCCGCGCTACTGGCACCAGGCGGGAACTGTCCAGCCGACATATGTTTGATACGTTATAGATCTGTTACGCATGCGCAAATACGTTTACTTTAAGGTAAACTAAATCGGGAAACTTACTTTCTGGATGTGCCTCGTATTTAATGTAAACAACTTTAAGCATGTGGTGTTTTAACCAAAATTATTAGTGTCATTCTGAGAGAAGAAGAAGAAGAAGAAGAAGAAGAAGAAGAAAAGTTTCCTTGTAAATTGAAAATTAGGACAAAAAATTAATTTATCACACTGTTTACATACATACATACATACATATATACATACACATACTCACACACAGACTTTTTCTAAAAATACTTTCTTTTTATTCACGGAACCTCAAAACGTATATTTTGGGTGGAATGCAATACCTACTTCCTCTACTTACTATAGGTAAGTGGTAGAGAAAGTAGTATATCATGAGTAACGTAACCTACATGGAAGAATCACTTTTTATATGAATACTAAGTGTATAACGTGTATATGTGAATTTGTCATTGGTAGAGGAAATAACAGATTATTGTGATGATGATTATTATTACAACCGAGCGGGATAGCTCAGGCAGTAACGCCTGTGGCACGCATTCGGCAGGTTGCGGGTTCGATTCCCGCGGTCGACCTTCCTGGGTTATTTTGGGGCTTCCCCGAGTCGTTAGGCGAATGCTGGGAAGGATCATTAAGTCCCCTGAATTTCCTGTCCTTCCATTTCACCTCCACTCTCGTTTCACTTCACCTTTGTCCGCTTAGTCCCTTTCAGGGTTGTACGTCTCGCTGTGCGCATGGCAGGGGAAAAGACTGTTTTGTGGAAACCATTCCCTGGCATGGGGGCGGTCTTCGGGCCCCCAGTGGATGTGTAAGCCACAGAGGGGGAGGAGATAAACACGGGACCGGGTTTGAACTACTCAGAGTCCGCGCCCTCGCAACCCTGGATTTCTCGTGAGGTCTTTCCATTAGGGACAGCGCCTATTTTATATACCGCCCCCCCCGGCCTGGTCGAGGTTGAGCTAGGACTCATCCTACCCATCACCTCCAGACAGAGACGGAAGTGGATACGCCACTTACGCGTCAACCCCGAAGGGCGACTACCGAACAACCTCGGTGAGGCCAACAGCAATCTACCATGCCGTCTACCGGCTCTCCAAGGCGGTACCGAAGGACATAGAGGCGTCTCACAAGAGGGAGAGGAGAGCCGGTTGCACTAGTGTCTATCCGGGTAGTTTAAATCTGTAAATGTAGAGACCCTGCCCTTTGCCTGTCGTGCCCCCTGGTCCGCCCGCCCTGTGTTTCCTCTTACCTCATCCCTCCCTCCCGCGGGCGCCCCATCCGTGGCGTAGGTACAATAGATCTATGTAGGCCGACGTGTTTCAATTATTCCCCTCCGCATTGAAACCCAATCCTAATTATATTATTATTATCATTATTATTATTATTATTATTATTATTATTATTATTTATTCTGTGAGTATTGCTTAATGTCGTAATGTCGAACATCCAACCTAGTTTTTACGTTATCACCGAGGAGAATCATGATAAAGCTTCGATCAGATTAGCATGGGATTTGAACACGCGACCTCCCGAATCGAGTCACAAACATCGCCCCCTCTCTGTCGGTACTATTACATTATCTAGAGGTTAGTTCTCAAACTCTAAGTACAATAGACAGTGGACAATCAAGGCCTGCTAAATGCTAATTCAAAGTGAATGCGATTTTTCTGCTAATGCATTTATCGTGTTAACACTTTTCTGCTACATAAGAACGCCCGTGTTTTGTTTTGTTGAAAACTTCGTGGCATTTTCAACAGAAAGCATTCTGTCTAGCCTTTCAAGCATTAGCGGATAATAAAAACGAGATGAAAATGCTCACTTAGTTCTAAAGTTACGAGCGCTCGATGAATGGGTAAATAATATAGTGACTCCAGAAAGTATTGGTTGGCATCCACTTAAAAAAATCTACTAGCCAAATTAACGGAGGGAAAATTCTCATTTTCAATATGTAAGAAGAATAAACTATAGGTATTACAGTCTGTGGTTACTTTCAAGACCTGTATTTCATTTTTTATAACCCGTTTTCAAAATTGCGCGAACGTTTTGTGCGGTATTTATAAAACTGTTTTATATGAATTTAACAGATGACCTTTTTATGTCACCGATATATAATTTAAACTGATGGAAACATTAAGAAGGAATCTCAGTGAAAACGTTAATTTATGACTTTTTTCCTCCTTAGATCAAAACTTATTTTCGCCGTAATTTCAGGTATTACACTGAAAAATGTTATGTGGGACTTCATTTTGTGGGGAAGTTGTAAGACGATTTTTCTGAATATTCAATTGCGTGTTCTTCAAGCAAAGGATCGTGTGGACATATATTAACAGGTTCGATTCCCTATCAGAAACGATGGGTAAAGTAGTGCGTGCTAAGAAGAAATTAGATGAATTTTGAGAAGGATTAGAACATTTTCTCAAAAATTTACAATTACTAAGACTTTACAGGAAATTGCCGTTCCAAAGAGCTCAGCATGGCGAGCTATTAATTGAAACCCTGCACTATTTGCTAACGAGAGTCAAACAATTTTCTCAGACTGAATTTTGAGCAATTTTAATGATGGGGTAATTAATCCACGTTTTACAGTCCTCTCTATGAAGTATGGTTCATTTATACGGCCATGTTTCGACGCATTTTTGAGCTCACATAAATCGGATTTAAGGCAGAAAATCCGATTCACTAGTTAAGAAGGTGTTTGCCACATAGGTGAAAATAGGAATATTAAATCAAGTTTTATGAGCTATTAACGAATATGAACACGAAAATGTTCCATCACCCTCATTTTCTTGTAAATCATTCAAATATGTTTAAAAACAAGTAAAATTGGCAAAACTCGAAGTTAGTGAACCACGGACCTATAAATGTTCCGGATAGTTTCTAAAACTAGGTTTCACAAATAAATCCTTCTTTCCCAATCTTTAATATTCATAGTTTAATGATAACAACCTTGTTTACAGCATGTGTGGCTTCCTAAGGTGAGAGGGACGCGTGATTTATTGCTTTGGTACTCTCTGCGCCAGACCAGCAGGAAATGACATTTGGGTCCCTTCATGAACAACCACATTTAAGGTTCAGTTCAAATTTCGTCTTCCTCAGGAAAAGTGGCTTTAAATGGGATTTTTGGTCTGTAATTTCATTATCTCTATAATCAGGAAATCTCATCGAGCTTGTACAAATTCGTCAAAAAATGTTGTTACGCGTGTCGGCATTTTATTATAAAAACTCAGTGTGGATCTTTGAAGAAATCTTAAAACGAGCATATTTCAGTTAATTTGGCTGTCATGTTAGTGATGAAGATAAAGAACTAGCTCTTCATGTGTGCTGCATAAGGATTCATTCCAATCTTATCGTCCTCCGTGGTGTAGTGGTTACTATGCTAGCCTCCAGTTCCCGAAGTGCGGGTTCAAACCCGGCGGAGGGCGATGGATTTTTTCGGGCATAAAAATCTTTAGCATGGCTTCCTTCGGAAGGGAAGTAAAGCCGGCGGTCCAGTGTCGTTGATTTACTGCACGTAAAAGAACCTCAAGCCTGATAAAGAGGTCTCTGAGCAAAATTTTCGGTCTTTCACGCCCAATATAGAATGGGGCGCTAAGGACCACAGCAGTTAAAGAGCGTCCATAAATAAAACTCAGTTTAGTTTAATTTCTATCTTATTAAATGGATGAGTGGTGACAAAACTCGCAGTGCCACTGGTCTGGCGCGAACCAACTAGACCGTTATTTCTGCCTAATAAATATTTAGGACATTCATAAAGAACCCACTCCAGTATTGAGTATCCTAATGTTCCATCCGCAATGAAACTTGTTCCAAATGCACCTCAGCTCCCAATTGCAGCCCACATTCACATTTAGAAGAAACTGCTCTTGTAAATGAGTAAGTTGATGAGCCCAAATTGTCCACTTCCTTTGATGCAGAATACAGCCCAGAATCTGAAAATAAACTCTTCCTGGTCAATCAGTCCAGATTAAATAACTTAGTAGGAATATGAATCTCATGAAACAGGCAGTCTTAGGTGCTGATATCGCGACTGCAACAACGGGATTTACTAGCTCCTAATGTCAGAATTTCGGTTTTCAGAAAGTGGCATGAACAGTTCTCCAGTTACTATGCTACGAAAAATCCCCTTTACATGCACAGGTGTAGATGGTTTAATGAATAAGCTAGGATTTCAACGCATTCCAGCAGAACGGAGGCTGTTTATTGACTCCTCTAAGTTGAGCTTCAAAGTAGTGTTGCTCCACAACGGAAACACTAAACTATCAATACCAGTAGTACTTTCAGTAGAAATGAAGGAAACATACGAATATATGGCCGTTCTGTTAGATATGATTAATTAAAACAAATACAGCTGACAAACATGCGGAGATCTGAGGTTCATTACCATTTTATTAGGACTACAAGGGGGACTTACGAAGTACTGTTGATTTCTATGCCTGTGAGATAGTAGGAATATTGCATCACACTACACTGTCAAAGAGTGGTCGTTAAGAGAAACTCATGCGCTAAAACAACACAATGTCAAGTATGTTCCCTTGGTAAACCCAAACAAAGTATTGCTACCTCTTTGCATACCAAATTAGACCTAATGAAGAACAAAAATGGAGAAGCCTTTTTTTACTTCAGTGATGCGGAAAAGGGATATTTGTTGGCCCTCAAATTCGGAGGCTTTTGAAAGATAACCTTGAAAGAAAGTTAGTTGCGAAGAACCTAGTGGCTGAAAAGCCTTTCGTGAAGTAGTGAAACGATTCCTGGGAAATAATAAAGCAGAAATTACTGACAGGTAGTTCAAGAACTCTCGGATTGTTACTAAAACCTAGTATGTAGGATGTCCCTGAGAATACACTATCTCCGTTTACTCCTGGATTTTTTCCCTGAGGATTTGGGAGCTGTGAGTGGCAAACATGAAGAAGTATTCTTTAAGGATCTTCAGAAGATAGATCCGATGTGCCAGGGTAGGTGGGATGCCCACATGTTGGGCGACTGCTTAATTAGAGAAAGTGGTATGTGCTACAAAAGAAAGAAATAAAGTTGTAAGTGTTAAAATAACTCTCGTACTTAAAATATATTTCATTATACAGGGTGATTTATGAAGAACTGGCACAATTTCTCTCTTTAATTATTCTGTTCGAAATTCACTCAATGCCCCAATTTTAGCGCCAAATTAAGCGGCACGTTCTGGAGTTTCGATTGTCTGTCACTAGATGCGCAGATGTTAATGTTTTATTCGTAATTGTTAGTTTTATTGTCGGTAACTGTTTTTGAGATGTTGTTCTAGTCAACGTGAAAATGGAGTACACATTAAATGAACCACTCTTCCTTGTAAAGCAATACTGGATTACGAATTCAATTGCAGCTACTCAAAGGGCATACCAGAGAGAATTTGGTTTTCGGAATCCTCCCCAAAGAAACACAATACTGGGACTGGTAAACAAATTAGAAACAACTGCATCTCTGATGAGTGAAAAAGGCAAAACTCGATCATCTAGGCTTCCCACGGTTGTTGTAGATGTAAGAACACGACTAGATAAGTCACCCAAAAATCATTAAAACGTTTGTCGCAGGAGACAGGGTGCAGCTACTCGATGTGTCAGAGATCTGTGAAAAGTGCAGGTCTAAAGCCGTATAGGATTACGGTTGTCCATCAGTTAACAGAACCAGATAAGGATAGACGACTGAATTATTGTCGTTGGTTTCGGGCGTTCATTGTCCAAAATCCTGCCATATTGTCCATCACATGGTTCACACATGAATCATGGTTCCATTTATCCGGCTACGTGAACTCAAATAACTCAGCGCAAATCCACATGATTTTCATGAAGCACCTATGCACCCAGTTAAACTCGGAGTTTGGTGCGCAATATCCGCATAGAGAATAGTGGGACCAATTTTTTTTAAACAATGTGAATACTGCAGAGTATCGACGGATTTTCATGGAGTTTGCTGAGCAACTAGACGATGTAAAGCTGAGTCAAGGATATTTTCAGCAGGACGGCGCTGCATGCCATACATCAAATGAATCCATGGCACTAATTGTAAGTTTCTTTGACGACTGGATAGTTTCCAAGAATCTGTGGCCACCGAGATCTCCGGATTTGACATCGCCGGACTTCTTTCTATGGGGTTACTTAAAAGACAGGGTTTATGCCACACGTCCCCAGACATTGGACGATCTGAAGCACAACATTACACAGGAGATTCAAGCTATTGACAACAGTGTCCTCCAACGAGTGGCCAGTAACATGGAACGATGTGTTGGGTTGTGCCTTAGCAGGATGGAGGAAATTTTCAACATTTGCTATAGAGGTAAATAATCTTCCAAAATTCCTCTGCATTTCAGGTATAATATAAGTTGTCGCTAGCATAAGTCGTTTTGAAACAATTAAAGAAATAAATGTGTCAGTTCTTCATAAATCGCCCTGTAGCTTCATATTTCAGCAGTATACCTTTAAAGGATATTTTTGTGTTTAATTAATTATGTTATTTTACTTTGTTTTCGGCCCCATTTTGAAGTTCCTTGGTGAGATAAAACAAGTTAAAAAATGAAATAAAAACTAAGAGTTTCATTTAAAAAAATGGAAATGTAGGCCAGTTTAAAACAGCGGTATTAGTTTATTGTATTGTTCATTATCTTCCATGTAAAATTAAAGCATTGTTTGTCCAAAGTGAGTTGTTTTAAAATAATATTAATTGCATAATTAGAATCATACGCTAATGTAATGAAATATTTTGTCGCATTTGTAAGAGTCCGGTTTGAGTCTGTTACACAAAAATGTTAAGCGTTACGAAGTTTTATGTCATTTTCGTATTCAGAAACTTCGGTATGCGCACAGTAAATGCGTACACAATGTAGATATGGTAAACGCAGAACGTTTCAGGAACGACGTGCACAATTGTTGGAATGACTGGCCGATACTGAATGTCCATCTGTATATTTCTAGCAAGACGCTGCCACTTCGCATACAGCTGAAGATTCATTAACCCACTTAAAAGCCCGGGATACATCTGGTTTTTAGATTATGTGATTCCTCTAAATAAAACAAACTATTTCTTGTAAATAAAATAAACTCCAATTTTAGACTTCCTTTCACATATAATTACGCGAAAACCCACTAGATTGTAACACCAGTCACAGGAGGCATTTTCCTGGCGAAACAATAGAGATACGACTGGCTCCAAAAGAAGTGACTTCGCGCTTTTGCTTCGTGTTTAGTATGCAGTTCTCGTTATTAATTGGCTGATTCTATCTGCATAATGGATGGTGACGAGGCATATCATTTTAAGTTTAGTTGTTCTGGTAGTTGCAGCGATGGAAAAACTTTGGAGAAACATGTGCGCAGAATGTGGCGTAGCCCTCTGCATCGATTCGAGCTTCAAAGCATTTCACACAGCAACAAACACTTGAAATAATCACTTAAACATTTAAATGTCTTCAGAAAGTATTATGTCTGTTTAAAAATTGTGACAAATAATTATAATAATTTATCTATTAAATACTCTACAAAACGCATTTTAATTTAACCAGAAAGTGTACATAAAGGTACATTTAACAAGTAATGCAGCAGTATACACTTTGCACTGTAAATTAAAACGTTCTAAAGCTATCAACATGAAATTTTTATGAGATGTTAAAAACACTTTTAAAGAAGTGCTGAAAATTTTAATTGTCTAATGGACATAAAAAGTTTTTTTTAAATCCTTTTGAATAAAAATAGATTCTTATTAAAAAAAACAGAAAACACTAACGCATACTCGTGCACTTTACTCATAAACTTGGTAGAATTAGAATGAGTGTTTCTTTACATAAACTACATACATTATTTTATGAACTAGAATAATTTTCTGTTAGTTGCTTGTAAAAATATATTTAAATGTTGACAAATATAGAAGTATATTTTTTTAGTTCTTGTTAGCATGAACTTTTATGAACGAATTGTGACATTTAAATAACCCTAGTTCCCGGAATTAAATTTTGTACACAATTTATGCAAAAACGCATAACATTCCAATTCCACCAACATATTTTAAGAAAAGTGCGTGATTATGTCACAGTGTTTTCTTTTGTTACAAAACTTTTATTTTCGACTCCTGTACTTAAATGTGTTCATTTGCTGTTAGAAATCTGTATCAAATGAAGTCCATTTCGAAACAGATTTCGCGCTTGGGCGTTGTCCTACTCGGAGTCACTGAAAAACAGTTTATTCAATAATATGAATTTATATTAACTTTATTTCATTGTTTTCATTCTTTACAATGAAATTCTAATAAATCTCTGTTCTCATTTTACAAACGTTTAGTAACAAATGTTAATGCAACTTAACTTTAACTTAACTTTTTAACTTTTTTTAAGTTAACTTTAGTAACACAACTTTTTATACTTGGATATATCAGTTCCGCGTTTTACATTGGTTGTAGTCTTCAAAACCGAATAATTTGTCCACAAGGTTGGGGATTTCATTGTTTTTCACATTTCTTCAATGTAAACTATGAGCACATTTCTGTCAATGAATGTACATGACAATTACATTTTCTCTTGCTCGCCAAACCATGAACTAATCATACAACTTTTCACACATTTTATTTGATTTTTCAGGAAATAAATCCTTGCTTACATTCCTCGCCTCCACCAGGATATCACGACGTGTGGAACTAAATTCCATCTCTTCAAATTCACTAATAAACATTTCTCTCTCTACCTTGTAAAATCAATACCTGTGACCTTAAATCGATATTCACTTGTTATCGAAGAGCATCTAAATTACGTATTGATAAATTGATGTATCACATTTTTATTTTCTTTCGGATGCATCTAAATATTAAATATTTATTGCATATCTAAATGTCGTAGAAAAACTATTATAAGCAACTCTCATATAATGGTTATTAAGACTCTCGTGATGTTTCCGACGCTCGCTTGCATCGAAAGTTACTCGTTACTCGTGTCTTAATAACTCCCGTTATAGGATCGTAGCATAAATAACTATTTTGTTTTAACATTTTAAATAATTAGTAGAGTATTATAGTCCCCACGGTCACCGGCCTCGCATCATATGGATTTGGGAACTTAAAAATTAAATGTATAGGTTAAATCTCCACACATAAAACAACTGCAAAAAGTATCAGGTTAAGAGAAATTAAGTTAACAGCAAAAACTGAAATTGACGTGAGTGTTTATTTTCATTATAATTGTAAGAACCTGAATTTTTACAAAGGTAATGATTTCAGTTCCAGAGATATGTTATCTCATTGCTTGGGTGTTGGACCTTTATTGCCGAGCCAGATTCACCTCGCGACCAGCCAACCCGTAAGAGAGAAGCACAATATAATGTTATCAAACCATCGAATGCTTGCCATATTGTATCAAACGTAACAAAGTGTGGAATTCCTTAAAAATAATAAATAATAATAATAATACATTATGTTGTTACCGAGCGAGATGCCTCCGCAGTATTGTGTAAGGTTTCGCATTCGGTAGTTACCGGGTTCTCTAAATAATATTAAACCTAATATTCCATAAATTATTCAAAGAATTTCTAAATATTGTCCATCTATTACATATCGATCAATAAATTTGTTTATTATTAAAGTTCCGCCCACTCTGACCTTGGATTTTTCGTGGGTTTCCCTGATCGGTAAGCGAATTCATCTACCATATTTTCCCTTCCATTATTTCCCTTTCATGCCGTTTAATTCTCATCTTTCAGGTGTGATTGTAGGTATCGTGATGTATGGTGATGACGGGCAGATGGCGCGGATGCTTGCTCAAAAGAAACAGTGCTCCCCGTGGACACCAGGAGCTGCTTGGTCGATGGGTCGTTATTGCCCTCTCTAAGCAGCTCCAGCGGTGGGACGGGTCTTCGAGCCTGGAAATGTTAGGGACTTCCGCGCGTCTCTGTGATCTGTCATTTTACGGCCTATAGCCTCCTGTGGTTCCTTCACTTCATACCTTCCTCCGGATGGGGAGGTAGCCACAATAGATGTCTATAGGTCACAGTGCGCGAGGTGTTCCCCTCCGTTGTATAATCTATTCCTATAACATTTTTTTATATTTTTGTTCAGTAGCACAATGGAAAATAAAATGTTCCAAACAAAAGTAGTTTTCCTTAAAAATTATTTTCTTTTTACATTTCACTCCCCTGTCGCTTTGATATGCTTGCGGAAGGTAATCAATCCGTAAACGAATCTGAAATCTATCGACGCAATAATGTGGAAAACATCTCTAAATACAACTACCAGTTTACATTTCCCCCTCAGAGGGAGGGAGGGAAGGAGGGAGGGATATTGGACAGCTATCAGCAGCTCTAGCGGATCTGTAACAGAAAGACGTCCTGGGTTTGGCTTCATGCATTTTACATTAGGCAGTTCCTCTCTCTGTCTCTCTCTTTTCATGGACTGTAATCTAATTTTTGGGATTTTCTGTAACACATGAGACCGTTGCGGGAAATGCTGCAGGCACGGCACTGTTCTTGATACTCCAAAGTTTTCATTACTCACAGGCTACTACGAAATCGGTATTAACTCAAAATGTACAGAGTATTGATGCAGTAATTTGTATCATAAATTATTTAAATGTAAAGAATGATTATACTATGAATATGCATTTTTATGTGACATTGATTTGAGATGTTTGTTGATTGTAATTATTGTTGAGAAGTAAGTTTATACGGCCTTACTGAAACTGACAATAATAGCGTGCAATAATGCAGCGAGGGGGTGAGCCGTTTATCATTATTAGAGACGAGGAAGTTACGTAATGTTGGCGCGTTTTTCTTTAGAATTTGCTGGAACATTTCCCTAGAGCATATGTGTTCATAATTTTCATTGGATATGAAAATAGACGCTAATGTTGGCGCGTTTTATTAGCCAATAGCAGTTCAGTTATAATCTTTAGGCATATCGGGGTGTAGGAGTATAAAAAGGGCTAGGTTAGAGATAGACCCCGTCAGTTCGTCGAAAATATTTGTATGCTACATGTCGCCTTCAGTCCAGCAGAAATATTACACGTCGGCTATCGATTCTCAAGTTACGAGTATCAGAGTTATGAAAAATCTCAAGTATTGTAAAGTTAATTATACAAAAAGTTGAAGTACGCGAATTAAGAATGATCAGTAATGAAGTTATTATAACAGTTTCAGTTTGGCGAGTGTCAAGATCAATGTGTAAATGTGATAGTGAATGTGTTCGACAATAAAAGTGTAGAACAAATTCCTTCATCAGTGTTATCTTTGGATAAAAGACTCCTTTCCGTTTACACAACCTGTATAAAGAGATGTGCTCGACCAAAAAGATCATAGCTAGCCGGAGGACAGTAAACCAAAATTAAGTAAAATAACAGTAGCATTCTTTCAAACAAACACTAATACTACCGCAAATTGCTAACACCAGATGGAGCTAACAAACCTAACAAAGAATCACGTCACAAAATGGCTTCACCACGTGGAGTAAACACAAATACAAACAATAACATTAATAACACCGCCGCAAATTGGCTCCCAAACGTGGGGCTCAACAAATAAATATAACATATGAAGCATACCACTTCAGTATAAAGTGATACGGGGCAACATATTGGCTAAATGGTTAAGCAAATACTAAATCTAGACGCCAGCATTACCACTCGCAATCCATTTTGCTTCCGCTTATCAAGTCAACTACCTTAGTCACGTTATGAAAATACATTATTACGCTATTATAAAGGGTGATTTATGAAGAACTGAGACATTTATTTCTTTAATTGTTTCAAAACAAGTTATGCTAGCGACAACTTATATTATACCTGAAATGCAAAGGAATTTCGGGAGATTATTTACCTCTATAGCAAATGTTTAAAATTTCCTCCATCCTGCATAAGGCACAACTCAACACGTCATTCCATGTTACCGGCCACTCGTTGGAGAACTCTGCTGTCAATAGCTTGAATATCCTGTGTAATGTTGTGCTTCAGATCGTCCAATGTCTGGGGACGTGTGGCATAAACCCTGTCTTTTAAGTAACCCCATAGAAAGAAGTCCGGGGATATCAACTTCGGAGATCTCGGTGGCCACAGGTTCTTGGAAATTATCCGATCGTCAAAGCAACTTGCATGGATTCATTTGATGTATGGCATGCAGCGCCGCCCTGCTGAAAATATCCTTGACTTAGCTCTACATCGTCTAGTTGCTCAGCAAACTACATGAAAATCCGTAGGTACTCTGCAGTGTTCACATGGTTTAAAAAAAAACTTGTTCTATTATTCTCTGTGCGGAAATTGCGCACCAAACTCCGATTTTAACCGGGTGCATAGGTGCTTCATGAATAACATGTGGATTTTCGCTGGCCCAATAGCGTGAGTTATTTGAGTTCACGTAGCCGGATAAATGGAACCATGCTTCATCTGTGAACCATGTGATGGACAATATGGCAGGATTTTGGACAATGAACGCCCGAAACCAACGACAATAATTCAGTCGTCTATCCTTATCTGGTTCTGTTAACTGATGGACAACCGTAATCCTATACGGCTTTAGACCTGCACTTTTCACAGATCTCTGACACATCGAGTAGCTGCACCCTGTCTCCTGCGACAAACGTTTTAATGATTTTTGGGTGACTTATCTAGTCGTGTTCTTACATCTACAACAACCGTGGGAAGCCTAGATGATCGAGTTTTGCCTTTTTCACTCACCAGAGATGCAGTTGTTTCTAATTTGTTTACCAGTCCCAGTATTGTGTTTCTTTGGGGAGGATTCCGAAAACCAAATTCTCTCTGGTATGCCCTTTGAGTAGCTGCAATTGAATTCGTAATCCAGTATTGCTTTACAAGGAAGAGTGGTTCATTTAATGTGTACTCCATTTTCACGTTGACTAGAACAACATCTCAAAAACAGTTGCCGACAATAAAACTAACAATTACGAATAAAACATTAACATCTGCGCATCTAGTGACAGACAATCGAAACTCTAGAACGTGCCGCTTAATTTGGCGCTAAAATTGGGGCATTGAGTGAATTTCGAACAGAATAATTAAAGAGAGAAATTGTGTCAGTTCTTCATAAATCACCCTGTATAACTTGGATGGTCTATTTTGTTTTTTACTTTCTATAGCAGGTAGAGGAAGTGTCTATTCCACCAAAATATTCGATATCCATATTTAAAATAAAATATAATGTTGGAGACCTGAAAAAAATCTGATGTGTTACACTGACATGACGGAGCGAGATGGCTCAGGAGTCCGTAGCCCGCATTCGGAAGGTCCCGGGTTCCATCTCTGACAACAGTCCACTCTGACCTATGGGTTTTCCAGGGTTTTTTCGGGTCGTCAGGCGAATTCTGGAGTGGTTTCTTTCATCCCTGAATTCCCTGTCCCTCCATTTCGTTCCAACTTATAATTGCATTCATTCTTCACCCCGTTTGTTCTATTTCAGGGTTGGAAGTGTCGGCGATGATGTTTCGGTGCAACTGGCAGAGAAAAAGGATGCTCTCTGAGAACTTTCTCCGTCCCTCAAACTTCTACTGGTTGGCCGAGTATAATGTCCGCCCGCGGGGGGGGGGCATTGAACGCTGTGTGGGGTGGGGCTCCCGGTCTGTCTGTCCGACTGCCTCGTGGGGCGTCGGTACAATATCCTTATTCCTGCATCGGTGCGAATCCCCTCCACTTCACAATCCAGTCCAGTCCAAATCCAATTCAGATGACTTTCTACCCACTATCAACCATGTTTATATAGCTACTACATATTATTTTTACACAAGCTTATTACTTTCTCCTGTGCTTAAATTAAGCACTGAACGGTGCTATGGACGTAATTAATATAACATGAGTATGTTATTAAATGTTTAAAATTACTGTACTGTAATAGAATGAAGAACAACTTAGAGTTACGTTTTAAAATGATATAGGTGCAATTACCTAAACCAAAAAAAGTTAAATTTCTTGGTTTTCTTCTAAGCAGATGTTCCTCCTCTGAAAATAAAGCCCCATACAAATAGACAACGCTTATAGAAAAAATTGCGAAAACAAATCATACTTCTAGTTAGCTGCAAAGGTAAGACCTAATAATAATTAAGAAACAAATGATAGTATAATTAGCCTAATTAATACAGCTACAACTAATTTGATAAAAATAATATATAATATAATTACTATTATAATAATTGTGTTAGTTGGTGAATAAATAGTCGGCGTGCAAAGTTCGAACACTTACGATTACAAAAACAGGGCGCCAACGTAACAGATACAATATAACTAACCTTCCCAATATACATATGTAACAGGTGCGTATTTGCAGAGTAGCTGGGTATGAATGGAACCTATCAACTAGAATAGTGACTTATCTAGTGAATTATATAGTGACTTATGCCATTATGGTGTAAAAATATCAAAGTTGAATTTAAGTAACCTCTCGTTTATTGTAATCTCTACAGGTAGAGAAAGTATTGCATTCCACTCAAAACCTGGATACCGAGCTTTCATCGGAAATAAATGTTTTGAGGCCCCCGGAATAAAGGAAAGAATTTTTACAAAAAGTTCCATGTGTGTGTGTGTGTGTGTGTGTCTGTGAATAGCATAACTCAAAAACAAAATGTTGGATAATCCCAAACTTGGTATTTAAGTTTAGTATCTTTCAAAAATACGACAAGGATTTTCAAGGAAATCTCCTCACCCCTAACTACCCTTTACATAGAACATTTTTAGATTTATTTTTTAATTTCTCAAATTGGCTCTAACGATTTTGATTACAATACTATATATTAAGGACATTTACGTGACAAATAAAATGTGTACCTTGAATTGTTTGGATATAGCCTGTATAATCCTCTTCATTCGGAACAAATATTGTTTAATTTTGTATAACTGGTAAACTTTAGATGAAAATGTACTGCACAAAACTGTAGATCTCTTTAAAACACACGATTTATTTTAAATACCCTTTTTTGTCGCATAAGTCATTTCCGAGATATCCGTTATTAATGCTTCAAAGTTATTTTGTCATTCTTTTAAACTCTTATTAATTTTCAATTGTTTCTCGCGATGTCAATGAAACAGTATAAAATTTTAAAGCCAGCGTATGCGTCCAGTTCTTAAACATTTGACTGTCGCTGTTCTCTTTGTATCCTAACGAAATTTGTAATGTAATATTTCCGCAAAGGTTTATCTCGGTTAAACTGAAGTAGGTAGAAAAACAAACTTTTGTAAGATAGTTTGTATAACCACTAATAAACAATATATGACCGAGAAAGTGATGTGAATGTAACACATCGGATTTCTTTTTTATTTTCTTTTAGCGTTAACCGTTTTAGAAGTGTTCCATGTTGTAATTATGAAACTTTACCAATGCCTTTTTGTATGAATACTAGAATATACAACGGATATTTATGTAAATTGGTATTGGTGGAAAAAGTCATGTGAATGTGTGATATTGGATCTTTTTAATGGTTACTATTGTTTGGTTTATGCTCTCTGTAAATTCTATAGAGTTTTCCTTCTGATAAATACATTTTTTTCACTGGATTGACAATCGCTACGTCCATTGGGACAGTAAAGCTGAATGGTTACCTACGTAAATGATTTGTTGGTAGTATAAAGACCAGGAATAAACAAGCATCAAGTTGTCCCCATGAGGATTGAATTAGATCCCGCTGGCTGAGGCGCCCTTCCATGATTCACGTTATTCAGTTTTTCCCCGGTGTAACGCTACACTGCGTAATTAGTCCCAAAGCTGCCTCTCTGTACAAGAGCGAGGTAAACTGGAAATGTACACAGCCGCTGTAGTACTAACATGCGGTTCTAAGTACTTTAATAGCAAAGGTTTGTTTTGGACTTTCACTAACTCTACACGTCACCTATGGCACAGGAAGGACTGCATTCATTTCGTGTTACTTAGCTGGTAGGTATATAGAGGGAGTATTGTATTTCTCCCGAAAATTCAATTTTATTGTCATGACAATAAGGCTATGATCAACCCACCATATGTTTAGGATATCTGCATGGCTAATAAAATGTAAAAGTTCTAAGAATAACCTGTTAAATATCCGTGCCTAGTGTCTTTGCTTTCCATTCAAGAGGGAGGTCCCGAGTTCGAATATCGTTTAGGGTGAGTTACCTGGATAATATTTATTTGGCGTCTTCTCTTATCTTGAGAAGATGAATGTCGGGTAGCTCTAAGCTCTAGGGACCCCGGTCCCATTTGAACATGCTTTCAACTATTTCGTTCGTTCACTCCGATATGACCTACCAGGTTAAACCTCTATCTTTTAATAGTGGGTATACACATTATTATTACAAAAGTTTGCTTTCCTGGTACTTCATTTTAATCGAGATAAACGTTTCCGGAAAAAGCTGTATTGCACATTTTGTTATAGATACAAAGGGAATAGCGATAGTCAAATGTTTAACAACTGGACGCTATGTGCTGGCCTTAAAATTCCATACTGTTTCCATGACATCGCGAAAACCAATCGAAAATCAAAAGACTTTAAAAGAATGGCTAAGTATTGAACAAAGTATTGTATATGTTTATATTATTGTATACATGTGTAATTATGTTATGTAAATGTATTACGTAATTTAATAATGTAGGAGCTGTGAGAAAAATAGGTTAGTTGCTAACAATGAGATAACAATGAGGTAACCTTGAGGCAATAATGAATTAGAAAGTTTAAATGCTACTGGTAATTCTTGGAGCAACAATAATGCAACTTTAGTGACAGTTTATAAAATAGCGAGTCAACAACCAGAAAAAGCATCAGTTAAATGAAGGTATTCTATTGGACTAGGACTAGCCAATCAGAAACTAAAACGGAGCAAAATTCACAAATTCAGAAGTCATTTGCTTGTAAACAGCCTTCCTAACCGGACGCGAGATGCGTCCTCGAGAAGTTTAATACGTATTCAGTGTGAGACAAAAATAGTTTACGTTTTAAAAAGTGCAAGTAATTAATAAAAGAATCTCACAGCTCTCTATATCAGTGAGATGTTATTTAAATTGTGTCAAGGATTAATAAATGTAGTGAAGTAAAAATTATAATATGTGTAAGCCTACATCCTTCAGTCGTACCATTCCCTGCTAAGACATTCATGTCTCTAAAAATAAATACTGACGCAGCCGAGGCAAACATAAATATATAATATTTAAAGAAACAGTCAAAATTACAAAGTTAATATTTTTTTACACATTTTTGGGGCAAAGGCCACCGGAAAGTACATTTGGGGCGAAGGCTACCGGAAACTTTTTACCATACGTGCGGTAGCAACTACTTCAAGTTTGGCTCCCCAACATTTGAACTACAATACAACTCCTACTTCAAATCTGCTTCTTCAAATTGGCTAACAAAGCGTGGGGCAAATAACAATACAACAAACCTTCTTCTTCAATGTTCCAATAATTTTATCATACATTCCATTTGTTTCTCGTGATAGTGCTGAAGTATAGAATTTCAAGCCGGTTTTTTTTTTAAAGATTCGGCTACCGCTTTACCCTCCTATATCCCTCTTGTACCCACAACAAAATAAGCATTGAAACTATCCAAGCGATTATCTCTGTTAAAATGAAGGGATAACAAAGTAAGTTTTTTGTAGAGGGATACTTAAAAATTCGATGTGTTACATTCAAATGACTTTCTGTAGCCACGCTATATACGCTTATTTTTCTGTCTACCTCGATTTAATCGAGATAAATGTTTGCAGAAATAGTCTTATTATACATTTTGTTGCAGATATAAGGGGGATAAAGTGAAGGTGGAAGTTTTAAAAGCGGGTGGCGATATGCGCGCTTTGAAATTCCATACTTTCTCCATGACATCAAGAAAACGAAAGAATGGTGACCAGGCATTTAAAATGAATGTTAAATTACTGGAAACCCCAAGACAGTAGCAACGAATATATTGGAAATATGAATGTCAAAAATGGATTACATATAATTTGCTGTTTTCCTGTAGTAAGTTTTTGTCTATCTCGTAGGCTTACTAGTGTAAAAAACATAAAAATAAAATCAAGCATAATCAATTCGTCGAAAATTCAATATATACATTTTATTTGGGTCAATTTGTAAAAATATGATACTTGAATCAAACTTGTTACTGCTGTTTTGAAAGAAAAAAACCGGAAATGCTTCCATTTAAGGCGTAGTTTGGAGTGTTTTGTTTATTATTTTTAAAGGAAAGAGAGGGTAATAAATGTCTTATGCACTGCGACCAGTTGTCACCTGTTGCGTTCCTCCTCATTTAATTTCCTAAATGGAAATGTAATTAAATTGCCTCTTTCGCAAAGTCTGCAGGTCTCTTTGTAGGAATTTTCTGAAATGCTTGCAATTGCATGATTTCCTGATTAAAGTATTTAACCTTAAGAACTGTGAGAGCTTCACAGTCACACAGCAAAGAGATACTGTTTCATTTGCTCTCCTGCATCTTCTACATATTTGAATGGCTGCGTTGCCGATTTTGTAGAGATGCCCATGCAAATGACATTGTCATCTAGACCAACTGTTCGTTTTAGTACAGTTCCACTCATTTTAAGCAGTGATTGTGTCCTGATAAAGACTTCCAGTATTCATTGTGTTTTTTCTCTGATCCATTACCGGATTACCCCCTGGACTAGTTCATAGGGTAGCCCCAGTCTAGGTTCAGGACCTAGGGATTAGTTTTCTTTAATATATTCGTGACACATCCTTGGAAGCCACTGAACTGAAATATCAGATTTGGTATTTATCTGATTTTTCGTTTTTGAATTATGCTGTTCACATAAACGTGGCGCGACCTGTTTTTAAACGCTTTTTTGTGATTAAAGGACCTTAAAACATGTATTTATGCTTTAAAATTACCGTTACTATTAATTTATTATATTAATAGATATCGTAGGGGAGGTGTTTCGACCCCTTCAGCTGCCGTGGTGCGAGCGCTGCGTACCCTAGCACTCGTGATACTTCTGACGTTACTAGAAGTACGCCGGGCCGAACATTCGAGCCCCTCCCGATAGGGATTTGTTCGTATTGGGTTGCACTCGGCAGAGCAGTGGTTCCCGATACCCATGGGCGATTGGGTACGTCTGGCTGGTTTTCTGCCCAGGCGGTATTGTGAGACGCCTCGATGTTCTCCGGTACCAACCATGAGTGAGAGTTGGTAGATGGCATGCTAGATTGCTGTCGGCCCTACCGAGGTTTTCGGTAGTCACCCTTTTTAAGGTGACGCGCGTAAGTGGCGTATCGACTTCCAATCCCGCCAAAGCGGGGGGGGGGGAATTTTTTAGGAAACAAGGTATTGGTCTCATGGGAAACCCTCCACGGTTGGAGAGCCGCTCGGTTGGCGCTGACCCTGGGTTGTTAGGAGGGGGCTTGGGGTTCGGCTCTTGCCTGGGTAGACCTTCGCAGCAAATGTATTATATTAATAGATTAAAGCTCTGTATACGCAGACAAATCGTGTACAGAAACATAAACTGGCATAGCGTCGCTGACAACTGCTCCCCGGTAGCGAACGCATCTAATATCTTTGTGAATCGACTTAGAGAAACGCCTTATCAATTTCCCTCTCGAAAGCCTCTGGGCCTGACGATATATTTCCCCGGAAATTAGCTTAACGTACAGGATTTTAATGACGCTGGCGCTTTTAGTTGTTTGTTTTTGTTGTTATTTTCATTAGTGTACACGAAAATGAGCGTGCTGCATAAAATAAAAGTTTGAGATAATACTTTTTTGTTCGTTAGGACTTTATTTATTCATGTTTTCAAGTTCTCTGGAACAAGTTTCTTTCTATCTCTCTCTCATATTCAGATATTTATGCGGTAGTTAACCTCACGCCACGCACAATGTTAGTCGGTTGTTTTCTTTCTAATTTTCCCTTTATATTCAAGTGTTGTTATGACGTGCCGCTGGTTACCGTAACATGGAAAGATAAAAGTCTGCAAAAAGGGAGGAAATGTGATACAAACTCAGAGGTTTTAAATGCATCAACCAACTCCGGATGAGGAAAATTATGAAACAACTAACGGCTTGCCCGACGTTGCACGGGTGCCTTTTAAAACCTCGAATGGCGATTTAATTAATTTCATTTAGCATTGCGTATTTGTTATAAAATTGTGTTTTAGACAGCATGGCCCAAAAGTAGAACTTTTAACATAGTGCTTACGAACTGAAAGCTTTGCATTATCGCAATGGTGGATAATAGTAATTTACGATACGAATATCGTAACGTATCATATTACAATATGACATTGGAAAATTGACAAACGGGGCCACAGGCCGAGTTTGATAACCAATCGAGTATTGTAATATGCAGCTACGATATGTGTATCATATAACCTTTTATCTACTTTAGTTCCGTAATATGAATTTTTTTATTTACTTTGGTAAATTACATTTTTATTTCAGATATAGCATTTGGAATCATTGAAACAGTACACTACGTTGATGCATAGTTGATACGTGTGTGTAGGGGGCCATGCATCGTTTGATAGAGGATTTGTTTGTTAGGTTTCTGTTTAAAACAGAAGAACATGAGTAATAGGGGAATTAAATAAACTTTGAAAAATGAGTTGCAAAACGCAGCTAATTCTGTTATAGTTAGTTTAATTCCTAATAAATCCCTACTTTATTATTAATAATTAATAGTTTATTATGTATGTATAGTTCACAACACTCAAACAGTTTCGTGATAAGAGTTACATTACGAAAATCGTTGCGTAATAGAAGCTTAATTACGAAACTAGTTAGGTAGTGAATAGGTTTATGTTTTTTTTTTAGTATTGTAAAATCCATATTACGTAACTAAAGCAGATAAAGTTTATACACCACTCCATTGTGATAAGCTTTGGTTACAAGTCCAATCACATGGAAATTACCCTTTGTATTTGCACATGTTTAATAATTACTTGGTTTGATTAGGTTTTACTTTTCATTGTGTCTTTCTGCATGATTAATTTCTCATGGCGTTCGCATTATATGTTCACATACAAATCGTCATACTTCAATTTATCAATTCGTTGTGGAGTATACCTTATGTTGGCAGCCTTTTGTTCTCTTAGATCTAAAACATTATTTTATCTAGCATGACCTACATAAACATTAAATGGCGGCAATTATGAATTCAAAAGAAACTACAATGGAAGAACCAGGTGAAATTACAGAAGCATCAGAAATAATAACACTAGAAGTACTTACCCAAAAATCCAGAAATCAACATAATATAGCATTTAATCGCTTCATTGTGGTGTAAGGCACAACAAGTTGAAAATAATTTCACTGAAAAAGGCTGCTAGCGAATCAAATAAATATCAAAACATTTGACATCCCGCTGCGCACGAGAGTTGATCTCGTTTTTAACGTCATTTCTCTTGTTTCAAAAATCTCGCTATATATGTGAGTTAATCTCGTTCTAAATGTCATTTCTCTTAGTTTCAGGGTCAATATAATATTATTTTATTTATATTTTACAAATTTGAGTGCTGCCTAAAAGTAGTATATGGCACACGTGTTAAAAATGGTTTTATTTTGCTCGTAGGATTGCGAAATGACGGCCTTTTACATACATTCCTACTTACAAAATAAACCCTACTTTTAGCACTTGTATCATAATCTACTATTATAATAATAAGATTTTTATAATGGATCCTTCCCTTTGCCTTTTTAAAAACCTTATTTTATTCTTAATAACCTAAGAAACCGCACGATGTTGATATATCTTTGTGAATAACCTGTGAAGTTTCATTTTTTTTAATTTAATGAGTAGAAAGCTTAAGAAATAAAACATACTGTAAGATAATTCTAGAGCATGTTAAAATACACTGTTTATACCAAATATCAGTTTATTACTTTCTAAACTGCATATCTATAATAAATAGAGGAAGTATAGTAAACTATTGAGTATGTGTATGTGTGTGTGAATATAATATCTTAAAAATGAAAAGCTCGATGAAAACTAAACCTGTTGTTTAAGTACATTAAGTACACTTCTTCTTTAACGGATTACCCTCCTCGTTGTAGGACTTACACCCCAAGGACTTACAAGCAAACGTCTTGGAGCAGCAAGCAAACTCTGGATCATTGCATCTAGGATGGTTGATCAGCCCGATGCCTGGCATGGCGGTGAAGAAGAAGGAAATGAAAGTAGTAATGAAAGAGATGATAGGAAAATTTGAGGATCAAATTATTCAAGCCAGCATTCGCCTAGCGAACGAGGAAAACCGCGAAAAAAACCTTCGGAGGGTTGGTCGGTTTCGGGGGTTTGAACTCGCTCGTGCATTAAGCACACAAAGATTAAAACAAATCCCCACCCAAACTGCCCTTTACATGGAAAATATTTTGTTATTTTTTATTTTCTCAAACTGCATCTAGCATTTGATTAAGATATCATATGCTTAAGCTTTTTGCATGACTAATAAACCGTATATCTTGCATTTTCTATGAACAGCATAGAACATACATTCCGAATGAATTTTGTATAATTTCAACTGGTAAACCAAAATAGATACAAAGACTATGATGTGATACTTTGACATGACTTTCTCTACCCTCTATCTTAATTAGTGGGTATACAAACCATTCTTATTAAAGCTTATTACATGTTTTCTATCTACTATATTTTAATCCAAACAAGCCTTTACAGAAATAGCTACATTACACATTTCGTTATAAATGCAAAGAGAACGGCGATAGTCAAATGTTTAAGAACTGGGCACTATATGCTGGCCTTAAAATTCCATACTGTTCCATGAAATGGCGAGAAACAACTGAATGTTGACAGGAGTTTAAGAGATGACCACGAAATTAACGATTCGAACCATTAATAACGGATATCTCAGAGGTTATGCTGCAAAAAATTTATTTAAAATAAATTGCGCGTTTTAAATATTTTTTTGTAAGTTTATCGCTTAACGTTTACAACTTATTCAAGATTGTACAAAATCTTGTGAATGAAGTGAACTTCGCAGGCTATTCTCGGAAAATGCAAAATACACATTTTGTTTTAATGTAAATGCATTTAATTTACGATATTTTAATCAAAATTGTTAGAGTCATTTTTTAGAAAATCTAAAATTTCAAAAAAGTTCCATGTAAAGCGTAGTTTGCGGAAGGGATTTTCTTGAAAAGCTTCGTGTCGTATCTTTGGAAAATACTGAACTTAAATTCCAAGTTTGGTATTTATCCGAATTTTCATTTTTGACTTATGGTGTTCACAGACACGGACGCACAGACACACACAGATACAGACAGACCTTCTGAAAATGCTTTTTTCAGGGGCCTCAAAGCATGTATTTCCGGTGAAATATCGGTATCAAATTATTACTTTCTCTACTACGTATAGTAAGTAGGGGAAGTATTGTATTCCACCCAAAAATTCGATACCGAGATTTCACCGGAAATATATGTTTTGAGATCCCCTGAATCCAAAAAAAGGATTTTTGGAAACATATCCGTGTGTGTGTCTGTGAACAGCATAATTCAGAAAGGACAATCGGATAAACACCAAACTTGGTATTTAGGTTCAATACCTTCCAGAGATGCGACAAGAAGGTTTTCAAGAAAATATCCCCACCCCAGATTGCCATTTACATAGAACATTTTTCGAAAATTTTAATTTTCTCAAAAATGGCTCTAACGATTTTGATTAAAATATCATATGTTTAAGATATTTTCATGACAAATGAAATATATATCTCGAATTTTCTGGGAATGTCTCCAAAAGTATTCTTCATTGTGAACCACTTTTGCATAACTGGTAAACCATAAGAGATAGACAACATTTTACTGCACAAAAATGTAGATCGTAATAAAATACACAATTTATGTCATATACATTTTTTTGTTGAGTGAACCATTTTCAAGATATTGCTTGTTATTCCCTTAAATTTTTCAATACTTATTTTCTCAAATGGGAATTTGTTATTCATTTTTTTATGTCCTGGACATACAAAGAGAATGGAATGCGCCACATAGCAACCAGCTCTTATAAGATTTGACTATCGCTTAAAGCCTACCAATTCCCCTTGCATCTGCAAGAAAATTAGCAACAAGATTAACATCTCGATTAAAATGAAGCATATGGAGAATAAGCGTTTGTAAAACTAGTTTGTACAAGAGTAGAGAAAGTCATGTGAGTGTAACACATCAGATTATTTTCCTATTGCTAACTACCTGTGGTCATGCAAAGAGTATATAGAATTTAAAGTAAGCATAGTGACTTTCTCATTCCTGATAAAAAACTAAACAACATTTGTATAAAGAATTTTGCAATTGTTCTTGCACCAACGTAAATAACAACGAAAATTCTGAATGACTGTGTATGAAGAGCGCAATGAATGGTTGGAACATCAATGGATGGATGGCCATTTGAGGGTCAAATTACATTTTGTAATTGGGAACCAATATTTCTTATTCTGTTGCCTTATTCCTCATCACAAAATAAACAGCTTTTTATGAACTAGTTTCTAACGAGAAAACAATATACAAAATGTAGGTTCCCATTTAAAAAAATTAAATTGATCCTAAAATGACCGTCATAACGTCCTCCAAATCAAACACCACTAATGGATTTACTTTACCCTTAATGTCAAGCAACTTTTATTAAAGACATTTCTTTTCTACAACGCTTAGTTTTGGAGACATTGTACAGTCTCAACTTAAATAGCCCAGCCTGTATATTCGTTGAAGTCCTAATATTGAATTTTGTTGGGTGAAATATAACACTTTCTTTAGCCATTACAGCTTAGTGGTAGAGAAAATATAATACAAGACATAATAATTTTCATTTGACATATTAATATCTGAAACGTATAATATTTTGACCAAAATTGTCCGAGCCAATTTGGGGAGAATAACGAACGATGTTCCATAAAAGGATAGTCTGGGGTGGAGAGATTTTCTTGCAAAATATTTGCATCCTTACACCCAGTTCGATCGAAGTATGAAATTTTATATTATTGCGAGTTTTCGCTTTAGTGCTATGCTGTTCACATGCAGGTGACGAGAAATTAGAAATTCTACTTATAGCATAAAAACTTTGATGCTGTTTCCGCATTGTGCGGGTAATCAAGTCCATATTTCTGAATTTGCAACCATTCCTAAGAGCTTATTTTATTAACAGTACATATACAGGGTGAATTATTAAGAGCTGACACATTTCTTTCTTTAATTATTCTGTTCGAAATTGCCAATTTTAGCACCAAATTAAGCAAAATGTTCTGGAGTTTCGATTACCTGTCACTAGATGCACAGATGTTTATGTTTTATTCGTAATTATTAGTTTTATTGTCGGCAACGTTTTTGAGATTTTGTTCTAGTCAACGTGAAAATTGAGTACACATTAAATGAACGATTCTACCTTGTAAAGCAGTACTGGATTACGAATTCAATTACAGCTACTCAAAGGGCATACCAAAGAGAATTTGGTGTTCGGAATCCTCCTCAAAGAAACACAATACTGGAACTGGTAAACAAATTGGAAACAACTGGATCTCTGGTGAGTGAAAAAGGCACAACTCGTTCATCTAGGCTTCCCACGGTTGTTGTTTACGTAAGAGCCCGACTGGATCAGTCACCCAAAAATCATTAAGACGGTTGTCGCAGGAGACAGGGTACAGCTACTCAATGTGTCAGAGAGCTGAGAAAAGTGCAGGCCTAAAGCAGTATAGGATTCGGTTGTCCATCAGTTACAGGAACCAGATAAGGATAGACAACTGAATTATTGTCGTTGGTTTCAGGCGTCGATTGTGCAAAATCTTGCCATATTGTCCATCACATGGTTCACAGATGAACAGAAGGATATTTTCAGCAGGACGGCGCTACATGCCATCTATCAAATGAATCCATGGCACTAATTGCAAGTTTCTTTGACGACCGGATAATTTCCAAGAACCTGTGGCCACCGAGATCTCTGGATTTGACATCGCGGGACTTCTTTGGGGTTACTTAAAAGACAGGGTTTATGCCACACGTCCCCAGACATTGGACGATCTGAAGCACAAATTACACAGGAGATTCAAACTATTGACAACAGAGTCCTCCAATGAGTGGCCAGTAAAATGGAACGACGTATTAAGTTGTGCCTTACGCAGGATGGAGGAAATTTTCAACATTTGCTATAGAGGTAAATAATCTCCCAAAATTCTTCTGCATTTCAGGTATAATAAGTTGTCGCTAGCATAATTCGTTTTGAAACAATTAAGGAAATAAATGTGTCAGTTCTTCATAAATCACCCTCTATAAGAGACACTTATGAATTGAATTCATAGTGTGTAGAAGAAACCGCGTGACTATGCTACATCAGAACTTTTTCCCATTTCCACCCACGCTTCACAAAGTACGAAAACAAAGCATTAACACTCAGAGACGCCATGGGATGCGATAATAAATCGGATTAAATTAAAAAATAAATAGAGAATAATCCTGTATGCAGTGTATTTAAATTAAGTCAATATTAATAACGAAGCTCATAAAGGTAAAACAAACAAGGCGAGCAAATGAAATGTAACAAGTGGAAAATTTTCCAATAGCATCATCCCACGTGCATTACCCAGGTTAATGCGCTTGGTGTGAAATTCCCGTAGGTTGAATACAGGTGCATAATAAACCTACGGGCATGTTACAGAGACAAGCTGCAATGTTATATTTTATAAAAGCAAATTATTTTCACCTTAACCAACTGCGAGAAACTAAAGATACAAAATTTTCTTTTGATTAACCTCAAATGTTTACAGTAAACCAATTGCAATACAGTTCAAGGGTTTTATGACTTATGCCATACCGAGTTGAGATATTAATTTTAGTTTCTATATCGCCTATAGATGATAGAAGTACTCAATTCCACCCAAAATTCGATATTCAGATTTCACAGCAAATGCATGCTCTTTAAAATCAAAGCTAAATTGAAAACAGAAGAAATTTTGGAAAACGATCCGCACGTGTACAATAATCTCCGAAACCACATCACCGATTTTATTAATCCTTTCACACAGAAAATCACATCCCACGGACATTGGCTATAAGACACCTAATTTCAACTTTTAAATGATCAAAGGATTAAAACTTTCTTATATATTTAATTTGCACTTTCTATTCTTCCACAAACTATTCTACTTAATATTAATCGAGTTAACATTTTGCAGAAATGGTTTTAATATAAATTATTTGTACGTACAAGAGTGATAAAGTAAGCTGAAGCGATAATTAAACTTTAAAACGAGGGTCACTATTTGCTGCCTTTGAAACTCTCTGCTTTTTGCTTGATAGACGAAAAGTAAATGATTGGCGAGCTAGTATTTTTAAAAAAATATGTAAACCAGCTGAAAATTCAAGGCAATAAATAGCGTATATCTTTGAAATGGTTAATGCTACATATTTGACATAAATTGTGTGTTTTAACCAGATCTACATGTCCATATAGTACGTTTTTGGCTATTTCCGATGGTTTGTCAGTTACACAAAATTGTACAAAATTAATTCGGAATGAAGAATACCAAACTCTGTGATATATTGCTGTCTTCCAAGGATACGATACGAAGATTTTCAAGAAAATCTCACGACCCATGCTAACCTTTACATGAAAAACGTTTCGTTCTCTTTATTTTCCCAAAAATGGCTCTAACAAGTGCTATGGAAAGTGTTTGGAGCCTATTAAATGTGCAACTTGTGTCAAACAAACTTTTTTCGCAGCACTAGCTGTTTCCGAAACTTTATATGTAGCAAATTTACATCCTTCCCAATTGGGAGTGTGTCATCTAACGACATGCTTGAAAGTTTGCGATTATTTTTTATTCTTCCTATGACTAGAATTTACTATGAATAAACATATGCACACGTATTAACTAAGTAATTATTGCTTAATTTGAAATCGTTCGTAGATAAAAAAATCTGATATGTTACACTCACATGACTTTCTCTACTCTTGTACAAACTATTTTTACAAACGCTTATTCTCCATATGCTTCATGTTAATCGAGATATCGAGATGTTAATTTATTGCTAATTTTCTTGTAGATGCAAGGGGAATATGGTAGGTTATAAGCGATAGTCAAATCTTTTAAGCGTTGGTTGCTATGTGGCGCATTCCAATCTCTTTGCATGTCCAGGACATAAAAAAAATCTGATGTGTTACACTCACATGACTTTCTCTACTCTTGTACAAACTATTTTTACAAACGCTCCATCTACTTTATGTTAATCGAGTTAAACATTTGCAGACTCTATCGTATTGCTATGTAAGGGGACTATATATTTACAAGGGCAATATAGAAATACAGTAGCCTTTAAGCACATACATATCTCTTAATAGCTGGTTGCTAGGTGCAGCACCATTCCCTTTGCCACAGATTAATACTCTTTGCATATCGAAGACAAAAAAAATGAATAACGAATTCCCATTTGAGAAAATAAGTATTGAAAAATTTAAGGGAATAACAAGCAATATCTCGAAAATGGTTCACTCAACAACAAAAATGTATATGGCATAAATTGTGTATTTTAAGGCGATCTACATGTTTTGTGTAGTAAAGGTTTGTCTATCTCTTATGGTTTACCAGTTATGCAAAAGCCGTTCACAATGAAGAATACTTTTGGAGACATTCCCAGAAAATTCAAGATATACGTTTTATTTGTCATAAAAATATCTTAAACATATGATATTTTAATCAAAATCGTTAGAGCCATTTTTGAGAAATTTGAACTTTTCGAAAAATGTTCCATGTAAAGGGTAGTCTGGTGTGGGGGGATTTTCTTGAAAACCTTCGTGTCGCATCTCTGGAAGATACTGAATCTAAATACCAAGTTTGGTGTTTATCCGCCTGTTCGTTTCTGAGTTATGCTGTTCACAGACAGACACACTCACGGACATGTTTCCAAAAATGCTTTTTTTGGATTCAGGGAATCTCAAAACATGTATTTCCGGTGAAATCTCGGCATCGAATTTTTGGGTGGAATACAATACTTCCCCTACTTACTATACGTAGTAGAGAAAGTAATATATGGTGAATAATGTAACGTGCATAGATGAATCACTTGTTACGTCGATTTATCATTGGTAAAGCTTTGTGAATGTATCAAATCACATTTTCAATGTTTGACCGCAGCATCCTTGCTCGAAGGATATGTTTAAATTAATTATAGGACCATTTGGATAATTATTTTAACATTGATACAAGCTATACAGCATTTTCGGAAATTTGGCATATTTTGGTGGGGAGTATAAGGATCTCAGAAATACAACATCCGCCGATATTTCACTCCCTTTTCCATGAATATCAGAGAATTTTTGGTTTGTTATTACGAATATTATGGATAAATATGAAATTACAGTTACAAGGGATTAAAATAATAAAAAACATGTTAAACCATTGTAAACATTGTACAATAATTTCATCTTGAACTCCCTCTGTGATCGAGTGTTCAGCGTTCTAACTTTTCAACTCAAGAGTTTTGGGTTCGATTAGCGGCTAAGGAGATTTTCTTTGACTAAAATAATTCCCCAATTTCCGCAGATTCTGACAGGTGTGAATGTAAGTATGGTTCATGGTAAAAAGTATAAAAATAATTACACAGTGTACGTGGTAGAGGGGAAATTAAATGAATTAAATCGTGATGCGAGTTTTAAAATAATCACCCGTGAAACGCCGGTTAGTTATGTAATTACCAAGCGAGATATCTCAGGTGGTAGCGTCTTTGATCTGTGTTCGAAGGTCGCGGGTTTGTATCCCAAGCCCCTTTCATCTTTTGAGTTTCTTTATCGTTTCTCTCACTTGCCAGATAAATGGCAGGTTGGATATTCAATACCACGATCCCATTTACACAACAAACGAAATAAAAGTAGATGATGCAGAAAGGCGACTAGGCCACTAAGGCCATCATCTGCCTGGCGTATACTGACTCAGGAGAACCAACGAGCCTACAGCAAACGTCGAGATTAGACCAAGGAGTTCAAGCGGCATTCACGACAAGCGCTTATGCATTCATTAACAGTAAAGATAATTGCCTCTTAGCTTTAATTTCGCTTCATTAAATGTTTATCTGAACTCTGAAATAAAATGATATAGCAATTAAGCGAATGGAAATCCTCCCTAATTTCAGGAAAGCGCTGCTTCACAACGCCTGTAAGCACCGCAGCCATCTTAACACCCAGGCTTTGCGTCGCGTCTTTATGCCGGCCGGACGGCTTCTTTCGTTAAGTCACACGGGAGCGGGTATAAAGACCCAATTAACTTTATAATGAGATAGCCACTAGGAGGTGCTTCAAGAAGTGTTTGGATCCTCTCTTCGGCCTAATGAGATGGCCTTTATATTGCTAACGAGCACAAACACAGCGAATATAATGCAGAAACCGACATGAAAATGTTAAAAGCTAACTGTATTTGTAATTTTTACTTTCTATAACACTAATTTATTGCAGATGGTATAAATATTGTAATCCATCTAAAATTAAATATGGAGATTATACTGCATATGCATGTTTCGAAGTCCTCTGAATCAAAAAAGGCATTCTTAACAAAATGTCGGTGAATGCGTGTGTGTGTGTGTGAACAGCATAACTAAAACAAATACCAAACTTGATATTTAAGTTCAAAAGCGTGCAAGAAGGCAACAGGAAGATCTTCAGGAATATCCCTTAATCCCAAATTACCGTTTGCATGGAAAAATATTCATGATTTATTTTATAAAAAATGATTCTAACGGTTTTATTTAAAATATGTATTTAAGATACTTACATGACAATAAACTGTATATCATACTGCATTTTCTGTGCATAGCTTGGGAATTCTTCTGTATTCTGAATAAATTTTGCATAGTTTTGTATCATTGGAAAGCCAAAGGAGACAAAAACTTACCCATACTAAACAAATGTTCTTCTCATTAAAACACACAATTACCGAGCGAGATGGCGCAGCATAACGTGTGCGACTTGCGTTCAGGAGTGTCGGATTCGATCCCCAGCGACCGCCCATTCTAACCCAACGGCTTTTCGTGATTTCCCCGGTTCGGCAGGCGAATACTAGGATGATCCCTCTTCTATCACGACTCTCCTGCACCCATCATATTCCTTGCCATCTTTTCAGGTTGTAGAACCAAGCGACAGTGTTCGGCGGGTTGCGGCTGGGCGGTTTATGTGCGCTTTGTAGTGGTGTCTTCCCTGACGTGGTTGCAGGGCCGCTCAATAAGGTCCGCCTCCACGGGGGGACCGCCGAGGGTTAACAGGCTTGTAAGTAGGCACGGGCGGCGTCGAATGCGTTCGAACTGGAATCGTTAGAGACCCCACCCACGCATGCGCCCGACGTCACCCGGATCCGGTCGCCCTTCGAGTCTCTCCCCTTATCCCTCCCTCCCTCTCAGAGGTCACAATAGAAGCTAAAAGGGCCGTTCTGCCCTGTTTGCGGTGCTCTACCCCAGTTGCAGTGGCCCTTCCGTTCGTCCGTAACTTTACCTTTTAAAACACGCAATTTATGTCAAATACTCGTACATGTTTAAGCAGAATTGTTTTGAATATTCCAATACATCTTTTAAAGACCTGTCACCATTTAGCTGATTCTCGCGATATCATGGAAAGAGTATGAAATTTCAAGACCAGTACTTAGGGACCCGCTTTTAATAATACGACTATAGTTTCAGCTTCCTGTATCTCTCTTGAACTCACAATGAAATGTGAATTGAAACTATTTCTGCAAAGGTTTAACTAGATTAGCATGAAGTAGAACGAAGAATAAGCTTTCGTGAAAATAGTTGTAAAGGAGTAGAGAAAGTAATCTGAATGTAACATATAAAATGTGTTTTTTTATTCTATAATCTCCCAATTTACCTCCGAGAATTATACTTCTTAATCTCCATGACGATCCCAATAACAGAACAAATTTTTAGGCAACCATAGTAGATGAACCTTGCCCTTACCCCTCAAGACCACTTATTAAAGTGAGCATAGCCTTTAGTCTCTAACTACCAAGAAAAAAATCTTCTCAGTCGTTAATTCTATAAATATCCTTTGACTAATTTCTGATGTTACGCTGGAACCGCCTTTCTCTCTTTATATAATTGTTTAGCATAAGCTGGTATTGAAATCATAAGGAACAAATACAACAAAACTTTCTCACACAAAGTTAATTAAAAGGTTTTGGCATAAATGTCACAAAACTCGTACCGATTTTGTTTTGCTGTGTCTTCTTTTTTCAGTTGCTAAACCCTGGTCATTTATGCATATTGCTTCGAATGAAATATCTGCAGCTTTTGTCTCCACCCATATTCGTGGAGTAAGAACTATTTTCCTTCTACTAAAAGTCCAAGCCAGCTTCACAAGTAGAACACCAGTTTTCAAAGGTGAAGTAGTAGTGAAAGGTTAAGGTACGGACGAACAGAGGGACCCCCGCAACCGCAGCAAGAGACAATAAGTAGGCCACAACGGCCGTTTTTGCTTCTACCGTGACCCCTGGGACAGAGGAATGAGGGGAGAGAGACCAGAAGGGCGACCAGATTCGGATTACGACGGGCGCAATCATGGACGGGGCCCCTAATGTTTCCACATCGAAAGCATCCGACGCCGCCCGGGCCCACCCACAAGCCGCCAAACCCCCGGCGGTCCCCCCGGAGCGAGGCACACTCGGAGGCGAGACCTAACTGAGCAGCCCCGCAACGACGTCAGGGAAGCAAGCTCTACAGAGCGCATAGACACCGCGCAGCCTCAAACTGCCGAACACCGTCGCCTGGTCCTACAGCTCTGAAACAGATTGCAAGGAAGATAATGGGGCAGGACAATCGTGGTAGAAGATGAATACCCCTGCCGACGACCCGGAAAAACTATGAAAAGCCCGAAAGGGCGTCTTCAGCGCCCTCAATTATGAACGCATTGTCAAAACCGACTGAGTAGTTGCAGACATTACCCTATATACTTACAGGATGTAAACAAAATGTACGGCACAAATTCCATGATACATTCCTCACATGTAGACGAAGAAATTATGTTATATGAACATGGGTTTGGAAACGCTTTGTTTCCATGTTACAACTCATGTTCTTCAACTCATTAATCATGGTAAACGCACAAGAATAGAACATACCACGTGCCACATGCAACTCTTTCTCACAGGAGATGTTCAATATGCCCTCCGTGAGCATTGATACATGCATCAACCCGCCGTCGTAGTGAATCCCTGATGCGCTGATATATCCCTGGAGTATTGCGTATGGTTTCGCAGCCTTCCATAATACGGACACGAAGACTCTGAACATCTAGTACTGGGGTTCGATACACAAGAGCTTTCAAATGCCCCCACAAAATAAAAGCCCAGTGGTTTTAGGTCCGGGGAACGTGAAGGCCAGGCAATTGGTCCACCTCTACCTATCCTCTGTCACCGAATCTGTTATTTAGAAGCCGACGGACATTAACACTGAAATGAGGAGGTGCTCTATTGTGCATGAAGTACACGTTTTGTCTCACAGCTAAAGGCACATCTGCTAACAGATCAGGTGGAACATTCTCTACGAAATTATGGTAACTTTGTCCGTTGATCCTGGGTGGAAGAGCGTGAGGTCTTACCATACAGTCACCAACAATGCGGGCCCAAACATTAACAGAAAATCTTTGTTGATGACTTGCTTCAACAGTTGCGTCAGGATTGACGCCAGCCCACACATGCCGATTGTGATAATTTACAATCTGATCTCGTTAAAACGACGCCTCATCTGTGAACAGCACCATTGCACTAAAATTGGGGTTGACACTTTGTTGCTTAAACCATTCATAGAAGCGTACCCGTGCAGGAAAATCAGCTGCTGATAATGCCTGCACACGCTGTAAATGGTATGGATACAGCCGGACCTCGTGTAACACTCGCCAGAGAGTCATGTAGCCAACATTCATTATTGCAGGTACTTGTCTGGTACTGACACTAGGGTCGCCGTCAACTGCCTGAAGAATTGCCGCCTCCCGTTGCGGTGTCCTCGTCCTTGTAGGCCTCCCTCGGTCGCGAGTATCTGGCTGAAATGCCTCATGTTCCTTAACATAACGATCAATGGCTTCAAAGGTTTTTCTGTCGGGCACCTTCGTCCTGGAAATCTCTCCGGGTATAAACGTTGAGCGCAGGCGCCATTGCCATCTCCTAATCCCATAAATCAAATGGGCATCTGCCATCTCTGCTTTTGTGTACACTGTTATTGCACGAACCAAGTCTGTGATCAACTCTTCTAGTACGTAGTAACCCGTGTGCTTGCCAAGGTCGTACTGCTCACTGGAACAGTTGATGTTACCTGTAAACAAGCAATGACGTAAGTCACTTGGCAACAGGTACATGTAAAACAAAACACTGGCGGTGCACCTACGATAATGACAACGTAACCAGAGTGCATGTTCCCCATGATTCTAACGTTCTGTTCGTGTGCGTTTCTCATGATTAATGAGTTGGAGAATGAGTTGTAACATGGAAACGAAATGTTTCCAGACCCATGTTCATATAACATAATTTCTTCGTCTACGTGAGGAATGTGTCCTGCAATTAGTGCCGTACATTTTTGTTACAGCCTGTATACGCACTAAATTGTCTATCTTTAAAACATTAGTTAAATTTTGAATCAAGCGACATAAGTTAGGGAAATAAAAATTAAACGCACAAATAACGCAGGATCTACAAAAGCGTACCTGTAACTTATTTAGAAATATTTTAACAATGGAATTCTGTAACAATTTAGGTTTAAAAAACAGGAAAAGCGCATTAATGATGAGAAATTTAAATTTATTTATCAATGTTGCTTTTAATGAATGTTAACAAAAAGGCATAGACATTTTCTAGCTGGTTTAGAGATTTTGGTGAGAAATTTCGTTGATATATTTTTAAAAATTCGGAAGTTTATACAACTAGTGAACGTACTTCCTGATCCAAGTCTTATGCCCCACCCCACAGCTCATCATGGGACACAGACATTGGTAATTTAAAATGTTTCATGGTAATTACATCAAGAGCGAGCAACGCACCATCTGTTTAAGGTTAAGCAACGTTAATCAAGAGTTACACCTTCGAAAACACATCAAACAGACGGTGCTCCGTGGTTTGCACATGGCTGCAATTCTGGTTCGTTAAACCGACACGTGGGAACGCCACCTGTACATATAATGCATCACTAGATGATGTGGTCTGCTCTTAGCAGTTGATTGATTATCTTGCTTCTGTTGGAAATCCTGCCCTTCTCATCTATAATACATTGTCTCATTAAAGCTGACAGTTGTAACTAATGTCATTTCTGCACAACTTCTAAACAGCACGTGGGAGTAAACTTTAAGAAGCGAGGAGGAAAGATGTCAAGGAAAATCTGAACTGTTACATTCACATGACTTCCTGTATACAACATCGCTCATGTGTGTAATATATATACATACATATATACACAAACTGTTCTTACAAAAGCTTATTTTTCTACCTAACTTATGTTAACTGAGACAAACCTTGCACAAATGATTTAATTACACATTTCCTTATAAGTACGAGGAGCACTATTTATATTTTGAGCCTAATAATTAAAACAAAGTAATTTCTGATTGAAAACTGCTTTATTGTTGTTCAAAATATTCTCCTTTATGATCAATACACTTTTGCATACTTTTGAACCATTTGTCAAAGCATTTATTCCAGTCTTCTTGAGACACCTCCAAAACATGGTTTATGAAGACATCAACGGCTTCTTCTGCCAACGAAAATCGTTCTCCACGCAATTTATTCTTGATGTTCGGGAACAGAAAGAAGTCATTGGGTGCCAATTCAGGACTGTATGGCGGATGACCCATCAATTCGATTTTTTGAGCCTTCAAATACTCTGTTGTTAGACGAGATGTGTGTGCGCTCGCATTGTCTTGATGAAGAACGATCCTACGTTCTTGTTGGTTTTCCTTACTCGCCGAAGACTTCCGGCAAATACATGGTTGTGTACCATTCGGCATTGACCGTTTTACGTTCCTCTAAAGGCACTGTTGCCACATGACCAGTTTTGCTGAAAAAAACAGGCGACCATTTGCTTCGAGTGTGAACAACTTTTGTTGGATTTGCTTCATTTTGCAACACCCATACAGTCGACTGCTGTTTACGTTCCGGCTCATACGCATAGATCCACGATTCGTCACCTCTTACAATCTTATATACGTCTTTTGAGGCACCACCATTGTATTTCTTGAGCATTTTTGTACACCAATTGACACGGGCATCTTTTAGAGATTGCATCAAATTATGTGGGATCGAACGAGAGCAAACCTTTTTCACGGCTAAATAATCATGCAATATTTTATATATGTTGGTGGAACTAATGCCTAGGGTTGCCTCAATTTCAGAATATGTCGTATGACGATCTTTCATTATTAGTTTTTGCACACCATCAATGTTTTCTGGCACAACAACTGATTTTGGACGACCTTCACGAACTTCATCATTGAGCGAACGGCGCCACGATTAAATTCGTTATACCAACGTTTCACAGTGGCAAAGGATGGAGCTTCGTCGCCAAATGTGGAAGTTAGTTGATCGATGCACTCTTGTCTTGATAATCCACGTCGAAAGTCGTAATAAATCATTGCGCGAACATTTTCGCGAGTTAATTCCATGTTTTTGTTGACACACAATTTTCTAGTTAGTGTAAACAAAAGAAATGACGCTCTATTGATAAAATGTTTGAAGTAGATTATGGCCAAAAATGTCAAACTTTCCATTGGAAACGTCAGATGGCACCTACAACATTCAGGGTTGCCAAGGCACAAAATATAAATAGTGCCCCTCGTACAAGAGGAATAAGGAGGCTGAAGGAGTCAAATGTTTAAATAGTCGATCGCTATATGTTGGCTTTGAAATTCCATCCTCTCTCCAGACATCGAGAGAGAGAGAGAGACAGAGAGAGAGAGAGGCGAAATTATGCCTTATTACTTCAATAACGTCAATGTATTGAGTAATTCAGACTAATATCAAAGAATATTTCTGAATTAGTTAATCTCACATAAAGTATTGACATAAATGGCGTATTTTAACCATATCTAAATGTTCCTTGTACGAGGATTTTGTCTATCCTGTTATTCCAGATTACAAAAATTAATTCAAAATGAAGAAGACCTCGCATGCAGTTCAATATACAAATTTTATTAGCCATCCAAAGAACTTAAACAGATCGTATTTTAATCAAAATCGTTAGAGACATTTTGAAAAACTTAAAAATAACGGAAATTTTGTTACGTAAAGAGCGATTTTCATGAGAATCTTTGCGTCGAATCCTTGGAACATGGGTACTTAGATACCAATTTTAGTACTTATTCGACGTCACGTTTTAGTTATACTACTCACACACATGAACCTTTCTCTAATCATGCTTTTTCTCTCAAAACATCTCTATCTGGTGAAATATTTGCTCCACTAAATACATGTAAAACAACTAAGTAAATAGAATACACGAAAAAGTTTGAAAGTCATTGCAACTTTCAAAGAATTATAAAACTAATAAAAGAAAGCTCTTAAAAAGCTCCAGAGTACGCAAATAGATTACCTGTTCTTTCTGCATATTAAAAATAAGAATTTTCTTTCCGTTAATTTGGCTGCTAAAAGCTTTTTTTTTAAATAGGAGACCAAGGCTTTAGATTCAATACATATTTTATTAGTCATTTAAATATTTCAAGGTTTTTTAACAAGTTCGTTACAGCCATTTTTAGGAAATAAAAGATACCTAAAATGTTTCCGCGAAACGGAAAGTTTAAAGTGGTGAGGTTTCTTTAAAATATTCAAGTCGCATCCTCGAAAAATGCTGGACTTAAGTACAACGTTTATAATTTTCCGACTTTTCGTTTTTGTGCCATTCACAAACACACATACACATAGACAGACATAGACACACTTGAATTTGTTATTAAAGTTCTGATTCGATACATTCACATGACTTTCTCTATTATTTATTAGTGGGTATACAAATTATTCTTACTTAATCTTATTTTTCTATCTACTACATTTTAATCCAGATAAACCCTTGCAGAAATAGCTGCATTACATATTTCGTTATAGATACAAAGAGAACAGCGACAGTCAAATGTTTAAGAATTGGATGCTATATGTTAGCCTTAAAATTTCATACTGTTTCCATGCAATTGCGAGAAACAAATGAATGTTGACAGGACTTGAAGACAATGACTAAGTAATGAATAATTCCATCCATTATAACAGATATCTCAGAAATGGCTTTTGCCACAAAAAAGGCTATTTGAAATAAATTGTGTGTTTTAAAGGGATCGACATTCTTTTGTAGTACGTTTTCGTCTATCGCTTAACTTTTACCAATTATAGGAGATTATACAAAACTCCTTCCGAATAAAGAGGACTTCACAGGTTTTTCCCAGAAAATCAAGATATACCTTTTATTTGTCATGTAAATATATTTACTATATGATAGTTTAAACAAAATCGTTAGAGCAGTGTTTTAGAAAATAAACATTTTCGAAAAATGTTCCATGTAAAAGATAGTTGGGGTGGGGGGATTTTCTTGAAACCTTCCGATCATATCCTTGGAAGATAATAAGCTTAAATACAAAGTTTGGTACGTATCCGACTTTTCGTTTTTGAGTTATGCTGTTCACAGACACACAGACCGACCGACCTTTTTCTAAAAATGCTTTTTTTTATTCATGGGGTCTCAAAACATGCATTTTCGGTGAAATTTGGGTATTGAAATTTTAGGTGGAATGCAAAACCTTCTTTACCTACTGTGTACGCGATAGAGAAAGTAAAACTTTTGGGGGGGTTCAATACAAAATTCACGGAAATACATTTTGAGGTCCCTTGAAGACAAAACATTAAAAAAATCTGATGTGTTACACTCACATGACTTTCTCTACTCTTGTACAAACTATTTTTACAAACGCTTATTCTCCATATGCTTCATGTTAATGGAGATATCAAGATGTCAATCTTATTGATAATTTTCTTGTAGATGCAAGGGGAATATGGTAGGTTTTAAGCGATAGTCAAATATTTTAACGCTGGTTGCTATGTGGCGCATTCCATTCTCTTTGCATGTCCAGGACATAAAAAAATGAATAACGAATTTGAGAAAAAGTATAAGTATTGGAAAATTTAAGGGAATAACAATCAATATCTCGCAAACGGTTCACTCAACAAAAGAAATGTATATGACATAAATTGTGTATTTTAATGCGATCTACATTTTTCGTGTAGTAAAATTTTGTCTATCTCTTATGGTTTACCAGTTATGAAAAAGTCGTTCATAATGAAGAATACTTTTGGAGACATTCCCAGAAAATTCGAGATATACATTTTATTTGTCATGACAATATCTTAAACATATGATATTTTAATCAAAATCGTTAGAGCCGTTTTTGAGAAAATTAAAATTTTCGAAACATCTTCCATGTAGAGGGTAGTCTGGGGTGGGGGGATTTTCTTGAAAACCTTCTTGTCGCATCTCCGAAAGATACTGAACCTAAATACCAAGTTTGGTGTTTATCCGACTCTTCGTTTTTGAGTTATGCTGTTCACAGACACACAGACACACAGACACACAGACACACACACGGACATGTTTCCAAAAATGCTTTTTTTGGATTCAGTGAGTCTCAAAACATGTATTTCCGGTGAAATCTCGGTATCAAAATTTTGGGTGGAATACAATACTTCCCCTACTTAATATACGTAGTAGAGAAAGTAAAAATGAATAACGAATTTGAGAAAAAGTATAAGTATTGGAAAATTTAAGGGAATAACACGCAATATCTCGAAAACGGTTCACTCAACAAAAGAAATGTATATGACATAAGTTGTGTATTTTAACGAGATCTACATTTTTTGTGTAGTAAAATTTTGTCTATCTCTTATGGTTTAGCAGTTATGCAAAAGTCGTTCACAATGAAGAATACTTTTGGAGACATTCCCAGAAAATTCGGGATATACATTTCATTTCTCATGACATTATCTTAAACATATGATATTTTAATCAAAATCGTTAGAGCCATTTTTGAGAAAATTAAAATGTTCGAAAAATGTTCCATGTAAAGGGTAGTCTGGGGTGGGGGGATTTTCTTGAAAACCTTCGTGTCGCATCTCTGGAAGATACTAAACCTAAATACCAAGTTTGGTGTTTATCCGACTGTTCGTTTTTGAGTTATGCTGTTCACAGACACACACACAGACACACACACACACACACACACACACACACACACACACACACACAGACACACACACGGACATGTTTCCAAAAATGCTTTTTTTGGATTCAGGAGGTCTCAAAACATGTATTTCCGGTGAAATCTCGGTATCGAATTTTTGGGTGGAATGCAATACTTCCCCTACTTACTATACGTAGTAGAGAAAGTAAAAATCTGATGTGTTACACTCACATGACTTTCTCTACTCTTGTACAATCTAATTTTACAAACGCTTATTCTCCATATGCTTCATGTTAATCGATATATTGAGATGTCAATCTTATTGATAATTTTCTTGTAGATGCAAGGGGAATATGGTAGGTTTTAAGCGATAGTCAAATATTTTAACGCTGGTTGCTATGTGGCGCATTCCATTCTCTTTGCATGTCCAGGACATAAAAAAATGAATAACGAATTTTCTACTATACGTAGTAGAGAAAGTAAAAATGTGTGCGTGTGTGTGTGCGTGCGTGCACGTGTAAACAGGATACCTTAAGAAAAATAAGTCGGATAAATACCAACTTGGTATTTAAATCCACCTTTCTGGATACGACAAGGATATTTTCAAGAAATTCTCCCCATTCCAAAATACCCGTTACATGGAAAGTTGTTCACTATTTTATATTCTCTCAAAACGGCTCGAAGCATTTTGCTTAAAGTATCATATATTTGATATATTAAGATGAGAAATAACATTTTATCTTGAAGTGACGAGCGGGATATCTCAGGTTGGTATTTGTGAGATCCCAGGTTCGATTTCCGTTGGACCGATCACCTTGTTGTTGGTTTTATTTTTATTTTTGTTTTATCAGGTTGGTAGACTAATGCTGGGATGGAATATACCTATATTACCATGATTTCCCTGTCCCTCGTTTCCTCTCATTCATTTCCTTTCAGGGTTGCAGGGCTGGACGCAATGGAAGGCGGTATACGGTAGATGTGCTTTGAGCAGAGAACAGTATCTTCCCTGGCACGTGACTAACCTGCTGCCTGAATCTGTTCGTGAGGATAGGAGAGACATCGAAGAGGCTATTGGGAAACGTTAGGGAACCCGCTGCTTGGCGCCTGCCGCCATCAGATCTGGCCGCCGTTCGTACTCTCGCCTCATTACTTCTCCCCGGAGGTTTAGTAAGCCTTATAGGCCTATCCATGCCCGCATTGCCGAAATTCTCCTCCGTTTCTAGTCCATAGCCCTATATCTCGAATTATCAGTAAATATCCCGTGGAGACTTCTTATGCTGATGAAATTGTATGTATTTTTTATCAATAAGACATAAATTAAAGCTTACTTAATAAAACTGTGCTGATCATTAAAATATACAATTTACGTTTAACGACTACGAATGCTTTAAGCTACACATTTCTGTAGCAACATATCCATTCTTTATTTTCTCATCAGGCCATGCGAAGAGTTTTCAAGACATCAAGACCAGCATACATTTAGCGAGTTTTTTTTTAACATTTAGCCGTTGTATCAACGTTGTGTATGCTTTATGTTGCTGCAACAAAATATGTATTGAAACTATTTTGGAAAACATTCACATTGAAACATATTAGTAAAAGGATAGAAAATAATTTGTAAAAATTGCTAAGAAGTGGTAAAACGGAAATCCAGTGCAGTGGATAAAGAGTTTTATGTATAGTTTACATATATATATATATATATATATATATATATATTGTATATCACAGTAATCCTATATTATTATTTTAAAATACCATTTGTGTCCCTAAATTTACCTTGAGCATTTATATATTTTAAATGTTAATTAGAATTGTATTTATTGCTATACTGAGAGATAAAAAAATGAATAACGTTGAAAATACGTTAAATAAAGTGATTGAAAGTGATTGAGTTCGCAATAAAACATTGTTATAATACAAAATGTATGTAACAAAAAGCCAAAATTTAAATAGTAATATGTTTTATGTATAATCTGATTGCAAATCAGTTTGCAAAATTCACATTCAACATTGCAACATGAAAGAGACTCACCGAAGGTAAACGTGTTCTGTGCCTTATCCCGTACAAAGGTTTATGTACCATTTTTCTTTGCGGAAAAAACTGTAACTGGAATAACGTATCTGGACATGTTGGAAAATGGCTGTTCCCTCAAATTCACAGGACCTCATTTTCCAACAGGATGGAGCTCCGCCCCATTGGCACAGCGATGGACGAGGCTTTTTGAATGAATCCCTTCCGCAGCGCTGGATAGGTCGCAGGATAAATGAAGACCGGGCTCTACACTTCTGGCCACCGAGATCTCCTGATCTCACTCCATGTGACTTCCCAAGGTCGCGGGTTCAAACCCGGCGGAGGGCGATGGATTTTTTCGGGCGTAAAAATCGTTAGCACGGCTTCCTTCGGAAGGGAAGTAAAGCCGGTGGTCCCGTGTCGTAGATTTACGGCACGTAAAAGAACCTCAAGCCTGATAAAGAGGCCTCTGAGCAAAATTACAGGTGTTTCACGCCCAATATAGAATGGGACGCTAAGAACCATAGTAGTTAAAGAGCGTCCATAAATAAAACTCAATTTTTTTTCCATGTGACTATTTCTTATGGGGTTATGTTACGGAAGCTGTTTACGTCCCGCCTCTACCTACAACTGTGGACTACCTGCGGAACTGTATCACTGCTGCCGTGCACTCAGTAACAGAAGATACGCTTGCTCGTGTGTGGGACGAGTTTGGCTATCGCGTAGATGTTTGCCGTGCAGCAAACGGTGGACACATTGAACAACTACAATGTATTAAACAAAACTTTGAAAATTCCTCTGTTTATTGTTATAAAGATGGTTCACGTCGGATTTGTACTTTAATAAATACGAATTTTATAAAATGGGTCCATCATTTAAGTATATTAAGTCTCTACGAGAATTATCAAATATTCTCAACAGGAAGTAACAGAGCATATAATATAAAGAATGTCTACAAGTAATTAAATTAAATATGTAGGTAAATCTTCGATTCAATTGTCATATATTGTTCATCGTAAAGCATCTTTAGTAAAAGAAAAAAAAACACACTATAGTGAAAGTTCACTTATTAAATTTATTATTTGTATAATAAATATCTTATCTTCCACACAGAAAAACGTTGAGATTCGATTCAATATTGCCACGACTTAGAGCTAGTAGAATTTTAAGTATATTTTTAAAACATAACGAACAAAAAGAAACATTCATACAGTTTGCTACACGTTACACATGCTAGAATCCATAACAATTACTGAGTAAAATTATCAGCCAGAAAGTCAACTCTACCACACTAGACATAAACTTGCCATACCAACTGTGTGAGAGGTGCGATAAATTCAAACCGAGCATTTCATAGCATACAGCATCCATATCTACAAGAACTTCCAGAGTATATAGCAGGATCCACAATATCGACTCCCCCACTCCATTGATACTACTTCAACATGAAGAACAAGAATAGAACAAAGAACATTTCTTTAGGAATAATTATCAAAATAGATATGAAACTAAGCTATAGTGGGTAGGGAAAGTTATGTGAATTGTAGCGGGAAAACGTTTTTCCTTTGGTTGATGCACTCTCTGCAGTGTTCTTGTCTCCGGCTCTTGCTGCTCGTCGGCTGCTGTTTTCTCCATTCCTAATCATTTTCCTATCTTACTATTTTCACGGGTCTCAGGGTTTTCGTAGATGAGGCGAATTAAAATACACTGCATTTCCCTTAAAAATGTGGTTTATTATCAAATAAATATTTATGGGTGGCTAGCTTTTCCCATTGTAACAATTCCCACCATTATAATAAATTAGGAACCTAAACTAACTGCACACGCTTCCCACCCCAGTGCACACACGTGCATTGTCGTCCAGACAGTATCACTGTGTGTCGACAAGATTCTATAAGAGAGTGAAAATCTGGGGCCTTCTTCCCCTTTTTATATCTAAGCCTAGTGACGCTCGCCTTTCCGCCTCAAAATGCAACGACATTTGTAATTGGTCCTCAGACCGTTACCTTATTACGTATGCGAATATTCTGCTCCAAAAGATTTCGCATACGCGTGCCAGTGACGCGACGGAAGCAGATTAAATATATCTGTATCTTTCCTTTGTGTATCTGTCTCTTTCTATTTCTGGTTATTGCTTACAGTTCCTTGCTCATTAGCTTGGTGAAAGATGGGATCTACCTAGAATTATCCTTTACCTGGAATTAGCTAGCTCTCCCGTCCCTTACTTACCTAAGTTACAATCTGCTTTTGTACAATTCTTGGTTGCTAAATGTTCTAACATCTTTCTTGCTGAATTATATTATTATGTACAATTCTTGTTTAATATTGATTTATATGTCTATGTGTATATGTATATATATACATATGTGGTATAACTCCTTTCAGAATGTAACACATCAGACTTAGTTACTAGCATATTTGTTATTATTCCTGCAGAGATATAATGATAATGTTTGGAATTTGGCACTGATACTGGATTAATAATGTATAAGGGCACTGTTGGCTGGATTATGCGAGTTATGTGCACTTTAGGTGTTCACAGCCGGTGCTAATACTGATGTAGGCATTTCGGAAACATCAAAGGGTTACATTGGTGAATCTCTCGTATGCAGCATGTTTACAAGTCAGGTATTAAAGTATTACGCCAATACCTTTATGCGTCTCTTATTGTGCGCGTTGAGTTGCCACCGGAAATGAGGTGGGGGCGATCCTGAAACATCTATCCAAATACTACAGATAGAGAAATGTTGGGTGTATATGTATATATGGAGTAATCTCGGAAACCGCTGGACCGATTTTGATCATTCTTTTACCATTGAAAAGCTCTGCTCTTTCCAACTAACAGAGACTATAAGGTAGCTTTAACTTCAATTCCTAATTGGCTAAATACTAAAAAGAATTTACAAATGTCGTAATGTATATATAGACGTATAAATCAAAATCAAACAAGAATTGTACATAATAATATAATTCAGCAATAAAGATGTTAGAATATTTAGCAGCCAAGAAATGTACAGAACGGATTGTAACTTAGATAAGTAAGGGATGGACGAGCTAGCTAATTCCAGGTAAAAGTAATTCTAGGTAGAGTTCACCAGCTTTCACCAAGCTAATGAACAAGGAACTTAAAAAAATAAGGAGAAATAGAAAGCAACAGATATAGAACGGAAAAAGACAGAGATATGAAATGCGCTTCCGGACGCGTCACTGGGACGCGTGTGCGAAAAGTTTTGGAGCAGAATATTTTCATACATAATAAGGTAACGCAGCTGAGGACCAGTTAGAAATGTCGTTACATTTTAAGGCGCGAAGGTGAGCGTCACTAGGTTTGTGTATAAAAGGGGGGAAGCAGGCCCCAGATTTTCACTCTCTTATAGAATCTCTTCGACAGCCAGTGATACTCTGTAGACGACGGAAAAGGATGGAAAAGGCTAGCCGCCCATAAGTATTTTATTGATAATGAATCAAATTTTAAGAGAAATGTAGTATTTTAATTTGCCTCACCTACGAAAACCCTGAGATCTGTGAATTTCGTTAGATACGCAGTTTATTAGGAATGGAGAAATCCTCAGCCGTTGAGCAGAGGTAGCCGGAGACCAGAACACTGCAGCAAAGAGCATCCACCCAGAGGACCAACGTTTTCCCGCTTCAATGACGCCCAACGACTTCCGCTACAAAAGCCGCGGATATTTTATTCCAAGCAATATGCATAGGTGGACCCGATTTAGTAATTAAGAAAACAAAAGACACAGCAAAACTAAATACAATCGAATCTGCTTAGAACGTAGGATATGTATGCTATACTTATACCAAAGGCTTCTAATTACCTTTATGCAAGAAAGTTTTAGCTGTTATTTCTTCTATGTGTTTACCAGTGTTTACTAAATACGTATATACAGAGAGAAAATTGTGTAAAACGTATCAAAATTACTTAACTGACATTTATACGTAACAAGTAAAAAATTTGTTTTCCTTTGTGGTTACAGACTATCTGTAAAAATAAAATGTTTAAACCGCTGGCTTCGGGGAAGATATCTTCATAGCAATAATTTCATTGAATATTGATCTCTGGGATATCTGTATTATGCAGACATTGTGCAGCCTTTATGTTATTAAATAACTGCGGAACCAAAGGAAAGCTACAAAGGTTGACAAACTCATCTACTCGTCCATTCCGATAATTGCTTCACCGCTAAAATACACTCATTGGCAACATAAAAACTCCCAGGGCTATAAGACTCAGAGCTGCAACACATCAGATTTTTCACATGACTTTCTGTACCCTCTATCATATATTAATGGGTATAAAAGCTATTCTTAAAAAAGCTTATTTAATATCTACTTCATTTTAATCGAGACAAACCTTTGCAGAATCAGCTGTATTACAAATTCCGTTATAAATGCAAAGGGAATAAGGGATAGTGAAATGTTTAAGGACTGGACGCTATATACTGCCCTTAAAATTCCACACTTTTTCCATGCAACTGCGAGAAACTGAATTTTGACAGGACTTTAATAGGATGGCAAAGAATTGAACAATTCAAACCATTAATAATGAAAATATCTTGGAAACGTCTAATGCCACAAAATGTTATTTGAAATAAGTTGTTTGTTTTAAGTATATCTCCTTTTTTTCTGTCACTTAACGTTTACCATTTGTAAAAGATTATACAGAATTCCTTTGGAAAGAAGAGGACTTCACAGGCTATTCAAAGAAAATTCAAGATACACATTTTAATTTCCATGTAAATATCTTTAATGTATGTATTTTAATCAAAATCGTTAGAGCCATTTTTAGGAAATAAAAATTTTCAAAAAATGTTCCGTGTAAAGCATAATTGGGAGTGAAGGGATATTCTTTAAAATTTTTGTTGCATCCTTGGAAGATACTGAACTTAAATACCAAGTTTGGTACTTATCCGAATTTTAGTTTTGAGTAATGTTTACAGACACATACGGAACGTTTTCTAAAAATGCTATTTTTGGATTCAGGGGGCCCCAAAACATCTATTTCAAGTAAAAGCTCGGTATCGAATTCTTGGGTGGAATGCAATACCTTTTCTAACTACCAAGTACATACGTGGTAGAGAAAATAAAAACTTTCGTCCCTCCAGGGACATGAGAGTTACATTACTTTATTTTGTAAATGGCTATCACAGAACCCAACTTCGAAAATGTCTGAAACAATATATCCCATCATACCCCTCAAGAGGTCAAAACAAGTTCTAATTTCCCGTCTTAGTATAGGTCATTCCTACCTACTCACCAAGTGATTTTCCGCAATGTAAAACGAGACAAACCATCAGTTACATAACTGGATGCCCACTTCATTCCAAATACAGAGAGCTACACGACCTTCCCTTTGAATTACACAGGCCTTTGTCGGAACCTAGCAGCAGAAAAAACTTCATGCACTTCATAAATCTTACTAATCGTATCAAACACATCTAAGCAAGAAAGAGATATGCTGCTATCACCACACAAATAAAACCTATTACAGAGAAAAACCACTATAAACACTTTGTCATCTTCACTATATTTCATTTTACAATCAAAGTGTAATTAAAAAATCTGATGTGTTGCACTCACACGACATCCTCTACTCTTGTACAGACCATTTTTACAAACGTTTATTGTCCATCTACTTCATGTTAATCGGGATAAACATTTGCAGAAACTATCTTATTGCTAATTTTCTTGTAGATGCAAGGGGAATATAGTAGTCTTTAAGCGATAGTCAAATATTTTAAGAGCTGGTTGCTATATAAAGCATTCCATTTTCTTTGCATGTCCAGGACAAAAAAAAATATATCTGATGTGCTGCACTCACATGACTTTCTCTACTCTTGTATAAACTATTTTTACAAATGCTTATTCTCCATATGCTTCATGTTAATCTTATTGCTAATTTTCTTGTAAGTGCAAGGGGAATTGGTAGGCTTTAAGCGATAGTCAAATGTTTCAAGAGCTGGTTGCTATGTGGCGCATTCCATTCTCTTTGCATTCCAGGACAAAAAATGTACAACGAATTCCCATTTGAGAAAAGGTATATAAGTATTGGAAAATTTAAGGGAATAACAAGCAATATCTCGAAAATTGTTCACTCAATAGAAAAAGTATATGACATAAATTGTGTATTTTAACGCGATCTACATTTTTTTGTGCAGTAAAAATTTTGTCTATCTCTTATGGTTTACCAGTTATGCAAAAGTCGTTCACAATGAAGAATACTTTTGGAGACATTCCCAGAAAATTCAAGATATACATTTCATTTGTCATGAAAGTATCTTAAATATATGATATTTTAATCAAAATCGTTAGAGTCATTTCTGAGAATATTAAAATTTTTGAAAAATGTTCCATGTAAAGGGTAATCTGGGGTGGGGAGATTTTCTTGAAAACGTAAGTGTCGCATCTCTGGAAGATACTGAACCTAAATACCAAGTTTGGTGTTTATCGGCTGTTCGTTTCTGAGTTATGCTGTTCACAAACACACACACACGGGCATGTTTCCAAAAATGTTTTTGTTTTTTTTGGATTCGGGGGCCTGAATGCATATATTTCCGGTGAAATCTCGGTATCGAATTTTTGGGTGGAATACAATACTTCCCCTACCTACTATACATAGTAGAGAAAGTAAAAAACAAAACAAAAAAAGAATAACGAATTCCCAATTGAGAGAAAGTATTAATATTGGAATATTCAAACAAATAAATAACAAGGAATATCTCGGAAATGGTATACAAAAGAAAAGTGTTTGATGTAAATTGTGTGTTTTAACGAGATCTACGTTTTTTGTGTAGTAAAATTTTGTCTATCTCTTACGGTTTACCAGTTAAGCAAAAGTCATTCAGAATTAAGAGGACTTTTGGGGATATTCCCAGAAAATTCAAGATGTAGATTTCATTTGCCAAGGAAATTCCTTAAACATATGCAATTTTAATCAACATTTTCGAAAAATGTTCCATGTAAAGGGTAGTCTTGGGTGGGGAGATGTTCTTGATATTCTTCGTGTCGCACCCTTGGAAGATACTAAACTCAAACACCAAGCTTGGTATTTATTCGACTTTTCGTGTTTGAGTTATGCTGTTTACGCATAGACACACGCAAGGACATGTTTCTAAAAATGCTTTATTTGGATTCAGGACACCTCAAAACATGTAAGTGAAATCTCGGTATCGAATTTTTGCGTGGAATACAACACTTCCCCCAATTAATACACGTAGTAGAGAAAGTAAAAATATTTCGCATCGGTTGTGTGTTTTTGTGTATCGTAAACAAGAATTGTTATATATTCTCCATGAACTTAACCCATGTCTGTCGCACCAATACGGTCTTCTGAATGGGAGGTATGCCGCTCAAACCTCCTTAGGATCGTGCTCCCTGGCTGAGTAGTTCTTTTCTCAGTTCCTATGGCAGGCAAATCCTAGAGAGGTACAATAAACTTAGGCCTGGAAGCTTTCCTTCCGAATTCTTTCCAAATTATCATTTCATTGCATGTGCATTTCAATGTCCATTTCCTGCAGTGCTTATGTAAGAACGGATCATGTCTGTAGCAATAAGACCTCTGTAGTCAAGCGAATTAAACTATATATATATTTATTTATTTATATATACATTCATATATGAAATAACATTACAATAACGTTTCAGAAGTTTGAAAGAGGTTAAGTAAATCAGAAGTTGTCTGTTCAGCAACGTTTTAGCTATTGGAGTAGGTGCCGTAAAGGTAAAGCTTTAGCTGAAGGAGAGGTACACAGTTTGCTGAACTTATGCCGCGCGTGGCGTGTACATTGGAAAACAACCAACAGTCTTTCCCTATCTTGAGTCTTTACCCCTCACTTGCCTCAGACCAAGTAAACACTACCTCTTTCCCGTTGTTAAACCCCAAAATGCTTGGAAGGGCACCCTCACCCACCTAAAGCGTCGCTGAACAAATAGTACAATATCCACCGATGTTTCTTACCTATTTCCGTGAATATCAGGGGAATGTTCATCCCAAGGTGATGTTTCAGCACAAAAATCTTGTATATCATTTTATAATAATTACATAGGAATGCGGTGAGAGGCAAATGAAAGTAATTACGTGTCATTCGAGGTGAAATCCACCCAACGTCGGGTAAGCTAGCTAGTAGTTAGTGTTGGAAATTTATTGTTTCTCTCCCCAGCACTACTAGAGTAGAAGTAGTATTGCATTCGTCCCAAAAGTTCAACACCGCGTCACTTTTAGAATACATTAGTCGCATTTCGTATTCAGGGCATACATCTTACTAGGATTCGGAGGGAAAATGTTCCATCAACCTAGAATGTTGCTATTCCACAAATTCCGGAAGGGGGCAGGTTCTTAAGTGGTCTATTCATACAAATTGGTCTAGACTGCTGGTGTGGTGTTTAGCATGCTAGCTTCCAAATCTAGAGTTTCCGGATTCAATTTCCGGCTAGAGGATGGGAATTTTTTCTTTGGCAACACTATTCTCCGTCCTCTCTAGGGTCTGGAAGTATGAGCGAGAGTGCAAATGTCTGTGAGAATTTAATATTTATAAACAAAACCCAACGTAAACAAACACAAAGATAAACAATATTAAACAAGTGAATATGATTGCAGATGAACAATTGTTCTAAAGGCAAAGCCCTTATATGTTAAAGATGGCATATAAATGGAACAAATACCTTAGTATACCTTTAATGACTGAATTCAAATTAAGCAATAAGTGCATGGTTGCATGCAAAATTCATTTGGAAACAGCATTCAAATGCGTCACGTGAAAACGCCAGACACTTGCGGTGGAAAGAAAGAAAAGAAAAGAAAAAAAAAGAAACGCAAATTTTCGAGCATGCCCAAGAAATGATATACTTGTTGAAATGCAAACGTAAACGTGAATAGTTGGATAACGACTAACGCTTCGAAAACAATTATTTCAGACTAGCTGTATATTCTTTCCTGTAGAGAGGTAGAGATAATTCAACGGAGGGGGGACACCTCGCAGCTTCGATCAACTAGCTCTATTGTGACTACAACTGCGGGAGGCAGGGATGAAGTTAAAGAGGCACAGGAGGCCGCAGGTCCGCAGTCAGACAGGACCACGGAGACACACGTTAAGTCCCTAATATTTGCAGTTTGAAACACCCGCCTTCACCAGCAGAGGCGAAGAATCACGCGACAAGGCGACGAAGCGTCCCTAGCTAGCGGGCCAACGCACACTGGCGTTTTACGGGGAGAAATCCTTTACAAAGTTCAGCAACCGTGCCATCTGCCCGACACTATCCGCACTACGGAACCCGAAGACACTTCCTGAAAGATGAAAGGAAATAAATGAAAAAAAGGAAACAAGGGAAAGGAGAAATCGTAGGCGAAAACCGTAAAAAACCTCAAGGTCAGAGTGGACGGCCACTGGGAATCGAACCCGAGACCTCCCTAATGCGGGGGCATAGACGTTACCGCCTGAGTCATCCGGCTCTGCATTTTTCTCTAGTAAGTTTTGCCTATTCCCTATAATTTTACAATTACGACATTTAGAACATTTAATACTATTCATAGATATTTAATTTGTTAAATTAATATTTATTTTTTTACCAATATTTAGAACTATTTTAATGAAAATCAACAAAATAACAACACTTTCATGTTAAGCGCTGTTCAAGGCCGATCTTCCACCTTCTTATGGTAGGGAGAAGGTATATATTTATATTGCAACCAAATTTCAATGTCGATATTTCACTGGAAATATGTAATTGTTCTGAGGTACATTAGGCTTCAAACAAAACATTGTTATAAAATTATCAGCGCGCGCGCGCGCGCGTGTGTGTGTGTGGCGTATGTCTGACTGTGAATAGCAAAACTAAAAAGTCCTATGTGTTGCATTCAGATGACTTTCCCAACGCACTCTTTTATAGATTATTCTTATAAAAGCTATATACTTGTTGTTAACTCAGATAAACGTTTAGCTTACATTCACTCATTTCGTTATAATATACAGTAGGTAAAGAGAAAGCTAGATTTTTAAGGAGTGTATTGATATGTGATGAGAAAGAAGTAAAAAAACGAAGAAAAAAGAAAATAAAACAACAGCATCTTATGAGATGAGAAATATAAGTATTTGAAAATTAAAATCAATAAAAAGGAATATCTCGGAAATGGTTAAATCAACACAAAAAACAAAAAAAACGCTATTTCATATAAATGCTGTGCTTTAACGAGATTTACATGTTTGTGCACTAAGATCTGTTTCTTACGGTTTACAGATTATACAAAAGTAATTCAAAATGAAGAGGAATTCATAGGCTATTAGAAGAAAATTCAAGATATATACTTAATTTGTCATGCAAATGTGTTAAACATATCGTATATCTTAATCGAAATCGTTAGAGCCAAAAATAACAAAAAATGTTCCATGTAAAGGTAGTTACGGTTGGGGGGGATTTTGAAAACTTTTGTATCGCATCCTTGGAAGTTATTGAGTTTATTTAATACCAAGCTTGATATTTAGCCTATTTTTCATTTTTGAGTTATGCTGTTAACAGACACACATACACACACGCACATTTTTCTAAAAATGCTTTTTATGATTTCAGTGAGCCTCAAAACGTGTGCTTTTGGTGAAATATCGATATCGAATTTTTGGGTGGAATACATACTTCTTCTACTTGCTATAATTAAGCAATAGACAAAGCAAAAACGAAATGTCGAATGAATAACAAATTTGATATTTCAGTTCAGCATATTCCAAGCATGCGATACAAAGGTTTTCTAAGAAAATTCCCCAACCCAAATTACCCTTTAAATGGAAAACATTTTGTTATGCTTTATTTTCTCAAAAATTACTGCAACCATTTTGATTAAAATACCAATGTTTACGATATATTGTATGACAAATAAAATTTATGTCTTGACTTCTCTGCGATTAGCCTGTGAAGTCCTGCTTTTTCTTTTATTTGTTTTAACTAGCTGGTCATATAGCGAGGGATCTGTTAGGAGATATCTCTTGGATTGATGTGTGGCGGACAGTTAGCCTTCTGGGTCTCATCCCTGTACCATACATACTATCTTGATTCGTCACGTGTAGTGTACCTCTGCTCCTGTAGCTTTGACACGTGCTACAGAGACCTCAGTGCTAGGCAACTGTATCTGTGTTCCATATGTGCCGGGCAGATGGCATTAGGGTGCCGTCCAGTCTACCTGTTTTCATTATCTGTGGATAGATAGCAGAGAATTCGCTACTACCATTTTTTTCATTTTTACTATTGCTTTAAACTTAAGGTGGAACTTTGGATCGTGGGATTAAATAACCAATTCGGTATTTACCTCGGGAAATCAGGGTAACCATGAAAAAACCTGTCAGATTGCCGACCCCGGGATTTGAACCCGGGACCTCCCCTATGCGTCACAGTGAAGTTCTCTTGATTCTGAATGAATTTTGTACTCTTTTGTGTTAGGTGTGTGACAAACAGTTATTTTCTAGTAGTGGTTATAACTACCACAGTTACAGTGTGTTAGCGGTTACATATACGGTTACCAGGAACGATTAAGGCATTTGTTTTCGTGGTTAGCACGCTCGGAGTTACATTACATTAACGGTAACCAGTAACGATTAGATGTAACTACGTTTCAATATAAACGATATCGTTGTTTGAGCTTAGCGGCCCGCGCATATTTCGCTACTAAACAGCATGAATTATTTATTCATACTCATCTACCCGCGAAGTATAAAAACTCATGCACCTAGTATGTGAATAACCATCTTAATGCAACGCATGCAGCTTGCTGCCTGACCTGCCTGACCTGACATCTGTGGCCTGTGACCTATATACGAAGCGATAAACAACACGCTGTAATAAACAACTATGTACTTGCAACTCTGTGCGAGGATGACTCAAGATATAAACGAATTGGAGTATTATAACTAGTTACCGATATGCAATACCGACACCGCGCACATACAGTGAATGATGTCATGCAGGCTTGGTAACAGTCTCGTTTCTTCAGCAACCGTTAACGCGATAACTAGCTGTCTTCGTTACTTTGGTAACCGTTATTGTGTAACTAGTTACTTGTATTATTACTTTGGTAACCATTATTGTGTGACTAGTTACTTTGGTAACCGTTATTGTGTAACTAGTTACTTTGTATTCATTACTTTGGTAACCGTTATTGTGCGACTAATTACTTTGTAATCGTTACATTGGTAACCGTTATTGTGTGACTAGTTACTTTGTAATCTTTACTTTGGTAACCGTTAATGCGTAACTGGTTACTTTGTATTCGATACTTTTGTAACCGTTATTGTGTAACTAGTTACTTTGTATTATTACTTTGGTAACCATTATTGTGTGACTAGTTACTTTGGTAACCGTTAATGTGTAACTAGTTACTTTGTATTATTACTTTGGTAACCATTATTGTGTGACTAGCTACTTTGGTAACCGTTATTGTGTAACTAGTTACTTTTTATTATTACTTTGGTAACCATTATTGTGTGACTAGTTACTTTGGTAACCGTTATTGTGTAACTAGTTACTTTGTATTCATTACTTTGGTAACCGTTATTGTGCGACTAGTTACTTTGTAATCTTTACTTTGGTAACCGTTAATGTGTAACTAGTTACTTTGTATTCGTTACTTTTGTAACCGTTACATTAAGGTAACCGTTACAGTGTAACCATTATGTTATTTTCTGCCCATCCCTATTTTGTGCAACTACACTGCCGTTTGTGAAAATTGCAACACAAAGAAGGTAACGCATGAATTCAATGAATTTAATAACACAGGTTAGGTACATGACAAGTAACAAATGATAAACTTTTCAAATCTATACATGACCTTTGAGCCCTAATATTTAGTATTTGGTGTGGCCTCCATGTGCTGCAATTAGAGCAGCTATACGCCGTGGCATTGAATCAAAAAGGTTCTGAATAAGTTCCTGAGGGATTTCCCTCCACACAGTTTGTATTCGAGCCCACAAATCCGTGACACTGGTTACTGGAGGACCGTGCCGCACCAGGTGCCGACCAACCATATCCCAGACATGTTCGTTGGGCGATATGTGAGGCGAACGTGCAGGCCAGGGAGGCAATGGTACCCGTCGCTCTTCAGAGAAGGCTTGTACATTCCTCGCAATTTGTGGTCGGGCATTGTCCTGTTGAAATGTGGCCTGTGGAGAGCCTGAAGCAGGCTCTACAACCACCGTTACGTGCCGGTTGCTGTTCAAAGTACCCTCAATTCGTAGGAGGCGAGATCGGTTGTTGCAACCAAAAGGGCCCCAAACCATCCCACCTGGTGTTTGTCCGCTATGCCGCTCAACAATGCAGCCCTCCACGTTGAGCTCGCCACGGCACCGCCGGACACGTATGCGGCTATCACTGTAGGACACGTTGAAGCGGGACTCGTCCGAAAGGGCTACATTTTGCCACTCAGCACTCCAGTGACGGTGTTTACGTGCCCATTATAGTCGGAGGAGCTTGTGGTTTCTGGACAATTGAAGCCGACGTAATGGCATGCATGCAAAGTCCAACCTGCAGCAGACGGTGACAAACCATTGATGCAGACAAGTTCACGCCTGTTGCAGTGCTCCAGCGTCGAACCAACGCTGTGGATGAAGCTGCGGCCCGTTATGGCCATGCGGACAATGATGACGGTCATTCCGTGCTGTAGTCATGTTCCGTGGTCCAGTACCCGCTCTTCACTGCTTCCACACACGCATCACTGTCGTAGCAGCATGTCCTGTACGAGCCGAAATGTCACGGTATGATAAACCCGCTTCCGGAGACCGATCATTCTGCCCCGTTCGAACTCACTCACATGCCGATATGGCTCCCTTTGACGTCGACGAGGCATACTGGCAATCACTTTATTGTTTCCATCTTGTTTGACAGATCTGCACTGAGCGCAACACTGACCTTGTCGGACCGACAAGAGGGGGCTCTGCTCGGCCTACGTGTACCCCATCCCTCTGCAAACCTAACCACTTATTGCTTGCACACTCTTCTACACTTCCAGTTTGGAGTTATTCCGGAAATTCTTTCTTGGTGTTGCAATTTTCACAAACGGCAGTGTAGTAAAGCAAAACGAATGTACAAAAATCTTTGTTAATACATACGGTTTGTCAATTTTTTCGGGTTTAACTATATCGAATAGATTCCTTACCATTGGTTTGAACTTTCTACTACTTCATACATCTTTGAAGTCGCCATTCGTTTATTTCAGGGTAAATGAAACATCAGAGTTTTGAGTTATGAGGCTCACTTTGTTTCACCCACCATAGGTAAATGGTTGAGAGAGTATAAAAGAACCGGCTGTTTATCTCAAAACCTATATCAGTAGACTGGTGGTGTTATGCATCTAATGACTTCAATTATTATTCAGCACTTTGAAACATTAGTACTCCAACCAGAGTCTACTATAATTACACTGATATATTATATCTGACAAACTTCGTCAATTTCCGGGCGACGTCTACTGCATGGCAGAAGTTAATGTGTCTATTGGAGACAAGGGTATACGTCTAGCGACACCAACACTATCAGTGTGGTTTATTAGGGACTGTGTAAAGACGGATGGAGAGAGAAGGTCGCGATCGTCTCTTTGTACAAACTTGCTCCCCTTATGCTTACAGCTTGAGGTGTTTAATATAAGTTCTGCGTAACTTCCCGTGTGAAACTAAGGGATAATATTATTCTAGGATCTACGAATGAAAATAATAAGCCTCAATCACTGCAAACATAAAGAAAATGGATACGAAATCTAAAATAACTTAAGAATCCAAAGTAAAGAATTTCAGTCAGTTTCTACCACTCCAAGGAACCTTATATGGTAAAATGTTAGTTTTATTTTATCTTCCACTTACCTTTGGTAAGTAGAATAAGTGCTGTATTCCACCAAAAGATTGGTTGTCGGGACTTCAAAGAAAGTACACGTTTTGAGGTCCCTATAACAAAAATAATTTTTAGAAAAAGATCCGCATGTGTGTGAACTCTATAACTGTGTGTGAACACAATACTCAAAAACTTAAAATCAAATAAACACTAAACTTGCTCTTTAAAGTCAGCATCTTCCAAGATACGACACCAATATTTTCAAGAATATCCCTCACCCCAGACTACCCTTTACTTGGAAAACTTATGTGATAAATTGTTCTATATTATTTGCATGACAAATAAAATGCATATCTTGAATTTTCTGTGAATAGCCTGTTAAGTCCTCTTCATTCTGAATTAATTTTGCATAGTGTAAACCATAAAAGACAAAGTAACCTTAGTACTATAAAACATGTAGATATGCTTAAAACATGCAATTTAAGTCTAATACTTTTCTTGGCATTAACGATTTCCGAGATATTCCTTGTTGGTGGTTTGAATTTTTAAATGCCCCATACTTTTTTGAAGTGCTAAGTTGCTGTTCGTTTGCTGCTCGTGGCCATGCAAAGTGGGGAATTTTAAAGTCAGCAAAATATAGCAACGTTGATCTCGGTCAACATGAAGTGGAAAGAACAAGCTTTTGTAAGAAAGGTTTGTAGAAGAGTGGGTAGAGAAGTCACGTGAATATAACGTTTTATTATTTTCTCGAACATTTCCGTAGAAATTTTGATTAAAATATTATACATTTGAAATATTGGAATAAGGAATGTATTACTAATATTACAAAGAGAGAAAATTGAGTATGTGTGTAATAAAGGATAGTCTCGAATATAACTCAATTTTAATAGGTAATTCTTTTACCATTGAAAGGTCTCGTTCTTCCGGACAGACATAGGCTATAAGACACTTCAAATTCAACTCTAGAATAATTAAAACTGATTTACAAGGCCTGGATATTAGGATAACGAACATTATAATAAAATATACTTGACTTTTCAAGTTGTTGAGAATGCATGTAAAAACAATAGCAATTATGTTTTATTGTAAGCAACTTAGATTACCACGAAGCAACAGCTAAGCCTTGGAGGAATGCTAACCTAACAGAAGACAGGTCGTAACAAAAGCACACCTAAAAATAGTACCGTTATAATCAGGATCAGAGTGTCTTTCGTTACGCTCTGTCTTCTGTTAGGTTACCATTCCTTCAAGGCTTAGCTGTTGTTTCGTGGTAATCTATGTATATTGCCTACAATGAAACAATTGCTATTGTTTTACATGCATTCTCAACAACTTGAAAAATCAAGTGTGTGTATATATATTTCTTTAATAAGTAGTTCATCGAATACTATAGATGTTTGCAGCGAACTCCGACTTATTAAAACACCTGAGTAACCTTCATTATAATTCTACAGAGGTATGTAGTGTTTCCGGATGCTAGAACTATTAATAAGCTTTATTTAAGTAAGTTTAGCTGTAATTCCTGTGAATCTTGTAATCATTACCAATGTATACTGAATATACCGCGTGAGTCTTCTCAGTCTACGGATTGAGAAGTTATGCAGTCCCGGCGTTGTATAGGCTATGCCTTAAACACTGTCTACTGCATCGCGTCGTATCAATTTCAGCCGAAATGACTGCTTTGCACCACTATCTGTGCAGTGAGTTGCAGTCGTAGCACAACAGCGTGCACGTTAGCCTACAGTAGTAAAGGTCTCAGGTTCAAATACTCCCACTTGAAGATATTTTTTATGTTTAGTAAATTTAACGAGAACGATAGTTTGGCATGGAAGTGTCGTTTCACTTAATTAGTTTGACTATGTGAATTTCATTAAAACAGAAATTGTTACTTGTTAGAATGTGCTTTGATGAACATCATAAATAAATGCAAGAAATGAATAAAAAGCTCATTTATTCGCAGCCGTGATTTAAACTTCCAACCTTCACCAGACTTTTCACTATGTTAACCATTGCACTACTAAGAGCATGTTAATAACGAGCACCACTGTAGCCCTAATCAGTGAACGCGGTGTCAGCACCTGCATTTCGCAACGTATGTAAAATGAAGGGTTGCCTAGTTACCAATTCGCAGGATGAGAAGACTCACGCGGTATAAGGTTCCCACCAACACGCGGTCTCTGATCAGTACATGTTTGGTCCGTAATTACCTAATGCGCATGCGTTGGTTTGGCACCGGTTGCTGTTCATAATCGGTACGTAGCCTTTGCTACCTACTCATTCTGGTGTACTCTGAAGCGATCAGAAATTTGTTGCAATATCTGAATGAGGTATACGAAGGCAATCAGTGTTTGTTGGAGCTCGCTACCAGCCAGGTAGCTATCTTTAATGCTCAAACTATCAGCGGCTTTTGTTGGAACAAACCTAACATCCACTCAACTTAATAATTATAATTATTGAACGAGATGGTCCTGCGGCAACGTGTGAGGCTTGCATTCGGGAGGTTCCCGGTTCGATTTACGTCATTTTTATGGATGCTCTTTAACTGCCATGGTTCTTAGCGTCCCATTCTATATTGGGCGTGAAAGACCGGAAATTTTGTTCAGAGGCCTATTTATCAGGCTTGAGGACGTGCCGTAAATCTACGACAAGGGATCACCGGCTTAATTTCCCTTTGGAAGGAAACTATCGCCCTCCACCGGGTTTGAACCCACGACACTGGGAACTAGAGGCTAGTACGAAACCACTACACCACGTCGACCGCCCAATCTGACCGTGCCTTTTTCGTGATTTCCCCTTGTCGGTAGGCAAACGTGGGGTGGTTTCTCATCTACTACGATTTCCTTTATCTCATTTTTCTTTCATTACATTTGCTTCACTTTCAGGTATGCTTCTAGGTTTCGTGATCTGTGGCAGTGCCGGACATGGCACGGATGTTTGCTCCAAGGAAAGAGTACTCCTGTGGACACTAGAGGACTGCCAGGTTAGACGGATCGTTCGTTGCCCACTCTGGGCTGCTCCATTAGTGGGACGGATCTTCGATCTAGGAACTGTTACGGACTTCCGCGCGTCTCTATGACCCGTCTGCCTGCGGTCTGTAGCCTCCTGTGGTTCCTTCACTTCATCCCTTCCTCCTGCGGGGCGATAGCTCGGGGTCGCAGTGCTCGAGGTACTTTCTCCGTTGTATATCCCATATTTATAATCAACAACTGAGAAGATTATCTTTATCCAGAGTTACAGACTGTAATAAGCTGCAAACTGCTGTCGCGATGTGTAGTAGACTCTTCATATCTGTCAAGTTTGCTCCTCTTGCATTCAATATTGATATCAGGAGATTATGATTTACCTTAATATGAAAACCGTGTGGCCTTTATGTTTTTAAATAACTACGAGAACAGAAGCTAGTAACATATAATAACATTTCGTGCATTTGTTTATGTAAACATTTCTCGAGCATTTAGGGATTAACGAAACGAAAAATAAAACATCCACTAATATGTTACGACAACTCCTGCGAATGCTATGGACTTTTTCTATTACTAACATTTTTATTGAGCAATAACACAAGTCAAAAATGAACACAGAGATGGTATCTACAGCATTGACATGTTTCCCTTTTTAATTTTTCTACCACGTACATAGTTGGAAATATATGTTTTGAGAACCCCTGTATAAATAAGAGCATTTTTAAAAAAAAAGTCCGTGCGTGCGTGTGGCTGTGGCTGTAAACAGCATAACTCAAAAACAAAATATGGGATAAATACCATACTTGATATTTCAGTTTAGTATCTTCCAAAGATGTGACATGATGAAGATTTTCAAGCAAATCCCCCATCCCAACTACCCCGTACATGGAAAAATTTTAAATTTTTTTACATTTTTTTAAAAAAATGGATCTAACGATTTTGATTAAAATATCATACATTAAAGATATATACATGATAAACAAATTGTATATCTTGAATTTTCTGGGAATAGCCTGTGAAGTCTTCCTCATTCGAAAGGAATGTTGTATAATCTTGTATAACTGATAAACTTTAAGCAATAGAGGAAAACGTACTACACAAAAATGTAATTCTCTTTAAAACAAAAAATTTATTTTAAATATCTGTTATTCGTTATAAATGTTTCAATTTGTTTAATACTTTGTCATTCTTTTTAAGTCCCGTCGATTTTCACTTGTTTCTCGCGATGTTGTGGAAACAGTATGGAATTTTAAGGCTAGTGTACAGCTTCCATTCTTTGACTACAGTTGTTTCCTTTGTACCTATAACGAAGCGTGGAATGCAGCTATTTCTGCAAAGGTTTGTTTGGATTAAAATGTAGTAGAAAAAACTGAGTTTTAATAGGAATAGTTTGCATACGTAGTATAGCTGTTTATAGCGTGCTTTGACCGGTTAGGTTATATCGGTTGATGAATGTTATGGTGAAATGATGCTCAAATAAGCTTGGGCCCGCCCAGGGGGGGTAAAAAACCTTTATCCCAGTAACTCACTCTAACCGAGATTCCAGCCCGCACCTCTTGAATGTGAGGCACGCTACAGGTTGGTGGTTAAGATCAGGTGGCGCAACAAATTCAATGCACATTGACATCCCTTCTCAGACTTGAATAAGCTCCTGATAGATTTGTCGTGCAAGTCGGCTTCCAAATTGGTGACATTCCGGGCTTATGTACATTATTTCAAGTTTTAGTTTCTCTACTACGTATAGTAAGTAGGGGAAGTATTGTATACCACCCAAAAATTCGATACCGAGATTTCACCGGAAATATATGTTTTGAGTCCCGCTGAATCCAAAAAAAAAGCATTTTTGGAAACATGTCCGTGTGTGTGTCTTTCTGTCTGCCTGTGAACAGCATAACTCAGAAACGAACAGTCGGATAAACACCAATTAGGTTCAGTATCTTCCAGAGATGCGACGCGAAGGTTTTCAAGAAAATCCCCCCACCCCAGATTACCCTTTACATTTTAATTTTCTCAAAATGGGCTCTAACGATTTTGATTAAAATATCATATATTTAAGATACTTTCATGACAAATAAAATGTATATCTCGAATTTTCTGGGAATGTCTCCAAAAGTATTCTTCATTGTGAACGACTTTTGCATAACTGGTAAACCATAAGAGTTAAACAAAATTTTACTACACAAAAAATGTAGATCGCGTTAAAATACACAAGTTATGTCATACATTTTTTTTTGTCAAGTGAACCATTTTCGAGATATTGCTTGTTATTCCCTTAAATTTTCCAATGCTTTTTCTCAAATGGGAATTCGTTATTCATTTTTTTATGTCCTGGACATGCAAAGAGAATCGAATGCACCGCATAGCAACCAGCGTTAAAACATTTGACTATCGCTTAAAGCCTACCATATTCCCCTTGTACCTACAAGAAAATTAGCAATAAGATTAACATGAAGCACATGGAGAATAAGCTTTTGTAAAAATAGTTTGTACAAGAGTAGAGCAAGTCATGTGAGTGTAACACACCAGATTTTTGGTCTGTGATTAACAATACCCTAGGGGTTTATAAAATAACTGTAAGAAGCAAGGGAGAGAGATTACCATAAGAATCTTCTACATTACCGTGCACTACTTCCTTAAAGAATACGGGGAGGTAAATTAAATAAATTAAATGATCATTCGAGGTTTAAAAAGCATACTGTGTAACGCAGGTAAGCCAGTTACTGCACAAATAATACACATTTAGATGCACTTCACGGTAGGCAATATTACTTTGTCGAAATTTATAACAAAATTCAATTACTGTTTTTACTTTCTCTACTACGTATAGTAAGTAGGGGAAGTATTGTATTCCACCCAAAAATTCGATACCGAGATTTCACCGGAAATACATGTTTTGAGACCCCCTGAATCCAAAAAAAGCATTTTTGGAAACATGTCCGTGTGTGTGTGTGTGTGTGTGTCTGTGTGTGTGTGTGTGTGTGTGTGTGTCTGTGAACAGCATAACTCAAAAACGAACAGTCGGATAAACGCCAAACTTGGTATTTAGGTTCAGTATCTTCCAGAGATGCGACACGAAGGTTTTCAAGGAAATCCCCCCACCCCAGACTACCCTTTACATGGAACATTTTTCGAAAATTTTAATTTTCTCAAAAATGGCTCTAACGATTTTGATTAAAATATCATATGTTTAAGATAATGTCATGAGAAATGAAATGTATATCTCGAATTTTCTGGGAATGTCTCCAAAAGTATTCTTCATTGTGAACGACTTTTGCATAACTGGTAAACCATAAGAGATAGACAAAATTTTACTACACAAAAAATGTAGATCTCGTTAAAATACACAACTTATGTCATATACATTTTTTTGTTGAGTGAACCGTTTTCGAGATATTGCTTGTTATTTCCTTAAATTTTCCAATACTTATACTTTTTCTCAAATGCGTTATTCATTTTTTTATGTCCTGGACTTGCAAAGAGAATGGAATGCGCCACATAGCAACCAGCGTTAAAATATTTGAGCATCGCTTAAAAGCTACCATATTCCCCTTGCATCTACAAGAAAATTACCAATAAGATTGACATCTCGATATCTCGATTAACATAAAGCACATGGAGAATAGGCGTTTGTAAAAATAAATTGTACAAGAGTAGAGAAAGTCATGTGAGTGTAACACATCAGATTTTTTTATCACAAAAGCACGGCCACCTATATAACCCGGCTGCGGTTTACTACACACATACGCACATAAAACTCAGAGTAAAGTTTCTCTTTGCTACGAAAACATTCCACTACACGTCATGTAATATTTTATGAAGGCAACTCTGCAGATAATAAAGGCACCAGTTCATATCCGGGCTGAACTTTAATGCTGACTTTTACAGGCCATGCCTCTCTGTTCAGCAAATTCCAGCGATCTAATAAACCTATTTGTATTCACACTGACTCCGGAAGACTGTTTCTAGAGAACCCAGCGCTGAGTTTCAATGCCTATATTCGTAAATATCATTCTCAATCAAACATATGAAGCCTTCTTATACGTGTTATAGTTTTTGAAATCTACTAGTTGAATTTTGAGGACAACAAATCGATCTTGAAGGCCCATCTCCAGGAAAACTAATTTCGAAAGACCTTTTATTTTCTCTGCCATTTCCTAATAACAGGTAGAGGAAACATTGCATTCAACAGCAGGAATAAAAAAGCATTCTGTATTTACTACCATTAGAAACGGAACACAACCATGATGAAATCCAGGTCAGTGGCCAAAGCTTTTAATCTGTTTATAGAATTCCATTCAAACCAGTGCACGATGTAATGGTCTTGTTTCACATGCCAAAGACCGGGTTTTCCATTCCCCACTAGATATTAAAATCCGAATCTGTTTAATTAAGCCTTAAGGGTACCTATAGATGAAATTTATAAACATTGCAGTTTGTATCTAAATGTTTTCAAACTATAGTTATGCTGTACCATAACTATAAGCATGTTTCAAATTTCATGCAGATATCTTTAAAGTTTTTTAAAAAAATGTTATTTTTATTTTGCTAATTAATCAAGTGTTCCACCCGACGAAAAAATTGTAATTTTGAAAAAATAAAATACTATCATATTATTTGAACACTACTACACCGAGCTGACTTATAGAAATTTATTCCCTTTTCAACTTTTTTTAGAAAAAAATATAAACCAATAAACATAATTGTTGTAACAATTTATCCTCAGTGTTCAAATTAATTATGTCATATCTTGAGCAATTTAAAAGTGTAGTAGAAACCATATGCTACTTTTTACATAAAAACTAATTTTTAAGTTTTTTAAAAATGTTGATCAAATTTCAACTACAGGTAGATTTAAACGGATTAAATACATTTTAATTATCTGCAGCTTCATCACAGTTATATTGTGCATGTAACTCGAAATGCTAGGTTTGCTTGGGCACCCTTTAGGATAACTTCACAAATGAAAACAATATGAAAGCTACCATTAAAAGTAAAATAAAACCTTGGGGATTCTCAAATATTTACAAAATCCCACTCATATATGCAAGCTTACAAAATGCAGTTTGTTAAACTATGTAATGAATTGACATTACATCAGTTATGTTGGTATTGTTCAAGGGGAGGCTAAATGTCCTACTTCGCCAATGTTAAATTTGTCCAATTGGTACCCATTATTTAAAAAAAGACTATTTAAAATGATTAGCTGAATTTTTCAAGGCATATTCTGCAACAATTTAACTGTTGATTGATGAAAAATAATACATTTTTATGTAACGTAATGAGAATTATGATTTTTTTAATATAATCCCTTTAATTGCATTGAAAAGTAATGAGTTTTAAATTTTAATAAATATGACTATATGTTTATACATTTTCTTCATTAAAACAAGGATTGTTTACCTACAGATATACCGAGCGAGATGACTGTATGAGGCTCGCATTCGGGAGGTACCGGGTTCGATCTCCGGCGACCCTCTACTTTCACCATGGGTTTTTCGTGGTTTCCCTGGGTCGAAGGCGAATGCTGGGGGGTTCCGCTTCTACAAATTCTCCTGTCCCTCATTTTCTGTACCCATCGTTCCTTCATTGTCATTTGCTTCAGGGTTGCAGGACCAGGTGTTCGGCGTGTTGCGGCTGGGCGGTGGAGATGCGCTTTATGGAGGTTTCTTCCTGATGTGGTCAGGACTGCTCGATCAGGACCCGCCTCCGATGTGGGCCTTTTCAGGGGACCGCCGGGATTTAGACTCTTGTGAGTGGTGTTGAGTGTCGTCGGATGCACTCGAATTGGAATCGTTAAGGACCTCGCCCATGCTTGTATAAGTTGTCATTATGATGTGGTCGCCCTTCGGTCTCTCCCCTCATTCCTCCCTCCCAGGGGTCACGGTAAAAGTATAAAATTACGGAGCCTGAGTGCGGTGCTCTGGCCCGGGTGTCAGTACGTTTATCTTTTTTACACACACACACACACACACACACACGTATTTAAATTGCTGAAGTTTCTGATACCCATCTGTACATATACCAGGTGTTTCAGAAATACTTTTACAAACTTCGGGTATGGGTTCCTCACACCAAAAGAAGGAAAAAAGTTCATATGAACATATGTCCCATAATCCTTGGTTTTCGCGTTATTCCTGTCACAATGAAAGTGTGAGTTCAACGGCCTTGGAGGTCCAACCTCAAACTTTATTTCTCTATGCATTCATAGAAGGGGTTAACCCATTGTACTACATACGGTAGCTGGCGAAGTGTTGCCATGGAGACTTGTTTACGTTTGCCATTAGCCTGTCTTCAACGTTTCAATTGTGTACATGTAGTGAGTTAACTGCACGTGTTTCATTCCACCGTTGCTGGATATTCATTTCGTGAACAGGCAGACATGATTTTTATGTATGGTCGCGCGAATGGTAATGGACGCGAGGCTGAACGGCTCTATCAGCTGGAGTTTCCAGACCGAAGACAACCGAGTCATCCAACCTTTGTCGCCGTTTATCGTCGCCTTGCTGATAAATGTGATAAATGTCTGGCTCCGGCACATTTTAGTCGCACTGTTCGAGATGCACTGACTGGTATCTACCATGACCGATGGATAGGCAGAGGAGGACTAGTTCCATGGCCTGCACGTTCTCCCGACCTCAATCCTGTGGATTTTTACCTCTGGGGGCATCTTAAATCATTGGTTTATGGAGCAGCCATCCCGGATGCAGAAACGCTTCATCGACGTGTCATGGAAGCCTGCGAAACCATTCGACACCATCCCGGAGTTTTTGAGAGGTGCGGCATTCCATAATTCGACGAGTACAGGCATGCATAGACGCAAGAGGAGGACATTTCGAGCATTTAGTATGAGTTTTGTGTGTTATAAGTGTACCACTGTGTTGAACACCTCCTAACGAGAAAACAAAGGATTATGGGACATATGTTCATATGAACTTTTTTCCTTCTTGTGGTGTAAGGTACCCATACCCGAAGTTTGTAAAAGTATTTCTGAAACATCTGTATATATACTATAGAAATGGGTATCAGAAACTTCAGCACTTTAAATGAGTTAATTTCTAAGATAATGGGCATTTAAATAGAAAATTGTAATCCTTCAGAAATTGCACTTAAATGTAAATTTCAAAGAAAACTCACAGTTATGCCACACAGAACATCTCATAATCCTCCAGGCTCATTGTTCTCTGTGTCATCTTCATGCTTCTGCCCAAAACTGCAGTGAAACTACCGATAAAACAAAAAAATCTCCTCTTAATACTAAGTTATTAAAATGTTAACATTATGAGTGAACCTAAAAATTCTTTAAAAGAAGTGCCATCTGTGTCATTTTCTATAATATTTAAAAAATATTTAGCACTACTGTACCGCTATAAAAGTTACACCAAAATGAGTGGAAGATTTGAAATATTCACACGCAACCAAAACTTGAAAATGGAAAAAAGCTCAAGAAAATTCCTTAAATGACGATAGAACAGATGAGGTCATTAAATAAAGAATGGAATTTGTTTGAGGTCGACAGAAATTTAAAAGTAATTTATACCAGAAATCTGTTGTTTTCTAAAATATGTATTACATAACACATCGCAAAACGAAAAGAACATAATAGCAATATAACGTTATGTGTACATTTACAATGTTCTTTTTTGGCTTCATTTGTATACAGCCCTTAACACCTCGGGTCATACCGGCGGCTTTTTACCTGTAGAACAACTGCTCATCTGCAATAGCGCTCACTCGCTAACAGCGGTGTTAACCTTTGGATGGTTTTACTTTTATTTCATACATTAAACACACAGTCACACTCCCATTCATACTTTCAGACTCTGGCAAGAATAGGAAATAATCCTGTCTAAAGAAAAATCCCCACAGGAATCGAACCCGACTTCCAGATTTGGAGGTTAGAATTCCAACTATCAGATTAAAGAGGCAGTCTATTCATAATATTGTATTCATATTTGTGCCAAAACATTCAATCAGCAAATGAGCATCAATTATATTATTGACTTAGTATATACAACAAAAGATTTGATGTATTACATTTGCATGATTTTCTACAAACTATTCTTACAAAAGATTATTGTTCTATCTGCTTTCTTCTTACTCCAGATAAACGGTTAATTCACATTTCGTTGCGCGATACAATACAAACCGATAGTCAGTTTTTAAAGAGTTTGTTGCTGTGTGATGGCTTTGAAATGCTTATGTGTTACATTCACCTGACTTTCCCTACCAATTCTTCAACAGACTAATCTTAAAACAGCTAATTCTTCTGTCTGCTTTATATTAATCGAGATAAACATTTGCAGAAATGGTTTTATTACATACTTCCTGGTAGGTGCACTCACTTCCATTTATGCCGTTCACCGCAGCTTTGGGAGGGAATCTACTGGCCTTCAGAGGTGGAGTAACCTATCTATAGCAAGGAGAGGTGTGTGTATCTGTTTAGCTTTTCGCGCATGTAGTGTCGTCCTGTATTATATGCACAATCATTCTAGATTATTCGCATATGAATATGTAACTTTGAGCAATAGCTTTACTCGTCTCCAGTTATAATAACCATGTTTAAATATAACTAAATAAAGCTCCGTTATGCACAATATCTCCAGGAAGATGTATTTTTAATGTCAACATAATGTAAAACTGAAATACATTATACTTTTTACTCTCAAACAGGACACATTTACTAGACATTATTTTAATAATCTGTCCAATGTTCATTCTTGACCTATATCTGATTTAGCCTCCTAGGCACTGAGTCACTTTGGTAATGGAAGAACTCCGACACTAAACGCAAATGTTATCACATTTCATGACCGTGTTCCCAGAGGATACGAGTGACCTCACTGATTCCGTGACAAATCATGGATAATGTTCCGTCCTCTTAGTCTATACCCTTTGTATGTACTTGCTGATATAGGACGCACACCACTCCCCAGCACCACAAGGGAACATGACGGACATAAAGAGATGCAAATACTCTGTAAAGGGAACTGTGTGTGTCCTCTCTGTCAAAGCGGACCCTTACACTGCCACTTTATCGCCAGGTCACACAAGAGAGATGTATAACCTTTGTAATTTCAAGTAATGTTTTAGGAGAGATTAAATGCCAAAAATTATATTTTCAGTCTTTATGAACTCTTATAAATTTCAATTTTCTCTTTAATTTAATATATGTTTTATGATAGTAGGTACAGTATTTATATTCTTAATATTCCTATGTGTTCTATTCACATTTCTTTCTCTACCCACTGACTTACACACTACTCTTATAAAAGCTCATTATTGTATATATGACGCGTATTTCAAAACTAATGTCCGTTTGGTCGGCTCATGAGACAAGATTGACAGTAATATGTGCCTACATATATACTTTACTTTTCCACATAATCGCCATTCACATCTATACACTTGCTGTACGCTGCACCAGCTCCTCTAACCCTTCGGCATAGAAGTCTGCCGCCTGGGAGATGAACCAGTTGGTAACGCTCGTCTTGAGTTCATCGTCAGTTTGAAATCGTTGTCCACCCACTCACCGTTTCAAATGCAAGAAGAGGAAATAGTCGCTTGGAGCCAGGTCGGGACTGTGGTGGTCAAAGAGTTCCCAACGAAATTCTTGAATCTTCACTTTGGTTTTGGCAGCGGTGTGCGGTTGTGCGTTGTCGTGCAGGAGGATGATGCCAGACGACATTTTCCCGCGGCGTCGATTTTGGATCGCACGTCTCAGGTTGGTAAGCGTTGCACAGTACACGTCAGCTGTAATTGTTGACCCACGGTCCATGAAATCAATCAAAAGAATGCCCTTTTCATCCCAAAACACGGTAGCCATCATTTTGCGATTCGTGTACGGCGATTGCTTACACTTTTTTGGTTTTGGTGAACCGGAACGGCGCCACTGTATTGACTGATGTTTCGATTCTGTACGCTGTACGATTCTGTTAGTGTACGCTATCCATGTCTCATCGCCCGTAACAATGTGGGAAAACAAGCCATCTCCATCTTGTCTATATCGCTCCAAAATCTGTCGTGCACAACGCTTCGTTGCTCTTTGTGCTGACCGGTGAGCAGTTTTGGCACCCACCTCTCACAAAGTTTACGATATCCAAGCTGTTCAGTGACAACCCTGTAAAGTGAGGTTCGAGCAACATTTGGGAAATCATCAGCCAGACCACTAATCGTCAAACGCCGATCACTTCGAAGTTTTTGGTTTACCTGCTCAACGATGTCGTCAGTCCGAATACTCCGTTGTTCATCGTGCACATTTGTGCAGTCATTTTGAAATTCTTGACACCAGTATCGAACCTGTTTGTCACTCATTATGTTCGCTCCATACGTGAGGCATAACTGATGATGGATGTCCGCAGCTGACGATACTTTTGCCAACAAAAGTCTAATCACACCGCGCACTTCACAACTGGCGGGATCTGTGATTGTCGCGGCCATTGCGATCTTCACTCACCGATTGGCAAACGCCTACTGCGTCACACCAACACAGCGGTAGGTTCCTCAGGAGTCGGTAGACAGCGCTGCAGGCGTGAAACGTCATTCAGGCCTACCATCCGTTACTATTGTTCACTGGACCTTAGTTTTGGAATACGTCACATACATATATCTTGTTAATCCTGATAAAATGTCATAACACATTTACACATTTCATTGTAGGGTACAGTACGTAAAACGATAGATTTTTATAAAGCGAATTGCTATGTGCTGGCTTTGAAATTCCATGTTCTTTGCATAACCACGAGAAAAAGCGAATAGTAATTTGCCATTGAGAAAATTCTAAGTATTTATAAATTCAAAACAAGAAGAAAGAATATCTCGGAAATAGTTAAATAAAAAAAAGTTTTTTAACAAACTTGTGTGCTTTAACGAGGTTTAAAATTTTGTTTTGTCTATGTCTTACGGTTTGGCAATTATACAAGTGTGGTTTAGAATGAAGAGTACTTCACAGTAATGTTTTATTTGTCATCAAATACAGGGTGGCTCAGATAAAAGTGGCCCGTCTTCCGTTTGAATGCAAATACAAAATTTCCGTTGTGTATTAAGTAGTAATAGTCCCGGATGAGCCAATTGTTTTAACGATAATCCTGCCGCTAGGGGCGCTAGTGTCGCTAGTGTCGCTGCGTGCGACGGCGGCGGCGGTAAGTTTGAAAAGCGCCCTGAGCGTTAGGATTATCGTTAAATCGGTTGGCTCATCCGGGACGAGTTGAAAGAATTGAGGAAGTGACGTGGAGTGTTTTGATTGGTTCGTTAATTTGGGGTGGGAGATGGAGGAAGGGAGATGGAGGAGTATGGAGGTCGCGTGATGGAGAGGAGCTGGGTGGCGAGGTGTTGTCTGTGCGGAGGTCGGTACTGAAATGGGGGAAAAGATGGGGAGCGAGGGATAAAAAGTGTAAAGGAAAGTGACGTGTGAAGTTGTGATTGGTGGGAATAAGAAGTGATGTTATTGGTGGAAAGGAGCAAATGAAGGTTGTTGATTGGTAAGAATAAGAGAGATTATGATTGGTGGAAAGAAAAAGGAGTGGGGTATGTTGGAGGTGATGGGAAAGGTAAGTTTTGCTAGTAACAGGATTTGCAAAAGCCTGTCGTGAACTGATCAGCAATTTTTTGGACGTTGGATGGTAGTTTTCTTGAGTGGATAGAGAGATGTGGCGATATGAGATGCGGTGGCGAAAATGGGAACTAAACAAGGTAGTTGAGACAAGAGGTTTAAGGACGAGGAAATTTGGAGGTTAGTGGTGAACATGGCGGTCGCAAGAGGTGGGGGGTAAGGAGACGCGGTGGTGAGAATGGGAACTAAAAGAAGATGGCGGTAGCAAGAGGTTAGAAGAGTAGATTTTGAGGTTAAAATAGCGGGAACTAAAAATGGCGGAGGGTCTGCGACAAGGAGATGCGGTGAGAACTAAACAAGATGGCGGACGCAAGAGGAGGGTAAGGAGATTTGAGGTTACAGTACCAAAACACGAAAGGATATATTCCTACGTCAAGCATGTCCGAAAAATAATTATGCGTGTGGTACTTACCTGTTACCGGTGTGGATGCGTCACCAAAAGCGCGGCACGCGAGGCGGAAAAATAAAAGCAAACTGTTTTTGAAAATGCTTAACCAGCTTTAAGATCAACCAACATCACTACGCACTGATATACCTAGGTTTTTAAACGGTACAGACACCCTTTGCAGAGGCGTAATTTAACTATACCAAAACCTGGTACTGGACCATCGTGATGGTCGCTAGCGTACGTAGGAGCAGGGTTCTCATAGCCGGTCGAAAGCGGTCAAAAACGTGTACGACGTAGGTGTTGACAGTAGCTGCTGTCGAGTCAACCGTCGAGGTGTGAATAAACAAGATCTGTTCTCGCCGGCAATTTGGTTCGGAGATGTGAGCAGCGGCGAGGTGTTGCCTGTGCGGAGGTCGGGACTGAAAGAGGGAAAAGATGGGGAGCGAGGGATAAAAAGTGTAACAGAAAGTGACGTGTGAAGTTGTGATTGGTGGGAATAAGAAGTGATTTTGTTGGTGGAAAGGAGCAAATGAAAGTTGTTGATTGGTAAGAATAAGAGAGGTTATGATTGGTGGAAAGAAAAAGGAGTGGGGTATGTTGGAGGTGATGGGAAAGGTAAGTTTTGCTAGCAACAAGATTTGCAAAAGCCTGTCGTGAACTGATCATCAATTTTTTGAACGTTGGATGGTAGTTTTCTTGAGTGGATAGAGAGACGGGGCGATATGAGATGCGGTGGCGAAAATGGGAACTAAACAAGGTGGTTGAGACAAGAGGTTTAAGGGCGAGGAAATTTGGAGGTTAGTGGTGAACATGGCGGTCGCAAGAGGTGGGGGTAAGGAGACGCGGTGGTGAGAATGGGAACTAAAAGAAGATGGCGGTAGCAAGAGGTTAGAAGAGTAGATTTTGAGGTTAAAATAGCGGGAACTAAAAATGGCGGAGGGTCTGCGACAAGGAGATGCGGTGAGAACTAAACAAGATGGCGGACGCAAGAGGAGGGTAAGGAGATTTGAGGTTACAGTACCAAAACACGAAAGGATATATTCCTACGCCAAGCAGGTCCGAAAAATAATTATGCGTGTGGTACTTACCTGTTACCGGTGTGGATGCGTCACCAAAAGCGCGGCACGCGACGCGAAAAAATAAAAGCAAACTGTTTTTGAAAATGCTTAACCAGCTTTAAGATCAACCAACATCACTACGCACTGATATACCTAGGGTTTTAAAGCGGTACAGACACCCTTTGCAGAGGCGTAATTTAACTATACCAAAAACCTGGTACTGGACCATCGTGATGGTCGCTAGCGTACGTAGGAGCAGGGTTCTCATAGCCGGTCGAAAGCGGTCAAAAACGTGTACGACGTAGGTGTTCGCAGTAGCTGCTGTCGAGTCAACCGTCGAGGTGTGAATAAACGAGATCTGTTCTCGCCGGCAATCTGGTTCGGAGATGTGAGCAGCGGCGAGGTGTTGTCTGTGCGGAGGTCGGGACTGAAAGAGGGAAAAGATGGCGAACGAGGGATAAAAAGTATAACAGAAAGTGACGTGTGAAGTTGTGATTGGTGGGAATAAGAAGTGATGTTATTGGTGGAAAGGAACAACTGAAAGTTGTTGATTGGTAAGAATAAGAGAGATTGTGATTGGTGGAAACAAAAAGGTGTGGGAGTGGGGTATGTTGGAGGTGATGGGGAAGGTAAGTTTTGCTACGAACAAGATTTGCAAAAGCCTCTCCAGAACTCATCAGCAATTTCAGCAGACGATGTGCGTGGCGATAGGCCCGCTGCGATGAAAGAGCTGCAAACTGCGCGATAACTTGAAAAATATTGCCCGCCGTGACGCATTGCGCGCGCGCGTTTACCGTAAACCGTTACAGTTGCCATACTTATATTATCCGTCTTTCTTTTTTCTTTTTCTTTTTTTTACGTTTGTTTTTTTAAAAAAAATAATTAGTTTTTCGGGGGGTTTTCTCTGGTTGGTAGACGAATGCAAGCTCTTTCAGCTTTTTCACAGGTTTTCCCTGGTTGGTAGGCGTTTGCTGTAGTGGTTGACGAAGCCCTTTCTAATTTTCGAGGTTTTTTCAGGTTTTTCGAGGTTGTCCCTGCCCGGTAGGCAAATGATGAAGTTTTTGCTTGTCAGCGCACGAATACTAGGCACATACTCGCACACACACACACACGTTGCAGTTGTCATACTTATATTATTCGTCTTTTCCTTTTTTTCTTTTTGTTTTTTCGTTTTTTTAAAAAATAACTAGTTTTTGGAGGTTTTCTGCGGTTGGTAAACGAATGCAAGCTCTTTCTGCTTTTTCATAGGTTTTCCCTGGTTGGTAGGCGTTTTCTGTACTGGTTGACGAAGGCGTTTCTAATTTTCGAGGTTTTCTCAGGTTTTTTAGCGGTTGGCCCTGCCCGGTAGGCAAATGATGAAGTTTTACCTTGTCGGCGCACGGATACTAGGCACGTACTCGCGCGCACACACACACACACAAACGTTGCAGTTGCCATACTTATATTATTCGACTTTTCCTTTTTTTTTTAAAATAACTAGTTTTTTTGGGAGTTTTCTGCGGTTGGTAAACGAATGCAAACTCTTTCTGCTTTTTCATAGGTTTTCCTTGGTTGGTAGGCGTTTTCTGTAGTGGTTGACGAAGCCGTTTCTAATTTTCGAGGTTTTCTCAGGTTTTTTGGCGGGTGTCCCTGTCCGGTAGGCAGATGATAAAGTTTTTCTATAATGTCGTCGTTTCGGCTTGTGGCGCACGGATACTAGGCACGTACTCGCGCACACACACACATAGACAGACAGACACACAGACAGGCACACACACACGGACATGTTTCCAAAAATGCCTTTTTTTTGGGATTCAGGAGGTCTCAAAACGTGTATTTCCGGTAAAATCTCGGTATCGAATTTTTGGGTGGAATGCAATACTTCCCCTACTTACTATACGTAGTAGAGAAAAGTAAAAAAAAGTGTAAGTATTGTAAAATTTAAGGAAATAACAAGCAATATCTCGAAAACGGTTCACTCAAAAAAAGAAATGTATATGGCATAAGTTGTGTATTTTAACGCGATCTACATTTTTTGTGAAGTAAAATTTTGTCTATCTCTTATGGTTTCCCAGTTATGCAAAAGGCGTTCACAATGAAGAATACTTTTGGAGACATTCCCAGAAAATTTGAGATATACATTTTATTTCTCACGACATTAACTTGAACATATGATATTTTCATCAAAATCGTTATAGCCATTTTTGAGAAAATTAAAAAAAAGTGTACTATCTTGTTTTCATGGGTTTACCAGATCGGTAAGCGTTAGAATACTCTTAGAGCTTTTTTTTTCAGGTTTTCGCGGTTGTCCCTGTCCGGTAGGCAAATGATAAAGTTTTTCTATAATGTCGTCGTTTCGGCTTGTGGCGCACGCATACTAGGCACGTACTCGCGCGCACACACACACACACACACACACACAGACAGACAGACACACAGACAGGCACACACACACGGACATGTTTCCAAAAATGCTTTTTTTTTTTTTTTGGGGGGGGGGGATTCAATAAGTATTGGAAAATTTAAGGAAATAACAAGCAATATCTCGAAAAACGGTTCACTCAACAAAAGAAATGTATATGGCATAAGTTGTGTATTTTAACGCGATCTACATTTTTTGTGTAGCAAAATTTTGTCTATCTCTTACGGTTTATCAGTTATGAAAAAGTCGTTCACAATGAAGAATACTTTTGGAGACATTCCCAGAAAATTCGAGATATACATTTCATTTCTCACGACATTAGCTTAAACATATGATATTTTTCATCAAAATCGTTAGAGCCATTTTTTAATACAAAGAGAACGGGATTTCACAAGTGAAACAGTACTGTGATAACGATACCAACAAACTAATTATTATTCACCCACTGAAACACATAAAAAAATCTTATGTGTAACACTCACATGACTTTCTCAACTCTTGTACAAAGTATTTTTACAAACGCTTATTCCCCATCTAGTTCATGTTAATCGAGATAAACATTTGCAAACTCTATTTTATTGCTAATTTTCTTGTATAAAAAAAAATCTGATGTGTAACACTCACATGACTTTCTCTACTGTTGTACAAAGTATTTTTACAAACGCTTATGCTGCATCTAGTTCATGTTAATCGAGATAAACATTTGCAAACTCTATTTTATTGCTAATTTTCTTGTAGATGTAGGGGAAAATATATTTACAAGGGGAATATAGAAAAACAGTAGCCTTTAAGCACATACATATCTCTTAATAGCTGGTTGCTATGTGCAGCACCATTCTTTTTGCCACAGATTAATACTCTTTGCATATCAAAGACAAAAAAAAATGAATAACGAATTCCCATTTGAGAAAATAAGTATTGGAAAATTTAATGAAATAACAAGCAATATCTCGAAAACGGTTCACTCAACAACAAAAATGTATATGACATAAGTTGTGTATTTTAACGCGATCTACATTTTTTGTGTAGTAAAATTTTGTCTATCTCTTACGGTTTATCAGTTATGAAAAAGTCGTTCACAATGAAGAATACTTTTGGAGACATTCCCAGAAAATTCGAGATATACATTTCATTTCTCACGACATTATCTTAAAAACATATGATATTTTTCATCAAAATCGTTAGAGCCATTTTTTTTAATACAAAGAGAACGGGATTTCACAAGTGAAACAGTACTGTGATAACGATACCAACAAAACTAATTATTATTCACCCACTGAAACACATAAAAAAAATCTGATGTGTAACACTCACATGACTTTCTCAACTCTTGTACAAAGTATTTTTACAAACGCTTATTCCCCATCTAGTTCATGTTAATCGAGATAAACATTTGCAAACTCTATTTTATTGCTAATTTTCTTGTAGATGTGGGGAAAATATATTTACAAGGGGAATATAGAAAAACAGTAGCCTTTAAGCACATACATATCTCTTAATAGCTGGTTGCTATGTGCAGTACCATTCTTTTTGCCACAGATTAATACTCTTTGCATATCAAAGACAAAAAAATGAATAACGAATTCCCATTTGAGAAAATAAGTATTGGAAAATTTAAGTAAATAACAAGCAATATCTCGAAAACGGTTCACTCAACAATAAAAATGTATATGACATAAGTTGTGTATTTTAACGCGATCTACATACTTTCGTACTCACCTATAACAGATAGAGGGTAGAGGTCGTACGAACGTAGCACTTTGAGAATTTATATTCAACAGTTGGTGTTACTCCTTAGAAAGGAAGTATCTGCTGATTTTTATTTAATTCTTTACATTTTACATAACACGTATGCACTGGCACAACACAAAAACACTACACACGATACTCATAGTTTTAATATTTGCACTAATAACATCAGGAATAACTGAACTCTGCAAACAGTCATTTCCCATGTGCAGCCTTACGTACAAAGAACGTGTGTGTGCTGATCTATGTGTAAAAAGAGCCTGAGAGCGGATGTACGTCAGCGGTAAAATCTTTTAAATGCATTTTTATTGGCGATGGTAGAAATCGTGCAGTGGTGGATCGTGAAAATTCATATAAATGGATGTATCACCTCATAATAAGCCTCTATATACCAAGAATATTGAGTTTTTAAAAAGTCAGCAACTGTACCTGTGTTTCTATACGTGAACGTCAGATGGCAGCTTCGATACGTGTCCACGGAGACCTTAGTGCTAGGCAACTGTACCTCTGTTTCTATACGTGAACGGCAGATTGCAGCTTCGATACGTGTCCACGGAGACCTTAGTGCTAGGCAACTGCACCTCTGTTTCTATACGTGAACGGCAGATTGTAGCTTCGATACGTGTCCACGGAGACCTTAGCGCTAGGCAACTGCACCTCTGTTTCTATACGTGAACGGCAGATTGCAGCTTCGATACGTGTCCACGGAGACCTTAGTGTTAGGCAACTGTACCTCTGTTTCTATACGTGAACGGCAGATTGCAGCTTCGATACGTGTCCACGGAGACCTTAGTGTAGGCAACTGTACCTCTGTTTCTATACGTGAACGGCAGATTGCAGCTTCGATACGTGTCCACGGAGACCTTAGTGCTAGGCAACTGCACCTCTGTTTCTATACGTGAACGGCAGATTGCAGCTTCGATACGTATCCACGGAGACCTTAGTGCTAGGCAACTGCACCTCTGTTTCTATACGTGAACGGCAGATTGCAGCTTCAATACGTGTCCACGGAGACCTTAGTGCTAGGCAACTGTACCTCTGTTTGTATACGTGAACGGGAGATTGCAGCTTCGATACGTGTCCACGGAGACCTTAGTGCTAGGCAACTATACCTCTGTTTCTATACGTGAACGTCAGATTGCAGCTTCGATACGTGTCCACGGAGACCTTAGTGCTAGGCAACTGCACCTCTGTTTCTATACGTGAACGGCAGATTGCAGCTTCGATACCTATCCACGGGGACCTTAGTGCTAGGGAACTGCACCTCTGTTTCTATACGTGAACGGCAGATTGCAGCTTCAATACGTGTCCACGGAGACCTTAGTGCTAGGCAACTGTACCTCTGTTTGTATACGTGAACGGCAGATTGCAGCTTCGATACGTGTCCACGGAGACCTTAGTGCTAGGCAACTGTACCTGTGTTTCTATACGTGTCCACGGAGACCTTAGTGCTAGACAACTGTACCTCTGTTTCTATACGTGAACGGCAGATTGCAGCTTCAATACGTGTGCACGGAGACCTTAGTGCTAGGCAACTGTACCTCTGTTTCTATACGTGAACGGCAGATTGCAGCTTCGATACGTGTGCACGGAGACCTTAGTGCTAGGCAACTATACCTCTGTTTCTATACGTGAACGGCAGATTGCAGGT